>JAMJEY010000009.1:0-668055 GCA_024713865.1 Morchella sp. 2016-72
CCTAACTAACCCTAACTAACCCTAACTAAGTTAAGGATAATTCAGTAACAATATGAATTGCTTCTTGTCCTGAAAGGGAACGCGAGAAATGAAAGTAATAAATGTATCAAATAATCGTGTCAGTCGGTTGGGGGAATTACCGAAAGAAGTAGATGGGATTGATTGGAATTGGAAAATACCCGTATTGGGTTTGGTTAGGGAATATAGATGTTGGAGTTGGTCAAGGTAAACCCACCTCACATCCGTTCTGAGTGTTTTCCAGTGAGTATACGTAATGTTTCGCAACCGGAGGGTAGGGTAACACTCAGACGAGTAGCGTAATACTCGCCTCGGTGCATCATAACAATGTTGGTGTTGGTGGTGTTAGTGATGTTGGTAGTGTTAGTGGTGTTGGTGGTGGTGGTGGTGATGGTGATAGTGGTGGTGGTGGTGGTTGAGGTTACCCTACCTCCATATGCACGCCGAGACCGTATTTAGTGTGGGACCATCACCCCCTCGCAATCTCGACGACCACTCAAGATATTGGAATTCCAAGGCAACAGGGTGATGCAGGGGGTGTTGTTTAGCTTATATCCAAGAGATCGGCGTTATCAATTGAACGGGGCTTGCACTCCCGATATCTTCAGACTCACATCCAGTTCATAGAAGGAGTTGGAGTTTCCTGATTTCTTCCCTGTGGAGTAACTTGGTTTCGCTGGCTTCTTTTCTCTTTTTTCTGGAGGTTGTACCTGTTGTTAATCCTGATCTTGGGGTTGTGCCTCAGTAAGGATTGGGCTGTTGGGTTTTGGTCTTTGCTGGACTGATTTGTCAGACTCAACGAGAGGGTAGTGCCTTCGAATTGAGTTGAGCTATTGGTTCGAGCAGGGGCTCTTCCTCCCTCGCATGGATGGCTGATATTAGGGTGATGGCATGCATAGGACCTGTGCTGGGTGTTTTCCTGTTTTCTTTCTGGGTGTTGTAAGACTCGGCTTTTGGAGGGTTGTGCCTTCTACTGGGTTGAGCTCGCTTGGGGGGCTTGTGGGGGTTCATTTTTGTACCTGCGGTTATAGTTGTAGTCATGTGCCTAGACTTTCCCTAGCTGTGGTTTCTATTGTACCCATAAATCAATATAACTTGATCACTAACCCTAACTAAACCGGAACCAGGGGAAGTCAAGGCTCGCAGGAGCTCGCGCTTGAAGGGGGGGGCTACTTTCATGGATTCACTAGGATGGAACGGCACAGGCTGGCAGGGTTGGGATTACTGCGCGCTAGGAAGGGGGGATGAGTCAGGATAGGTTCTATGGGTTTCTATTACGCAAGGACTTGTCATAGTCAGGGTTACGCGAGAGTATGAGTCAGGCTTGGCAAGGGAATTGGTGGCTATATAAGGAGGGCAACGGTGCCTTTCTCTATTTCTTCCTTCTTTTCCTTTTCTTTTCACGCAACGTCTTCTGTACCTACTCAATATATCTCATAGTCTCTCTTCAAAAGTGACTATCGCTGTTCCCTTATCTATACATATATACCTATATATATATTTCCTCAAGGGAAATATCGCTGCCACCTACCTCGTACCCTGCGGAATGAAGCTACACTCTATCGCCCCCGTGAGAAATATAGGTTCCGATCGAGATAGAAGAAGTCTTTTGCCCGGAGAGATTTTTCTGTGTACGTCATCAATGCCCAAACCTATTACTTTTCTCTCTATCGAGAAGTTTAACTATATCGGTGCGTGCTCCTATTCAAGCTTCGATCCGAGGATTTCAAATTCAATGCCAAGGTGAATAGAAGCCACTGTGTGGTCAATTACTGTCCTAGAGTTTCTCCTGATCACAATTGAAGCTCCGTTTTTCCCGTTAGACTATTAAATATCGCCATATCGTTTTTATTCAAAGTTCAACAAATTGACACCCCATTGAATCAACTCTTGCTTTAACTGACCGCCTTCCGAAGGAGAACCTCCCAATGTGAGCACTGAAGTCGCCATATAATATCACTACTTCTTTTTACACTTTCCCGTCCCCATATTATACCCCCGTCTATTGTTTCATTCACTAACCTTTAGTGTGGAGTATACCTACATGTATTTCACTAAGCGAGCCTTCTGAGATATGGCTTATCTACCTATATAGAGGGAGCGGGATTTGTTTCCTTTTTTCTTTTTATTCTTTTTGTTATTTAATTCATTAGTTGCAGGCAAGAGGCTGAGCGGGAGAATATTTCTCTCTGAAAATTCAGGGATTGGACGCCTGTAATGCTATTGAATTAATCCTATCCAATGAGCTGCAGGCCCTGTCGTGTTTGCCAACTTGAGGTTTTAGTCAATATCTTTTTCCAGGTGAAGTGTACTGGGGTATAGGGAGAGCGCACCAGACAACTCATGGGATCATTTGTATGGAGTGGCGGATAATGGTTCGTTGATCATTGACAGGAGCGGTAAGAGAGTTGCAACCCTCGTCCTCAAGGTGCCTGTTAGGCTAGGTAATAATTCTATTATGGGTAGATCTCTCTATTTAGTAGATCACCCGGTTCCAATGGCTTGATTGGCTCCAAGCGCACTTCCCACCGAGGTTTCCCGAGCCACACTTACCTCTTTGATTAGGATTTAAGAAGTAAATTCGGGGTAAATGATCAAAAAGGTTGTATTCTGTGAGAACGCCTCAATATCTATGCATAGAACGCTATTGTACCTGGAGAAGCAACAAACTGAATACCCCAACAGCATGCAACTCACCACGAGGCTCCCAGTGTTACATTGTTTGTGTTTTGAGGGCTATCGAGCCTAAGGTTCGCCCGAAATAATCTTTTTAGCTAAGTCTATTTATACATTTTAGTTTTTTTTTAGTAATATGAGGATATATTTCATAGATGTGACATAAAGTAATGTGGGATTTTCCAGCTTTGTGGCCGCCACCACATCGCAAGGAAGAGGGAGGTTAAGAGCGCCCTAGAAAAGGAAATCCATCTCTGTGAAATCCACTAAAACACGTTTTGAGAGTTGAAATCGACGAAAAAGAAAAAACCAAGGTTGGGAAAGGGAAATCCATCATATAATCGTGCCACTTTTAAGGAGAAAAGAAAATAAGAAAAGAGGGGGGGAAGGAAATGTCCTACGCTACGGCTGTTTGGACCTATCATTCCACTAGCCTAACGTCTGGTTGTTCACTTGTTATATCATTGACGGGAGTTCTCGCAACATACCTAGCTCTAACCACCTTCAAAACATCTTATATAAATGCATGTATGCAAGATGCTAAGTATAGCCTTTAGCTCCATAATGGCTTCCAGGGTGTGCAAGCGAGTATAGAGTCAGGGCGAGTGTAGAGGAAGGGGGACTAGAAACCTAGCTTCACACACAAAGCTGAGTCGGCCAACTATGTCACAGCTTAGGGGTGTGTAACATTCGGCTAAGGAGCCTTTTGGGTGATGGCCTCAGCTTGACTTCCAGACTACAGGGGGGGATCGGGGCGAGTGTAGGGTCAGGGGCTCAGCCGTGATATTTTTGCATAATACAGGTGGCTCCATTTGCGCAAAGTCTCTAATGGACTAAATTGATAGCAGGAGAATTGCTCCGGGACAAGTTACTGAGAATGTAGGTGCATGTTAGTTGAAAGGTGAGGGACTAGGTGGGGGGAAGTGGATGCATGTTGCGGGTTTGGATACAGACACATTATGGGATGGACTCAATAATATGCGGGTGGGATGCGCCCATAGAACATGGGAATATATAGTGGGTGAGAGACGCATTGGGAAAAAGCTTGGGCGCGAAGGCACATGGGGATACGCTCATGCGGCTAGGTGGATGCGAGCGTGGTCGAGCTCTCAGAGTCGCTGCTATACGGTACCTCTGCCAGAAGTAGCACTATCAGCAGAGATCTTGCTGCCCCTAACCCGGACCTACACCACAAAGAAGCTGATAAATCGCAATTATAGACTACCACTCGCCTGTCTGCCTGCGCGATTGATTTCCGGTGGAGGAATCGGACGACATACTGCCACAGTTGAAAAAGCATGTTTCCACTCGCCAAAAAAACATGTTTCCATGTGGATGTGAAGCAGGCTAAAAACAATGAGTCCAGGTACCAAAAAAGCATGTTTCCAAGCCCAGGTGAAGCAGTCTAAAAAGCATGCATTTGATGCAGAGTCTTGGATTATCACCGCTCCACAATCGCCCCATGGTGGATGCCTCCACATGTCAGGTGCCCGCCCGGCGCTGGCAGGGAGCCATATCTGTGTGGCTTCAAGACGACTTCCAGGGTGTGGAAGCGAGTGTAGAGGCAGGAGCCATTCGGGTGTGTCTTCCTAATGGCTGCCAGACTCTGGGGGCGGAGTCAGGGCGAGTGTAGAGGCAGGGAAGAAAAGAGAGACCTCTGCAAAGGATGGGGAAGATTGAAAAGAGAAGTATAAAGACGGGAACTGGGATTGAAAGCATCCCCACCCTTAGAATTATCAGTTGCCATTATCCTTTTCATACCCTTACTTCACTTGCCCCACGCCAAAGGAGGAAGATATTGGAATGAAAACTCTGATATATTAACACAGGCTCTGAACTGCAAGAATTATCAAGAAATGAAGAAAGAATAACAGGGCCAAGGTGCAGGGTCTATGACGGGCCTGCTAGAAAAGTGAAGAAGAACGAGTCCCTTTGGATATTGTATTTTGATAGGAAAGATATGATGCTGGCAGAGCGTAAAAGCAAAAATCATGGCAACGTAAAGTAGTTAAAGTATCTTTGGCCACTGAGAAAAAGAGAAAGTAGTACAGGACGCAAACCATCTCAGGCGCCCGTATGAATGAACGGAGCCCAGATAAGGGGTGCCTTCAGGTTCGTCTTCCTCAGCCTTACCACCGCTCCGTGCAGAGCAATACTAACCTCTTCATGCACTTCAGCCCCCGCCTCTCTACCAAATAATGCATGATAAAAATCCCCAGCAACCTGCATGCATGCATCATCCTTCGATTGCCATAGATTTGCGACCACATGCGTGAACCCAGCAAGCTGAAATGCACTAGCAAGGTGTACCGTTTCATCGCCAAGATTCGTTGCCATATTGTCAGCAGTGCTGCAGGCGGAGAGGTATGCGAGCTGCGCACGTTGAATATGCGCGTTCGATATCGCCTGCACAGTAAGGGGATCTGGATTGCTGGAATCGAAAAGGATCAACCTGCTGTTCGATGGGTCCTTATGGTCTGAGATCCCATGACAGGCGAAGTGGACCACATCGTGATCTGAGAGTTGCTTGAGAACTTCTAAAGCTGTAGGCCGAATCAAGGGCTTTGATTTCATTACTTGCTCTATTATGTTAGAAACCATTTTTGCCTCTTCTGCTACATATGGAAGCAAAGGATGACCAGGAGTTTCTGGCATGGTAACCAGCAGAGCTGCACGCTTCTGCGGGGGGTCTGTCGCCAACGGACTGAGTGGAAATCTTTTCTCGCGAGCATATGACAATGACTTGATAGTGGATATGTAAGAGCAACACACTCGATTTAGGGTATACTTGGTAGATTTTGGCGTGTGGATCCCTGCGGCATGAAAAGGTGCTTTGCTCAAATCTCCTGTTCCAATCCACCATACTCGAGGGAGGTCGCCAGACCCCTGGTCCGTAGTCGCAGTGTGTGAAACACTTGGCTCAAGTCTTTCTAGAATTGTATCAACAGCAGCTTCCCATAGCCAGCGTAAGATCCTGCCCAGCTCTTTATTTCTGCTGGCAAGAGTTTTTAAGCTTCCCTTCAAGAGGTTCGGTAATAGGGCCATATTTGACCGCATCTCCTTGTAATCTAGCTTTGGGAGTGCTAGGGCGCTGATGCCAGATGGAGTGACTATAATAGCATCGCTCCGGATCTCGGTGCAGTTGACAACAACAATAGTACCGCCCTCCGCAGTCTTACACATACTCTCTGCAGTAGACGGCAGCAAAAATCCTCCATGTTGGGGAATAGTCCGGATATCAGCCAAGGTGCTGTCAAGCTCTTTCATTGCATCCCTCCGCCTGGCCAAAGCAACTTCTGCATTGGAGGCCTTGTCTAATGGGGCATTGATTTCCATCTGCAGGTTTACAAACTCCTTCCATAGTTTTGGATTTGTGCGCTTCAAGTCCACTACATCGCTTCTTGTATTTATGATATGACCCGAGAGAATACCTCTCCCCAGTTCCAGAAGACCAAGAGCATGGGCCGCACCCTTCCCCGCTTCAAGTGCAGCGGCCGCTGCCAACGAGGAGAGCCCATATAGCTCCCGAAGTGCCTGCTGCTGGTCGCGCCGCTCAAGCGATGTAGCAAGACTCATCTTTGGCATGAGTCGAACCGCATCCTCAAGCATCGAGCTTGCATTATCCCACGTGCTCAGTGATGGGAAGAATTGTACTGCACACCGGGCAGCATTTATGCGCTGCAGTGGGGGAGAGTCAAGACAGTTCCAGGCTCCAAGATACATAGCGTGCGCTCTCTTCCCATCACTAAGAGAGTTGGAGAGATTGTAGCGAAGTATGAATGTGTATGCGAGGCTGATTAACAATCCTGCAAGATTAGGATGGTCAATTGGTGCATGGACCAGAGCATTCTCCCCTTCTTCGATGGCGGCTTCTAGATCGACTACCTGTTCATTTTGCTCGAATCTTCGTTCTAGGAGCGCGCTAAGATTTAATAATCTGCCAGAAAGATAGGGATCATCCTCCGATGTCAGCTTCACCGCCTCGTGGGCGTAGCCTATCGCTTCGTCCAGGAGAATCTTTGTCTGTTCATCGTGCTCTGATGCTTTTCCGGTGAAGTACCCAAAGAGCATAATGGCGCTCAGGTTGCTGAGGATGGTTCCCCGGGTACGACTTTTGTCAGTGGTAGCTGCTAAAGCTGCCTTTGCGGTGCTAATAGCTATGTCGAGATCTGCAGACTGCCCGAGTCGCTGGTATCGGGCATCATAGTGGGTACTCAGATTGTTTAAGTAATCCCCAAGACTAGTGCTAGTCTCAGGAATAGCCTTGATAATCTCCTCGGCATACTTAATGGCTGCTTCCAGATCTTTGAGCGAGCCCAGACGGTGGTACCGGGAGTCCAAACAGACACTGAGAACCTCCAAGCAAGGAATCCGACGACTTAGATGATCATCAGGAATATCCGCGAGCGCTATTTCTGCTTGGTGGATAGCTGCTTCCAGATCATCCATCTTCCCAAAGCGCTCATACCTGAAATAGAACACTTCACTCAGATTGATGAGTCGTAGTACCCTTTGTGGATGGCCTGTGGGTGTGGCCGTTTCAGCGTTGTGTGCACAGGAAATTGCGAGATTTAGGTCCTCGATATCACCGATGCGATCAAAACGGGCCCGATAGCGGCTACTCAACGCGCTCAATCTGGACCCGAGGTGTGGATGACCGGCGGGGGTTGTTTCAACCGAAGCCTTTGCATGTGTGAGAGACTTCTCTAGGTCCGCGACCTTTGCTAGAGCAAGGTAGCGGATATGGTAGCGGTTGGATAGGCCGTTGAGCCGCCCAGCGCGGTTTGGGTGGCCATCCGGTGTGGCTAACAGGACGCTTTCCGAGTGCTTGATGGCTATTTCTATGTCATCGACTTCTCCCAGTAGTTTGAAACGGTCCTCAAGGTAGGTGCTAAGATTGTTCAAGAAGCGTATATACGGGGGATCATTGTTATCTTGACCGTCTGATTTCATCCGGGCCTGCACCAATTCAATTCCCTCATTGATATTCCGAATTGCCGCTTCGAGGTAGGTTGAGTCTAGCGTGCGTTCATAGCGGGAATATAGGCAGCTGCTCAAGATATCAAGAGCATTAGGTGTGTATGTATAATCGCCACCCTGTACCTTCGACGCTACCACTGCTGCCTCTGCATACTGAATGGCTCGGTCCAGATCGTCCATGTCATCCAGCCGCTGGTATCTTGCATCATAGCGATTGCTCAAGTTCGCCAGTCGCCCAGCAAGACTATGATCACCTGCGTCTGTGACCCTGACAGCTTCCTTGCCGTGTTCCAGTGCAATGTCGAGGTCGGCGGGGTCTCCGAGGTGCTCATACCGGCGCCCAAGGTAGCAGCTCAGGTTGCTTTGGATTGAGGGGAGGTCGGGGTAGGTATGTGGGACGGCGATGTCAGATACAATGCTCAGCGCTGCCTGGGCGTTGACTATTGCCGCTTCGAGGTCGTCCATCTCCCCTGATTTCTGGTACCGGTCATAGAATTCTGTGCTGGTATTATTCAATCTGATCATTTTATCTATGGGCAACTCCGGGTGCGGCAGCGCTATCAATGCTTCTTGATGTCAGTTTGTAACTATGAAGTTGTGAGGATCTGGAGGTAGGGGGACCAACGATTCCTTTCGTCTTGGTTTTCGCGGGTCACCGCCGGTGTCTCTAGTGCTCTCTCCTGATCGTTGTGTACATGCGCGCCCTCAGCTGCAGGCTCGATAGCGAGATCGGGTGTCTTCGAGGCTGCATCATTCCCAGCACCGGCATTGGTAGCACTGAGAACTGGCGCTTGGACCTCGGATACGACCGGACTGTTCTGATGTTTTCGCCTCCTTCTTGGGCGAACGGCTGCAAGGAGGCTTCCGAAGAGATGGGAGATGGAATCGAGGCACAGCATCGATTTTCACTATGAGTATGAGGAGCAGGTCAGACGTGTGTCCTCTGGCGGCGCGTTAGTATTTTGTTCGTGTTAGGCTGCCCATCACCATGCCGCTCCGCCACAATGTTGCAACGCGGGAAGTGTATACACACGTCTCTCTTCAATACGGATGCGTAAAGGAAACGTTGATAAGGTGGAGATATCTTTCTTAGCAATAAAGGTGTATGCAGAGTCTAGGGCCTTTCCTAGCTACGAGGTTGAGGCATGGGAGCGCTTGGCATTAGGTGGTCATTGGTCCACGTATTTCATTCGAGAAAACTCTTGAATAGTTAGCGTCACCGATATATACATCCCTTTAAACGGGTTAGGCATATAAAAGTAATTTTCGGCTTGTCGTAACATCGATCGCGACAGGAAGTCAGGTGGACTTGGTGCACCCCCATATTATAGGGCTTTCTGGTGGGGTGTGCTAGATAGCGTGAGCACTGTGGAAGTGGAGGGGAGGAACTGTGGGTCAAGTCATGTGATTATCCGATAAGAGGCGTTAAGCGCCTTAAGCGAAGGATAGGACACGAGGAATAAGTCCGATAGGAACACACGCCTGAAACCTTTACATCCTCCTGTACTGTCATCTTCTGCAAAAAACTACCACACGCCAAGACTGACGTGAGTGAGTGAACGCTAACCCTACCAATTAATCCTCTTGCATATGGTGGTACAGTCCCTTTCTAGCTCACCCGGAAGAGCGCGTACCAGGGGGTTTCTTAACTCTCCCTCACAACCTACATTTGAAAACAATTTTCCAGGCTCTGAAGAAGTGTCATGGACTCTTACGCACCTAACACAGCATCTTTCTAGAAAAGTATTGCGGTTTGTCAATTATCCGGACACAACGGCTATGATGTTATAGATTAATAGCCTAAAAATAAGCCACAAACAGACCGAAACACTCGCCAGCCTAGTTAATACTGATATGTATTCAGCTTGACGGTCTTGTAGCAAGGTTTTGTCTATTTGTTGGAGGCGCGCCGCGCCTTGCATCAGGCGTCCGGGTGATTTGACAACCCACAATATATAGCGCAAATTTCCTTTGTTACATTTGATTTCTTTTTTTTATTCCTTGATTTTGGGGAGTGGGGGTGAACGAGCTTAGAAAACCTTGGTGAGTGTGGATACGATTATTCGTTAACCCAAAAGCTCCCCCAACGGAGGTGGCTGATAACCAACTCTTTGAATTATTTAATTCCCAGGGAGGCTGTATATATACGAGCGAAGCAGATACAGGAGAACTAAAATGTGGAGCAACTGGAGACATCTTTTAGTTGGCGAAGGGGGGCAAGCAAATCTGTTAATAAACCTGCAGAAGAGGTTTTTACTTTTCCCCGGCGGATAGCAGGTACACAGGGCCGAACGCCGTAAGGCTGGATATGAAGGTATCCTTGTCAGGATAGTTCTACTCGCAATCTCATAGCGTTTTTGAACACGACTAATATTACATACACATAAAAAAAACCGCCAAGACTACATTCTTGTATGGCATTTAATAGCGGTTGGGTTCAGAAACGCTATGAAGTTGCGAGTAGTATCCACAGCGGCACCCCCCCTCAGGCCCTACACTTGGTGAAAGCAAGCGGGCATTCACGTTGTAGTCGAAATTTGTATGGAATTGCAATTTCAAAGACGTATTTCTCAACAACCACAACGAGATGGATCAAAAGAGTTTTAGATATAGATTCTCCGGTTGTGATGGTACCTGGGGCTAAAGTGTCAGCACAGTAGTGCGACTTTGATGTTGTTAGGTGGTTTGTATGCTTACTACATGTAGTAACGTGCAATACAAAAGCTCATACTCCAAGAGCATGAACTCTCCACATCTCGGGCGATATTTCAAACTTACTTGCCCTTTTATAATTAAATTTGGCTGTCCTCTCCTGTCAAACCTGGAAGCAGACCATGTCCCACCACACCACCGAGGCCAGGGTGCCAAGTGGTACGTACTAAGCATTGTCTTAACTCACGTCCTGGGTGTATGGGACA
The DNA here is from genome assembly GCA_024713865.1 of Morchella sp. 2016-72. NCBI lineage: Eukaryota > Fungi > Ascomycota > Pezizomycetes > Pezizales > Morchellaceae > Morchella > Morchella sp. 2016-72. The sequence goes on from JAMJEY010000009.1 coordinate 10,593, forward strand.
TTCCCATTACCTACATAGGGAGTGACTGACCAGAATGAAGCATGGTTTGACAGCGAGGTCAATGGGATTTCACAAGTAATGACAGGCATTGCAGCAAGCGGGTTACAACTCCTACAGCAAGAATTGGATATCACATGAGATTTCGTAAATGTACTCTGGTATTAAGGGTAAGTGAGTAGGGCTGTTGGTGTGGCTTATGCTATTCTTATTCTTGTCTTTTACCGCTACTTACCTATGGTACTGGAATACTCTAGTACGTTACACCCAGGAGATACCAGTCAACACTGTAACACGGCCGAAGATTCATTAGAGTCCCTTGGGAGGAGTTAGGTAAATATATATCTTCCGTAATGGAGACCTATTGTCCCCCACTCGAGGTTCTTCCCCTCTTGTCTATACCATGCATTCGCTTGTTTGGTGTATGTAGTATTATGTCGGAAGGAGCACCGGTGATTAACCCTAACCCTACAAGCGAGTGATGCAGATTACCTACTGATTACTCTTGCACGGTGATTCAGACTAGATAAAATGTCCTTTCATCTCTGGGACGTCTGAAACGACAGAACCTGTCTGAGATCATTAATCCAGAACGAAGGAAAGACCAAAAATCCATTCAAAAAGCATCAACGACAGGGACCCCCCACCCGGATCCAGAAGTCCACGGATTACACATCTCAGCTCGTCACAACCAACCTCGAATCCCGCAGGCATGTGCAGTGACAAGAATATATATATATATATACCAGGTCCACCACCCTACACCCGTCCACCCCTACGCCAGCTTTAACTGGGAAATCAAAAGTCAAAACACCTATCAGTATCCACCGTCCATTGCGTCCTCAGTCCGTCCGAAACTAATCTACGAGCCAACTTGTCCTTCGCAGCGTTCAACTCAGCTTCATGGTTTGGCTTTTTCACATTGACAGTGATCATCTCCTCGTGTCCGGCGTCGTTTTGCTTCGGTAGGCGGATGATGAGATCACCTTTCGCCGCCCCGCTGCCCTTCTTGAAGTACATGAAGACGGACAGGCCCCATGTGGGGTCCTTACCCATCGGTACCAGCCTAGATAGTTGTCAGGTTTGATGTTTGATATGGAGCCACCATGGGTGGCCAGGCACTGGGGGTGGTGGAGATTACCGGGAGAGGAATACCGAGGCGTTCTGGCCAAGAGCGTTGGCTCTCGCAAGCTCGTTTGCCTGCGCCTCGGTCTTTTCCTCCATCTTCACGAAGCCCTTCCGGCCCTTGATCTGATCGTTGTCAGCAGTTTTCTTCAAGTTCCCACGGTGTTGGCTGGTTAGTTAACCTACATAATGATCCGTCCCCCACTTACTAGAGGCGTAATGCATATCATATACATGCTCAGCGTTCGATACGGCCGGGTCCGGCGGATAGACTGCCCTCGGCACGTTTGCGATAACATCAAACGTGAGGCTGTCCCTTGAACCGCAGGCTGGCATCTTGACGGGCGTGTTGAACCCCGAGTCGACCGTGTAGTAACGATTCTCGGTGCTGCTCTTGAAGGCTACATTCCCGTGATCCTTGTGGCACATGAGGCGGGGGTGGGTAACGGTGCTTGCGGATTTAAAGGTAATAGCAAAGTGGAAGCAGTTGCCGCCAGGGATGTGGAAGGTTTGCCCTTTGCTGGTGGCCCAGTAGGTGAAGGTCGTAAAGGGGGTAGTAGACCATGTTTGTTTGAAGGAGTTCACAATGGGAGTGTCATTCCCGTCTGGGGGGTTAGATTAGAAGGGAGGAGCAGGGGATGGATGGGGATAAGACTGGGGGGAGGAAGGAAGGAGTTACCTAGTTTCTCTAGATACGGAGTTGTTGCCATGGCGGTCGTGAATTCTTGGAGTGCAATGAGTGTTCGGTGATAGTGATTTCGAGGTATGTACTAGTGGAAACGGGACCGCCGTGGCATGTTATATGATTCCCAGCAGAAGCATGTTCTTAGAGACGAAGCGATTATGCAGGCGTTTCTCCCAACTCTCCAAGAATACGACTATGCACGTCCAAGGCGGGGTTGCATGGTTGATCATTGATGCAGCCGGTAGATCACTCATCGGCGATGAGTAGATCGAGCTGGCTTCATTTTCTGTTTGGTACGGGCCGTCCATGGCCATCGGAGAACCAAAATAGAGCTGGAGGCACCGCGCAAAAAATGTTTAACTCTTCAGATCAATCTAGACCTGGCTCATCGATCCAATCGCTCAAGCCCCGAGCTTGACGCATTTCTTGAATGGCATGCATCATTCGCAAGTAGAATATACCGCATTGTATCACATCGACCAGCTATATCCCCTACCCAAACCATAACGCAACCAACCCTTCACGCCGCGTCCGCTGGCGTTTCCCCCGTTTCAGCTTTGGACCCCTCGTCAAGCCCTAGAATGATGTCCTCATACTTCTGGCGTGGCGCCGTGGTCGTACCTATTCATTTATCCAAGAAGTTAGCATAGGCTAGGCTCGTCGGGTATAGGGAGTAGAGAGGAAGGTCATCGTACAGTTCGCCAGTATCCTGTCTAGCTCTGCATCTGTAGGAGCCCTCTGCGCGCTATCTGCGGAGGAAGAGGAGGTGGGCATGGATGCTTGTTGTTGCCGGCGGATGGCTGCTTGGACAAGTTCTTCCATCGACGTTTCGGTGGCCATTGGAATTGCGTTTTTGGTTTGGTTATTGGGTGCGAAGAGGTAGGTGGGCAATGATTAAGTATGTGTAGAGTAGGTGTGACGGGTTTGGGTGAGATGGAAGATGAGTAGTTTTTTCAGGTGGGGTGGGGGAAGTTGAGACAGGGTCAGGGTGTGGCAGTGCCTTATCTGGTGCCTATGCGCCCAAGACCACGCGCCATTCCCAAATAGCTACTTCTCCCCCGCAAATCATCGTACACCAAGCACTCACTATACCTACACATGAATTGCTCGATACACCCTTTCTACCGAATAATAATGATATTACTAGGGATGTGCCACTTCACGACCGCTAGCTATTAACTTAATATGATTAAAAGCATTTGATGGAGGGATTCCTTCCACTTCCACCTCCCCTTTCCATCTCCCTCCATCTCCCTCCATCTCCCCCGCCCTCTCCCAGGTAGATACCTCTCCTCCCCCTCCCCCCACTGACCTTTATCTACCACCCCTGCCCCTGTTGCCCTCAACCTTATGTGGGTGATGCATCAGGGGATATCACTCGGTGATGAAAGATTTCACAGCTAGCTACGCTGGGCAGAGCGCGCATAAGAGAACTCAAGATACATCTAAAATGACCACATCGACCCCAGGCAGGGGATTCGGTAAGGTGACAGGCCGGGCCGTTAGTAAATATTCAGGTTTGTGTAATTTGACTCCTACCACCCTGCCCGTGACTGTCCAAAACTGACTCTTTTTCTCCAGGTGGGGGGGAAGTAGAGCCGTAATGTAGGCTGACCAACGCGTACAGGATTAGCAGATTTGATTACTGGTGCTGATTGATTGCCTTTTGAGACTTGAGTAGAAAAAAGACACTTGAGGCCGGCACAACTACCGCTCAAGTTTGTAGATACAGAATAATACCCAGTCATCAGGCCCCCATCACTCTACCCACACCAAATACATATATATACCCAGAGGGTCTTGAACAGGGGTAACCAACCTACCGGAGGCCAGCGCCAACACTTGACGCTGTGGACGAGGAGACTCCAAATATCCCAAACCTTTATTTAGCCCCGCCCGCTGCCCTCAACATTTTAACCAGGCTCGGTTTTTCGTACTCGAGTGCGACGTCTAGAGCTGTTTGCTTGCGATGGGCCACCGCACCGAGGAGTCTTTTGTTGGTACCATGCTTCAGGAGTACCCTTGCTACCTTCAGAAGCCCCAACCTTGCAGTGACATGTAGTAGGGTTTTCCCGTTGGGAATATCCTGCTCGATCCTGGGCCCGTGGGATAAGGGACTGTCCGCCATTTCATTGTTCAAAATATAACGTGCAGCCTCATGCAGTGCTGTGCGGTCATCTCCCGGACCTCTAGAATTGGCTTGCGCTTGAGCAGCAAGACCAAGATATCATTATTACCAGATGCAACAGCTAGATGGAGCGTGGTATTCCCTTGGCGGTCTTTGGTATCCACCTTCAGTTACTCATGTTGCACGGATCTATTCGATAGCAGCACCGCAACTACCGCCTCGTTTTCCTTCTTGACCGCGATGTGCAAGGGTGTCTGCCCTAATCGGTTTTTGGAATTTATAGAAATACCTCTGAGCAGTAGTGCCTTCGCTACGATGTCATGACCCGCCTCAACGGCGGTATGTAGTAGCGTATCCCCCGATGTATTCCGTCTATTGAGATTCGATACCCGTCGCTGACATCTCAAGAGGCGCTAGACCGCCTGCAGGTAACCTTCCTTGACCGCCGAATGCAATTCGCTGGTGCTTTTGTCTTCGATATCGGATTCTCTACGCCCCAGCATTTGGGCCTCTTCGGCAGTCACCTCCACGGATGTGGGACTCTTGTTGGTACAATTGCTAAATGGAAACGGGTCGGTGGCTTTGGCAGTCCTGGTGCGGGTGCAGTCGGGACACATACAGATACCTCCAGTGCCATACACCGGTGGCATTTTTGATTCTGTCTGTCCGCGGGCCACCTTTAGGCGGTTTTGATACTACTTATATTCAGGTTTTGCGGTATTCTGCGCCTTGTAGCCCCATTCTTTCAGAATGTCGGCCATAACCTTGGGCCCAGCAACAGCTCCGCGAGCGCGGGGCGACGGCTCCGGGCACCCAGCTTCTCTCACTAGATCCGCCGCCAGAACGTCTATCGACTCACACAGCATATCCGATGGCGTCATCTCCATGTCGTCTTCTGCATTGACCTGCGCGTCCCTCCCCAATACGATCCTGAGCAACCTCTCGTAACCACCTAATACAGTCGCCAGAATGGCAGTGTGGTGTGCCGAGGGATTGATAAGCTCGAAAAAACACCCAGGCCCTTGACATACTATGTGCAGCGGTGTTTGCCATTCCCCATCTTTGGCATTGATATCCGATCCTTTATTGAGTAACATGGCGGCTATTTTGATGAATACTCGAGTTAAAGCCAATCTTGATGTCCACGCAATATCGGACAAGGGAAACATCGTCAATATCGTCCTCTTCTTCGTCTTCCCCTCGCCCCGCTCTCGTCCTCGTCCTTCCAGTCACCCTGATCACCATCACCCCCATTCTCATTACCACTATCACTTCTGCCATCTTCACCATCATCGCTCGCATTGCCATTCTCATTCTCCTCGGCCCGTGCAAATAATGGGCACCCTACCAGCCCCCCACCCCCCCCCCCGGGGGGTCAAAAATCCCGCTACCCCACCAAGGACCCCTTGCAGCGCTGTTGCTTGGCTGTAATCGCATGCTTGTACGTTGGCAACGTAATTTAGAAGTATTCTGACTATTTCTATGTAATTCCCAAATGAAGGACCCAGATCTAGACAAAATTGATGTTCGGCAGAGTAGAGCTCTTCGCTCCTAGGGCCCTTGGCTGCATGTGCTAGCGCATTAATCCCGCGAATGCATGAAGCGCCGGCACCGGCCCCACCCTTCAGGAGGGCCTCTACAACCTCGAACCTCTTGAAATAGTATGCGCTCGCGAATGAGCAATAGTATGAGGGGTTATGACGAAATTGTATTACTCACGTTAGTCATGAAGATTACGATGAGTCACATTGTATGGGTATATCAACGCTCATTATATTTCCTTTGTACTACAATATTTTTGTATAAATATGGGGTCGTTTCCCCCGATAGTTTGCAATGACAAGTCTTCTCTACTCCTTTACATCTTTAGAACCTTCCCTAGAAAGTGGCCACGTGGAGTGCAACCCATCCATGAGCCTTGTTTCAGTGTCGGCCCCGCGGTCTAAAAGCTTAGTGGCCGCTCTGATTCTCCCCATGTTAGCGGCAAGAGACAGCTGTGTAACTCTACCATCTTGCTTAACATCTGCCATAGCCCCCTCTACAAACCCGTATCATCTCTGGGGCTTTCAGAACCCATACCGCATATTGCAAAGTAGTGAGTCCTATGCTATTCCTCATATCAGCCATAGCACCACAGGAGAAGCTTTCAGTCATATGTAGACGCGGCATCTACCCCGTCCGCAACGTCCGTCGGTCCCCACTCGCAATTCCACTCGCAAAACAGAAATAAATACGGCCAACGCGAGACTCTTCCCTCTTGTATAGAATACCCGCCAATTTTTTTAGGTCTCTCGATCTTCCTTGTAATGCCCACGGTTGTGTTGTAGATGGTAGCCATAGTTTTAAAAACACACAAGACTTTTAGGTTCGTAATAATGATCACGATACTGCACTCGATTTGGGCTGGGGGCCAGCAAATTCCGTATCGTGCATCGAATCCTCTACTCCGCGTCCAAGGCAAAGGCTTCTGAGGAGGTAGAAAGTGCTACAGCGAAGGGAATTGACGCCCTCAATTATACCGAATACAAAAGCTCAGAGCCATCGCTTCATAGAGAGGTTACTACATGGGTGGATTCCAATTTCAAATCCCACTGCTATTGCATACACTGATGGCAGGCCGCCTCTAAGCGAGCCGCTAATACACACTCACATCTTTACGAAGATATGTTAGAAAGCAGCTTACCACAAGCGACGCATCTACAGTCCAATCGCCCTATAAGGTAACTTTTATAGGGTCAATCGTTTTATAAAGGTATGGGTTCTCGGGCTAAAATAGTCTTTGTGAGCACAAACTCTCCCTGTATATAAGGATACATGCCCTTTAATTGAGGGTATAACGACTTCGCGCCACTTTTGTACCCCTATAGGGCGATCCGACCATATTAAATCTAGGGTAGGCTTTGGCACATGACATGCCAGCATACGTTCATGAACTCGGATGGGTCAAATATGTTCGAGGCGAGGAATTTTAAACATCATTCACAATAATCATCGCTGGGTATTCTGCTAACTTGCGACAATCTAGGTGTTTCACATTATGAGGTATGTTTTTTTAAAAGAATGTATTGGGTAATCACTCTATGGAGCGGTAAATGTGTCAAAAGTAATTTTACCAACAGTGGTAAATTATTTACCAACAGTGGTATAAGCACTGAATTCCAGTCCTTGTTCCAGTATAAATGCTAACCCGTAGTCTTTATTCTGCATTTTCATTAATACCAATAGTTTTGCGCCGGTGGTAGAATATCTGTCATTGGTGGTAAAATGGCCTACCACTGGTGGCGAAATTCCCCACTGGTGGACAATGTTCATATATACTGGCATTATATAGCCCCTTTTGGCCAAGAGGTCTGTGCTTTTATCCATCTTAAAGTATAAATGCTGGTATGATTTTCACCACCGGTGGTAAAATAATTTATCACCATTGGTAAAGTTACTTTTGACACGTTCACCGCGCCATAATCACTCCGAGAAATACAAAATCTTCAAAATACCTAAGCAAATGTTAACCGACGAAACAACCAACTATGGCTTAACTTGTTCGATATCCCCCTCTCCCCCCTTCTTTACCGACCCCTAACTTCAGACGGTTGTTGCAACAAAGAGCCATTTCTGATTGTCGTTGATCCCATTCTTAATATCAGCTAGGCCAACAGTATCAGGAACAGGACCGATGTTGCTCTGTAAGGCATGACCTTGGTAAGCAACTGATGTGATAACATAGGCCGGACTATACAGCACTTTAAATATATATTACCATAAACCTCCCACGAGAAATTAGTGACGAACCCTGCAATTTGCTCGATGGCCCAATGTTGGCTGTCCTGATTATTATTTCTCCAGGTTAAAACCTGGTTACCACCCGGTGGCGCGTCCAATACGTTATCCTTCGTAGGATGTTGCCAGAGCCTGTATCTGCGACCCCCAGCATCGTACCCGACATACCATACGGTAACGCTGTTGTTGAAAATAACAATACCATTCGCCGCGGTGGCACTTTGCATCCACAGAAGTTCGGCGAGTTTGCGTGACAGATGATGTAATGGCCATTGGCGATAGTTTGCGACATCTATCAAAAACAAGGTTAGCAGAAAAAATTGACAACTTAAACACGTATACCTTAATTTATATTAATTTAAAATCTATTACTAGTAACTAAGTAGTTAATCACGTAGATAGTTCTTCGAATCCGCTATCTCCAGGAGATAACTAAGAATCACCGACGACGGAGATTCCTCACCTATTTATATTCAATTCAGTCTGCCTAGAGAATATCTAGTGGGAACAACTGCTTTCCCTTCCGCTCCGCAAATAGAATGAAGCACCCCATCGGAGAAGCTCCTGCGCGCGTGCCAGTAAGAATCCTTCGATTTCACCCTTCTTACAGCTGCTCTGCCCCATACGCCCGCCTGTACCCATTGACGGATGGGATATCCCATACACTTCACATTAGTGGGCCGTGCAGCCCAAGGGTGGATGAGTGGTGAAGGGTGTATGGGCAGCCTATTGGCAGATGGGCTTCGTCTATATGGGAATGGGATATAGGTCGAAGAGCATAATATAAATAGGTAGATCATATTCGCTACCTAATTGTAATTGTACTAACGGCAAGAATACATATAGATATGACCAGGAATAAGATTATTTGCCTCTTGGGTCCCTCCTCTTCCGTAACCTATTCTCTCCTACTTCCTTTGCACTTCGCTTTAGGACCTGACGAGATGTATCAGGGTTTTTAAAAAGTGGCTGTTGGACGTGAATGGTATCTAGAGTCGCTATAAAGTTTCAGCTTTATGCAGACAATTACTGATATATTTGACTTACATGTATCAGTAGCTGCTTGATCAGTATTCCTTTGTTGGGATAAATCATTAACGGGTCCAGATGGGATCCTGAAGCTGGTACTAATTGATTCTGTTTCCAAATCAGACTCAATATTTTCGCTAGAATCTGATGATTCAGAGTTTCCGCTGCTATCTGAGAAAGATATCAGGTCTGTATCCAAGTTATCACACTCATCCTTGTTGCCTTGATGGGTTTTGTGACAATCGAGTCCACACAATGCTTTTGCACGAAAGCAAGGACAGCGTTGAGCTTTACATCCTCCAGTACATGCACAATGTGTTTGGAAATTGTTGGAATCGAAACGGCGATTTTCTGTTTCCTTTGTTGCCCTCCTTAGGGTTATGAACCGGCTTCCAGATCCCTTTTCAGGTTTGAACTGTATGGTATTCGGGATTAACTCCATTTCTCTTGGAGCGCAAGGTCTGCTGATTATACCATGTTCGCTCATTAATGTGTAACTGCTTTCAGCCGATCCTGAAACTGCTAAAATCCGGCAAATCAATCTCTTCACACCTGAGGATAATCGATCCTCACGGGGTATTTTGAGAGTTACCATATCATTGACTTTAAAAACTGGAAGTTTGTTATCTCGTTTATCCCTTAGTACCATTGCTTGTCTTGCTCGGTCATTTGCCTCTTTCACCTGTTCATCCATACGAAATCTTGGTATTCCTATATCAATCATCCCTGTGTTGGCCCTGACTAGTTGTAGGTCGATAACTGAGTTCCCAAACGAAGTGAAATCATCACCAGCGGCTTCTGGGAGATCTTCTCCTTCAGTTTTCTCATCAAGAACAGTACTATATTCTCTTTCTGTAAATAATATTCTTTCCCCCCAATTGCGCTGTCCAAAAACAATTTCGTACGGAGGTTTTTGAGTTGATGAATGTTGTTGTGAGTTCATAGCTAATATGACCTCTGGAATTGCTTTTCGCCATTGGATGGACTGGTGATCACGCATCCAACAGGACAACTTCTCCTTTAATACACCATTGGCCTGCTCGATTAATCCTTGACTTTGGGGGTGTCGTGCTCGACCGTTAATAATCTTGATAGTTAGCAAATTCATTTTCTATATGACTCTTATTAGAACTTACCTGTATACCATATTCCTTCACCAATAATAACATTGCACCTTTGAATTCCGTTCCATTATCACACTGGAGGATTTTCGGTGGTCCTAGATGTGATATCCAGCTCAAAAAGGCATTACAGACGTTTTCACTATGCTTTGAAAGAATTGGATAAGCCTGCGAGTATTTACTAAAGTGATCTTTGATATGACAAATCCATTTGAAACCACTATCAGGCCGTGAGGATATATCAATCAAGTCAACCTATCAATTACAAAATATTAGTATTTATATTATTTATAACTGTGCTGTGAGCTGAAATGAATAATATTACCTGTACACGCTCAAAAAGCCTGGATGAGACAATAGGTTTCAAGAGTGCTGTTTTTCTCTGAGACTTCTTGACAGCGCATGTGAAACAGTGGTTGAGAATCCATTCAACCTCCTGCCTTGAAATTCCGTAAAAATCTCTGTCCAACTCCGCAAATGTTTTCCTACTCCCTGCGTGCCCAAGCCCAATATGTGTTTTGACAACCAAGTCAAAGACCTCCAAGTCAGTTACTACCTTCTTGCTAATTCCATTCTTCCGCTTGACCTTCAAAACACTATCTACAAGTTCATATTTGACCTTCACTTCATGCCTGAGACGTCTAGCATCCTCTCCTTCTAAAGGTGATACTCCGACAAGAATCTCCTGTATTGATTGCAATTTGGAAGCTTTAGGACGTGACCTGTTCTTATTTTCAGAGCTTTGGAGCCGTATATACCATGCCCTTTGAGATTCAAGGGAAAAGGGAAGCGAAGGCGGCTGCATAGACATAATATTTATTTGTAGTTGGCCGAATATGATTGTGTTTGTTATTGGTAACATATCTTTGTATATACATACGGGCGTAGACCCACTCTACATATAGCTCACAATAGCGGGTCAGTGCTATAGCTCAAGTCATCTTTACAGGTACATTTCTGCACCATTTCCGGTGAGTAATATGACCTCAAATGATGATATTGACTCATAGTAAACACATGGAATCAATCAACATATGATATAACATAGTAGAGTAAAGAGACAAAATGATGTAAGATATCATTACTCACATATAGTATCTAATATGATATATTATATATCTGAATTCCTTTGTGGTGTGGGATAGTATCAATCAGGTTTCTCTATCTGTTAGTCTATTCTCTGCTCGGAGCACGATACCTTGAGTATTACTGTATCTCAATGATTCTGCGCATGGGCCGTTTGATGAGAACCGGTTCAGAGATGGGTACCCCATACATTTCTCATTCCCCGTTAGTGAGTAGGATGACCCATTTACTCACATCGGCTCTATGGGTAGGGTGCACGGATGGGTCAGAGCACAGCTCTAAATCAAGAGCTGCAGTCTTCAGCCTAGCCCGGGGCTACTCGCACCTTCCTGACGTTTGCGAATGCAACTGATCATGACCTTGCATGCAAAATAGACCAACCCCATGATTTTGTGTGTGTATGTAATAGTGGCCCAACTTACAGTCGTTAGGAGAATACCAATACATCCCAATGCCCCCCCCTCTTTCAGGCCACCCACCTCATGAGCCATTCAGCTCCAATCTCAATAGTTGGCCGGTAATAAAGATATCAGGATGAAGTCATAGATCAGGCATATACTTGTTCGTGGTGAAAACCACGTATTGCAGAAACCGGCACCGCACCACCGCTTTGGTGGGGACTTCTTCGGAGTGCACTCCTCAGGTAGACGAGTAAAATCGAGCCTGCATAGACAACTTTCATGGGCAATTTGGTAAACCCACTTCGGAGCAGAGACTAATTGCAACGCTTATACTACTAGGATAAAGAGGCTGGACATAGAACTGGTATAAGTACCCTAAAACCACGCAAGCTTCAGTAGTGAAGCTGATCAGGAACTACTCTACCTCTTCCCCAATCGTTGGAAATAATTCCTACACGGGATAACCAAGTTGGCAGTATTCGAGGCGGTACTTCTAGGTAAAGTGTGCCTATCGATTGGTGAAATAAGATCAGTGCATAGAGACTCGTTATAGTACCGGGCACGCAAATGTAGGTCCAGGGCGAAATGCATGCAGGTGCAGGGCGAGATATACTCGGGGCAGGTAAAAAGTACCGGGCAATAGAGGTTTTTGGTTCACCAATGGGTGCGCGTACTAGGCGAGAACTACTGCAAAAAAAGCCCAGAGACAAAACTTGCATTGTCCGGTACTATTTACCTGCCCCGAGTATACAGGTGCAGGGCGACAGAATCCGCGACAATAGAGACTTTGCACAGATGGAGCCACCTCTATATCTCGATTATCTGATTGGCAGGCTTTGGGATCGGCACTAATCAAGTTACCGAAAACGGAGCTGGCTCCATTTGCGCAAAGTCTCTAATTACTCTACCTGATCCGAATAACGAAGCCGGAAGGCCCCATGTACTTGGGTGTGTACCAAAGCGATCAGAACTCTACGACAATTTGGTTGAGAATGTGCGAGTGCGACAGGCTGGGCCAATAAGGCCTGCCAAGAATTCTTACCCAAGATCCCCACCAAAATATAAAATATTGTATCTATCAGCACCTTCTCTATATGCTATTTGGGTAACATTTCACTGTGTAGAGGTAACTTTCAGCAGGCAGCAGTAAAATTGAGGACCAAGTTTTGGCCTCTTAAGTTTCCTGGGGCACACGATTATTATAAGCCCAGGGTGAGTTCAACCCACTCCAGGCCAACCAGAAGGCTCTCCCGACGACAACCAGGTACACACCCGAGCACCTATGTCCTTCAAGTGTGATCCCAGATGAAAAGAAAACCGTCCAATTCATAACGCCAATCTCTTCGATACAAGCTAGAGAGAACCCCCCGGATACAACCTCAGCGAGGGGGGTAAGTTATAGGCTTTCTGGTGGGGTGTCCTTGGGGCTAGGGTCACCTAAAATAGCGGGGTGCCTCGGCAATGAGCACCAACCCATCCAAGGTGACCGCAAGGCACCTTTGCACCGTGGGAGCGGAGGTGAAGCAAAGGCGATGGGGGGACTGTTAAGACATTGTGGTCAAGTCATGTGTTTATGCGATAAGAGGCGTTAAGCGCCTTAAGTGAAGGATAGGACACGAAGAGATAAGTCCGATAGGGACACATGTCCTCCATCTCAGACAATGCTGCTGATAAGGCGGTTACTTTTATCCCCTACATCAAAGGAACAAGGAAATTGAGCGCCTTGGTAACCAACTTCTAAGTCTAAATTTCTAGTTCTTGACGACCGGTTCTAGGTGTTGATATTGAAAACTTGGGTGTTGCCAAAACGCTCTCTAATACCACACGCCAAGACTAACGCTGGTAGCTTGAACCCTAACCCTGGTTCGCACGCAACAGGCCAAAACTTTTCACCCTTGTAAACCCCAAAACCAGCGAAAACGTGGCCCACCATACCTTGGGACGTCCAGAAACGTACAGAATATGACCTATCTTTTCGACCTCCCAGACGCGCCAGACGCGACGCAGCGAAATGAAAAGTCAACGACAGCCTTCTCGCCTGGGCGCCACACTCCCTGGGTGACGACCCCTGCTAGACCTACTCACGCGACGGGTTTAGAGCCGCTCAATGAGGTGGTTTTTGTGGTGAGGTGGCTCTGCTGTGCGGGTTCAGGGTCAGGGTTGGCAGACACTAAGGAAAGAAGTCCCTCACGCACCCACATTCCTATCCACGGCCTACTATTTTGTCAAGTATATAAGGTCTCTCTATTTTTGTATCCAGAATAAAACAAGCAAGTTATACGCAAACACCACATCACACCCAGGCTGTATCACGTGCTTGTTATAATTATCTGAGAACCAGATATACGTTACTGGAAAGCCCTCGCATTTCCAAAGTTTACTTGTAACCTGGAACGCTGATGTTCCGGAGAGCCAACTAACTATCACTTTCCGGCCTTCCTGAGGGATTTTTAACTATCCGGGACATAGATATCATAGAAAAAACACCAATTACACCAGCCCAAACTCTGCGAGAAACTTCCGCGGAATTCCGCGAAATCAAGTGAGCTTATATGTTTGAGGATGGGAACTAGCCCAGGTACCCATCTTGCGTCGTACGATAAGAATAGCTAGGATGCAACCTGTGGTTGTCATTTTCCTTATCGTTTTTTTTTTCTTTTATCATACACGTATACAACCCGGGCCGGGTGGGGGAGCTAGGGCGTACCGAAGGGTCAAGAACTGTGCCTAGTCGGAGTAACCTATCCTTTCTAGAAAGGGAAAGATGTGTATAGCCATAGGTAATGAGTGGTGGAACGCCCTGAGAGTACAAGCGCCAAATGTTGGCGGCGTTTTACCAAAAAAGGCACCGCTCTGGTCCATCATTTATTACCTACCGCTATACTTCACGTCAGCTGAGTTGCATACCCGCAAACTCCAGGTTACGGGTACTGCACCACTTATTGCATTTGCTGCTCCCCTTACAATCAGGTTGGTTGCTCTTTTGTCTTCTGCATGATAGGATAGTTGGAGGACTCCAGCGCAAAGCGGCTACTTGTCGCCAACCTACTAGATCATATTTTCAAAGTTTTCATACGTTATATTATCGCAGTTGACAAACCCTTTCCAAATCTTACCCATATCAACTCTCATCGCTGTAAAATCTGAGGTTGGATGCGGAAGCTCTTGGTCCCAGGAGTCTTAGTTGCTTTCTCTATATCCTTCATGGTTTTTTCTCCGGCGGCTCCCCCTTACCCTTTCTTGAAACTACTAGTGTTTTTTTTTTTGTTTAATTCATTAATTACATCCAGCCCTCGGGCTATGGCAATGGGCCCCCTCCCCTCTGGAGCAGGCCTGTTTTTCCTCCCCTCTTCCCTCACCCTGCCAAAAAAGAAAACAATACTCAAGAACAAAAACAAAAACATACAGCACCAAAGAAAAACATACAAGATACATTCCGTCTTCTGCTTGTCACCTCCGTACTTCCTCCTACCTGGCGCGCTCACTGTCTCGAGCCTCATCATTCACCAGACAGGTTCTCCCCCGATGTCCATACCTTGAAACAACTAGTGTCCCTCTGATAGGTCTGCTTAGAATCGGAATTTTTTGATATGCACTTGACACCCCCCAACTTGGCGAAATATGTGCAAGCTGAACTCTCTATCTCTCACTTCGTACTACATATCGATGTTTCTACGCTGGGGGCGCTGCTTATGGTTGCGCACAGTTGATAAGACAGCATACTCTTTTATATTACTTAGCACAGATTATATCGCCTAACCTTTAAGCTTCACCCGCGCTACACCTAGAAAATTAATCAATCAATTAATATAGTCGTCTAAGAGGCTTCGTTCTTATCTCAATACGGGTGTTGGAGTTATTATTTCCATACCAGGAAAATATATCCCGGTTACAATAATTATAGCAAGGCCTAAAGTAGACCACTATTGTATTATACCATTACCGCTTCTTTGCCAAAATATTCACCACTATGAAAAGGCTACTGAATCCCTTCTGTATTGGAAGTAGACATGACAAGAATATCTCCACTACCAAGGTTTTGCCATAGCCTACGGGCTGCATGCATGTATGAAGTATCAATCAATCAATATCATTATCTCCACTACCAGAGTCAAGAATTATGGCAGCGAGTGATATTCCATGACCGAGTGACCTACCATGATCGACACCGCTCACATACACGACATCAATCCTAAACCATTTCTGACAAGAATATAAGATTATACAGAGTAGGGCTTATAAGCACAATAGTTCAGAAGATAATAACTAATAGGTTTCAGGTTAACAGCAGCTATATACCCATGGGGGTATCCTATTACCCGTGGCCAATGGTAAAGTTTACGGTCCTCCTATAGCTATCAACATTCTTCATAATATTCTACGCCCAGATCCTCGGTATTAGTTACAACCTAGTATTTTTTCCTTTATTAACTTCGTTGACCTATATCTACTCTCAAAATCACTAGAAACCTTGATTGGACTCTTCTGAAACTAGGTTTCCTCCCACTCTTAATCACTCCCGCCAAGTAACTATGCACTTTGTCAATCACAAATTTTTCAATACATCTGCATAGGCCCAGCTTTAAGGCCCCGGCTCTGCACATATGTAGCACGGCTCTTAAGTGGTCGACTTCCATGAACCCAACTCATCGAGGGTAAGAACTTTAGCATGGTTATAAACTGTCTTCAAAAATGACAATGAGTTATAACTTCCTCCCGACACAAATTCACCACCCCAGGTAACCCAGTAAGCCCAAGAGGCACTTCCGGAAGTCATCGAGTCTGCATCGGGGATCACTCCCACCTCCGCTAACGCAATAACTCTCGAACCTCCTGTCAGCGACTTCAAGGTATTGTACTGGCCTGATTGTGCTGAATGATCCCCGGCAGAGGCGTAGATATCAACTGTTGCAATATCGCAGTAGCTATTTCCCGGGTACCAGTTTGAGTCCGCCGTGTTGCATACCCAGACCATGTTGTGCAGTCCGTGATAGCTGGTCAATCTTGTGTACACCAAACTCCACAAAGTCTTGAAGGCTGCAGACCCCTTCGCACCCCACCAGAACCATGCCCCCTCAGGTTCGTGTAGAGGACGGAAGAGAATTGGCACGTTAGCATCCGACAAACGCTTAATTTGCACCGCAATAGCGTCAATATCACGGAGTAGCAGTTTGTAATTTGCCCCCGAGGTTCCCTCGGCCAATGCAGCAGCGACATCAAAAGTTGTAGAGTCAGTGTAAAATCCGCGCCACCACTCCTTGCCCGATGTGTTGATAAGCCCCGTCGGGGCATTTCAGTGCCAACAAAAAGTGTTAATCCCGCCGCGAGCATCCCAAGCGATAGCATCTTCGACAGCGGTGGAGGTCGCTCCATTCACAACACGTGATGGAGAGTATTCAATAAAATCGCTCCCGAGGATCGCGGGGGTCTTTCCGACGTTCTGAGTCACCCAGAGAAGGGATGCAGGATCTTGCTGGCCAGAGAGATAGTACGAGCCGTATATCTTCTGCATGTATTTGAGGAGAGCTTTGGCGCCTGCTGTGGCCGAGCCATCGATGGGTGAGCTGGTGACAGTGCCGGTGCCGGTGCCAGACCCAGAGCCGGTGTAGGCAATTGTGATTTCGTCGACATCATAATACCCCCAGTTGCTCTTGAGGCCAACGCCGATGGAACCTAAGGATATCGATGGTTAGTATTCCCCAAGTCTAAGTACTTTATAATTAGATTTATATCGACGCTTACCAGTTCCCAGAGTGATTGTCCCAGCAGATATGGTGCACCAGCCCGTACAAGCCGAGAGTGTCAATTCGCTTGATGTTGCACTATTGACTAGAACCGTGGCCTTCTTTTCTCCATAGGGCGCGCTGTAACGGATAGTGAGACTATATGAGCCGGCTTGAGTGATCCAGGGCCAAACGGTGACTGTATCGGTATCAGCATCAAAGCCGGTAACGTAACCAGCTCCGTTGTAGCCTGATGTCAAGGTGGATGTGGAGACTCCAATGAGAGTCCCTGCTTCGGCTTGGAAGGTTTGGGCAATGGTGAGGCCGACAAGGCAAAGGATGACGGGGAGTGAGTACAGCATGATTCAGGTTGTCAGTGCTAGTACTTCTAGAAGGACTTGGAGATATCAGAGGTGAGGATCTGCAATCGAAGAGCTCCCAAGTCTCCTTATATACTTTATCTTAGCAAAGGGATTATAGCTTCAGCTATCCCCTATCGCTTTCCTCACTAATAAGATGTCTTTACACACCTGGTGAGCTCGGTTGGATCTTCGGTCCCCCCTTCCGTTTCTCCTGAGCAACTAAATAGATTGATACATTGACCATGAACCTGAACCATTCACTCATACCCCATATATGGTCGCTGTTCTCAGGAGAAAAATATCATCGGCTGTTGCCGTTCTAGAGTTACCTAGGTGCGTACGATATTATATTGCGAGTACTACCATGGCAAGGATGAGATCACCAGGCTTATTGGTTAACCCCCACCAGAACCCTGGTATTCCATTCATCCGATCAGACACACAGATATGATCATGACTATTCTCCGGATCGTCATGAAAATACTCCGAAAAAAATCTCCTCGAATTTCTCCGAAGGTTCGTATCACTCAAATGGTCTTGACGTGACCCCCTCGCCCGTGCGGGCACGTCTACCTCCGACTAAATGAGCATAGCTTAGTTGAGGAATCGTGAAAAGAAGCCTAATGATGCGGGCCGCAATACCGAAGGAAGAATTCCCACCCCGACGCAGCCAGCCCCCAAATGTTCTCTGGTGAAATTGGAATAAGGGTTAACCACTGGCGGGCTGGATGCTTCAATGCAAGGGACACTCACTTGTGGGGAACGTTGATAAGGGACATAACTAGGCAACTAGAAACACACACAGTATATACACACCAAGACTCTTAGACTATTTTCCCCAGCAAAGTCAAAATGACCTAGGCCTATAGGAAATCTCATATCTGGGGCGTTGGCATAAAGTATCAATCAGTTTGTTACTTGGCAGATTAGTGGCGAACGTCAGAGAGATAAGAAGATTCATGTTACTGAGACTCAGGGACCATCCCCTCATGATCAGGGAAACTCGAATGTGGGGTAGCTAATGGAAGAACCACTGCATGATACATTAATTGCTGTATCCAGGGATCATCCTTGCTTCCTGGGCAGTTCAATTGCATAGATGCTTGCAATCAAACTCGGGTCGTTCGATCTCATAAGGTTGCAATTGAACGACACGAACCCGCCCAATAAGGACCTACATGCATCGCCTATTCAATCAATTGTTGAGTGATTACACATAAGTTTAGTTGCGACTCAGAACTAGCTAGCCACTCCTACGCCTGGAGAACAGATAGCCAAACAAGCCTACACAACCGTTTTAAAAATTTAATTATTTCTAGACATTGGGGTTCACAAATAGTAACAGACCCAAAATCCAAGCTGACTATAGTCAAGCATGGCCGGTGTCATCTTAAGGCCATAGCTTCTTTCTACACGTGCAGCCTCTTTAGCGCCCAATCTTAGCAACTCTAGTAGCCATACTAATCCTATGTTCGGATGGACATGGTATTTAATACTGTGCTAGAGCCGGTTCCATGATACCGCCCTATTAGATAAATTTGAGTATTGGCCGGATAAATGCGTGTTTGGACGGTGATAAAGGTTATTGTGTGTGGAGATGAATCACACCTCCACGGGTATTTTGTTCGAATTAACCATGGGATCCTATGCTCAAATACTGTAATCATCCTACGGATTTTTGAAGATTCCCAGGCGTTCAGATGTGGTTTGTAGGCACCCACCCTCCTAAGGATTTACATATATTATCCACCAATAGCCCACTTGCGTCCCCCATACCATAAACTGTCCTGGGGTTCCGAGAAAGTTGCCGTTCGTTATTTAGCCATAGAATATATAGATTTACCAAAAATTATTCTTTCTTTTTATGTCGGCTTTTTGTGATTCCAAGGTGCTTTACAGAGTATCACAAGCCGTCGCTATAGAAGATCTATAGTTTATTATCAAGGCGTCAAATTTGAACCCTTCAAAATACTTTAGCGCCAGTCCACAAAATAATATAAGCCTACTCACGTATTAATTAAGTCCTGAGAATTCTTGGTAGCAACGGGCTCACAAAATTTCTCAGGACTTAATTAACGCGCGAGTATATTGAGCCAATAATACGCCTATTATAGGACTTTTTTTTGATTTTTAATATTATTCTTTTTAATGGTTCTTATTGACCTATGTTTCGATTAATCTTTATATTAGCGAATGATTTTAGTACATGATAATAGCTTTATAAGGATTTTTTTATACGCTAAAAAACCCCGATACGTAGGTAGGCCAGTATTCACGCTTATTCTACACAGGTAAATTTCACAGATTAAATTTTTATTTACTTCCCAATTATATACTATAAGTCTTCACTGCAGCCATTCACCTGCCTGCCTGCCTGCCTGCCATTCCTGCCTGCCATATCTGCTTGATTCGCTGCTTAATTCGCTGCTTGATTCGCTGCTTAATTCGCTGCTTGATTCGCTGCTTGGATTCACTACTCGACTCTATGCCCGGTGCGGTGCTTGTTTAGACTCGCTGCCTAATTCACGGATTAGCTCATGTATGATTAGTAGGGGCAGAGAGCTGGGGGGGGGTGTAGAAATGAAGGTGTGGAGATTGAGGTGTGGAGATGGAGGTGTGGAGATGGAGAGGAAGAACGTGATACTTATCTCTAAGTCCCCAGCCCTAACCCTGAATTGCTTCCTTCGTATATGATTCTCTCCAAAAGACCATTAATTATGCCTTAACGGGTCTAAATTGGGCACCAAACATCATCTTTTTCACCCTTTTGGGTTTAATTAATGGTCTTTTCGAAATTAAACCATGCCCCAGTATTAATAGAAATATCCGGACTAGCGCTAATGTATCTAGGACGGACTCCTCTACTACTCGCTACAACCACGGGTGAGAGTGAAAACATTTGCCGAAGCGGAGGTTTGATCGCTCGCATATCTGTATGAGACTAAATAAGGGCTCGATAGCATATAAAAGCCTGGTATAACCCTCATATCAAAATAGGACTTAATTGAGCCTGGTTTGGAGATTATGCCGGTATTTGGCACATAATTATAGCCGGATAGGGCTCAATTAATAGTCTTTAGGAGAGAAGCGTGAATATAGATATAGGGATCAGGACTTAGCAAATATCAAACACGCACGCCCGTCTCTACACCTCCTACACCTCCACCTCTACACCATCATCTCTACGCCTTCATCTACACCCCACTGCAATTGAGCATCCTATCATCGTCCAGACATGGGCTAATCGGTGAAACAGGCAGTGAATCCAGCGAATCCATCACCCAATCCAGCTAATCTATCGAAACCAGCACCCAATCCAGCGAATCCATCACCCAATCTACCGAATCTAGTGAATCCAGCACCCAATCCACCAAACCCAGCGAATCTACCACCCAATTCAGCGAATCTAGCATTCAATCCAGCAAATCTAGCACCCAATCAAGCAGCGAGCCAAGCAGGCATTGCAGTCAGGTACGGCAGGCAGGCAGGTAGGCAGATAAGCAGGCAGGGAAGGTTGCTAGTAGAGTAAATGTACATATTAAAAAGAGAGTTTTATTTGTGAAATTCACTTATGCCAGAGGAAGCATGAATACTGGCCTACCTGCGCATCCAGATTTTTTACCGAATAAAACAACTGTTATATAGGCATTATCATATAAACTAAGGCTGAATATATATAACTCTCACCGAAACCATAGCATTTTAAGGACGTTACAGAAAACACCAGAATTAATATCAAATAATGGTTAATTCGGACGTATGTAAATGCTATAACCCTCATATGGATATGCGGACGGGTGGTAGTGTAAATAACTCTCCTTTGGGACCGCGGAGTAATAACAATTAGTTACAAGTACTTGTATGTACGCCCACACTCAAGCTTTGTTACCGTATACATTTTTACCCTAACCCTTGTACGATAACACATGTCCCTTGGAGTAGGTATATCGCTTATAACTTTTCAACAAGGCAAGATATCAAAAATCTAACACAGAAAATTGTAGATATAGGTATGGTGAAGACTTTTCTGTGTTAGATTTTTGATATCTTGTCTGGTGAAAAAGTTATAAGAGATGCCATTTACCTATTTTTGTATTTAAAAAGCACCAGGAACTAACTGGTGGAGTGCAACAGTAATATACCCGTTTAAATATTTATACCCCCAACAACACAAACTTGCAACCAAGATGTGGTTTTCGCTGGAATCTAAGGCTTTTATTGGTTAACAAGCAGCCGGAGTGGCTATGATTGTTCCAACTGAGATACCTTTAAGACGCGCCGCACCATAACACCGAGAATATCTTCTATTAACTTCCAAGGAGCAGTCAAATGGGTGTGGATGAATTTGATACTCGAACCTGGGGCTGTATCTAAAACCTGAACGAGAAAGTGTTTCAGGGTATTTCCCTGCGCTGTGTCGGGAACAGGAGAAGATAATGTTACTCGCACCAGACCTCTCTTTATTCTTGTAGCTAGCCGCTCCCCTTCCTTTTCCTGTCTTATACGAATAAGGTTACCACCACCGCCCATATAAGGCTTCAGTCTTCAGCAATATCTAGGTAAAACACCGAGTGCTTAGAAAGGGTGAGAAACTCATTCGTAATCTTTAAGATGTCTCCCAGGAATCCGTTTCCAGAAGATAAATCAAAGCAAAGGTCTTACCTTCGGTCGGATTTAAATCGAGAGCAAATCTTCTAATGTTGCTCAACTGCAAGGGCCTAGGACTTAACCAACATAACGTTCCTAAAAGCTCCCATACGTGTATATAGTTTTAAGATCACTAATAACCTTTACTCCTAGCTCTCCAATTTACCGGTTTCAATTTATGGCCCCCATATTTCTTGCTACAAAATCTTCCCTACCCACCGGAAATCCACTCTCTGCGTGGCTATGGTCACAAGTAGATACGCTTGATATATTCGCGGGGCTAGAAAAGCAACGAATAGACGCCTGGCGGGGCAGTTAATTTAGTGACCATGTTACTACTCGTAAATGTATTTCCTTCCCTAAATGCGCTCCAAGCTAGTGTCTAGACACCAGTTCCTAGTATAAATAAATAATAGCCACCAGGGCTGCATACATTTATGAAGTATCAATCAATCAATCAATCAAATAATAGCCACCAAGTCCATGTGCACGTGACCGAGTGACACTCTATGATCCTTACGATGGCTAGCAGCCCAAGACTTGGAGGTAACATCTAAGAGCCTTGAGAGCCTAGCCGATTTGCCCGATTTCCGGACGCCTATATTCCCCGATAGAAATCCATACGAATGCCAAGATCCTGCCTGGTATCAGCGGAAGTATCTCCTTATAACAGTGACGTCATCCATTCTGGAGATCCAAAGCAGATGACGCCAAAAATTGTTGCTTCAGTATTTCAGTATAGCTTAAAAATATATACCTCAGTAGTATCTCTGTTTTTCCCGTACATCACCATCTCACATAACCCCACCCAAAACAAAATCATGAACTCTTTATTTTCTTCTTCCTCCTGGGCCTTATCAAAGATTCCGGATCTCTCCCGAAGGGTATTCCTAGTAACTGGAGGAAGTGCTGGAATCGGTTTTGGAATTGTTACCCAGTTGCTTAAAAATAACCCCGTCCGGATTCTCATACTCTCCGAAAAAGAACACCATGCAGATCTCGCCATAGATGAGCTAAAGAAATACGGCGATGCGAGTAGGGTCGAGTGGGTTAAGTGCAATCTCCAGAACCTCAAAGAGGTTGACAAAGTTGCAAAAAGCCTTAAAGAGAAGGAGAAGAGATTGGACTGTCTCGTTGCAAACGCCGGGATCGGGGTCGGAGTTTACAATCTCAGCAAGGATGGCATTGGTATGACCTCACAACGTATACTCTTGATGGTATTTTATCTGATTATCCCTGTATGTAGACACTCACTTTCAAGTCAACCATCTTTCACAGATGCACCTTATCCTTACGCTCCTGCCCAACCTGATCGAAACCGCCAAGGAGAACGCAGAAGCCCGTATAGTCCTTCAATCTTCCGACCTTCATCGCATGGCCCCCTCATCCGTCAAATTTGCCAGCCTTGACGAAATCAATACTGATATTGGACCTGCGTATCTCTATAACCGCACTAAACTCGCCCAGATCCTATTCGTCCGGGCCTTGGTACGAAGACTCCAGAGTGGGAGTCTTGGCACTGGTCAAATATCCAATCTATATGTCAATGCTACCCATCCGGGCGCTGTAAGCACCAAGCAACAAGAGCAGGCCGAAGAGGCGTATGGAGTTGCTGGAAAAATCGCTGTGGCTGCGACAAGGCCATTCATGAAAGATCCGATCACTGATGGCCCTCTGCCGGCCTTATTTGCAGCAACATCACCGGATATTATAAAGGATAATATCAATGGACAATATGTTTGTTTTCCTCAACTTGTTTTATTTTAGAAACTGAGACTAACAGAAGTAAAGATCGTGCCTCCCGGAAAAGTCGCAGAGCCTTCAAGCCAGGCTCAGGATGATGAGATGGGGGAGAGACTTTGGTCTTTGAGCGAGCAACTGTTGAAAGAAAAGCTGCAGTAGCTGCACTCTCTCTCTCAGGCAATTCTACGTTTCTTTTCCATACACGAGAGTTTATGATCTATATACATATAGATAATGCACACATAAGAAAGACCTAATTTAAAATTAAGGAACACCTATTGAAAATTCGCAGTTCTTGAAAATCAGTGACTACCTTCTACATAATTCAATTTGAGGCGTGGGCCCCATAATTAATCCAGCCTACGGAACATTGATATATTAGTCCAAAATAAAAGGCTGGAGTAAAACATTTATGTAGATATATGGCGAGCAAAAGCGAGGCAAAGCATGCAGATAGCCAGACATCTCCACTAGATAATTTCATAGTCTATTACATGCTGCTGTGGCTGGTTGTCTCCAGCCACCTTATGGCGTATTGTAACCATCTTGTGATGCTAGAGCACCAACCCTCGACTAAGGTTTTTGGACAGGCAAAGTAAACAAATCACTCGTCCCTGTAAGCTTTTTAATCACTGCTACCTGATTTATTTAGTTGTGGTCCCGATAATTCTAGTGCGGGCGGAGCTTGATATCACATCCTATCACTCGAATATATATGAGGTTTGTAGTATTTAAGTAGAACAACCTTAGTTGGCGGTCACAAAGATAATGCATGGCGGATCTAATACTAAAGTCACTTCCACAAATAGCGGCGCTTTCTGTTTCATCAGCCTAGCCCCCCTCAATTATTCAATAGATCTCTAGATCTAGACTTTTGGCTAAGGGAAAGAAAACGTACTTAATTAACACACATACTTTAACGCCGGATCGGATATTCCTATAAGCCTTAGTCAAAAGTTAGTCTAATAAAGACCTTATATATTCCTCAAATCATTCTTAAAAAGGCTTGAATTAGGTCTTTATTAGACTAACTTTTCACTAAGCCCTTTTTAAGGCTGAAATCAGGCCCATAGGAATATCCGATCGGGCGTTAAAGTACATACCTGCAGCACCCACGGGCTTATATAATTATACCTTAGCCCCCATCCCCCTCCCGACGCAGGCCCCACACACAATCCCGCGCCGTCTACCAACTCAAACTGCACCTTCGTCTCCCCACCTACAACCGGCGAACACTCAAACTTCGCATTCAATGCCCCCAGCTGCTGTGTTCCTTCCGTAAAAAAGATATTCCGTGAGCCGTCTCCGGCGTCGTTCTGCCATGGTACTACAGTATGGATTATTGTCCTATTTACCAGTGCGCTTGCTTGCAATTGGAAGGCATTTACTTCGAGGGAGGGGGTAGATGTCAGGTGGATATGCTGATCATTGCCGCCGTTGGGCGTGAGGGTTATGTGCTGCTGGTCGATGGAAAGATAGCTGGCGTTTTGGACTTGTAGCGAGAAGAGGTTGTTGATACTGTTCCAGATCACATCGGGCGGATTACATGTTTGGGCTGTGGCACTCAGGGCGGGCATGCTAAAGAGGAACGTCAAAAACAGCATAACGAGTTCTAGACACAATCGATCATTTTTCTGGGGGGACACGTAGAGACAATTGAGATATGTTGTACTTAGAATATCAAATACTGATGGAGTGGGTGAATAGATGGCCCTAATTTAATTGTGATGTTCTCAACATTATATAAAATTAAAGTTGAGATCATCAGATACCGTTGTTTCAGAAAGCATCAAACAGTAGCCGAACCCGACACGTTTCACAGTGATGCGCGCCACAAAGTGTTTATATGCAACAAAATTATTACAACCCCCATTAAAATACGTTCCTACGCTACAACATTGATATACAGCATGTGGTAAAGCTATTGCAGAAGTATGAGAAGAGACCTATTGACCAACATTCATCCCCAGCCCCCAAAGCCTGCAGTCAATGAGTAGCGCATATATCTATATATATGGGGGGTAGCATAAAGCCACCCCGTGGCCAGGATTGATTAACAACCTGGAAATGATACCTAACCACTCACTCACCTAACAGTAGCTTTATCCCTAGCTGGTCGTTTATGCTTAAATTCTTACGGTGTAACTACGTACCGCTCCAGAAGTTGGCATTAGATATCATTACTGATCAGCTGTGTAACCACCGATCCTGGAGCGCTTGCAATTTTTTTCCCTCTCCCTACTAGTGTATACACTGTAAATCTCTGCTCAAACACAACCATCCGCTTGTAGAGGGTTGACATCGAATGTGTATGCTCAATTCCTCACGATCACTCGCTTGTAGTGGCCGACATGGCAGTTAGCATTAGTTATGTGAATTCTATATCTGCATGTCATGATGGTTGGCATTATAAATACATACAATGACCACCTGCAGAGAGTATGGCCTATGCCGCTAGTTATGGAGTATTTTACATACTTTTGTCCATACCCTGCCTAAAAGTCCTGCAAAAATGTTAAAAGGTTAATCGGGGGCCTACGAGATACCCACCACTAGTGGTATGACCACAACTAGAATCTGTACCGAGTAAAGGTGCTTGTATGTAAGTATGTAGGTAGGTAAGAGTCTTTTTTTCTCCCCCTGTGTACCGAAAATTGGCATCAAAAGCACGTATGTGCCTACATGTACTTTAATTTCTATTACACCTCCAGACTCAATACTTACACCTCACTCGGGCAACTGCCCACCCTACCGCCGAACGAGCGCTTTTAAATTAGAGTACCATTTTCAGCTCAGCAAAACCTATAGTAAAACGCCGTTCTAGGCTCCATATTTACTCCAAGGCTACGAAATCATATACTATTTTTGGCACCACCGCAATTAGGCAGGTCAAGCACATAACCTTAGCAAATTAACCGGCCAAGCTAGAATACGCCCACGAACTGCGAGAGCCTAGTGTAAATATTTAGTAGCCAGTAAACAATTACATATATGTCCGGGGATATTGAGTACAATTAGGTACTTACTTACTCTACTCTACTACCCTCACGGGCGAATGAGGGCTCCACGTGCACGTATTACTTTGCTACATACATTGCACACACAACCTCAGCAATGTGGGCGAATGATAATTCCACGTGTGGAAGTTCCACGGACAATTACACGGCCGGGCAGATTGAGATCATGGCCGGCGAAGATTTTTGATACTGGTGCCGGGAATAAGGCTTCGACTCAGATTCAAGTTGACATCGTGCACTGGCCATATCATCAATTGTTTCAGACTGTGCAGGTCAAATAGTTATCATAAATTATAAACCCAGTCCGCGTCCACGTGTCTGTGACAGTCTGTCGGTATTAACCAAGACAGGTCCCAAACGCTAGAGACTAGAGCAGAGTCCGGTATTGCGGAAGTGGGTTCTCCGTGACCCGATAGCCCTATTGGCCCTTAACAGGTTTTTTTTTTTTGCTGTAAGCACGGACTGATTTTCGCATGAATTCTACCAGATACTGTGTGGAAGTGCTCCGCGCAGACCCTCACAGTGTCTTGGCCCACTCGGTATTGTCGGTGTACTTGACACCCGGCCGAACGCCTCAAAACGCCGCTGGGGGTTGAGTAAGGCTGTACCAAGATTTTTCAGTGCCCCTCTCTAGTGAATAAACAATTCTCGTGGTTCTTGTGGCGGAGAGTAGACCTCAAACGACCCCACATACCCATGGGCCGAAGAAACAAAGGGCCAGAAGCACCCCCAACGTGCCGGCGCCGTCGAAAGGCGAGGAAAAAGTGTTCTACCAACCACTACTTTACCCTAGCAAACTAGCTAGCAATCAAGTACTGAAAACCTCTTTACTCATCCATTGCTCTACTTACCAGTAGTAAAAAAGAAGAAAGAAAAAAAAGATGTAACAGCCACAATACTTGGCAGTGGGTAGTGGTATGAATCATATCATCAATCTCATCATCACCTCGCAAAAAAGGTCGCATGTTAAAAGTCTTGGATATTTGTAAGAGAATAGTAGCCATGCGGCAGTGATATGCAACATTAGCAAAAAGAAACTAACAGAAATCGGACCAATCATATGCATATATGTTGTGCAGCAGCAGCACCATCATTATTTCATCATAAGGTTAAATAAACATACATACCGAGAGTATTGAGGGCGATCGCGAGTAGAGTAGAAGAGATAAAAAAAAAGGAAAAAAAAACCAATCCCATAAAAAAAAAACACCTCGAGTGCAAGCAAAACAGAAAGAAACATTATTACAAAAAAATCCACTAACCAATGCAACCCAGCCAAGCTCTACCTCGAAAACAAAAAAAAAAAAAAAAAAAAGATCACGAGAAACAAAAAGAAAAAAGACCACTTTTTACTCTAACGCCACAACCCAAGCCAAATTCCACTTTTTTTTTTCCTAACAATGACGCAACCAAGCCGCGCCACTAATGGTCAAATCTCACCAATCCCCATCTCATCGCCTCGAAGAAGTCTCTCTCGGGTATGCAAGACCACTCCCCCTTGACATCCTCCACATCGCCATAGAGACCCGTATGTCCGTACGGACCCTTCGTCGTCGGGAACTCCTCGGGTGACCATGCCATCTCCGATGCCTTCTTGGCCTCCCTAAAATTTCCGTGCACAAATCCCGTCTTGACTTCAAACAGCCAGTTGCCAACAGCAATCTCGATATCAAGCTCTCCGCGGCCCTTGCGCGCTGACGGCGAAACTAGTTCCCGTGCTGACTCGAGTGTGTGGATGAAGCCCTCGATGTTCATGTCTAGTGGCAGGCCGGCGGGATGGCAGTTAACACGCCCTGCAATTCGGATACGCGCAGTATCCTGCCAGGCGACTGAGGGCCGTGAGAACATCTCCGGACAGCAGGCAGGAACGGTAATTGCGAGGTCTTTGAGACGAGGGCAGGAGGCAATGAGGGAGCAGATGTGGAGATGAGGGTGAACAGCGTCCGAGCTGGGGTGGCTGAAGCCCTCATCTGATAATGGGGTGAATTCGAGGAGCTTGAGCGTCTGGAAAGAGCTTGCGACCAATGCTGCGACACCTGTGATGTTTACTAGGGTTAGAACCAACTGAACCCGAGAGCAAAATCCTAACCCTGCGCTGAGTAGACATACCTTTAATTGTAATTGAGGTTGCACCAGTGATGTGAATCTCCTCGAGGTGTGTGGCTGTTCTTGAAATGTAGAAGAGGTCCTCGTCGGTGATGGGGTTGAGGTTTGAGTCGCCAAAGATCTTGAATCTCTTCAATCCGCTAAAGTTCAAGCCATTGCCTGTCCTCAACACGGAATGATCAGTGTTGTTTGCTGGGTTGGTCAATGAGCTTTCCCGCAGGCCAATTGTAAGGAACTCCAGTGATGTCAGGCGCGGGAATGAAGTCAGTCGCTGCCACTCTGCCTCCGTCCCGAACCGCAGGGTTGTCCATGGCACAACTACACTACGCAAGTTGATGGCGTTGTGAAGAATCTGGAAAATGTACTTGTTGGTGTCGTATTGGTAAATGCCATTGAACCACAGGCGACGGATGTGCGCGGTGATCTGAGGGTAGTCGGCGAAGAGCTTTGCAGTGGACTTGATAGACTTGTAAGGGTCCTGGAAGACGACGGGAGCAAAACCGGGGGTCTGCGAGCTCTTGTCAGCTTCCTTGAATGATTCCTTGCCCCATCTGCAGTAATTGCGTCAGTATTGTAATATAGATGAAGCTTCACTCTAGTAGAGGAATACTCACTGTTCCCCGCCTCTCCACCGGCGTACGTAGATGTCCTTGAGGGCGTATGACAGCGCCCAATAGTGCCATCGGGAATTGACAAGTCTGTAGGAGTTGACGCAGTTCCATCGTAGAACATCCGTAGGGACACGGCCACGAACATAGCGCTGGAGGGGATGACGTTGGTTTGATCGAGGTGCCTGTGTCAGGCCGTATGTGTATGTTGCTTCTTCATTGACGTTGAGCTCGGCGGCGAGCGTAAGGACCTGCGAGAGAATCTCGAAGGGCAGGTCTTCGAATGACGGCATTATTTTTGATTTCGGGCTTTGGACTATATGTTCGTTGCGTACAGCTGCTGTCTGTTTGTACTTATAGGATATAGGTGATGGCTATTTTATATAATGGTTCGCTATATATGAGAATATGTACCGTATATATATCAAACGGAAGCTTGATGATGTTGTAATATAATGTTGATGATGATGTGTAAGATACTTTCAATCGAGCTACCGGTACTGGGCATATCTTTATATAGCTTCTTTGGTCCTTGGAGCTTCAGTAGAAGTAGAGAGTATAGACTCCTACCAGCGGAGTCTAAAGGTTGCCCCTGGATGGGGTACCGATGATTCATTTCTGGCAAGACCTAAGCTTGATCACGATGCTCCATCTCACTTTCTCTCTTGCGGTTAAAAACGTAATACCACGACCCATGTGCAACAAGGGAGTTTAGCTGCTGCAGCAGGTCCCGATTGGAGAAATGGAATGAAAAAACGAAGTAAAGCACGAGTATGATGCGATGTCCAGTAATTGGTGGTGGTTAATATGTTATGCCGTTAACGGGAGTCCCTACGCGGGGACCCTGTATGTTTGACCCTTCCACCTCCTGTGACCCAGCCACCACAACGGAAACTTACCCCATACTTTGCTAAGCCCTACCAAGGATCTTTTGTGCGCCTTTCCCTCTTTACTAGAAATCCGTGGATCCCTAGGGGCAATGCAGTAGAATTACCTAAAAAAAAACGCACAGTTGCTTGTTCTCTGCAGTGCCCATCACCTGAGCGCTCAAGAAGGTCAGTGCTTTGGATGAAGGGAAAACTCTAGTCCACGTGGGGCCTCACGAACACCCGGACGAAAACTTACCTTCTTCTTCCTCTCTCTATCCTTCAGCACTGCATGAAAGACATTGTGAGAATGACATAACGTTGGGACAAGCCAAGTACGTACGTACATGGGGAGTAATCATTGTATTTCACGCAAGCGGTGCAACCTTAACGTCGGTCCACGTAAGGGGACTACATGTACTTTATTGAATGTCCTATCAATTCTTATAACCTGGTCCAGAGTGCTCTAGAGAACTCGAAGTCATTGCTGCAGGAGGTGCTGTTGTATCAACTAACAAACTGGCAGCTGGGTCAGATATTAACTACCATTCTTGTAGGTAATGGAAGCACTTTTTTTCTAATTCACCCGCAATGATTAGTATCAGAATTCAGAGCTCCCAGTTATCTCGCGAGTTATATACTCCACGTTCCCGAACTATCCGTTATCCTATCCCTATATCCCCATCCCCGGATTCACGACATCCTTTGCTGTGCTGCCCACGACAATGGCAGTATGAAAAATACACTTCTGTACGTCTTACGCGACCTTTCTCAATTCAACTTCTTTACGGGTCAAATATCCTCTTCAAGCATCTTGACGATCAACCTGATCTGAAGCACGTCACAATTGATCCTGGTCTGCAGGCCAATTTGAAAAGGACGAGGAAAAATCTACCGTTCCCGCAAAAAGGAAAACCACTCACTTCCATTGAGAAGTATGTATGTAATTAATACATACATCCATCGTCCAAGAGTAGAGGTTGTTTCCTTGGGTACTCTATCATGTAAATATGAGAATCGTTACTTATTGCTTGTTGTTATTGTCGTGACTCGAGCACCCAATGATGTGATCCGCGCTAGCTAAGGCCCCAACTCTTTAGTTTGTGGCGAGATGGGCAAACCCGACTCTAGAAGCAAGAGCCCTTCTTCATAGAGGGTCTCGAAAATACTTGCTTTGTAACTCCCGCCCACCACCCCACCACAGCGATATTACAATGCGGTAAGCGCTCCCGAGCAGAACGTCCAAACGAGGTTCTGTGGAAAAAGTAAATTTTTTTTTTTTCTTACCCTGCCTCTAGCTTACGCTTTGTTGCAAGCCAGAAAGAAGGAAAGTAAAAAAGGTCACGATGCCGAATTGACACCCAATCGAAGTATTGCAGCTGACCTTTTTTTTTTTTCTCTCCCCTTTTTTTGCCTGCTCCGTGTTGTTTGTACCTAATTCTAACCAAAGATCTAGAGTAGTCAATTGGCAAGCAAGCGAGCTGTTGTTAATTGTGTGTGCTGCATATCCACATCTCATTAGCCGCAGGATTTTGGTGGCCAGATGGATGGAGCTCGGCTGTCCTCGGCAATCCAGCTACTCTAGTTACTCTAGGCGGACAGATGAGCCCCATCGTGAGATGACATCGAACTTCTCTGTTTGGTTTAATGAGGATTGACTTCTACAGTACACACAGCATCTATGCAAGGTGGTTGGATCCGTATCTCTCGCCCCCCTCCTCCTGACCGTGTGGGAGTCGATAGTCGCGTCGGGTTAGGGTTGGTTGGACAATACAGATACACATGACCAATTTGCCTCAGGTTAAACTCGGCAGCATTCCCTTTCCAATTGCCTTTTAGCAGGAAAGTGTTCCAGAAATGGAAACTAAAAAAGGGGGCGAATAACAATACAGATTGTCATTTGGGAAACATGTGTGTGTGGAGTTGGGGGGGGGGGGACGCCAAAAAATGTGAAGATATGTACTCCAACCTTTAGAGTACAGCCCCAGATCCCTCTCTCTCTAAATGCATTAATGGCAGCAATTAAGATCTTCCCAGGCACCGGGTCTCGTACGTTGATCTCCCTCGTTTAATTCTCCGCTTATCTAGATTTTCCCCTCCTCTCGTTGCTGGGAATTAGGGAAAAGAAAACTCTCCCGGAAGTTTCTGGAGATAAGCTAATCGCCTTTGTATGGTGGGAATTTTAGAAGGGGTGAAGGGGTGAAGGGGTGAAGGTGGTTGGTAGGAGATAAGAAAGATTTCGTGTGGTGATGGATTTTAGTAACCAACAAGACACACAGCAACCCCATAGTATCCCTTATCTTTCCATTTGATCATCAAGTAGACAAACAACTAGAAAAATGAAAGTGATAAGACTATAGTGCACCCGTACTTAACGAACCTATGCCCCCCCCTCATGCTCACTTATCTACATTTTGCACACAGAAACCTGGCTACCTCTCGAGTGCTTCCTTGCACTACTTCTTGCTTACCTCTTTGCTGGATGAGACTTAATTGACAATTTGGGTCGAGCCTGCTTATCTCTCTAGACCCGACTGTTATCTATCAAAGATAAGCGGGCGCTCTACCGGTCATCTTTTACTGCTTTGAAGTACCTGCGGTATGTCCGGGGCCCAACACTTCCCGGGTAAACAGAGTTCGGGTCGGTATCACATCGTGCTTCGTCCTTCGGAGAAAGGGGGGGTTGGGAGGCCTCGGTACGCTTTTGTTGGGAGAGAATATATGAGATGGGATGGGTTGGGTTTCATCGGCACCGGGCGTGGTGTACATGCTGGCTGGGTGTACTGCAGGCAGGATAGATAAGAGGGAGGAGTGTGTGCTCGGGATCTAGGTGGTGCAGGGTTTCAATTAGCAGATTGTTCATGGGGTGGATCATGGGAGAGGATGTGGTATGGTATATGGGATTGATGGGAACGAAACTTGATCCTATCCGGTAGTTTACTTGGGCCGGAATATCCCTACCAGTTCTTTTTCGTTCGATATCTTCTCTATTCGATCTGGGTTGATATGAGCTGGGGCACTGCACTCCCACAAACAAGTCTATGATCATCTCTCTGCCTGCGTCCTTTTCTGGGAGCCAAGATCATTGACTTATTCCCGTTCTCCATTTTGTCTCCCCCCCCCTCCAGCGGAGGTCAACCAACAGCTACACAGGCCCGATAACGGAATGCTCGCCCTGCATGAACCTGATGATAACAGTCCCGACCCCGAACCTTATCATCCCTCTCTCCCACAATGCATACCTACATACCCGCCCCCGCGCCGCATCCACAGATAGATCTAGAGACCACAGTATCCGTACTCTCAACCGCTCATTCGTCCCATCAGCCCGCCTTATCTCACTGGCCCCCACCATGCCTTTCCTACCGGGAGGCTGGTGGTGAGATGTGGCCTTACGGGGTCCCGGGCCGAGGCGTGGCCTCGCGATCGCGGGGTTGGCCAATTGGGTGATGAGGTGGTGCTGGGGTTGAGATTAAGGGGTTCGGAGGTTGTGGGGGAGGTTAACTGGGTCAGAGGTTAATAGGTTATGGGTTTGGGTCAAGACCGAGGGCGATACTGCTAGTTGTGTGTATTGGACCGGTCTGGGGTTCAGGATGGCAGGTATCTGTCAGCGCGTCGCATGCAGAGATGGTGAATATCAATTGATCGAAGGAGGATTAACTTATCTGAGGAAGCACAGCTTGCGTAGGCGTCCGTATTTTCAATCGAAAACTAGGCTGTAGATACTTCTGTCGTACTTCTGATCATGAGATATTTAGCGCGGTTGCTTGAAAGTCATATTTGCCGGCGGGCAGATGAATGTGAAATTCCGAAAGGTAATATATTAATAAACTTATTTACTCTAATTATTGTTGCCTTTTCGAAAGCGCTGAACCAAATGTAGTACACGATAAACAACGTATTCTGTGAAGTTCAATTTAAAGAAGTATACTTCATAAACGATGAAATAGCTCACTGGACAGTTTCTACTTGATACCAATAATAAGGATTGAGCTTTTCGTCACAGTTTATCACTCGAACCCGAACCTTACCCAAAACTCGTTTTTTTGTTTTGTTTTGTTTTGTTTACATCATTAATTGTATCTACCAAAAACGTGAATGATCATGACTACCACCGTCAAACCCTGATATACAAAATCAAATATATGTCCAAGACCTTTTCTTAAGCCAAAAACTATACACTTTAGCCCCATGCAGCTCACAGCCCCCAATATTGCGGGCTTAATGTTCTAGTGAGAATTAATGGGCATAGTAGCCCCAGCGCACTGGGCGCAACCATTTCTCTGAGTAGTGGCCATTAAGTTACCTACATATGCATTCTCTATCGTGTGACATAAAAACAGGAGCCAGAGAGTGGGGGCGCCCATGTATATAGCTCACAAATTCGCAGGTACTGGAATCCGGCCATGATTTTGTAGCAACTATTTCCGCATAATTAACTTGTGTGGTCTTGCCGGCCTGAGTGGGTGTAATATGTCAAAAGCAATTCTACCACCGGTAGCAGATTACTTATCACTATTGGTATAAGCGCCGAATTTCAGTCCTTGTTTCACACTATACTACTTTAACGCCCGATCGGATATTCCTATGGGCCTGATTTCAGCCTTAAAAAGGGCTTAGTGAAAAGTTAGTCTAATAAAGACCTTATTCAAGCCTTTTTAAGAATGATTTGAGGAATATATAAGGTCTTTATTAGACTAACTTTTGACTAAGGCTTATAGGAATATCCGTTCCGGTGTTAATGTACATATATAACTAAATATTCAATGATTGATGCTAAAACCTGTGAAGCCCCCTAGCAGCGCGCAAGATTGATAAATGGTCCGTGCTTTTATCGGAAATTGATTTAAAGTAAAAATGTTGGTATTATATTTTCACCGGTAGTAAAACCACTTTTGACACATGATATATATACCGCCTCAAGTAAACGTACGTAGCAACTGCAGTTTTTAAAATCTGTTAGGCAGCGGTCACAAGATTTCTATTTTGGAGATGTATGTATTTTGTTTACCCTACTAAAAATGATATGTATATTTTGATACTTGTAAAATATAGGGCCTCGCTTACAATAGTAATAGAGTAAATATATCTGATATAGGCTTTTTCAAGTCTAGCTCGTTTATCAAGACTATATAGTGATTGAGTGATTTCAGTCATAGATTATCACTCTTACTGCGCTATCTCTACCAGCCATTTTTATTGAGGCTGCGGCAACAGGCATTCTATTCTATATCTTGTATTCGCCAGCCTTTCCGAATTGATTCCTTTTCTATATGATGATACCTTCCCCGAGGCGTGCCTGTAAAGGTGTTGATGTCTTCCCGCTGTTCTTTCCCGAATTATCTCTTCCTACTAATTCCTTCCCCTGTTTGACAGATTGAAAGAGGCGCCACAAAACAATTAATATTAAAACACTATCTGGTAATATATGTGATAAGATACTGACAAAGAACTTCTAATAATAAAGATTCAGTTCTCTAGTAGGCAGTTCTTTTTTGAATTCTTACGTATAATTCCTTATTGGAAAGGCATGTTTCAAATGAACTAAGGGTTCGTCTCTGGGTTTGTTTTCCTATAGTAAAAGCTACCTTTTCCCCCGATTATGATCTATTAAGAGAACACATTTACTGTCAAGCGAAAAATTGTTTTGGGGACACTGCCAACCTAAATCCCGCCTTATATATAATTATGAGCGATGAAATCCCCTTTACAGATGAACATATGTGTTATATATATTTGTTAAGAGAAGGACACAAGGATTCGTTCCGATATACTTCAACAGCACAATGTTCCTCCCCGCAACCAAAAACACCCTATCCTTTCTGGTTATATAAGTTGGAAGGGAGATACCCCACCGTTCTAACTTAATAGGGGAGCATTTATAGTAGAGAGGGGTACATGTACATTTACCTACTTAGGTGCCCAGTCTTGTATGCACAAGTCAAATTAAGAGGTTTCTTAGCCAGAGACCACCCAGCGCCTGTACTAAATTATAAAGAACACTACTAGGTAGGGTGCAGTTATGTGTACAGAACTGATAGTAGGAATAGGTAATGGGTATACGACATGTAATTACTTAACTACTTACCATGTACCACTCTATATACTGGATTTGAGCGTCACTACGGAGCGCTAGAAAGTATCGCAGGCCATCAGTCCGCTACTGATGCATTCCTTTAGCGACCCTCTTGTTCTTTCGTCCTCAACCCAATCGGTCCACCCCTATTTCTCGCTCCTACCTATTTTAGCTACACGCACCGGTCAGAACACCGCTCTTGCTGTCCACCCTTGTATTCTCACCTTCCACGGGGAAATAAAGTCCTATTCGATGCCACAAAAATTACAATACTATTAAAAGATGCCTTCAAGCAATATCTGACGTGATACTTAGGCCAAAGCAGTCTCGTCTGACCCCGGTTACATAGGTATCAACAGTATACATTAGAGTACCTTGGTCTTAGTATTTATCAGGCCTCATCAACTTGGAAAAATGTCGTAATTACAGGATTTCAAATAATTCGAGGGGCTGCGTTACCACTCCAATTCCAAACAGAATGTAAACCCTAACCCTAGAAACCTGACACCTCAAATATTCATTAATCTAGTGGAGCCTCAAGGTTGGGGGGATGCCAGCCCCATAGTCCCCCACTCCGGCTGCTCCTGTCATTTGTTGTGTTGTTGAGTCATTTAGTGCATCCTGCGCTATCATGGCTTCCAGGCTGTAAGCTATCAACATCTGACGACTATGATGGTATAGAAATCAACAAGAATTGTACCAGCGTTTCTCATATCTAAATAGTATAGGCTTTTCTATCATCAACAGGAAGCACTTTTATTGGTCAATCTGACCTGCATATCTGTGTTAGAGGTACTATAAGCATACATGTTTCGTTTCCGTGATTGGGAGGGGGGTTACATTAAGAGATCTAGAAATCATACACCTATACTGTCCCAAAGGGCATGCGTAAATACTGATAAGTACGTCTATGATATTTTATTACCATCTCTGGACTCCAGAAGCGTTCAAGCTTTTCACAGACAGACTAGGTTCAATTGAATGGGCACAACTGTGCTACTAAAGGATTATACCAGGCCACTCGATCATGGACAGAGAGGGGTCGTTACGGACTGGAATGCACACGACTACATGTACTTACGCGGCCGGAAGCCGCATTCCACTTGTAACTTAGAAACCGACTCTACTCATAGAATATCACTCGGCTCTCATATTCTCATCGAAACAAAAGTGACTTAAAAAGTCGGAATTTTTGATAAGTGTTTGGTTGCAACGACGAC
The DNA here is from genome assembly GCA_024713865.1 of Morchella sp. 2016-72. Taxonomy (NCBI): domain Eukaryota; kingdom Fungi; phylum Ascomycota; class Pezizomycetes; order Pezizales; family Morchellaceae; genus Morchella; species Morchella sp. 2016-72. Next base: position 48,310 of record JAMJEY010000009.1, read on the forward strand.
TTAGTTCACGCGCGAGTATATACTTCATAACAAAAAGTGGCTTAAATTCTTGGGGTACCTACTTTACTTAGTTAACCAATTATGTTATTACATATCTCTTTCACTGATGATTAAATGGTGCCAACTTTTGAGGGGCCACCTCCGCCACCGTGACAACCATGAACCTGTTCTCAGAAGTACAGAGGGAGTATTTCTGAGGGATCCCCCTGGGTGCACGGTGCACTATGCGGCCTCTTTAAATGTTGGCAGATTCACCAGCAAAAGAGATAATGCAGGGGACAGTCTTTAAATGATTGTCATGCAGTTCGGACAACGTTTTCGTTATTTAAAGCTATATTATTAAAATATTAAAGAGTATTTTGCGGTAGAGCTCGCTACTGACTGAGTTGATAGCCGACAGTTCAACGTATATTAGAAACTCAGAGCTAGAGTTATAAACTGCGTCATAAACTCGGGTTTTTCATAAAATGCGGTTATTAAAACTGTCATAAACTCGCCCCTAAATTCCAAAATGGGGCTAAGTTGATGACCATGACACCCAGGTTTTCGACTATCAGTTATATAAACTTTTAACCAGTTCAAACAGCCTGACATAAACTCAGCCTAAAACCCCCGAGCCAGGGACGGAGCCCTAATATAATATATATATATATATTATAGTATAACCACCCGTATCCGAAAATAGGAGATGAACAGATTCATACCTGATCGATCACCACGCACTTCACTTTGCATTTAAATATGCCATAGTCCTAACATAGGGGTGTTTCCAAGGTGACGCATAACCACTCCAGGGCCAACAACCCTCGCACACCTCTCCAGCGGCCCAGAAATCCCCAAACCCCCACTCCTTCATGAGCTCTCACTCTGCCAGCCAAATATTTGATTATATAATCAAATATCTCACTATCAATTAATTGTGCATCCATCCCCCCCACAATCCGGCGTCAGACGAGAAATCCTTCGAATCCTTCGAATAGTTCCCCTCAGAGCCTAGATCAAGTAACCCAGGACCGTCAATCACCACCCAACCAGCCACCACCCACCCTATCAAGCCTCCCTCCTCCCTCCATCCCACCTCCTTCCCTGGTCGTCCGTAACTCGAAGCCCAGTGCACTCCCATTCCCACCCCAGTAACAAACCCTTCCCATCCCTCCAGACCTCCCATCTGTCCCACCGATCATTTCCACCCTCTATCGTCACCCTACGTCAGTCTTCCCCCTCCTCCCCCTGCTGCTTCCCCATACCATGTACCCCTCTCTCGCCGATCGTTAAAACCGTTTAACCTCCAGGTCACCACTGTGATCGAGTCCCCTCCTAACTAAATCTCCTCCTAGCTAAATCTCGACCGTCATATGACATCAGTCCACTCGGTTCTTGTTGCTACCCTCGCCCTCTCTGGCCTGGTTGCTGGTCACTCCCACCAACGCCATCGATGACGTCATAACTATCATTTGTGGGTTGCAAGTTTCGAATGGAGGACTAAAGTATGTATACGGGTTAGGTTTGCGGTAGAATTTTGGGGGCGATCGAGGCCTTTGGATGTGGGCTAGGTGTGGTGAGCCTCTTCTGAGTTGTTAGGGTGGCCATCGAACGTCTCCATCGTATGAAGTACTTGGAGATTCACAGGGAATAGAAGATGGAAGCAGAACGAAAGAGCGGAAACCCCTCTTATATCCACCCTTCCCGCTAATTCAACCCGAGTAAAACCCGCGGTGTTTTCCGACTCGGACCTCGTCATACGATAATCCAGGCCTTCCATACTCCTCACACGCCTAACCCTAACCCATCGGCTCCTTCCCGAGACTCCGCGAGGAAGGCCGGTTTGATCCCCTTCTGATATTTCCTCCACTTCCGGTGCTTTTTGATTGGGCGTACCAAACTCTCCTACGTGGAAAAAAGAAAAAAGTGAATCCGCAAAGTAGTCCGAGCTTGATGTTCGCGGGGTCCGCTTCAATTGTGCTGTGGTTAACATTGGTTGGCTGCGTGCACTGTCAGGTTGATGGTCTTTTTTTTTTTTTTTTCATCAGATCAGAGAGATAGAGGCCGGACTTCAGGGCGGAGACTCTGGAGTTTTAGGGAGTGAAGTGATCACTAGCCACACACGAGGTGAAGGGTGGGCTTTCGGCCAGTTTTCCTGTGCAGTAGCGGAAACAGCACAAGACAGCTCGCGGACTCCCTAGAGAGCGTTACAACAAGTTGAGTCCAAGACGATATACCCACTTATTTGCAGAATCGCTAATCATGACCAACGCGCGAATTAACAAACAATTATTATTACCTACACGGGGGCTTCTTCTCTCTCTCTCACTCAGCTCCGGCATAGAGTGCGAAACACCTGATATAGAAATATTACACAACACGAGTGACAGAACATGAACCCCCCCCCCCCTCTCCTACCCACCCCCACCCCACAATAGATCTGCCCCATGGGCCCAATCGCTATTCCGGGCACCGATATCTTCAGCCTCCGCACGTTCCACCTCGCTTCCTGCCTAAATATGCCATTCTTGGGGGGGTAGGACTGGAGAGAAGGCCGGTCATGGTTGATCGCGATGATAGGATCGCCACATATAGCTAGGTAGGTTAGATTGCATTTTATGAAGTAAATTTGAGGGGGGTGTATATGTATATGAGGTGTTACGTGGAGAGGGGTAGCTTGTTGTTATTTGGAATTCTCAAATAATGAGATGGTGGGGGAATTGATAACCATTAACACATCTATATCTACGCCATTGTATGCAATGGGGGCGAACGTGGGACTGAAATGATCAACAAATGCCCGGTGCAAATATTTGGGGGGTACGTTTTAAGGGCTGCACTGGCTTTTGTAAATTTGACCAACGTCAAGCTCATCGTCTATATATACTTCGGTCCTTCTTCCCCACCTCTTTCTTCCTCTTCTCCCTCTTCTTCTTCTGCTTCTTCTTCCGCTTCTTCTTCCCTTCTTCTCCTTCCATTCTCCCCCCTCCCCCCGTAGGTACTCCCCTCTTTGCTTATATATATACCCTCTCTGGCTATAGGCTCATGCAAATCCCACCTAAGACCCCCCCCAGGCCACGGTTCGGCTATCCCCCCGACATACGCGCATCCGCACATCTTTCCGCCTATCCAACACAACCTTACCCAACTAGTCTATCTCAAAGTAGCATGAAAGTTACATCCAGCCGGCCGGAGGAGCTCCGATACATCCACAAGCCCGGGAGACATTAAACCGAGGTTCACGATGTGTTATGTATGTATGTATATGCTGGCAACCCGGCTGAAGTTGTCGACGTTGGGGTTTACAGTTTTCTTTTCTTTTCTTTTCTTTTTTCTAAAAAAAATTTCTCTTCTCTTTTGACGATTTTTTTCTTTAGGAATTTAGGACAAGGCTTACGATTTACCTGTTTATTTCTAGCCTGGCAATTTGTGATTTTATCCTCACGATTTTTTGTATATTGAGTGACTAACCAAATTTTTTCAAATTGACTGATTGATTCAACTGACTGATATTCAGCTTCTACATACATCGGTCATTCCTAGTGCCCGTGCGGTTCCCTCCTTTACCGTCGATCGTCTTCCCGTCCAATCCTTCTGTCATCTATGTCCAGGTGGTATAAGACACGCTCACAAGCTATAGTTACAAGAAACCAAGAGGATACAAAAAGGAAACAAAGAGAGAGGGTGAGGAAAAAATAGAGAAAGAAACCCCAAATCCTACAAAAGAAAAGATAAACGAAAACACAAAATACAAAAAAAAAAAAAAAAAAAAAAGGGGATAAAACCAACAAAAGAAACAAGAGGGAGGCATATAGATACATCAAAGAATAAGGGAAAAAAGGGTAAAAAATTATCCACAAAAGGAGAATGGTCTATATATATCCAGGGGAAAGAAACTAACAACTAATACGGTAGCTGTGGTGATAGAAAATCAAATATCCCCATATGCATCGGGTAGTACTGGCCATTCACCTCGTACATCTGCTGCCCCAACGCCTGCGAGTACATCGCCTCGGGCGTGCTCCCTACTGACGATGTGGCTGATGGAGGCCCCATCTGGTTTGGATGCGGTGAGTACGCGTGCTGGTGCTGTTGCTGCTGCTGCATGTACATCTGCTGCTGCTGAGGGTGTCCATGGACCATGGGGCCCGTCGGCGAGTACGGCGGCATACCGTCTCTCAGCCGTGGATCTAACTGAGGTAGATGCATATTGTGTTGGTGTTGCGGGGCCTGAATCTGATACGAGGAGTTATCCCAGAGGCGTGAGTCATCTAATGGGCTGCTAGAGTTTGCCAACTCAATGCACTTGCGCAACATTTTCTCGAGCCCGGCGGCGACGTGGTGGATGATGTGCTGCTCGCCGGCCTGCTTTTCCTTGAGCATTTCTATGACACGATTGACTTGCTCCCAGACCTGGTCTGGCCCGTAGGGGGAGAAACCGATGCCACGCCAGCGCGCAGTGACTTTGAGGAGGAAGACGGCAGCAAAGGCAATCATGGTGGTGACGTAGAGGGGGACGCCAACGAGGGAGTCACGGATATCGGACACATCGAGGACCACTGATAGCACCTGGAAAGCTGAGTGGATGGCTATTGTGGCATGTTCTTTACGGAGAGTGGAAGGGTTGTTAATTGTAGCTGTGGAGGCACCGCGGAGGGAGAGGGAATTGACTTGGAGTTTCGCAAAGCTGTAGTGCAGGTCGACTCCTTGGTTAGGGTAGTCACCGACTTTGATGTTTCGCCCTGCATTGCTCGTACTGTTACTACTAGAGCTCGGATTTTGATTCTGATGATTATGGCTATTATTGTAGAAGCCGTCGTTGTTATACCGGCGGCTTTCTGCAATAGGATTGGGCTCGTTGGAGAAGGAGGAGGAGGAGGAGGAGGACGGCGGTGGTAGTATATTACCTAATTTGCACATCCATCTTGCTCGCCATTGGTCGAGCTGCTTGTTGAAGTCGGCCAGCTCCTTGAGGTTTTCGTCCGAGATCTCCTTTTCAGCCTCTGCCTCGTAGCAGTTATAGACCCCTGTGAGCACCACAAACAGAGAGACCTGGCTACAGACTCTATTATCACCCTCGATGGCCTGTGGAGACGCCACAAACTTCTCCCAATCGCGCATAGGCTCTGTGTCGTGTATTACGGGGGGGCGACCGTACGCGATTGAGAAATGGTGATCACATACATAGAGTAAATACCATAATCGTGCCCGTTCAAAGTGTTCTGGTGATCCAGCGAGTGCCTTCCGGAAGGACTGATGAATGCCCAACTCTGTGGCAATACGTACGGCATGTCCGGAGAGCTTCCAAGAGAGATCTTGGAGCCAGAAGGCGCCGATACAGAGAGCGCGGACGTCATCTAATCTGTGGCGGCGGTCAAACATAGAGGAGGATACGAGGCTGAGGAATTCGCGGCAGCAAGGTTTGTACAGATGATGATGTTGAGGCAGGTGGAGAGAGGCTACGGTGAAGATCGCAGCAGATAAAAGAGAAGAGGATGCTCTTGCAGATTCTAAGTTGTCATGATTCAAAGCGATGCCGTACAGATAGTGATTGAGAGAATCTCGAAATCTACAATATTTTCCTCAATTTCGTTAGAACATCCACGTACTCGGCCCATGGCCACTCATATCATCCCCCTCCCCACCACCACCTCCTCCGCCACCCCCTTGATGGGGTAGCAGCGGCGGCGGCGGCGGCGGCGGGGGGAGAAGTAGCTGACCATTATGATCTACGATCGGTGCATACATTTCAAAAAGTTCTTCCCCTTCCTGCTGCGTGATAATCCCCCTTGATATGAAATCCCCACCCATCTCTGATGGATGCCGATACCTTTCCCCGCCGGGCCTCTGAGTGCGCAGGCTTCGGAATTTTGTCACTTCGTAGAGCGAGCCCATTGGGTTTGAGACCAATGTGCTTCCCACATGATCGTGAGGTTCCTGAGACCCTTCTCTTTCCGTGGCATTGCTTTCCCGGCGCAGGTCATCCATATCCCCCGCTCCTACAGCTAATAGTCCTCCATGTCCTCCATGTCCTCCATGTACTCCCCCATGCCCATGTATACTATTATTATTATTATCGTCGTGCTCTATTTTTATCCTTCCCAGTGGTAACCGTGTGGATGAATGTGGATGAGCACCCACAATGACATTTCGGTGCTCTGTAGAGGTTGTAGAAGCTGCGGGTGAAGTGGCGCGCCTATCATACTCTGACAACTTCCCAAGCCCCAACTTCATCAGAATGGCGTCTACAGCACTTTGTAGCTGGACGGTGTCCTCGCGCATCTGGTGCTTCCATCTTCCACATTGTTAGTATGTGGTTGCTACTTAAAGGTGGTTTACGGAAGAGGAAAGGGGAAAAAAAAGGTGGTTTACGGAAAAACCATATTCCGAGTCGCGGTTCATAATGGATGGGATGCGATGGGTGGCAATGAGGGGGGGGGGTCAGGGAATAATTACTCCACATCCTCATCTAGGATTGTCTGCAAACTCCTATTGACCACACAGTCTAACTTCATCTTCTTACACCTCACACAAGTCGACTCCCCCTCCTCAAAATCGCATCTAATCTTTTGCTTCTTGCACGCTGAGCATGCGCGCACTTTCCTGCTAATGGTGGGAATGCGGCACCCCTTCCCCGCAAGATCACTAAAGATCGATGGGACATTGTTACTGGGAGAGCTGGCATTGGATGTTGACGAGGGTCTGCCCTTCTTTGTGGGCATATCGGGAAGCCCAGGGGCATCGCTGGCGTCGTCGAACGGCCGCTTCATTGATTGAGGACTGGTAGACATATTCGGAGGCGGTGATGGGTGTTGATGAGAAAAAAAAGAACGGAAGGCCACAACAGCAGCGAGAGAGGGGTGGGGGGGGGACGGATTGGTGGTTGACGGGCCGGCAGTTAGGTCTAGTGGGCGAGGTAGCGCCGACTGTCTGTGTGATGGCGGGGGTGGTGGAGAAGATTGGGATGGAGGGGGGGGGGTGTGGACACTCTTTATTTGATTTGAGAGGTGTAGCCAGAGGTGTGTATGTTTTATGTATAATATATATATATATATATATATATATATATCTAAATAGATACAAAGGATAGTAGGGGTCGAGTCGAAGCCAGTCGTGGTCGGTACAGTGGTGATAGTGGTAGTATACGTATATACTCTGTCGGTGAATCGTATGGTTGATGAGGTCCGTTGCAGTCAATGGTAGTAATTGTCGTCGTCGTCAGTCATTTGAGAAGAAACAACATGGGCGAGATTGACGTATTAAAAGACTGTGGAGAAATCGCACAGCCTTTTAGAAGAAGCGGCGGGCCGAACCTGGCATGGACGAAAAAGTAGGTTGGTAGTGTTTTGTACTGGCCTTGGTGCAGGTAGGCCACACAGGTAGTGGTTCCTAGGCCTCCTGTACGTCTGGCAGCTGAGGAGAGGAGGAGGAGGAGGAGGAGAGAATCGAGGAGAGGGTGGTTAGCCTTAGCGTAGTGCTTGCTAGTTTTGCTGAATGCATGGTATGAAGTACTGTATGTATATGTATAATGTATGAACGTATGTATGGGAATAAAAAAAAATCTGTGAAGGTGGCATGCAGAATTATTATTATTGTTATTACTATTATTTCTCCAATGAAACAGGGTTTGTATTTGGTTGGGCGCATTGGCAGACGACTGAATAGCAAGATCTTGAAAGAGCCAAATGAGAGACAGGCCCAATCTCTCTCTCTCTATCTGATCTCCGTCTCGTCTTGTAGAACTGCGAGGCCCAAAGTTGTGTCTCACTCATTTTTCCGTCTTTACATCGACGGGTCCTCAACAACCATCATCTTTACCATACCCACCCTCTTTGGTGCTGCACGACATGCAAAGTGGTGGGTCCAAGCAGAAGTGTACTGCAACCCTGGGAGGGTTGTTGAGGGGGAGGGGTGGATGGATTGTAGGTGATGGTGGTGGAGAAGATACCTACTACACTAACCCGAGTCGCTTTCCCTTATAGGATTTAATTGGGTTGAGTTACTTTGGTAGAATGGTAGGGGTGTCTCGCGGAGAATCGGCGGTCCTACAGCATCAACTGGGCTGTCGTGTAACCCCCCATCCATGACTTGAATTCCTCTCTGCTCAGGTTTCTTTTGTAGTACTGGAGAATCGAGATAACCATAATTCGCAACTTGCTATTTTACAGGCTAGATACATAGCAGCAGTAGATGCACATCCCAGGGACATACAATTTACCATTATCCTCGAGTGGACAGAAGTCTAAGAAAAAACAAACAAATAAAAAACATTGTCCCATAATCCTCAATGGGATTATTGTATTTCCTCCCATCCTTGCCATTTACCAGAACGAGTTGCTCCGACTTGGCTCTAACTATGTACTCTAGTTCTACTAACTCAAAACCACCTTCAATCCCTACATGTACTTCTCACCAACCACCCGCCAGTCCCTCCCTGTCAATAGAAACTATACTGAGGACCTTTATTGTTATTATATTTCAGTAATCATGTTTCTCCCTTTCTTTTTCTTAACACACTCTCCCTTTCCTTTTTTATAAGGAGGGTTTTCTCTTCTATACTATTATTCTTTTTTTTCTATTATTTTCTTCTCCCTTTCTAGTGGGAGATATTGATCTAGATCAAGGGCGAGTCTACAAACCGGATGGGGAATGCCGTGTAATAACGTGGCGGACACAAACCCCTGGTGCACGCCCTTACCCTGGCCTGCTTGCCCCTGGGATTAACGCAAGGATAAAAACGGTAGCCGTTACCCCAAACTGACGAGTCCCGCCGTGGGAGCGGTTGATTATTTGTTTGAGAGCGATTTGCTTTACGCGACAAGATGTAAAAGCTGGCGTCGGAAGTACAATATCTGTCTGTCAGTTAATGGAGCTAGTAAAGATAGTAGATAGGAAGGGGTAGGAGTCGGGAGTAGTTATGGTGGCGTCTTCAGGGTTTGGGCGGAAATATCCTGCTTATTCTTTTCTTTTTTCTCTTCATGTTGAGAAGGGGGTGTGAGCAGGTATGAGGTGGGGTGAGTGTGGCAATTATTCACCAGGAGTGTGAGTGTAGTCTAAACTGTATAGTACCTTGTCATGTTGAAACATGTCCCCAAAAATACAGCTGTCAGAAGAGATGTTCTCTTGAGCTCTTGTCGTCTCGACTCAACCTCGATCATACACTCGTTAGCCATTACCCCATCGGTATCGCTCCAAACGACTAATGATACTAGGAGGTATAGTAGCAGACGTAGATTTTACCAAGATGGAGGTTTCCGTTAGCTGCTACCTAGCCTTCCCTACATAAAACCCGTATCGACCTGGAACTGCATAAGGAATTAGACTTGGGTAGAGGTAGAAGTCTGTTGATATTTTGCGTGGCAACTTCACCTAAACAATCAACAACTTTATTTTTTGGCGGGTAACTAGCACCTGAGTGCATAGCATATCTACACTTTGACAGCCTGCAACGTGTGTATGTTACAACTCCTATCCAATCGAGTCATGGTTTCACTCCATGTCGTCAAGTGGCGAATTTAGTTACATCCATATCCTATTGTTTTTTTTTGTTTTTTTTCTTCCTGGTGTAGAAAGTTACTTTCTTTTTCTTTTTTCTTTTCTTTTTTCTGGCTCTCTCCGGCTTCCTTGAAAATTCTCTGACCCTTCCAGAGCATGGTTATGTGCGGCCATTATGCAGAAAACTCGCAAAGAGGCGTTCCCTTTTTTCCCGTGCCACGCCCCGAAGGAGGCTATTCCTTAAGCTGCCAGTAAAATGCTGACCCCCAGGAAAAAGTAAAAGTTGCTAACAGATCTTGTTATCTCCCTTATCAAATAATCGATCCTTCATACAAATTCCGACCCTCTATTATAGGGGTTCAGCATTGACAGCTTAAGGGATAGTTCACGTTTCCAACCTACCATGGTAGCTATTGCAGTCATTGTTACACATATGTACATACACTCCAAAAGACCATGTACACCCGCAGGAAAAAAGTGAAGAAACAGCGGGTGCAACCCAATGTAAAATTGAAAATAAAAATGAAAAGAAGTAATATAACTAAACAAAAAAATTAATACAGAATAGATACTATGGCCTCTAAACTATATTCACCACTTTTTATGATCTTCCTAGTCCCTTACTACTGCTGCAATTCTCTTTGGCATTAGTCAATGATTTTATATACATTTCCCTCAATCTAGCTTTTCCTACTCTTCCCTAGCTTAGGCTTCAATAACCTTTATGTTCTCATTTAGAGTAGCCTCTATCCACTTTCCAGACTTGTCAAAAGGCATGGCTATGGAGTACTCATGGGGTTGTATTGCAGGTCTGGGGATGTCAAGTTGGAGGCACCCATTGTAACGCTTCTCACTTTTTTCCTGCGGGTGTACATACGATAGGTAATAATTGTAACTCACCCGGTACTGCACCAATAGATGTAATGATTATGCCCCTCTGTGAATAGTAGATCTTCAGTTCGAGATTCCCCTGAAACAGAGACATAGTATATCTCTCCCTCTTCTTCGATCTCACTCACCGTACCGTCCCGGCCAAAAGGAGAATTATTACCCACTGCTAGACCGCCGGACGCCCGACGGCAATCCGGTAATGCACTTCTTACTGCTGGTATAGATTAAAATGATCGGGGAAGAATCAATGGATGGCTGGATATAATAAAACGCCTACTAATACAGAATTCGTAGGAACACCAAGGCCGCCGTTCGTAGGGGAAGAACTTTTTTTTTTCCCTTTATTTTGTTTTTCGGCAGGTGAGACATAGGTCCGTAGCTTACTTAGAGTACTCACACATATACTGATACATACTTACTGCACTGCATTGCATTGCACACACACACCACACAACCTGTCATAGACCGTTTAACATGGGAGAGAGTAAAGCACATACACATGTAGAGCTATGACTTATTCTGGTAGTAGCTTTTGATTGATCTGTCCTCGCTAAGCCTAAAGCTTCATGTATTAGAAAGTAGAGTACCGTGGTACTTAACCTTCTTTTCGGCCAGTAAATAGCTATAGTGTAAACAGCCAGCTCAAAAATATATTAGGTAGTAGGATAAGTGCTACTACAGAGTAGCAGCGTAACCCCTACTTCTCTTGTAGCTGGCGCTGGTGTACTCTCTAGTAAGCTCCAATATCTAGATGAACCAGCTATCACCGATAATCGGTACCGAGGACCAGGGCAGGAAACATGACATCATATCACAGGTCTCACCTCACAGTGTGAAAACTCCTCCACACCACACCACCCCCCCAATTGGCACTGTTTCTCCAGTATAGGTGACACACGGGTAGAAAATGTACTGCACGTCCATCCGAATTTGACCAGTTATCGTAACCTATGACCCCCACCCCTTCCTAAATGATGTCCTTTATGCTTAAGGCTGATATTGAAGTGAGGACACCCACTCATCCCACCCACCATACAAACGGGAGGGTAGGAGTAAACCTAAGCCAAAAGGGTCAGGACGCCAGAAATAGAAGGGCGTTTTTCTAGGCTCCTTCCATGGTGCTTCTATGCACGATCCCCTCCCCCTCAACCAGGACTCTAGATATACTATGCTTGGCATCTAATAACTGAATACTGTTACATGCAGACAGACCCACTCACTAGCTACTTAATCTCCTTTCGGATCTCGACCTCCCGCTATCCCTCACCTCACACGTAGAGCTGTGAGGCTAACTAGTTATTTTTTCTCAAAACGCAAAGATTATACTTAGGCGTTTGTGAAAACTGCGGTTGCACGGGGGAACGCTTAAGTAGAGTTTGCATTTATTATCGAGCTCACTAATCAAAAAATGGTGGGTCTCATTCAAGTGAGACGGCCTGCAGGGGTAACTGCCTTTCTCCCCCGACCCTCTACAAGGTAGCATGATATGATGCTTTGACATTAACTTAAAATACGCATAGGGTGTCGGGGTCTATCATAATTAGAATCTGGACGTTATATTCTGCATCCCCCATAGACATCGTGACGAAAGAGCGGGGCTCGGGATGATTGCTTGATTTGTCTTTCGCGATGGGGAATATGCTGAATGATGTCCCTACCATGTCATGTCAGGTCATCCTATTACGTTACCATATCCCCTTTCCCCGGATTACAGACGCCCTTGACGCTGGTAATACCTCCAAGACAATCGGGGGAGATTCGGCACATCAAAGTAGCTCCCACGTACGGTGCTAGCTTAGCTAGGGAGATGTCTTAAACACTCAGTCTCTTAGCCCCGTTTGTGCCGAGGTACACCATTGAAATAACGGAACTTTCTTCCAATCATCCCGAGCCACTTGCGGGGCGAGGGCCAACATCTTGGGCTCTACATACTGTTGTAGCTATGAATGATACTTAATTGGTAATGAATGCATATGGTAGTCTAGCTTAGACGATCGTTCTCTGGTTCTAGACAATGCCGAGCGGCAGCAATGTTTCAACCCAACGTGCCTCTAAATGAAGTTTAATTTGTCTCAAAATCCACAGAGGGTAAGTAGTTGAAACTTCAATATTTGCTAGTGCTAATTGGCAGCATATATCGTATTCGGTGATTTAGTAGTTAGCGTCATACGTAGATCTCGATTACATACCTACTAATTTCTTATCATAGAAGCCAATACTATTAATCAGCTAGCTAGATAATCTGAATAGGGCTAAATATCTTACACGCCTCCCAGGTAGAAGTGATTTATTTCTGTCACTACCGCTTAGATGGCCGTATATAAGAACTCGTATCTAGTGTGCGCTCCTGGTCATTGCCCTTGACCAAGCTTTGCGGTTTACCCCATGTGCAACACGGGCTGAAACATATAACCGCATAGCATATAGGAATACACTAAGAGAGGTTTCGAAAGAGCTTAATATCACGACGGCTTTCTCAGCGAAGCCCCAAGAGCAAAACCTGGTAACCGCTATGATCAGGGCAACCAGCACTACAAGCCAGACCAGAGGCGCATTGAAGACAAAGTTACTATATGACCGGAGAGATTATTAACTATTGGGCCTGATCTAGAGCTAATGACATTATACGATTGGCTTGGCTAAACTAGGTTTACCAAATCCAGTCAGAAGATGTGGTTCAAGCCCTTGCTTACCTGGTACATTCGTTCACGGGGCGAAGACAAACACTAGGTGCTGACGGGCAGGGATTCTAACTGTTGTGAGAAATAGCCAAGCTTCTTTTTAATATTCCTTATTCGTTGAAACCTCCCTATTCGTTAACACCCAGTACCCTTCTTTACCCCGTGAACGACTATACTCATACTCATATCATACTCTTATTGCCCATTGTCCTTGCGTTTATATATCCTCAAAATGATCGTATGCCATATTGTACGACCCTAGCCAAAGCTCAAGGATTCAAGAAAGTGAAACGCTCACATCGCAGCATCGTGATTTCTTATATACCATATACAAGCTTAAGTTAGAGATATATCCCCAGGCCCGTATACGTATACTTGGTTTACCGTTGGCTGCGATCCCTGAAGCGATGCACTTTTTGACATTGGCAACACAAAGCAGAGCTGCGGCGGAGGAATCTCAGCTATAAAGCATGGCGCGGAAACGCAGGATCCGATGAGCTGTTGGTTTTTACGATGATACCTTAAAAATCGTAATATTGGTTTCGGCACCCCACACGATTAAGGAGTAGTACTGTTAACCCCGTGATTTAGATCTTGCTTGGTAGCAGGACCAGCCTGCCATGTAACTAGTAATCACGTCGATCTTATGTCTATATATATATAGGGTAGCATTGTTATATCAGAGGAATTTATACATTACTAAAGCTATATTTATTTTTCCGTGAGAGATGGAGGGAGGCCCTTGCACAACTTCAACTCCCGTGCGACATCAAGCCACGTGAATCCCATGTTCTAGCCATCGATGACCCGCTGATATCCGTGCAAAACGGTGGATCATGTTGGGTAGGGTCCATATACTACTTCCAGTAACACAATAAAAGATAGCAGATCATATCCTATCCACCGTAGTATACATTACACCTCTGCCCCTAGAAAAAAAAAAAACCAATCAAGAAATCGAACGATGTGCAGAGAGCGAGGCTTTTCACTTATGCACTGGCCGACGTATTACCGACATGCATATATGCCGGTTATGAGAATCTGCGATCCCTGTTGACATGATTTGCGGTGGGATGAACTATTATCGAAAAAAGCAATGATGGTAGAGGGGAGAGAAGTTGAAAGAAAGCTATGTGCTCTGCACAGTCGTTACTCTTTCCCACATCTGTTCGATCCCGCTGGAATTTTCCGGTTGGATGGCAATAATAATTGTCCTCAGCCCGGGAAACCTCAGTTTTCCGTGCTGCACAGGTTGGTTTAAGGCTCTAAATGGCGCAAATCACACATCTAGATATTTCTGTATGTATGTGTACGCATTTCAGGCCTTCCTTGCTGAAAACCTGAGCCCCTTACCTGGATACAACGGGAGTAGGTTCAACATGGTCTGTGCCTTTATAGGCCATTCAATAATTTGCCACTCCCACGTATATACCACGGAATGGACCAGTAGCGAGGTGAGGCTGGAAAGGCGTTGGCAATGATTACTTTACAACTCTGTGTAGTTTGGGCGATTATTATCCCGGAATCGATTAAAAGCGTCGAACTAGTATATTACCACTTAAGCTTTACCGACCTCGATAAAAGTTTCTACTCAGAGAGATTAGACGTGTGGTAATAGGCCCTAGTAAGCAGGCTTTGTCCTAAACATAGTCAGAGCTAACTAGTTGAGCAGGTCCTTTGCTGACTACCGGGGCCAATGAGATTTAGTGTATAGCCAGAACCAGAGACTAAGCTTGAGGGCGGGTGAGTGATCTAGTTTTATTGTCAATTTACCAGTACGCCGGGACAACATCCTCTGAAATTACTTTTTGAAGGCAGATATGAGGGATAGTGATACTGTTTTAGGAAGACCCTGCCTTGTGATCATCGTTGTTTTTTGGTTCGAGTATAGGGCGTTTTTTGGTGTTGTTACTTCATGGTTCGAGCCCTCCGTGCTCAATATCTCATCCCCATCTTTGCGGAGAAGAAAAACTCTATACAAACAGATATACGGGGAGACCATGAAGGAAAGGGGCTGCGATAATTACCCCCGAACCATTATCTTAGTATTAGTGACTATGTCGATCTAGCGAGGTCTCAAACATGGGAGACCAGATCGCGAAACGAATTGACGCGTAGACGTTTCAACTCACCGCTATTCAATCCAGTCCTTCTCGAAGAGAATAGTTGCACGCGAGTCCATTATTACTTGGCCACCACACTCATATCAAAAGAGGTAAAATCCGGGGATAACATGGGAGGAGGGTTCTACCGGTTGGCTTACATCCCACCAGCGTGCAATCCAGAAAATGGCATTGGTAACGTTACGGACCTTCAGCACTAGTATCTAGCTATAGGTACATGTATCCTAGGTTCAAGGTACTGTGGACGTGGGCTATGTAGCTAGGTTCACCGCCGCAACAACAGCCCGCTCACTATCGAGACTTGTGGGGGGGGGGAAAACCGCGAATTTCTTATCGAGAGATGCTAATTATTATTATGTAAATTGGCGAATATTGGGACGGAGCTGACCAGACTAACGTTTCATTTGGAAAGACACGCACTTGCATA
The DNA here is from genome assembly GCA_024713865.1 of Morchella sp. 2016-72. Lineage (NCBI taxonomy): Eukaryota > Fungi > Ascomycota > Pezizomycetes > Pezizales > Morchellaceae > Morchella > Morchella sp. 2016-72. The sequence continues at coordinate 63,909 of JAMJEY010000009.1, forward strand.
TCATTGTTTTAGTGCTAGGAAGCACGCTTGTTGAGGATGAGATCATCTTCTTATTTTTTTTTTTTCAACCGGGAACAGCGTGCGCCGGAGAAAAGGGAAGCTCTACATGATACGTTAATGAAGCTGAGTGCTTATAACTGCTGCAACAGGTTTCAAAGCACCCAGCCAGCCGGTTGTGGTGTTTTGAGGGAGTTTATCAAGAACCAGGGGGGCTAGGTTTCTTTCTTTCTTTCTTTTTTTTTTCTTTCCTTCCTGAACCAATGGTTACAGTTGACATTTGTATGGCGCTGACGGAGTAATATTTAACCGCGAATTAACATACAAATACGTAAGTATTGATCACCGTATTAGGAAGCACTCGAGAATTTTACTATGTCTGCACAAGCAAGGAGGAGGATCGGAGGAGGAGGAGGAGGGGAGGGGGGAGGGGGGGGGATGAGAAATCGATCAGTATAAGCCTGGTCTCGCCATATATGGTTTCGATCTGGATTAACTGCCCTGCATAGAACACGCCGGCACAAAGTCTCCCGCAGACGTACAACTAAGCAGCGGGAAAGCCCCCGCCCACACACATGCATGAACGTTAGATCAATCATCCTAGCCTGCAAGTACAGAAAACAGCGCGGTAATTGAAGAGATTTTCCTTACCTGCCCATGCAGGATATTATCTACAGTACAATCTGCGCATTCATAATTATATAACACTATGTAATTATAATAATGTAGTAACCAACCAAGCGTGTTCGGAATAATATCCTACGTACCTCACGTCGTTGTGGTATACGTACATGTAGGTGCGTGTATACTACTAGTACTAGCTACATGTACGTACACTGTTCGATCGAGCTGAACTGAACCTGCTACTATAGTTTGTAGACCAGGAACGTCGTATTATACGTACCGACATATGTCAAACATAAATAGACACGAAATTTTACGCGGAAGGGTGGACAGTCATCATAAACTAGGGCTCCATGGATCCAAGGATTCAAGGATCCAAGGATGTCTTTGTAGGTACATACGTCTGTACGTACAAGCATGGTTGGCGAGTGCAGTGCACTCTCATATATGTCAGCGCGCAGCCACGTCGTGTACCTACCTTAATTTACTCTTCCTAGGATCGAAGTAACTAGGTACCTTATATATATCGCTTTATATATCCCCAATATTATAAAGGGGTTTCCCAATTAGTTGACGAGATCTCACCTCTAATGAAATTTCTATCCTGATTGATATCACTGCACTGGCCATTCCCCGCTTATACCTGATCCCTGTACTTTAATCCCATACAACTTTAATAAGGAGTTTCCCGTCAACACCATATAATATAAATACGACCATATGGGGGGGAGGGGGGGAAGGTGATTATTTTAGGTGCCTTGCGGGTCATGCTGTACTGGGCTAATAATTAGAACGTGAGTGATTGACGATGATCCTTGGCAACGGACATGTACCGAATACCTATTCATTCCCCGACGATAGAATTAAACCCAATGATATCACAAGGGGTCCAATAGATGCAACTTTTCACGGGGTACATTGATGGCGCGTATTGACTACTAATATAATGAAGGCCAGGCCGCGCAAGTGTTAGGATCAATAGGGGAAAAATTTAATCGTCTAACGATTCTTCAGCCATGCCAGCTGCCCGATATTACCTATCAACAAGTCACGTCACGGGCGTTATATTATAATGTACCCCCCCCCTCCCCTGTCCCCCGCGAACGAATATCGTGCGAGTTAAATGCTCTTTCAATCCTTAATACTATAGTTGTAGGCTATCGACCCCTGGACGGATGAAATCATCAAATTCGCAGCTTGGACTGTGCACGCGCATGTACACTGAGTTGGGTATATTCGCTTGATAATCACCATAGAGCCAATCGAAAATAGCTGTTACCTGCTTGCTTAAGCTAGTGTTAGCTCAAAAAAGCAAGCTGCAAACTTTCAAAGTTTGATCCGTCCAAGGGATAGTGCCAATCTCAATGATCTCGACATGTTAATTAGCCTAGTAGCTGCAGCTGGCCATGGCTGTACCTAACAGCTAGAGACGTGTGCGATCTATATAGGGTACAATTGGCTACGAAGCGATGTCTGTTTTTGGCCTAACTTTCATCTTGTTATATATCCCCTGGTTCTGTCATTCTTAACTCAACTTCAAGCATACATCTACATCCCATCGAGCGTTGACAGTGAAGATTAGGGCCGTGAGACTGGCTAGCTAGGGGTGTTCAGCGCCTCGTAACAATATAACTAGATATACCACTGGCGTAACTACACTCGTATCAACCCCCGAATTGAAGTACGTACCAATACCACTGTAAAGATATCCCTGGCCATGAACTCAGCTGGGAAATGTCTCAACCCGGTATGTGGTGCACTACGATCATTATGCTATCTTGTTGGTCTGGTTCCGAATCATTATCAAATAAAAACAAAAACCGATTGGCATGCCTACCTGCACCCTATCGTTCCTAATCCCTAGTTATATTGCCACTCTTATTTACCAGATCACTCATATTTATCAGTTTGATCGGGTCCGGGGAGATATGCACGCTCGTCCCGTCGCTTAGAACTGAGCTCGGGAATTCAAGACTCCTTTGAGGGAAAATCCCCGCTGAAACGAAGAACTGTAGATAGAAAGAGGCCCGGTAACTGGGTCCTGGTACCTATATTACTTTGAGCAACAGATTGTTAATTTGGGGGATGCTTGGGCTGAATGTCGAGAGCGGGTTGCTTGGAAATGATGCCTGGCGCTCGGTATTTTGTGGTTCTACAACCGAAAATTCACGTGCAGTCCTTCGGTCTTTGAACAGAGTCTCTACGACAGAAAGACCTAAGCGTGAGGTATTTTCTTTTTTCTGGAATTATCACTTTGAGGAATTATCGGCCGAAAAATGGTTCCGGAGAGGTATCAATGATCGTGATTGAACGGTTCAGGATTCCGGCCCCTTCGCCTTGGGATTATGCACTCTGAGATATGGACTTGGCTACGGGAAGTAGGAATAGGATCAGTAAACCAAAGACGTAGGTAAGGCTCCTTCTGTCTCCTTGCTAGATCTTCACTCCCTCCTATTTCCGGATCCTACACCTCGATGAAACAACCCCCCCCCCCCCCCCCCACACACACAAAGCTACCACCCACCACCTTCACGATCAAGCCTTATCCGCACGCTTGACATGATTTTGCTCTTTTCCTGACACCTACTATACTCCCTCTCGCTCGGAGTTTATGATTGGGTTTTACCACCAGATTTTCACCACGGTGCCCATCACCGACCTATAATGAACTCGCCAGAAGTCACGATATTCTTTTACTTCAATAGTACAAGGAAGCCTTCTTAGGTTTTAAGATGACAGTGGCGGAATACTCGGTGAGTCCCCTAGTCCCAAGCGCCTTGGACGAAGCTTCCCCGCATCGTAACAGGTCAAAATATAGGTTAATTCTGTGTCTAACCATGCAAAGTTATCCCACTACACATCTTCTATCTGTTAGGATATTCGTTCCTGCTATAGGCTTCTGCTAACGGCAATTTACAAATGGGTCAGTGCAGACCATGCGGCGAAGGTTTTCGAGACAGTTGTACCAACATGTCATAACAAAATCTAGAAAATACGAGATTTTTACAAAGCAGAACTGTCTCAGGTTTGTGAGCTCCACTAATGTTAAAAACAAACCAAATAAAATCTGGCTTGTCATTTACACCTAGACTCTCTAAGATATGAGAAGTGCTTCTCATATCTAATACTAGTACCATTGATACTCCCCCCCTCACTAGTCCTCAAGGGCACTTTCGACCTAAACAACCAAGGTAGACCTAGCTAAAAACTCTGGAGTGATGGATGGCCCAGACCTGACGAACGTGCTACCAGTAGCCTCGTGGAATGTCGAGTCCAAATAAGGAATGGCATGCAATATCGTCTTGAGCCATAAAGCTTTAACCAACCTAATCATGAGGAGTCTAATCTAGTATCCCATACACTGTTAAAGCTACCAGCTTTACCAAGTCTCTTGTTTCAATTCTGTGGCTTACGCGCGAGAAACCCTTGGTGTTATATGTCTCATGTTGGCAGCACCCAAGTAACAGCTTATGGGATATATATATATATATATACCTACTCTTACGTATATATAGCCCTGTGGAATTAGCACTATAGCGGAGATTTATATAGATAAAACACTCCGATCAAAACAGGCTGAATTTTCTTTTGCTATTCTGTATAACTGTTGTGGAATATTCATGAAACGACGGCGAAGTACCCAGCCATTCCTGCGATCTTTCCTTTTATGATTATATAATTCTAAATCGACAAATACTAGACAGAATTAATTCAGCCAACCAGATACACCTCTACGGGCACCTATTCACTTTCGGGGTATATTTAGATCTCTGATTGACAATCGTGTAAGGGTAAGTACCTAATGGTTAAGAAATTTTTTGTAGGGAAGAATATCTCTTGTGCAATTTCATCTTAGTGCAGCCCCTATAGGCCTAACACACCCCCAAAATTATTATGCCTGATCTATCATCAAGTATGAAATGCCCAAATGAAGCTCCATACTCAAAAATATGTTTTTTCACTATACTCTAGGGCATAAGTGCAATTTGCGATTCTCGATCACTAACCAAATTTAAAAGCCACGAGTCCTTTAAGTGAAAATTCCCCTTAGTTCTAGTTCCCAAGTTATAATCTCACTCAAGATGATTCAAATATGAATGAATTCATGCCTTGATTGATTGATTGATACTTCAATGAATTCACGCCTTGATCCCATTTGTGTCGAGTGATATCTCACTGCCGCCAAATCCTTTGCCCTGTCACTTACTGCCCATACACCTCTTGCATCGAAAATTGTCGAGGGGACTGCCAATACCGAATCCCAAAGCTCACAACACATTAACACGACAAATTAACCTGTCCATCCGAATTCAAACAGGTGCATCTGAAACGTGGTCCGTAAGCCTCTCCGCACCGCAAGTGAGACACCCCATACAGTCGCGCGCCCCTTACTATATACACGAACAAAGTATAGTCGTTGAATGTTACTAGACAGATGCTGCATGTTGATGATTGACAGGGACTCCAACTATTACAAGGGGAGGCCAATCTGCAAGTTCTCTATATTTTTTTGTACTCTATCGGCTTAATAGAGACTTTGCGCAAATGGTGCCAGCTCCATTTTCTGGTAACCTGGTGATGCCGACCCCAAAGTCTACCAGATAATCAAAATATAGAGCTGGCTCCATTTGCGCCAAGTCTCTAACATTTCCTGTTCCAAGGCTAAAACTTTGATAGTAGTCGTCGAGTGACATGACGGTCAACAATTGTATGGGTTCACCAACTCTTGTATGTTCGTTTCTCCCAATTTCTCGGGCCCCTCATGGGTGCTCCGCAGTTGGGCCGCTCGATCGCAGCGTACGAATCTAACCGGTCACAAGGCCCCCAAAATCAGAATGACTACTTTCCTAAACTTAGTGCAGCGTATGTCGATCGAGTGGGCAGGATTTCTGGAGTGCTCGATCTTCCTAAACGCCACCACTTGGTCACGTAAGGAACCACTTATTGAGTTTAGGACCGGCCACAGTCTTTATTTACTCGGGTACGTTTATACATACCTGCTATGAGTGTGTGTGGAGGAGACAATAAGGTATCCCTATACCGGTACACTGGTTGAGACATTCTTTAGGGCCAACAAACCGACAATGTGACCAAACCAAGCATTGAGTTCTCTTCCCGATCGGTTTTTTGTACGTAACGCAGTTGATCAAGATAACAGTTATCTATCATGATTCGCCCCTCTTGATGAATACTAGATCCCTGATGTGGTCGTATGATTTTTACTTCCCATATGCCAGCTGGATTTAAGCCTGTCTCAGGATAAATAGGGTCTATATTAGAATATATTTGGGGTGATGCTACTGGACATGCTCTAACGCCACATTCAATCTCTGTATCATGGTCTAGTACCATAGCCATTGCAGCAAAGGAGATGAAATCCATTAGTTGCTCCAATCCGGAACCGAATGATATAAACGAATTCAGTGCACTTCTTCGTATTGGTATTGATACTGCCCAGGTCTCCCGTATGAACGCCTCTTACCCCCTATGCCGGTGGTTGAACCGACGAACAAATGCCGGTTTGTGCATGCCGGAGGCATCACCGAGAAACATCCCGCATGTTAATGCCTATTTGAGAACTGCAAGTAATCATTGGCCGAGTGATATATTATGATTTAAGCCCCCAAAAATGGCGATATCGTCCTCATTTGGATATGTAGACTAAGAAAAGTTCAATTCCTTAGAACCGGTTTGTCAAGCTAGCTGGGGGCTTGGTGGACCGCTCTAACCCATGAAATATTGCTCGAGTTACTTGACGAAGATCGACCTTGAGCATCACCTTGGAAGGATCACTGTGATGCAAGGTAATCAGCTCGGGGACCATGAAATATAGCTAGTAGTAGAGATATTTAGCCGCGTCTACATTACTCTAAGTATTTGTATATGTAGGTTATCAAGCGGTTAAATATGAGATTACATAACTAGGTCGGATAGAGTGATAACCTGTGACTGAGATGCCACCCTAATCCTACAAGTAAGGCCCCAACTGAGCGGAGGACCATCCTAATTGGAGTACCCCCTCTATAATATTTTATAGGCCGACTAAAGCTATCTAGCTACAAATTCTGATTTGGGGTCTTCAGGGTCCGATCTTGTAATTTGCTCGCGTATCCAACTATAATGGTTAGGTATGTAATTATAAATAAAAAATCTGTAAGAAACTACCAGTAGGAAAGTTCATTTACTTCCTCACGTGCAAAATCAGCAAATTGGATGATCTTCCGCAGTTGAAAAACCCTAACCCTATGAATTTCAAAATTTGCTTCATTAGGAGCTAAAACCATTGTCCATAATCACTATACCACTATTTATTTGATTCTAATCGTATATTTGGGGGGAAAAACACCCATTTTACAACTAAAGTTGGAATTGTTTTACAGATAAGCCGTGGATAAATTTGTAGACTGAAAAACTCACAGGTAGAGGTGTAAGTGGATAGAAATATCCATAGATAGTTCAGAGATCGCATGTGGGTGCACCACCATCTGCCGAGCCACTTTATATAGGAAAAGCCATAAAACACACATTATCGGGTTATTAATGCATCATACGGGTGGTATATATTGCAGGTAAACTAATTTACTCCTAGCCTCAATTCAAGAGATAACAAATTTGAATGAGATCTATTTCAGTCAACCGGAGCGCTAATTGAGCCAGGATGTGTATATGTGGACAGAGTTTTCCCAATTTTGCCTGCAGGTCTGGGCCTGATTGCTTCATGGGGTGGGTTTCCAGGCCAGATTGTGTGGTAAATCCTTTTTGCAGTGTTGATTTTGGGGCCCAGAAACGTTTGGCGGTCTCAAACGTCTCCGCGTACGTAACATAAAAAGATACGGCTGGAATAAAGTCAATAACATGGAAACTGTAGTATCCGCATAAGATAGCGCGAATTCAACTCCTAATAGAGTCGTATAACCTTAAAAATCACTTCCAGGGATCGATTTTTCCATCAGGGTTAGGGTTTATTTAGGTCGGATTGGTGCATGTCAGTTTACCTATCACACATCTACTGGTTCATATGCACATGCAAAATTGAGCGGCTTCATCCTACTGGCGCCTTGATTGACATCTCCAATCTACAGAGCTACTAGAGTCGGCAAACTCGCAGTGGCAATATGCACGCACATTTATGAGGTATCAATCAATCAATTGCAATCAATATGCAATGCACGCACCGCATCTCCTCAAGAGTCCCCGCAGTCCCTCCAGCCTCTACCAAAAGGGCAAGCCAATTATCTTAACCTTAACGGTTTTCGAATGGTACTAAACTCCTTAGCTAAGAAGGGGGCCCCGCGCAGCCAAACTGTTGCAATTAAACCTTTTTTATATATCTGTCGTTTCAACGCCTAGCCCATACTTGCTAGAAAGGTCTTCTACTGGAAGGAAGTAAATTCTATTTCCTTTTGGTACTAGCCACGCACATTACCTCTTTTCTGACCCTTTCATTATTCTTATGCTACAAAAATAAAGAAAACACTTCAATACTCAAACGGACTCGCTAGTAGGGTTAGGGTTCTTGTCACACCTCACACCTAGTGTCAATAATCAAAACAACCACCCGTAACACATAACCAGACGCCGCCATTCCCTCCAACATACCACAGCCAAAGAGCCGGGCCTAACAATTAGCAGATGCCTATTTGAATTTTCACTAACTACGTGTCTCCACCTCATAAAACCATTAAGTCCGCTTCCTCACACCCTCACACCCACACCTACGTGGCCACGTCCCTAAGTATAAAAGAATAAAATAAAAATAAAAAGACCGTAATCCATCCGCTCCCGCAGGGGGGGATCCAGAAAAAGAAACAATAAAAAAAGAATATAAAAAAGGGATATAATTCCTCCCCTGTAGCCCAAGGACCCGTCCATCATGCATCAGATAACATCTAACCGTCTATTTTCACCGTAAGAACAAAGAAAAACCCATCATGCTGAATCGAAAGGATTTAACGTCTAGCGAAGTTAAGATATCTCGACTATAGATCGTATGTTAGTGAACTGCCCATGCAATAGAAAAGAATTTATAACTTACCCCCACAAACAGAATAATCAAGTTCGAAACACAGAATGCGATGAGAATACCCATGTCTCTCCATCGGTTATCGTATGACAGTGTCAAAGGTCCATAAAACTCATCTCCAACACTGTAGGCACAGTAATCACAAGACCCAGTCGCAGTTAAGTTCCTGATGTACCCAGGAGCTACAGACATGAAATTGCCCGCATAGCTCTCGCAGGTTTCACCACTTGGAATCGAGAATGTGTTGTACTCGAGCTCCGCGCAGGTAACAGGAAGATCGTGAAGTTCAGTAACGATCATACCGCCAATGAGGCGGGTGAAAGGGTCGAGCTCGTACAGCCAGGACCTCCAGAACTTGGGCATATTGGGCTTAGGAATGGTGACACCACAGAAGAGAGCGAAAGTGATGATAATGAAAGGATTGAGGAGCGAGGCCAAGAACGCGTTAGGAGTCAGCGCGGCAACCATCTGTCCAAGAGTAACAGAGAACATCTCGGTGGTGAGGACCATGAGGAACTGGTATCCCGCGCGGGTGGAAACACTACTGAAGCCGGGAGGGAAGTAGAGGCAGACGTAGAAACCGACGGCGCAGAGGATGCTGTACGGGAGTTCGGCGACGACCATGGATAGCGCGAAAGCAAATTGACCGTACATCTTCGACGACTGCTCGCGGTAGAAAATGAGACGGGCCATATCATACTTGGGCTCGACCTGGGCGAGAATGAGCGACGGCAAAATAGTGACCTGGAAAAGAACAAAGACACGGTACTGGAGGCCGGAACGGGAGTTATCGAGCTGCAAGAAAACGAGACCGGTGAGAAGGGCAATGGCGATGTGGTTGAAGAGACGAGTAAATCCATAGTTAGGTGTACGCCAGAACGAAAGGTTAGTACGCTTCATGACCATGCTAATCTGGAAACCAAGAGGAGTAGCGTATTCCTTCTCATCGGCAACAGGATTGCTCCCAATATCTGCGAGACGCTCATCCTTCATGCGCACAATCTCAGCCTTAACATTTGCGAGTTCCTCTGATGTCCTCCAGATATCTGCCCAGTCACGGTTGCCAATACGGGGAGCCTGACCAGCACCAATGGCATCCAACATCCACTCGGCAGGGTTAGCAGTCGGGGGACAATGGGCACCGTGCTTGCGGAAGTAGGACAAGAGGACCTCAGCATCCTTGCCAATATCACCAAAGTAGACACAATTACCACCACGCTGCAACATCAACAGACGGTCAAAGTTCTCAAACAAAGAGGCGTTGGGTTGATGGATCGTACACAGAATAGCCTGACCAGCCTTGGCCAACTTCCTCAAGAAACGGACGATGTTGAAGGCAGACTGCGAGTCGAGACCAGAGGTAGGTTCATCCAAGAAGAGCAAGAGCTGGGGTTTAGCAGCAAGTTCGACACCGATAGTAACACGCTTACGCTCCTCGACAGCCAAACCGGAAGTAGGGTCACCAATGATAGCATCTGCAATGTTCTCCATCTCCAAGAGAGCGATAACCTCCTCGACATAAGCATCCTTCTCCTCCTTGGAAACCTCATATGGCTGACGAAGATAAGCAGAGAACCTGAGTGCCTCTCTGACGGTCTGAGTGGGCTCGTGAGTGTCCAACTGCTCCGCGTAAGAGGTTCCTCTCTGGAAAGCAGTACCCTTCGGCATACCATCAACAAGGACATCACCAGTGATCACACCAATACTCTTCCTGCTGGCCAACACATCCAAGAGCGTAGTCTTACCAGCACCAGAAGCGCCCATAAGGGCAGTCAACTGACCAGGCTTGACATATCCGTAAATCTCATTCAATAGACGGAGCTGACCACCAGGAACGGGGACCTCATAGACCAAGTTCTCCCAGGTAAGGACTGACTTCGACTCGATATTAAGACCAGAATCATCCTGAGCGGACTCAGTCTTTTGGCGCCTGCGCTGTTTCTTCTCCTCGAGCTTAGCATTGAGTGACTTGCGTTCGGCATTCTCCTTGGCGTAGTATGTGACGGTCTTTCCGCCAGCACCGAACGAAAAGTACTCCCCGAGAAGGGCATTGGCAGCAAGGAAGGCAACAATCAGGACGATGATGATACCGAAGTTACGCCAGAGATCCTTGGGCTGGTAGTTGAATGAGAGCGAGATGTAAGAGCCACCATCAATCTGGTCAGAACCAGGCTGGGAACCAAGAAGGGTGCAGGTCTGGTACATGAGATTGTTGTAAACCGAGCCAGATGGGACAAGTGACTCGGCACCACAGGTGAGTGTCAAACGTTTGAATTCGTTCATCATGAGCGCCGCAAATCCAAGGCCGAGGCCGTTGATGTAGAAGATCCATGAGACCCACTTTCCCTGAGCAGGGTACGGAATCATGTATCCGGAAGTCAGGACAAAGAGTGTAATGATGATAGCTGCAAATTTCATCGCATAATCGAAATCAGGACAGACGCAACCGACAGTTCTGAAGAACAGTGTCATAGCCAAATACCCAGAAATGATAATCAAGAAGAAAGTGAAGAAAGCTCCAGCATCCCGCACAAGGCCACACATGAAATAGACAATGATACAAAATACCATGATCTGTGCCGATGCAAAGATCAGATCAATTCCAATTTGTGCAATCCATAATGCCGACGGCCGATGAAACGTGTATGCCTTATGCTTGTTGACAATTTGCCGTCCCATCATGGTCGAAGCGAGCTCGGAGAAGGCCTGGAAAGCGTTGAACAGAAGTGCGACAAAAAGGAGACCACCACGAGTGAATGCACCAGCAGATGTTTTCGGAAGATCAAGATAGAGAGTACCAAGGACGATAGCAATGATGATAGAGGTAATCCATGAAACGGTAAGGGAGAATTTGTCCTGCCACTTGAGCAAGAACTGCCTCTGAGCAAGCGCCCAGACCTGAGAGTAGAACGGAATAGTATAAACGGAAGTCTTGTTAGCACCCTTGCGCTTCTCTTCAGAAACAGCAACTTCAAAGTCCTCGTAACTCTCGGCACGAAGCTGCTCACGGTACTGCTCCATCTCCTGGTTAAGACGGGCATAGTGAGGAGACTTATGGAACGCCTCCTCAAGAGCCTGAGGGTTGGAAGGAACATTGTTCTCGTTACGACCGGGGGCATAATCACGTTCGAACTCGTCGGTACACCCAGTCAAGTAGTCGGGGGTAGTCTGACGGGGGCGAGGCAAGAAACCGAGACCCTCAAAGTAGGCACGACCCTGGTCTGCGGGGCCAAAGAAGACCTCCCTTCCGGCATCGATAACAAGAACCTTGTCGAATTGGGAGTAGATGTTTTCGGAGGCCTGGTAGAGAGAGACAAATGTGGTGGTCTTGTAAATGTTGGTCATGATTCGGAGGGACTTGACATAATCGAGCGCAGTTGAGGCATCAAGACCACGGGTTGAGTTATCCCAGCAGCAGACAGTTCCCTTGGTGATCATCATCTCAGCGATAGAGACACGCTTCCTCTCACCACCAGAGACACCACGAACGAATGCATTACCAACAATTGTGTCAATGGTGTGCTCAATGTTGAACATCTTGAGGAGCAGCTTGATGACCTTGTCCTTGAACTCTGACTTTGACATTCCTGCAGGCCTTTTGCCGGGGGTCTTGGTATCCAGTGCAAAGCCGAGAGTCTGTCCAACAGTCAAAGTGGGGTGATGAACGTCGTCCTCCTCGTTGTAGACAGCTTCTCCTCTATACCGCTCCGCGAAGGTTTCTGAGCTGAACTTTCCATAGAGAACCTCGCCGTCAACCTTCGTGTACCCTGTGCGCTGATTGGCAATGACTTTCAAAAATGTTGTGCACCCAGATCCAGGGCGTCCGAGGACCAGAACCATTTCACCGGGCTTGACAACACCACGGAAGCCGCTAAGAATGTCGAATTCACGGCCCTTCTTGTTCAGGCCGAGAATGGATGATACTGTAGAGAAAACATTGAAGAAGCCAATAACTGCATCGGGGAAGGTAGAGATGAAGTTTTTGACACCACCAATACCCGATACCGTGAGGTCTTGCCAGATGACACCTATTGTTACAGAATATGGATTAGCAACAACTCCCAAGCGTCACTGCGGCCACAGCAACCAAATAATTGAACATACCAATGTGCTTAGGCCTAATTCCTGCAGCCCTCTCCTCACTCTCGTCACCCCTCAAGTGCGCTTCCAAATCAAACTGCTCATGCGCTTGATCCTCCCCCTCCACTCCAGTCTTCTCTGGGTCACCAGCCTTGTTGCTCTGGCTCCTTGATAATCTTCGTGAGTGCCTACTCGTGGTTTTCGAAAGCCCTGAGAGCTGCCTGCTCAGTTCCTGAAAGTCTGCCTCAGCTGCAGCAACGTCGACACCATGGCCCACATTTGAGTCACCGCGGGGGTTCTGCTGACGGCTTGTCTCAATGTCGTCGACAATTGTGTCGCCCGAGGTTGAGGTTGCCGTTGAATGCGGTGGCAGGCCCGTCATGATTGTTGCAGGTGGGGGCGTTTGGGACTGTATTGTATTGATAGTAATTGTTTTTGGCTATATAGGTGTATGGTGTATATATATATATGTTGTAGGTGTGAATTATTAGGGGTGGTAGTTTGATATTTGGCTATTCTCTTGGTGTATTAAAGAGTGAACGAGTCGGAATTAATTAAATGAGGTAAGTGAATTAGACAGAGAGCCAAAGCCACCTATCTATGATGCAAATAAGCAAAGAATTGAAAGATGAAGTAGGGAGAGATCGAGAAGGAGGAGGGCGAAGAGGTTATCTATATGTAGAGCATGGCCATGGCCGTAGCATATGGGGTGGGTTGGGGGGGGAACCTTGATACGGGGGGGGGTTCCAGACTTTCCTATCCCAGAAGCGAAAGGATTTAGTACTACGCACACCCATAGGGCTTTTTGATGAGATTGATCTAATAATTCGGGAACACCACATCCGAAGCCCAAGAAAGAAGTGAAAAACTGCATAGAAGGCTGGCTGCATGCAAGGTAGATGGATAGAGTAGACTGCGGGCGGCTTTCGGCCAATCTTTTAGTATGGAAGGTTAGTAGTATTGTAATTAGTAGGGGACCCCTTGCTGACTATGAGTCGGAAAGGACTTATCAACCCAAGTGAAGAATCGAATAACCCAACCTGCATGAAAAACTATACCCCTATGAGTAACAGCCAAGAGGAGAATAGTCATACCAATATTACACATCCCTCTGTACCTGAATCAACCAACCAAAATTAAAACCAACCCCCACTAATTCATCAACCTCATACTTCCCCCACCTTAGGTAAGTAAATCGATCTCTACATAGAGCGGAGGCACTATGATCCGCAATACTTAGTTTGAGATATAATAATCCAATCTAACGTTTTCAATTGTTCCTGTAACAGATCTCGGGATATCAGATTTCCGGGAGTACGTGACATTTGGATAACGGAACCTCCCTTACCAGCGCCTGGGGTTCAGAAGTCAATTGTTAGGTCTATAGCAGCTCCATGCATATAATTGATTGTAGGTACGTCTTGATTGACCAGATGAATTCTGTTGGCCCGTGGTCAAAGCTCCCAATTCTCCCCGAGTACTTGTCACCAACGTCAAGCAAGCCTCCTTGAAATCACCAAACCCAGAATTCCAATCCAGATCCTCAGCTCGACAACCGGTTATCTCCCACACACACCCCTACATACTAGTACGCACACACTTGCCCAAGCAAAGCAGACCCTGAGCCAACGAGCCAAAAACGTCACTGGTGCGCTATCACGGAAACCTCCTATCCGCGTTCCATAAGGCGGGGAAGCTTTCTTTTTTTCGGCTGAGTAACAAACTCACCCGCATGGAAGTTTCCTTAGCCTATACCTAAAACGAATGAGGCGGCCAAAAATCTCCCCGGCGACGGCGATGCGTGACAGGCATTCGTGGAATGAAGTCTGCCCGACGGGCAAGCAAAATGGTAATTCATAAATGCAGAGAAGTAAAGGTGCAGGGACTAGGGGAGAAGAAGAATCCCAAGGGAGAGGTTGACATTTCGCCAAAAGCATCTCTCTACTCTCTTCTACTCTGCCTGCCGGATGCTTATCGTAGGTGGAATATCAACTTTGCTCTTGTAATATCTGCTCATGATCAATGTTATACCCTGGAGATTCCCCTCACCCCCGATAGATTCCATAGTTGTAGAAAACCTGCTGGTACACAAGATTAAAACTGTTCCCTAAAGAGCATAAGTATAGTATATACCTTGACTTCTCCGTTTCGGCGGAACATCATCATCAAAAGAGAAAAAAGAAAAAAAAAGCCTTCTCCGGAAGCACGTCCTTCCGCCAACGTCAAGTAAGCTTTGTAATCTCATAATCTCTTGGCATTATCGGATGTCGGATACGGCACATCCGTTAACCCTACTATTTTGACCTTTGTTGCGGTTGCGGCGAAGCAAAAAATCTATCTGAGAGCCGCTTAAAGTACCGTATCGGTTATAGCGTCTTTTTGCTTATCTACATGTATGTAGTCTCCGTTTGATGATGAGAAATAGGGTTACCTTGTCCTTGAGTCCAAAATTTTCCCAGACTCCCCGATTCCCACATATGTTGGCAGTTGGTCGTCCGAATCTTTATTCCCCCCCCCACACCCAATCAGCGATATAAAATCTTACCGCAGCCATTCACCCACTCATCCATCCGGATCCATCCATCCATCTATTTAGGTGCTGCTTTAACATGCGTAGAGTGCATTAAACATGTACTCATTTGTGCTATACTTTTCCATGCTCATGAACGAGCCTTCACGTACAAATATTGCTTGGCTGTAGGTTTGACAATCAGTTTTTGCTCCCTGGGCAGGGAAACGGAGTTTATTCGCACCAATGCAGATCAAATACTGTGCGTTGGAGTGACATTGCAACCAATCGGCAAAGTTCCCCCCCTCCACATCCTTAATTCCTCTCTGCACCCAGTTGAAGTACTTCGTCATGATCACCCTGATATGACTCTGATGACTCCAGGCTGTTGTACGTTGAAATAAGAATAAGGATGGGGGGCAAGGTGAAATTCGTGGTGTGTCATGATGTTATTGCAGCAGAAAATAAGATTCAGATCCAATTGAGATGGGCCAGGGTTTACTGGAGATGGAGATTGATGGGTTTGGGTGTGGAGAGATCGTTCCGCCTCGGTTTTCCAAGTTCGGTGTTAAAAATAATCATCGAGACATGGATCTCACCTACCTACGTACATACATGTAAATACCTACTCTTCATACACTCTAAGTGTTTTGTCAACAAGGCTTTCGTGCTCTCAAATTTCAAGTTCCAATAATGTAGACTTGGTTCCCGCTGTCAATTAGTTAACTACTGTCCACTGCCCCCTCGGTTGAAGCATGTGCTTGGGATCACTGAAAAAACCCTCGCCGCGGCGGCTATACTTCTAAATTATATCAAGGTGGGGGGAAACGCCGGAGTAGGCAGCCATTAAAGCCGTGTCTAAGCTGCCGGGTTGCTTACTGCATCACTACCGGATGAGTACAATTGGTGTCCGAGCTGAATCTAGTCGATAGGAATTGAAGAAGGGAGGTGGACGGAATCCCTCTAAATGAAGGTTTCAGATTCACATGTACCACAAGATTCTAGTACATACATGTAGTATCCTCCATGGTGAACACTGTCAAAGACTTTTTTTATGCACATACGGAGATCTAACGGGTAGCTATAGAGGGATTAATCCAATAAAAGTAAATACATGTACTCGTACCCACAAAATGCACAGTATGTATATGTGTTTCCAGGTTGAACTTTTTTTCCTTTGCCAATATCATATGCACCCCAGCCCAAAGAGTACCAAAAATCACCGCTATCATGCATGACCATGTAAGCATATAAGAGTATCTCAAACCTTACAGCTCTACTACCGCCCTACGCAGCATATAAATGTATAGATTAAGGCACCACATTTACCTCCTATTTTCTATGTGGTAAGGCAGTATAACTGTGTAAGCAAATGCGTCATTTTTGAAAGTCAAATATTATATATATAGGGAAAGTGATTCCATTTGAATGGGGAAAAGGGATCTCTTCCTGTGCGGGAAAGGGCCGGGGGTGACAAAAGCCTAAGACGTAATTCACATACCAATAATTTATGGGCAAGGCAGATTAAATAAATCAGGAAATATTTAGTTAGGGGAATATAATACCCTCAATTCCACCCATTCAAAAAAACCGAAAAGAGAGCGGAAGGGGAGCCTTGGCCACTAAATGTAGAAGGAATAGACTAACGGAAACGATATAGAAATGCGTCAATTGTGACATTTACCTAGGAAATGTCACAATAAAAGTGATGAAATTATGATTAAAAGATCTAGAATAGTAAATGAACCATATGCAGACTTATTTACACAAAACGTCCTCAATCTTGTAAGTTTAATATAAGGGACGCCAGCTGCAGTGTAAACCTTATTTTCCGTGTATTATAATTAAATCAACGCAACTTCGTATAATATTCCAAATACATGGACATGTATGCACCATCGATCGATCAGCAATTACTCATCTCACACCCCTAGAGTAGAGTAATGTAATTACTTACATGCATGCCATATCGATATACTAGAGGAGCCCCTCCGAAATTACACAGTCCACAACTCGCTATAACTTCCTATCGCGGTAGTCATTATCAAACAGCTAATATCAATTGGAGTAGGTACATGTTCCTACCACAATACTCTGCATAAATATAAACGTACTTTCCACGGCAACACAAGCACCCGGATAAGACCACTTCTCAGCACTCGGGAACTCAAGACTCCTTACAGTAACCATAACCCTTACCCTGAGATGACCGACACGATCATTTCCAATACCAACACAGAATTCTCGGCGCCAAGTCCAATTGGCGTGATGAGTCAATCATAAACACTTGAAATTCTCGTATCGCATAGACGTACCATTATGATCTAACGGAGTGATGACTCACTCAAGAAATATTATGCACTTCGGACTTCTCTACCACACGGGAACTCTCATATCCGGGACCGGTAAAGAGGTTTGATCTCCGGTATCGCAACCCTGACCCTGATGGTATTAAGTAAAGCCCCGCAGATACGGAGATCCAATGTAAAGTTGTATACTACTAAGCCATCGTATTAAAATTCGTTCTTTGGCTTAACCTTTTCTATCAGCTTGGCGTTTGGGAAAATATACGATCTTTAACTATTACCCATAGTAGAGGGACATAGGGCGGTGAGAAGGCAGATTTGTGAAGTTGTCCACAGGCTAGATAGGCTACGGTATTCCTATTGATGCGCTAATCATGCAGTAAGGATATGGTATTTGTGCGATTTTCCTCTTGCAGCACCTACTTGATTATCTAGACACCCTGCACTAAATCTCGTAGTTCTATGATGGTGACTTGGCCCCGCTCATACTGTAGTTTACCCTCGCATCTGCCTTTAAGGCAGCGCCCTAAACTTAACTGTGACTTGATAAGACCAATAACTACGACTAATAGTTGCCTAAGGGCTGGATGCGAGTATGATGTAAACAAAAAAAAAAAAAACGACTAATAGTTGTGTACACATGTAACGAGCGCATTTGTGCCGACCATCCTACATTGACAGAGTTGGAACATATAGTAGAGCTCGTCTTTCGTGATTTTAGATCTTTTGTCGTAGTCCCAGGCAATAAAACAACAACAAAGCGGCGGAGTCATGAGATATCACTCGATTTTTGACACATGTACAAGGATCTGGGATTTAGTGAGTGAACGGATTCTCACCTATCAACACACAACTTAATTCACTCACTTAATGCCAGAGCCTTGTGGTCTTCGCAGATTGACTGGTCTTTTTGTTAATTGTATGCAGTCTTCCGGCTATGGCAATATCGCACAATTTTCTCCCCATGCGGTACGACGATCTCCATGATCCACCACCACCAGATCGACTAGTTCATAAAGTAAGAGCATACAGTCTTCCAGCTATATTCTGGTAGTAACGGTAGTACATACCTGTACTCACTCCGCCCCGCTACACTTAGGCAACGATATGTACAAGAAACGAGCGAAACAAATTAAAGTAAATTTTATAAAAGATACATGTACAGGCAGCTTTTAGTAAAAGCACTATGCGGCCGATAGTTTTCTAATACATGCATGTGCTTTATTAATACTGTTCCAAGTGTCCAAGTAACCTCTCTCAGTCTGATTGGTGGTGTCTCCCAGCGTCCACATTTCTCATGAGCGTCTCAGCGCACAAGTTAACACCCGACACGCAATGTACCGGCCGCATAACCCTACTCTTAACTAAATACCCGAGTCAATGGGGGTCTCAGTAGTCAACCCAATTACTCTGAGGATTTAAACGGACTAGTTACCATCTACGCCCATGATGATTAATCACTACCTGCCAAAGGCGACACCCACATGACCCACTTACATGTATATTAGCAATGATAAACAAGATCTAGAGGTAGATAGGTCAGTTACTAGGGTAAAACAACAGAAGACAAAACGAAACAACTGTTTCCCGCTATCTATGACCCTGTCTATCGATAATAGGTCGTAGTATAGTACGTGTAGTATTGGTCGAGTGAGCGTCAATGACTACATACATCATATCATACCTGCATAAAAGCGATAACCCTAACCCACGTGAACTGTCAACCTGCATTCTAATCTGTCCAAATACCCGATTTGAGAGCAGGTACATGTTTCATTTCATACGGAACGATGATAGCGATTTTATCTTTTATCTTACATGGTGATTAGTACTAATCACCTTATTATGGCCGGAGTAGCCCCTGACGGGAATATATGGGCTACATACAAGTACATATGTAGCTCGAGAGCCGGAAATCAAATATCCTTTTCAATCATCCTCAATGGCTAGCTCAAGGATGGTTATGGTTTTCGTCCGAGAGAGATACTTACTTTATAGAGCTCCTTATGGTCCACCTTTTTGCTATATAATCCCTCTCTATCCCTAGCTCGCTCCAAACCTGTCAAGTCCCTAGGCCTCAACAGTCCCTAGCCTAATATATTTCGCCTAGCTACCACCTGGGGGAAATGTTGACTACATACTAATCCATGTGCGATAACCCTCCAGGTTCTTCAAGTCACCAGTCTTTCGTGCGGTAAACAGGTAAACAACAAAGTCCCGGCAAGAAGTCTGAATATTAACGTCCCTCCCGAGATGAGGCTCGAACTCCGAAGCCACACGCACACTCCCAATCCGGCCCCACATTAGAGATACATATCCCTGATCATGACGGTTACATGTAATCACTATAGTACGGCCTCAATCCTCATGCGTCTTAAACAGCGTCCCAATTGCACCCCCATACCAAGCGCAAAAGAGTTTCGCCGTTTCGGCATTTCCTTGGTGTATCGTAAACGGGATTCCACTTCCCACCAATAAGCTTATAATTACTTGCAGACCCCCCACGGCACACATATGAGTAATCAGAGCCTCCGATCGATATATATTCCTTCTGTGTGGGCAGAACTGGAAATAGATATCTCTCTTGTGATGTTGGGCTGTTTCCGGCACTGTGAGGATCGGTCCCTTCCCCTGACTGAGCCCCTATTTTTGGTGCGTTGTCGGTCCGTGCGTCGCTTCCCGAGTATCGGCATGCCGAGTCAGCCTCTTGTCCATCCCCGAGTCTACGCGGCGACCCCTTTCTAAATTCCATAGCCAAAATCATTGTTGTTTTTTCCCATGTCCAATCGTGATGACTATCAAGCCTCACCATCAATGTACGTACCGATCGAAACCCAGAGCCATTGCTAGAGAAGAAAAAAAAAACCCCTTTCACTTTCCCTATATCCCCCCATTGATCATGAAAGTAACCGCGTTCCCAAATCAATTAAGCCCGCCCGTCGAGGCCTGATATCCGCAAACCCGACCGAAGTGTTATCGCTACCGAAGCCACTGCCGTCCTAGGTCTGGGTGGGTTCGATAACCTAATCATAATCCCAATCCCCTAAACGCATTCGAGACAGCCGTATTTTCGCTAGCATGGTGATCATTGACCGTCTTATCCTCTATCCAGATAAAATATCCCTCCATCCCCACAACCACCATGCACCGCCACCACCACAAGTTATGTCGAAGACTAGGCTTTCACCCCACTGCGTTAGGGTGTACTCTGCGTGAGTGGTACTGATAAAAGTCAACGTGGGGGATCGCGGAGATGGGAGCGAGGGTGTTTGTAGTAGACGGAACCCAAATCAAAGCCGTAGCCCATCCAATATAGCAATACCTAGATCGAGCTCAAAGATGTTTGCCCCTCCGCCAAAAGTGCTCGTTACCCCAAGTGGAAACCTGACCCAAACCCTCATCATCATTCACTCGCGAGAGCCGATGTTTGACGTTCCTCGTGAGCCAACTAGCACACCACAAACAAAGCATACCCAGCGCAATTCGCGAGCGAGCGAGCCGCTCTTATATATCCATATATCCAAGTGCATGCACTCTTCCTTACGTCACTCCCTCACCAGAAAGAGCACATAGAAAGAAAGAAAAGACAATGATCATCGGTTCGGGTGTTTTACTCATGAGGAATGTATACTCCGTCGGAGATGAAAGATTTGCAAATCGGTCGGAGGGAGGAGAAAAGAAAAAAAAAAAGATCACCCTCATAGTCGGGATCAAAGACTCGCTTTCCCTGCTTGGATTTATCAGGAGTTAAGGTGGGGGAGGTTTCCATGAAGATCTTGAAGTTTTTCGTGATGTGATGTGATCGGAACTTTTGTTGATAGATGGCGTAAGGATCGATCTTGAATGTTGTACTTGAACGTTGAATGTTTTGTGCACCTGGAAAACGTGGGCATATAGCTCCGACTATGCAGGTGAGACCAGACTTGATGGTGTTTTCTCGAGGATATCTACTTCTTCTAACCCAAAGTACGCACCAACAATACCGCACTCCTTCATCCCCCATCACCCTTCATCACTCGAGGTTCTTCTAAATGTGCACTCCCAATCAAGCTATAGCAAACATCAATATTGAACGGTAATAAAGACCGTTTTATATAAGAGGAGAATCCCGCCTCTAAATAACTCACAATTCCCCAACCGCGTGATAACAGCTCCAATTAAGTAGCAATCTCACGAAATTCTATCTAAATACACGAGAGCTAAAACATCGTGTATTGCCATAAAACATCTCTGGCAATTAGATTTCGCGCTATGACCATCTAGTTACATTGCATTGACCCATTCTGCCATGCAGTAACGTGCGAGAGCCCCAAAACCAAAGAAACGGTACATGTAACCTTAACTTGCCAACAGTCAGTACTAACCTTCCTCCAGCAGCACTGACATTTCCCCTCGCCCCCCTCACGTCCCACCCTGACCCCCTTTTACTGGGTACTCAACCATGATGGCGCAGGAACAGAATTCTACTTCTAGATATGCCTTACTTTTGGTGCATTTACCTTGGTCGCGTCTTGTCTCTGACAATACTGATTGAGGCTTTGCACAGTACAGTACATACCTCCAGTGGCTCGAGAGGGAAACTCCACCGCGCGCCGCCCAACTCCTATCTTTTGTTCACGAGGTCTGTGAGAAACAACTCCCAAGCTCGAGTTGCCATATGGGAAAGGTACTGAATTAGAGTAGGTACGGTAGAATACGGGTCCTGGACAGATGCGGCCAGCATTGTCGCGGGGTGATGAGTACGTCGAAAGACATTGCATTGTCTAGCCCTATGCATTTGAATTTGAATTCTGTCTTGATCTACGAGATGTGGACAAGATCTTCCCTCTGATTCAACAGAACAGAAGGAGGACAAGTTGAAGAATCCAATTCTCAACCCATTTCTTCCTTTTCCCCCCTTCCATTTCGCCACCGAATAGAGAGAGGCCTAGGGCGTGGTGTGGGGCAAACCGATACGGTACTATTATTGAAGCTACCTATTCGGAATCGGAGATGAAGGAGTGCGGATCTTCAATGCCGAGAGAAGGGACCCGTGTGCCTAAAATGTCTTGCCCGGCGACTCCCGTTCGGCGGCACGGGGAACAAGCTCAATCAGCGCTCGACCACCGTCGATCAGGTACCATTCTCAGTGTATCTGATTTTTCTATACTGTCTAAGAAAGCAAAAAGGAACAATTACCAACTTTTGCAGGAATGAGCATGTCTAAGCTTTTACGGGGGTTCCTGAATAGCCCTTTCCACTGATTCGAGGGGAAAGAGGGATATATATATAATGCGTGACTTCTCCCTTCCCAAATGTTCCTCATCAGCTTCAACTCCAGCTCGACCATTCCCACATTCTTTATTCCACCCCCCCCCCCCTCCTTCCCCTCCGAGGTTCACTCTTTACTGACCTCTTACTATTTCCAAAATATAGACACTCTTTTTTTTCTATACATTCGCTTCTTATAAACATTCCAAAAGTATATTTTCTTTTATTACTTAACAACCTAAAAAGCAAAAATAATCCTTAAATATGCGTTATTCTATGGTACTGGCAGCAATTGTCTGCGCCACAACTTTCGTCTCTGCTGCACCTTTGCCCCACGCACCCGATGTCGCTCTCCCTTGTATTGACGACTGTGTCAAGAACCTAGTTGGAAACAATGTTGAGAATAACACCGAGGACCTCCCAGGGCATCCGGGTGGGTCTGGTGTCCCCTCGGGCGGTGCTCCAGCAGTGCCAAACGGCGGGCTCCCCTACCCTGGAGACGGGGTTCCAGTTCCAGATAAGGACTCCCTCCTCCCAGGCTCCCCAGTAGCCCCCGGTTCGCCTGAGTCCATCAACACTCCTCACGCACCTAACACCCCAGGTGGTAATCCACATGACGGGCTCCCATCTGCCCCAACCGGCGGACTCCCAACCGATGGACTCCCAACCGATGGACTCCCAACCGGCGGACTCCCAACCGGCGGGCTCCCAACCGGCGGGCTCCCAACCGGCGGACTCCCGGCCGCTCCAGGGCTCCCAACCGGCGGGCTCCCAACCGGCGGACCCTCAACCGATGGGCTCCCGGATGATTCATCGGCCCCAGAAGTAGAGGGTGTCCCGGGCCAGTCTACCGAAAGCAATGGTGTCAATGTTATCCAAATAAACACTAGCGGTGGCCTTGTTTCGTCCCCAATCGACGGTCTTTCTGGACTCCCAATCGGTGGTGCTCCTGGACTCCCATCCGGCGGTGGCTCTGATCATGGCGACTCCGACGATGGCTCTGTCACCAGCCCCGTTGATGACGCCGACAGCGACCACGAGGGGGATGACAGTGACCATGAGGGGGATGACAGCGACCACGAGGGGGATGGCCGTGACCACGAGGGCGATGACAGTGACCACGAGGGGGATGACAGTGACAGTGACCACGAGGGAGATGACAGTGACCACAGCACCCTCCCTGGCCAGGACAATGGCGACCACGAGCACGGCGATGAGGATAATGGAGTTGTTGGCCCAATTCCTACCTATCCTGAAGTCCCATCTGGCGGTCACGTTCCTTCCGGTCCTTCCGATTCTGGCATCCCTTCGGCCCCATCTGGCGGTCACGTTCCTTCCGGTCCTTCCGATTCTGGCATCCCTTCGGCCCCATCTGGCGGTCACGTTCCTTCCGGTCCTTCCGATTCTGGCGTCCCTTCGGCTCCTGATGCTGAATACATCCCTGGCGGTCACGCTCCTTCCGGTCCCTCCGATTCTGGCGTCCCTTCGGCCCCTGATGCTGAATACATCCCTGGCAGTGTTATCCCCTCTGAAGACACCACTTCAGCTCCCCCCGTCCCAGCTGGTACCCCTTCGGCCCCAGGCACCCCCTCTACCGGTGCTCCCCCAGTCCCAGATGTCCCCTATGGTGCTTCCCCGGTCCCGGATGTCCCCTATGGTGCTCCTTCGGTCCCAGAAGTCCCCTCTGGTGCTCCTTCAGCAGATGAATACGTCCCACCCGCTCCTGGAGCACACACTATGCCTGAGGCTGGTGATCACACCCTCCCAGAGGGCGGCCAGACCAACGAGAGTAACGGCTTCAATGCTATCCAAGCTAACAATGCCGGCGGGTTCGTCGATCTTCCAGCACCTGGTGTCCCCTCAGGTAGTGGTCTCTCTTCCGGTGGTGATTCCTCACACTCTGGTGATGACCACCATGACTTTCCTTCCGATAGTGGCCTTCCTTCCGGTAGTGGCCTTCCTTCCGATAGTGACCTTCCTTCCGATAGTGGCCTTCCTTCCGATGGTGCCCCTTATGTCCCCGGTGCTCCTTATGCCCCCGGTGCTCCTTCGGCCCCTGGTGCTCCTTATATCCCCGGTGCTCCTTCGGCCCCCAGTGCTCCTTCGGCCCCCGGTGCTCCTTATGTCCCCAGCACCCCTTCTGTCCCCGGTGCCTCTGGTGTAACATCCGAGGCCCCTCACGTTGAGGACCCCGTTCCTTGTGTTAGCGAGTGCGCCGCAAAGGCCGTTGATGGTGCTCATCTCCCCGGTGCCCCATCTGCCCCATCTGCCCCATCTGCCCCATCTGCCCCACATACACCTCACTGTAAGTTCATATTCTGCCAATCCACTTTGACATATACTAATATCAATCTAGACCCCCATGCCATTCCTGACAAGGAGTTCTCAGTCTCTGACTGCAGAGACAACACCATTGCTTCCGTCAAGAAGGAGGACCACGAGGTTGAGGGTGAGGTTGTAGGATACGAGGTTGAGGGTGAAGGCAAGCACGAGGACCTCGACCCTGAGGGTGCTGCCAAGGATGTTAAGGGTGATGTTACCGGTGACATCCACGACGATAAGGAGGTTGATGCTGGTGCCTTTGAGTTTGAGACCGAGAACCACAACAACGAATACTAGATCGTCTATTGTTGAATCAATTGTATCATGTTGTGTATTATTTTTTCCCTATGTCCTAGGTTGAAAGATCTAATGGTTGTTTTGTAATCACTTGCACCTCCTTTTTTTTATTTTATGTGGAATAGTTCTCACACAGTCCTTTTTGTTGTTTTTGTTATTTTCTTCAATTCGTGTATCATTTTTAGTGGAATTAAGCGAGCCTGAAGGGGGGGAAGGGGGGGTTGATATTAGACATGAAATTCAGTTAAATTTGTCCTCAAACGTCTTTTGAAGCTCATGGTCTTGTCACTAATTATTAATTAGAATGGGTTTTTTTTTTTTTTTTTTTTTTTTTTTTTTTTTTGCTTGCACTGTTAATCGATACCGCTAATCTCCTTTCTAACAATCCGAGTGAGGTTAATAGTTACCAATAGCCCCACGTACCACCCCTGGATGCACTCTAGGGTAATTCAAACGGGCCATGTGTTTATAAGTGAAATAATCTATTATCTAGACATCGCGCTGCGCAACGATTGCCAATAAAGAGTAGACATGAGGCCCACGTACACACAGGCTCAATTGTTAGATAGATGCCAGCCAGCTGCCGGCATGCCGTGTAGGGCCGGGAGTTTGTTGGTGCTGGCCCCCTCCCTTTTTGATGGGCAGTCTCCCGTTGGGGGTAGATGCTGACTTTGATTCAGTGGCCCGAGAATTTACTGCGTACTCAGCGGTGTCTGTGCATACGTCTCCTCTTTGGCTGGCGATTGGTGACGGTATCGGTGCCCATGAAAAACGGTACTAGCAATCGCTGTTGTTGTTGTCGTTGTTGTTGGTAGTACATTGGATGACATAAGCCTCAGCAGTCACGGTTATATAAAATGGCCATAGCTATGATATAAATATACTCGGTGCAGGTAAATAGTACCGGAAAATGCAAGTTTTGTCTCTGGGCTTTTTTTACAGTAGTTCTCGCCTAGTACGCACACCCATTGGTGAACCAAAAACCCTTATTGTCTGGTGCTTTTTACCTGCCGCGAGTATAGGGTCCCAACCGTACATGTAAATATAATAATAGTGGACATTATGTGTTCACGAACGGAAATGGGTTTTGCAATTTTGGTCTTTTTATGCGACGAATAGGAGAACTCTTGGGTGTTGTCCTACTGGTTAGGGTCGTCTGTGAATATCTGCCGTGGATACATATTGAATGCTGGCAGCTGCTACGTCGTATACACCGATTGGATCCAATATTGGTTAGGGGTGTGGAAATTGATGCATATTTTGACTAGACAACGCCCAAATAACTCATCACAATACAACAAAATCGTACAGAACCTCTCTACCATACCTAAGTACTAAGCATATACTTTGATGAGGAGTATCTGCACACTCTCACATTTACCTTGAAATAGCCTGGTGTGGAAATTAATTCCCGTGTGGCTATGAAACCACCGAACGTGCATCACTTTCCAACACCCTGGGTACATGTAGCATGCACCCGCTGTTAGAGCATCCCCGCGCTATGAGGCCGGTAGCCACGCTTATCCCATAAACCGTCGAGACAATACTGACACCCCTTCCCAAAATTCCAACGAGTGGCTAGTGCTAATAAATTTTATGGTACTTGTTGGTGGAGCTTTCGGTCTCACATAAGGGGTGTCAGCAACGACGGTTTATGGGATAAGGAGCAGCGGGAATTGCACATATATAATACCCACTGACCTTAACATAAAATGTGCTACATGTATGTATCGTAGCGATCATGCTTAACAGAAAGATATCCTTTGCTTCATGCTACTACATGTACTTTTAGCGTTCTACAATAGCACGTGCGCACCCGCCTTCTCGTAAACCCCGTCCTTCTATTTGACCGACTAACATAACACAGCCAAATCAGAAAAATTCTCTCTACCCGTAATAAGGTAGCGTGCATGTGGCATTGGTTAGAAGTCTAGGGGTGGGGGGAGAGAAGTAGAAGATCCACGCGAAGTTAGAGGAACCGAAAAAATGATACGGTAAAATCTTTCGCGATACATGCTGTAGAGCGCTATACATGAAACATCTTGTGCAGTTCTCTGGCCCCGGAAGCTTTAGCCCATAATCAATATCGAATCTATGACTAGGCCGAGTGATATCTCATGAAGTACTGAACATCAAAAGACCGGATGTAGCTAGAAGTGCGGATAAAAACGCATAATCACCGACATCCAGCATCTAAAGGGCCGGAGCCACGAAAATCAACAATGAGGCCAACTCGACTTTTATGCAATGAAACGAGAACACAAGAACCGAGTGAGTTACTGTGATTACTTGGCAATATACATTTGCATATGCGAACAGGGGTTTGAGACATGGGGCTTACATGTAGACAAATACATGTAGGCACTTCCCATGACATCGTAGTACTACCCACGTTTCTAAACACGCCTAATATGAGATACACACAGAAAACCACCAAGGCTACATTTTTGTATGGCATCCAATATGGGGTTGCGGATGGAGTAGACAAACTGGGATATATCCATACCGTGTTAGAACCTAAAGTGCATCTAGAGAACCTTGAGATTCTGCAGTCAGAATTCAATCTCTGTTGCAACTACAGCATTCTCAAGATTATTGCGGCCATATTTCAAACACTTTACGGGTCGTACGAGCTCTAGCTTCAGGGCACGCGAATCCCAGATCGAGGCTTTTGGGCCTTCGGCGCCCCCCTGCCAGCCATAACAGATATAATCATGTCACTCGTCAATTGAGCTCCGCGTTGGTCGAGCCCGAGTGCCCCACGATCTATCTAGGAAATTATGCGCCCAGAGGCCAGGGTGAGCCTAAAGAAGGGGATACGAGAGAATGTGGGTGTTATGCGCATTTGGGGACCCGAAAGTTAAAGTGAATGACACTAATAAATCACTAGATATCATGACTGGTGAAGACCCCAGTTCGAATGTAACCTCGGAATAACATGCGTAGTCAGGCTCTGTGTCGACCTGGTCCCGGCGACCTCCAAAAACTCGAGGCCCGTATCACGCATTTATACGTACACTAGTGGAAGGGGCGTAGTATGGGCAGGGTACATGTATATACTTACTTTACTTGCATACATATACACACACGTACCTTAACGCCGAACAGAAAAGCCACATAGGCCTTTTCTGGGAATTATTTCATCCTTGCCTAGGGTATACATACAACTCGTGCTGCCAGATTCAAGCCGCTCATACAAAAAAGAGAATTGATTTGTGTACAGCAGCAGAATATATGTAGTGGGTCTCTACTGACTGCCAGCTGTCACTCCCCACAAAGTTTCTTCAGCGGCTTTAAACTAGCCGTACGAGCAGTTATCTTCTAGACAATGCTTAATTGTATGTAGACAAGGCTCAAATTACGGTTCTGCTGGTTGATGTTAAGGTTGCGTATATTACCGCAGATATGCGGCATTTCAATACTCCGGACGCCGTATTGTTTGCGCTGAAGCCACAGTCTTGCCGTAGAGAAACATGCGTAGTTATTATACCACTGGGTAGCTTGCGCTCTACGTATACTGTTGGGAAGGCTAAAAATAAAGGGCGTGTTTGAAGGTTGATATGCTTCCATATGATAGCACAAAGCTTCTCCGCGATAAGTAGATTTATAGATGAAGGTCTTCTGGCACTAACACAAGTACCATAGGTGGGTAATCATCGAAGAGGTGGAAACAGGCTGTATGCCTGGACTTTATTGGCCGGCTTTTTTGTCGTATTACCGATGTTGATCGCCGCCCCAATATCACCATCTACCTCTTGACGGGCTTTAGGCACGGCCACAATAGTAGTGCGGGTCACCAAGTTTGGTTGATGTTTTGGCTTGTGTTTGGGCAAATCTTCGATATTTCCTGATGCGATATCGAAGAGATACCATCCTTGGCAGCAACCTCTTCAATATTGCCTTTTACGGGGAGCCCTCCCCTTCCAAGAAGAAGCTGGCCAACACGGGAACTGGTGATATAGCCTCGGAGTCGCTCTTGGTTGAACACATTTTAATACTTGTACTTTCCGTCGCTACCTCCGGTAGATTCGTTGCTGTTTCAGTAATGATATTAAAGCAAGATGTTTGCATGAAGATCTGAGCATTATATGGGGGATGGCTGGTGTAAGAGGAGATTTTTGATGGCCTGTAGCAATTGGCTGGAAACTCCAATCTCAGGTCCCATATGTTTTTTATGAGGTAGTATGGACTGGGTTTTTCTGAGATGTTGAGGTGTTGTGCTATTCCTGATATTGTCGAATTCATGTGATATGGTTACCGCTTGTCAAATTGTGCCTGTGATACCTTAGGCTAATGTGAGAGGAGAGAGGGGCATTCCGGTAGAATATATGGAATATTAGAAAAGCTCTCTGAAGTGTAGGAAGCATCCGGATCGCCCCTCCCCGAATTCTGCCCTGTAAGAAGTCAATCGAGTAAGGGTTTGAGTTGCGGCAACGCCTGTCCTACCTCGGAAGGGTCGACACTAATTTCCCCTAGCATACATAGCGTATATATAATCGCATAATGATCTGATACAGAGGCTAGAGAAAGGCTAGAATAACTAAAGTCAGCTAACTGAAGACTATCAGGCCTAGATAACCGGGGAAGGTGATGTACCATGCATTCTTAGGCTATCATTTTGGAATCCGGTAATGGTTGAAATGGTAGCTGGTTTTGTAGCACATGAATGCTGGAAAATTGGCATTAGAGACGCCGCATGTTAATATAGGGGGTATTGGTGTGTAAACTGGAAACCTCTATGTATCGTTGCGCCGTCTCCCATATGTAGATAACGTATGGACAACGGCCAAACAAAAGATTTCGCAATTGGTGAGGGGTTAATTGGTTGATTCCGGATCTAAGCATGCAGGATGAAAGCATTATCCATATAGATGCCATCTACCTCGATCGAGGAGGGAGGATGAAGAAATAAAGTGATTACAACATATCCTGCATGGGAAGAGGAAGTTAGTGACTATATGTATATAAAAGAAGGGAAAACACCTGAACCATGATATATACTAGTCCGATGATTCAATGCTTTTCTAATGATATGCTGGAAAAAGCTCTGACATGGGATATTGTAGTGTCTTTGAGTCGACCACCTCTCCAAGTGGTAGCGGCGGCACATTCCCTCGTATCATAGAAGGGGCCAGATTAACCACAGTAAAATGGCATCCGATGTGACATTTCCTGTAAAATCCCCTCCGATGCCAACGGGCTACCCACAGGCATTTAAATATCAGCATTTGTGTTCCAGAAGCGACAGTCATCCCCGGAACAAGAAATGAGCAAGATCTTGTCTCGTTTCGTCTCGTCTGACCCGTACCACAGGTATTATAGGGGCTTTCAGATAGGCATGCATATGCATTATCGATGGCGTGATCTAAACGGGCTCTTGATCTTCTCAACGATGTCTTGAATAATACATGTAGATATCGATGTTCCTCTGTAGGGATACTCATACTTGGAGATTTAATCCCATGTTGGTGCGTCTGTGGTGGGTCGACCCTTGAGGAAAATACATATAAATGTGGAAGTAATTGAACCGATTACCGGATCACTTTCGTTGATAGCAGACATAGTATCAATTTTATTGGAGGAAACAAAAATGGTGAAGAAGAGGGAGGGGATGGGGGGATTGGGGGGGGGGGGAGGGAGAGGAGGGAGGGTAACAACTTCATGATCCGTGCCGTGGCTGCTACATGTAGGTACATCCCGCGTGAGAAGGACGTAGCTACACTGTAAGTACATGTATATACTAAAGTATCCGTCAGTGAAAATAAGAAAGTATATACATGTTCTTAAATATCTATGCACCTGCATTGCCTACACATATAACCCATGGCCACTACATGTACTAGATCGAAAAAGCGGCAGTCATCCGAAATCTCGTTAATTAACGAGAAGAAAAAAAGAAAGATTTTGTCTCGTTTCGTCTCGTCTCGGGCATATCTGGTTCACCTTTTTGATTAGATCTTGCTGGTAATTTGATAGGCGTTTTTTTAGCGTCCAATTCATATCATCATATCAGTGACACAAACAACCCCCCTCCCCTCCCGAGCTCCCCCCCCTCCCAATCGAACCATACATACACCTAAATACTCAATGTAGTATGGGCCATATATTTCAATGTGTAAATTAAATTCACGTCTAGCTACTACTCGTCTGTCTGGATAATCAAAAGCCCCCCCTCGACTTGATCATGGGATTGAGCGATTGTATGTATATGTGCACGGATATCCTATGTAGACAACCCCTTCTCCATCTCAAGATGACCAGTAAACATCGTAGACAGTACCAATTGTAAACTGACCTCTAATGCAGCCCGGTCACACTTGTACCTCTTTCCAAATCAGGATATTCATCCCCCAACCCACAAATCATCACAAACGGCTTCTCTCGATCCCCCTCATGCAGGTACTCCCTATCTCACGCCCTACCACCACTACCACTTGGACGTATATACCTGCCGTCGGCAACTCTCCCCTAGTGCCCGTGTCCTCTTTACCCCGAGCGTATCAACTCTCGGCTAGCAAAGAGACGAAATGAGCAAGATCTTGTCTCGTTTCGTCTCGTTTGACGCGGGTCTCGGGACAGCCAACCGGGATCAATGCTCTTATCAAACAACGACCACACACGTACACGCGCACACACAAAATGTTGTTTCTGGTGCTGTGACGTTTCCTCCCTAGGATGGGTGCTCTTGTCAAAACGCCTGTGTGGGGAGAGAGAGAGGGGGGGGGGGTGGAAAATTGTGTTTTGTTCCAAGTTGGGCCCCCCGGGATATGAGAGGCGCGAACTGAGCTTGTTGTCTTAGTGAAAATGAGGTTTCTAAGACAGTCAAAACCCGTTTTTCTACCCCAATGGCGGGTTGATGCACATGTGCACTGCAATGCCCGTGCTAAATAAAAAACAAAAAAATGGGTTTGGTCGCTTGTAGCTGTCTAAGACGTTCTGAGGGAGAAGCTGTCTTATTGGAAAATGTCAGAAAACCAATTTTTCCCCAACGGCGGTGTCAATGGATACATGTAGTAACGTTAACAGTGCCCGTGCACCGTCTCGGATTTCGGCTTTCCCTTAAAGTAGCTGTGCAGCGCCAAGAACCTTTGGGTTCTATAATTATATTTCTGTAGAGGTTTCTAGAGAATGTAACGTCAATTCAAGAGGCGAAATTAATACGTGCATGGAGCTAAACGAAGAGGTACAAAAACGGCCTTCTGGATTTCTGCAGGTGGGAGATGGGCCCCTTATTCCTAGAAATCGATACTGACCGCTTTCAGTAGGGGATAAGAGTTTTTTGGTAAGGAGATGGAGGAGTCAAGAATGACTATCTAAATGCAGTTGCTACTACTACTCTATCAGCCATTTTTTCGACCCCTCCACGAAGGAACAAGAGAAAGCCTCGTCATTTGATTATTAAATTAATAGAACTAATAGGATGCTCCTCTTCGGCCTAGGTAGATAACTAAATAAACCCTCCCCCTTTCCCTTCTCCAGTAAAAGTCTGCAGCCACCGAGGGAAATCTAGACCAGTTTACGAATAGAGTAATGAGTGCTAATATCACGTACGGCCTATGGATACTAGTAACAAGGCCATATCATATATATATATGCCCCCAATACCTATCCTTCATTACCCCATGCGTGCATATGTATATGCAGAATAGATGTATATATATATATATATATAGACCATAAACTGTTGGGGTAACAGCTCCTTTCCCTCTATTCCTTCAATTTTTGAAAAGTCAACACCACAAGTGCGAAGCAACCACATTACACAACACACAAAAGTCTTTAAGTCTCAGGCTTCAATCACTATCACCAACCCAGTGCCCCCTGCCAACCCCCTATGACAGTAGTAAGAGCTATCTACTGGTATCTCAGAGTACACACATTCATAAGGGAATCCATCTGGACACTCTGTCCTACTACTTTCCTACTATAGAAAGCCAGCACTTACCCCCTCACCTCCTCTACAGTCTCCTTCCCCGCTTCTTCCTCGCTTTTGAAAATTCAACACTAAAAACTGCTAAGCAACCAGGTTACATAAGTAATAAAGTCTTTAACGCTTAGGCTTCAAGATGCCATCACCACCCCCTTTTTTTGAAAACCTCATCGCGCCTCTATCCACGTGACGACAAAAGAGTTCTTTGCCTTCACAGTTAACCCTATCCCTTCGCTGCCAACTCCGCCTCCCGAAATGATAACACCACCGACAGCCGGCGATTCTCACGCCGCGCGACATCGTTAGACAGAACTTCTCCTACGCCCCGCTGCCCCGCCGAAGAGCCACCGCCGATCGCGCTAACACGGCAGCCTCGACACACCGGCGACATCGCCCGCAACACCGACCACCTCGCCAAATGGCCACACCGCGCCCCGCTTCACGAACCGAAGCGCAGCCAAAGCTCCCGCCACGCCCTCCTCATCGCCCCACCGATCACCGACCGCTTGAGCCAAATGCCATCGATAACCCCGACACGCTTACCAAGACAACACGCAGAATCGATGACGACATACGCCTAAAAGTCCGCATTCCGCCCCGCTTCCTGCGACCCTCCTCGCCTCTAAGCGCCAGTTCTCTTAGCCAACCCACGCCCACCTGGGCGACTTCCGCCTCGCACGCCATTTCTTCGCAAACTGCGAAACCCCGCCCAATCAAGACCACGCCAAAATCAAGAACTCTCCCGCCTAACTCAGCTCGAGCTGGGCGCGCTTACATTCCCAACACCCGCCAACGTTACCATCAACCCATAACGCACTATCACCGCACCGCCTCCGTAAACCCCAACACCCGCTTCACCATTCTTCCTGCGCCATGGAAATCATCAACCTCGCATGCAAGACTGGCAACAACCCCTACACTACTTTCAAGCTCGCTCCCACCGACGCTGAATTCATCATTCACTCCATCTCTCTCTTCCCCTTCGAGAACGAGGACATGCTCACCCCGGTCATGCGCGAACACGTACTGTACGCTTGCAACGCCAAAGTCATCCAAGCCCGCTTCCTCTCTAGACCTGAAAACAGAGCTGGAAAGGCCACCACTTCCATCGTCGTCCAAGTTCCACAAGAAGACGCCTCTAAATTCGGCTCCACAGTTCTCCTGTTTGCCCGACCTCAACGATGCGTAAAAATCGTCAATGTCTCTCCCAACTCCATCTGTCAGAACTGCTCGCTTCACCACGCCGCTTCAAAGCCGACAGTAAGACCCCATCACGCCTCTCGCCGTAACCACACCAGCCGCGACCACGATGACGCACAAACCGCCCCGCTGCCCCAAGAGCGCCATCTCAAGCC
Organism: Morchella sp. 2016-72; assembly: GCA_024713865.1. Lineage (NCBI taxonomy): Eukaryota > Fungi > Ascomycota > Pezizomycetes > Pezizales > Morchellaceae > Morchella > Morchella sp. 2016-72. Next base: position 98,602 of record JAMJEY010000009.1, read on the forward strand.
GATCGAACGCGGATGCTTTTCACCACCCCTGTCAACTGCAACGGCGCCCATACGGTCTACTCGTCCGCCTGCTCAGCAAGGCCTCAGAAAGCCAAGCCAAGCGACAACTCCTCCGTCCCCCCAGCGGCCCCAGGCCTCACAATCTCTGCACACGCCCCGCATATTTCTTCATCAGGCCCCATTGAGGGAGCCATGGAGGGGGTCACTACCGAGACCTTATAAATATGTTTTCTTCCTCCCCACCAAGAAGTTTCTCGCCCTCACACTCTCTTAACTCGGACATCTCAGCGGGTCCTACCACAGCTCTCCTGTTGGTGCAACACAACTGCGCCAACAGTCATAAAGTCTTTTTATCGCTCTTTTCATCTTTCTCTACTATCTCTCCTCCTCAGCTCGTTCTAGTTCAGGAACCATATCTCTTCAACAATCAACCTCTTAACGCTCCTGGCTATCAACTGCTTCTACCTCACTGCAACTCAGAAGAAAAGATTCGAGTAGCCATCTACATGCTATCAGATTGGTCCTCGGAAGTTCATTACCACATTCATTCACTAGACCGAGGCGATCTGCTCGGACTCACTCTTTACTGGCAAGACAGCAGCATTAATACGCCATCCTCTCTTATCTTATTCAACGCCTATAACAGGCACATCTCCTCCACCACTCGCTCCATCCCCCCCGAATTGTTTTTTCCGCTCTCGAATGAACCCGTGATCTGCTGCGGGGATTTCAACATTCACTCTCGCTTCTCCGATCCTCGCAGATTCTTATCCTCTCGGGAAGAAGCACTCTCCAATCAATACTTCAATCTGGCACACCAGAATCAATTTCTTCTCATCAATCAATCAGGAGTCGCCACTCGCTTCTCCCCCAATCCTCTCCAGAGACACAGCGTTATTGATCTCGCCTTCGCGAACACCGCTGCTCACAGTCTCTCACCCTCATGGACCAACAGGCTCCCCCACACCGGCTCCAACCACACCCCCATTAGGATTAGACTCCAATGGGAAACGGCTCCACCTCCTCGTTCTCTTCATACTCGAAACTGGAATAAGGCACCCTGGCCACTGATTCAGGAGTCCCTTAAATCTCTTCATCTTCCCATCTCCTCGGACCAGATTGATTCCTGGTTCGAGGCCTCGCTCGGTGCCATCACAGGCCCGATTCTTGACCTCACCCCCAGGAAAAGGCCCAGTAGCTGGTCAAAACCCTGGTGGTCCCCTCATCTGACACAACTGCGTCGTATATACCACTCCGTCGCAAGAGATCACAAACGCGGCTTCGCTCCACCCTTCACTCTAAAAGCAGCCAAAAATCAATACTTCAACGCAATTCAGAAGGCGAAAGACGCCCACTGGAATGATCACGTCGCTCAAGCCAACTCGGCTCAGGTCTGGAATCTCACCCGGGCCGCCAAGAGGGATAAGACTCAGAAGCTCCCCTCGTTTCCCAACGTCACCACCCCCCACGAGGTTAACAACGCTCTTATCTCGCATTTTTTTCCTCCCTCTTCCTCCACAACTCCTCTGGTCGTCCCTCACTTCAATGCTGGAACAGAGGACATCTCTCCCGCCGAAGTCTCAGCCACTCTCGCCGCTGCCTCAAATAACTCCGCCCCAGGGCCCGACACCTTCCCCCCCATCGTATGGAAAAAGGTTCACGCGGCCAATCCTTCGCTTATTCCATCACTACTCAACCCTCTACTAAAGTTCGGGTACCAGCCCTTGAAGCTGAAAACAGCCTACGGAGTAGTGCTTCCCAAATCAAATAAACCTGACTACTCGTCCCCCACCGCCTACAGAATCATCGTCCTACTAGGAACCATCTCGAAGGTTCTAGAGAGGATCATGTGCTACCGCCTGGCCGCCTTCGCCCGAGACGCCAGACTTATTCACCCTCATCAGTGCGGCTCAATCAGAGGCCTCTCCACTGCAGACGCATTCATCACTCTTCAGCACGAGATCCGACTTCTATAAAGAGCCAAACTCAAAGTCTCTACCCTCTTCCTGGACGTCAAAGGCGGCTTCGACCATGTCAACCCGGTCATTCTCGCAGACATCCTCCGCAAACACAACACCCCGGCTACCTAGTCAGCTGGGTACTCTCCTTCCTCTCAAGCGGAATGACGTTGCTTCTTTCCCGCTTCTCCAGTAACTCCACTCGCAATGACGTCGAGCCCCACGCGCCCCATCGCCCCTTCTTCTGTATTTACGTCTCCCCTCTACACATCGACCCATCTTCGGGCATAACCATCTCGTACGTTGACGACTTCGCCTTCACTGTCGCCTCCCCCTCACACTCGCACAACGTCACACTTCTACAGGATTGCTTCATGCGTGCAGCCAGCACGGGGCGACCCATGAACATTCACTTCTCCCTTCCCAAAACCGATCTGATTCATTGGAGAACTCCTAAAGACAAGGCTCCCATCGATCTCACTCCCGTCGTTCTTAATGGCCTACACATCACACCCTCCTTCGAGATCGTGGTTTCGGCCAGACTTCTCTAGATCCGCACTCCACACTTTCAGAAAAGCGCTGAGCACGCCTTCCTTCGCCATTATCAAACGCTTCTCCGCGCAGCGCCTAACGCTGGTAAGCAGCAGAACTGAAGAAGAGACCAGGTCGACAGGGTCGGCTCAGATTATACCGTGCGGCGCGTGATCAAGCTCGCGCTCGTCGGCTCGCGTTCAGGTTCGCTCGCGCTCGTTCAGAACGGACGAGCAGGCGCCGGAGCCAAAGACAGATTGCTAACAGAAGAAGATGTTGCCTGCAGAGGCAGAAACATGTGGTTAACGAACCCTATATATATACAAACTATTCCCCGCACTGACTCATAACATGTAATCCCATAAAACCCTCGCACTCGCACTCACCCATACTATTCCCAATCATTCCAGTTCTATCCCAATACTTCCCTCATCCTTCCTAGCGCTTACATTCCATTACCCGAGCTCCTTCCTAAACCATCATTCTACTTCCGACATCGACCGATACTATCCAACAACCCTGTTTCGAAGACGTCTTGGCGGGAGGCGGGGTGCAGAGGGGGGGGCCGTGATAAAGGGCCTCACTGCTCTTAACTGCCGACGGTTGGCCATTATGGCCATTCTCCCCATCCTCACATATGGAGCCACATGCTTCACCCTAACTCAAAAAACCATTAAAATGATGGCGACCGCCTGGCATTCAGTACTCAGATGGGTCACCAACTGCTTCAAGTCGACCCCTGTCTCCATTCTCCAGGCGGAGGCCTCATGCGCTCCCATCGACCTCTATCTCACCTCGTTGAAACTTCGCTACGCCGCCAGAGTTCTGAATGCCAATCCGGAGCTCAACCCAGTCGCCGCTCAGTTCCCCACCTCGTTCCCCGCCCTCAATCAGTTCAGGAATAACTCCAATCGACTTCTTCTAAGGGGCATCCCCAACCCACCAAAACACTGGAACTCGAACAGGACCGGTGTGGCCAGACTCCCAATAGACGACCTGTGTCATCTGCTTCTCACCAACTCACCGGACTTCGCTCAGCACCCGGGCCCAAATCCCCTACTAGGGCTTCTCATCAAAAAACATATTCTATCCATCTGGAAGACACTTCCCACTCCTGACTACTATCGATGGCCAATATCCATCAAACCGCACTCTCATCTAGCACTCGGAAAGTTCATTACGGGCAGAATCTGTCAAATGCGCTCCCATAAGAGCTATCTCGCCGCACATCCCTCCTGGATACTTCCCGATTCTTCCTCTCTCTGTCCCAGATGCGAGGAGGCAGACGAAGACTTTCATCATGCTATTCTCACATGTCCCGCACGTGACAGTGCAAGGGCAACTCATATCTCCTACGCCTCCTCACTCGAGGATTTGTTTCGGAATCAACAAACTCTGAACGATCTGGGACGCTACATCTCAGTGACTCGCACTGCTTTTTCTATTTTAAATCAGGCACCAAAATCACCTCTTTATTCTCTTTCGTCTTCTTCTTCTCTTACTTCTTTATCATCTCTTTCGTCGATTTCGGCTGTAGGGGATAGTGATTAAAAGGCTTTCTTTATTTATCAATTTGCCCCCGCGGCTTTCTTCTTACACAAAATTTTATTGTCAAGGCGGTTTCTTATGTTAAGTCGGAGGGGATAGGTTTTATTTATGCCATAGGGTCTCCCTGCATGCAACATTCTTGTACCTAGAAATCAATGAAATTATGACTTAAAAAAAAAAAAAAAAAAAAAAAAAAAACTGTTGGGGTAACGTACCGGGATTGCATAATTTAAGATAATCACGAATTACGACAGCCAAGTTTATGGTCTGGAATGAACCATTCAGTCGCTCGCTCACTCGCTAGCTGGTTTGCGTGCGACTGTGTTCTATATGAGCGCCCTCTATGACCACAATCGCAATTGATCGCAGATCTGGAAATTGGGAATTTAAGCTTCCGAGGCGCAGTAAGAGGTAATAAGCCCCACAAACAGTACCTCGCCCGCGGACCAATTCTAGGCTGCATCGGGGGGGGGGGGGATCTAGACTGGCGAAATTGGATGTTAATATAGGCGCGCAGGCATTTCACTCGGTAGATGGCGCCGTGGTTGATCATTGTGTCCCATAACACGGCTATATACTAGATACATGTACCTACATGTATATACCCAATAAGGTCAGCACGCTTGGCTGACAGGACATGGGGGGCCAACATAGAGTAGATCACTACTAGGGACTGGGATTTGCTATATAGTTTTTTTTTTCCATCTCTTCTGGATCTCTACCTTAACAGGTGATATTCGGGAAGGATCCAACACCAACAAACCCTATTACAACTTGATTCCCTTGTTCGCAATTTGAATCGATATGGCTACCTGGGTCGGATCAATCAATCTTAGTTCCCAGAGTTTGGTACACGCCCGCATCATATCATCAGGTACCACGGGAATGAGTACCCACGGGGAATGAACATATACTCTATATGCTGTACTGACATGTGCATATCATGGGTCACGCATCCTGGACATTATGTACTAATTATTATGCGCACATATACTTGTACTCTATATACACGACCCCCCCCCCCCCTCCCTCTCTCTTTTGTGGTGATGATAATGGTAACATCCGTCTTTTATTCCTCAGATCGAGGAGATAGGAGGCTCCCCCTTGATCAAAATTAACCTAACCCTATCGAAACAACATATTACTGGTTGGCCACAAACACCAACTACATGTAGTACTACTAATCGGCGAAACATGTTTTCTTCTAGCTTCTCCGCTGTTATTTCTCGTGAAGCTGGGCAAGTACATAGATGTATTATCGGAAATGAGAGCGGTGAACAACCCATGGCCATGTTATTATAACATGGGGACGTGGTTGTAGTATCTACATGTAGTGAGTGGGCTGAGCCCCCTTGCATGTCTATAGCTACATGTAGCCAGTACGGAAAAGATTAACAACTTTAGTTTGTAGATGGTAGCTACATGTACTTATGCAATTATGATTACTGTACTGTACTTGAATACATGTACCCAGGGAGGGGGGAGGGGGGGGGGGACTTTTTCCCTACAAATGTCACACTATCGACGTGAATAGTAGTCACGCAGCAGTATGAGAATTTGAATTAGAGTAACATCGTGTCTACTATAGCCAATACTACCAATACCAGCTGCACTGCACTGCTCAACAGTTCACTCTTTTCACTCGTCCACCATTTATTCCCCACCCCTGTCTGTGCAATGCAAATCTCCGTCCCGCGGCATTGTTTAACACAGGCTATTCCATACCAAGAAGTGAACCCTTGTCCCTGGTTGTTAATCCCCACCCCACGCACAGGTACTGGTTAACTCCCTTTTTTTTTTTTTTTCTTTCTCTCTTCTGCTCTCTGCTCTGCTTACTTACATACTACATAGCTGTTCACTCGCTCTCGCTCCTCGGTAGGGCAGACGGGTAGATTAGGCATTTTGACTTTAGTGCTTTAGTGTGCTTTGGTGTGTGTGTGGTGTGTGTGTTTGTGTCCCTACGCTCATCATCCATCTCATCCATCCATCCATCTATCCATCCATCCCACGAAGTCCAAGCCCACCTGCCCCCGTGAGATCTTTGCTCTCTTAACACTCTCATCACCACCTCCACATACTCATTTACCTACCCACCCCAATACATCCACACATATTTCTCACTCATACACTCCTTTAACCAACAAAACACAAGTCAGTCACTTTAGTAGGAATCCTCCGCAAAGCCATGGATCCACAATCACCACAGTCTCTACAATCACCTTCTTCAACTTCATCACCTTCATCACCTTCATCAACATCCTTACCATCATCATCATCAATACTATCATCACCATCCTCGCCATCTTCACCTTCTTTACCTTTCTTGCCCTCAACCCCACCTGCTACCTCTTTACCAACACCCCCTAACTCATCACCTGCAAACCCGATCGTGAAACGTGATCTTCGACTGATTCGAGGTGCAAAGTCAAAGGTTTGTTTATTTTTGTCCCTCAATCCCTTTTTCGTACCCCTCAAAGCTAACAAACCTAGCGACCAGTAACTCAGCTTCTCGCCGCACCATGGAACTATCAACCTCCGCGCCTCCAAACGCAAATTCACACGCCCCAAGACCTTTATATTGCCGTCAATAGAGCTCGACACTATGATGGTCATGCTCCCTCACTCGCTCCAGCACCTGCAACTACAAATCCTACGTTTCTTCCATTCTCTGGTAATTTTGTCCTTGACGCATCATTCGCACTGCCATCTGACAGGCAGCCACTCCTTGAGAAGGTCCGTCAGCTGCAGCAACGGCAGAAAGCAGAATGTGCAGAGCTAGCGAAGAAATTGATTGACTTGATCCAAAAGGTGGACGGATATGAGTATGTGAAACTTGGGAATGGATCGCAGTTGAGCGGGTTGAAAACGGTAGTGGGGTGGTATTTCCATTTCGTATGCTCGGCATCGAAAGAGTGTTGTCCAAGTAAGCCGAAAATAGATTCTGGGGAGAAAACAAGGTTTTGGACGTGTTACTAATAAATTTGTTCAGAGAGTAATAGTATTAGCAACCGTGACTGTAAAGGGAGTATATATGTATCCATGTCGACAGAGAGGGTATATATATATTATACGCACCGGGACCTGCACGAGCCTGCTACGCCCCGTGGTTTTGAAATGGCATTCGAGAACTTACCGGCGGAGGTCAAAGTACAAGATGGTGGGGTGCTTGTTGCTATGCAGCAATTGGATGGGATTGAGAGGAAAGTAGATGTGGAAAGTGAGTCGTCGGTAGGGTCGGATCAATCACAGGAGACCCAACCGAGTCGCAGGGTGGGTCGCAGGAAAGGAAAAGAAAAGGCAGGGGCAGGGGCAGGGGCAGAGGCAGGGGCGGAAAAGGAATTGCTTGTTGATATGAAGCAGCTAGAGGGTGGCAGAGAGGAAAAGCAACTGAATCTGGACCAGCTAGAAGGTGGTGGGCGGGAAGGGCAGTTGAGTCTCGAGCAACTGGAAGGAGGTCGGTCGGAAGGTCAGCTTGATATTTGGCAGCTAGAGGAAAATGGGCCTGAAGGACAGTTAGATATAAATCAGCTAGACAATATATCACCAGAGCATCGGGCTAAGAAAGAAACGGTAGATTCGGAATTGAAAGCAGCGGATTCTCCAGTAGGACCTACTCCTCTCCCAACGCCGTCACCTACTCCCCCAAAGCTCCGTCGGAAACCTAGCCCAATATCAATCCCTCCAGTATCCCCTCACCCTCAGGTGTCTCTCCAGCCACCAACTACTCCACTTCCTCCTTTCACGCCAAACTCATTACCTAACATCCGCCCAACACCAGCTGCAACCCCTGGCTCTGTTAACCGCAACCATAGTAAGCTTAGCGCGCTCCGCGACATGGTTGATGCATGGCATCCGGACGATGATTCGGTGGAAAATAACGAGAAGGTGAACCCATTCCTAAAAGTCACATTTCGGTTTATGGTGGAGTGGTTCCAGTCATCCATGGGACATCCGGAGGTGCAAAGAGAGATTTATCGAATCCTTGATATGGAGGGTGACGGAGAAGAAGGGGAGAGTCCGGGGGCCGGCGAGAGCGATGTGGAGGACACGGTAGTTGGAGATGATAACCGGTCGGTGAGAATCGATTATGATGATGATATGGGCCAGAAGGATATGGAGGAAGAGGAGGATATTGTGGTTGATGTATTACGGTATGTGTCTTTACCCACCTTATTAGTATTATATACACAAGTATGGTTTATACTAATTTGTGACTCGCTTAAGTAGAACGCCAACAAGGAAAACACCAACACCGGACAGCCCAACACGAAGATTGACCTTGGATCTCCCCAAGAAAGCACGGCGATCAGTCCGAGAACTGTTGAAGTTGGGATACGGGACCTCCACCAGGGTATTGAGCCCAATCGTTGAGTCCGCCAGCGAGAGGAGGAGAAGCAGCGATGGTTCGGGGAAGAAGGGGAAGATGAGCCGCAAAAGTGGAGAATCGGACAGGTGAGGAAGTACATGAACAAGTATTTGATTATAAATCGCTGTAACTGCCGGGTTTTGGGTTTCCTTTTTTTATTTTTATTATATCTATTGGCGGAGTTTTTATCATTTTATATCCTTTTTCGTTTATCATTTTCTTTTTTTTTCGGGGACGAGGATTGGGATGTTCATGAAGCATGGTGATGTATCATTGGGGTATGAGGTGTGATTTTGTAGACTAATTATACTACTTTTGGCTTTTTGGCTTTTTGTATTTTTTCTCTCTCTTTCTTTCTTTTACCCATACCTTTTATCCTTTTTTTTTTTTTTTTTTTCTCTGCAAAAGTTGGTGTTCCTGTCTTTTTTTTCCTTTTCCTTTCCTGTTCGTTATCGGTACTTTTACGCGGTGGAAATAAAATGTATTTGTAGTTTGTTTTTTCTTTTTGGGGGAGGGGGAGGGGGAGGGGTGGCTAACCTACATACAATGTGTTCTGTAGTGTGGAGTGTTGAGGAGGCAGTCGTGGATTTTTATGCATTATTGGGACTTTCTGATTTACCTGTATCTAGAGTAACATGTAATGTTTGTGCGTCTTGCTCCTATGGGGGGCAATATAAGGATACATGTAGCAATGCAGAATATATATTTTACAATGGACAGTGGGTGGTGGGGGCCGTAACTCGTATGTACATCAGACCAAAGGCTTGATGGCCCACTGACCAAGCTTTAGTTTGGGTGTAGGTTTCTTTTTGGGGGCCAGTATTTATAGAGAAGCGGAGTTGACTGACTGACTGAGTGGTTAGTTCACCAGCCCGAACAGCCCGTGGAAATAACACAGATGGCAGTTGGCTACATATATACGGATCTCACATTATTCACGGATATATCTTGGCACTTCTATAACACCTGAAATACAAACCACAAACCCCCGTTTAGCAGGTCCAAAACACACGAGGGGCTGGTTGGTGATGCAGCGGTGGGGTAATGCATCGACTTGACTTGACTCGCTGGTTGGTTTTATGGGGGGGGGGGGGCTGGGAGATGGAAACTGGGAACGGGGACACGGACACTCACCCAGATATTCGATCTATTATACCAAAGTTTCATTGCAAACCGCGCACATGTACCAGGAACGCTGAATATTACAACAACCCAGCTGATAACGTGTATGGGTTAATTGCAGGATTAGGTTTCTTCTATAAAACCAAACCAACCCAATCCACCCGCCCGCGCGCGTGCAGCCTCTCCTCTCTGCTGGTTCTATTACTTTGCTTCTTTTTTAGGAGGGGGCAATAGGTCATGGTGCTTAGACAATAACTTATAAACTGGCTTCCTTCCTACCTACATTGAGGAGCTCAAGATATATATATAAAACTGCTCCCCTGGACCCTACACGATGCAATAGTACCAACCCGTCAATATACATTTACACTCGAAGCACCACTTCTTATATCCTCAACCCGATCCAGGTTCATGGCCGTTTCTCTATATATATATAGTGCCCGGAGTGCCGTTTTTATACAACCCCGCCGGCACCGCTAATGGCTAGTATAAGCACCAAACACACAGTCACTAGGTAGTATATAGGAGACTCTTGCTGGAGTGATGGGTAGCCTAGGTGGGGGTGGTGTGTCCTTTTATATCGGACTATATCATACAGAATGAGATGCATACGCACACAATAACGGATCAACAACAATTACTACTATCAAACGAGACCTAAGCTAGGCATCAAACGCAGCGAAAACCTAAAGTCCAAAGCTGTCTCATTACTGAGTTGCAACAGTCATTGCAGAAAGGAAAGGGGAGGGGTGCGGTGTATGGTATATATATATACGGTACACGGCGGGATTTCAGTTTACGGGTTGGGCCATGATCAGGGCTTGTTAACTACATGAAGTTATACTCATTCCTGGTGGTTCTGGGTCAACGGCACCGGCTTACCAGTGAACTACACATACATAGATGCACTACAGCTGGTTCCAAGCCTGCACTTGTTGAATGGGAGAATCCCCTGCACAGGTGGTGTTCTCATGGAACATATCATATCACTCGCTCACTCACTCACTCACTACTATCAATGCCAACCACAACTTATATCCCGAGACCAAAGATCTAGCCAGCCAGCCAGGGCGTCGAATTGCAAACCCTCCCATCCCTATATATAGTACCACTATAATTATGCACCCCACCACCAAGCACTACGCAGCGGCAAGCAGCTCCTTCGCCTTCCCATACGAGTCATCGTACCGTATCGTCACATAATCGTTGACCGTCACGGGCTCGTGCTTCTCGCCCTTCCCTTCACCCCCCTCCCCGCCCTCGTCAGCACACCCGGGCAAGCACCGGACCACGTAGTCTGGCTGTCCGGCGTGGAACACGGCGATCGAGTACCGCTCGCGCCCGGACTTGTTGATGACCTGGTGCAGGCCCGATGCGTAGCGGTCGTTGGTGGCACGGCGCATGCAGTCGCCGAGGTTGACTACGTAGGCGTTGGGGATTGGGGGTACCTTCGGTGAAGAATTGTTAGTGAGAAGGGCGACGAGAGGGGCCTCAGAGGGGAGAGGGGGTATATACGTCGAGCCAGGACCCAGCGCTGTGATCAAAGACTTGTAGGCCACCGACATTATCCTGTAGCAGCAGTGTGACGAACCCTATTATATACGTGACAGCCGCCTCACATCAGTACACATCTCCAATAGACCACCACCAACCCACACGCACGCCCGCACTCACCAAAATCCGTATGTGCACCGATGCCCCTCTCCTCCGCGGCGGTCGGGTCCTGGCTCGGATACCGCAGCATCTTGACGGTGGCCAGCGGGTCGTTCTTGAAGTCGTCAAAGTAGTTCTCAGGCAGCCCCAGCGTCAGCGCAATGACGCTGAGCACGTTGGCGGCAAGCGCCATCACCGTGCTGAAGTAGGTGTCGACGGTGGCGCGGAAGGCGGCGGGGTCCTCGACGCCCTGCGGGTACAGGTTCGGGCCGCAGGCGACGCGCTTGTTGATAACGTATGGGTGTGTCGGCGGGTAGTCCACGCCGAAGTCGACGCCCTCCTTGAAGTCTGGCCGGCTGGAGCGGGAGAAGGCTTGGCTGCGGAAAGGCTCGTAGCCGCGGTGGTAGGTGTTGAGGTCTGGAGAGTTGAGGGTTAGTATGTGGGTATATATACATATCTGAAGTGGTAGAGGGGAGGGGGGACCTTTGTCGATCTTGAGCTTCTCCTCCATGGGCAGGGAAAAGAACTTTTGAGCTTGCTCAAACATGGCGGACTGGAGGGACGAGGGGACGGCGTGGTTGGCCAGCTGGAAGAAACCTTTGTCGAGGCAGGCGGCGCGGACCTGGGCAATCAGGGTCTGTAGGCCGGTGGGGTCGCGGGTGTAGAATGCTATTGCATTTTGGACCGGTTAGTGGGTGCAGAGGGCGGGAGAGGGAGGGGCGGGGGGCTTACGAGAAAAGTCGATTACGGGGAGGGGGTTTGCTGCTGGCTCTGCCATTGCTTCTAGGTATGTAGATTGAGTTTAACGGATTAAGAACTAACAATAACAAGATGTGGATTGAGGTGCTCAGTCAGTGGAGAGGAGGGGCTTATAAGTCTCGTATCGAGAATGAAGAGAGGGAGGAGGGGGGCCGAGTTAACGGGATAGATAATCGGCGGTGCCTCATCATGCGCTGATCAGCTCTTCGTCGCTCCGACTGGACACCTCTGGAACAGACCAATCAGCTGTCTTGTACTGTACCCTTCTCCATGTACCCGTGAATTCATGACGTTCCCGAGCACGACTACTATTGCATGCCATACGAAAGGTAGCCTTGGCGAGTTTTTCTGTGTACTATGCAATAACAGCTGCGTCCGGAAACACTATGAAATTACGGGTATCTTCTTTTGTTGCACAGAAGACCATGCATAGATAGTGACATATTATATAGCCATTGTAGTATTATATCACACCCCGGGAGAAACTTGATCTACTCATAGAGGGTGAGCGGGAGTACATACACAAGTATCCACCCTCTATGAGTAGATCCGCCATAGTTGGCCTGGAGTGCCAAGTTGGCCCCACCCGGACATATATCAACCATGTGCCCCAAGAAACTTGAGAGGCCAAAACTTAGTCCTCAATTTTACTGCTGCCTGCTGAAAGTTACCTCTACAGTCAAATTTGTACCCAAATAGCATATAGAGCGGGTACTGGTAGATACAATATTTTATATATATTTTTAAATTTTTTCCGGATTTTTTGATGAGGATCTTGGAAAGGTTCTGGTGACTTTTTTCCCCCATTCCAGATAGGAACTCTTGGCAGGTCTTATTGGCCCCATGGCCAGCCTGTCGCACTCACACATTCACAACCAATTGTCGTCGGGTTCTGATCACTTTGGTACACACGCGAGTACTCTGGCCGATGGGTGGATACTTAGATGCAGTCCGTTGAGCGATACTCTACATGTAGATACCTATCATATCAATCCATGATAGGTAATGATTGGTTTTATTGATTGATTGATTAGCAGTCAGACAAAAACCTCGTATCCACGTCATCCGGATAGCATCGGATCGCATGTCTCACAATTTCTCGAATGGCCCATCAATGTCATCATCGCTAAGTAGAGAGTTGTGCTTACAGGTCACGTGGACCGTACATGATTGACTTTGATTTTTTGTTACCGAGTGAGAGGACATGATGGGTGTGTGTGGGGATCATGGATCATCACTCGGTGATGGTGGTGGTGGAGTGATTACTAATTGATTCGGTACTTGTGAGGTCGGCCAGCACGGTTGGTGTGTGGGAGGCGTAGAGATTGGTCGAGAGACTCGTTTCTTTTTTTGTTTGGACTGATTGTAGCAGAAGGGTATATAATTATAATAGGTGTCTTCAGAATGCACGGAGTCGTAAGGATGTGTGTCTAGAGGGCTGATAAGGAACAACGTAGAACTGAAGAACAACGCGGTCGATCATTGTCCTGCTCCCCAAACAAAGCTCCATGCACTCACCCACACCTCCAGAACAGCCCATGAGCCCGTGCTGCATTGGTTCGACCATGGCCAGATCAACAACCTATAACACGAATAGCCCGATAAATGTGTGTCCTATGCCCTTGCCCGTACAGGGGTAGATGCAATGTCTGGTGTCGGTGTATCAACAAATGATTTTACCTACAATTTTGTAAAACCGCTTGCAAAGTCGTATCCCCTTTTTCCCAATTATATCCAGAGTTACCAAAATGATAGTAATAGTGGTTATAGCATGAATTCAGCTCCTGACAGTGGGTTTGTAGACAATCGTTTGCTCACAGGGTTAGGGCTGGGAAATGAGTATGCAAGTCGTCCAATTTCCCTCATTACACTGATCCATTCACATGTTCCATATACCGGGCTGAGAGACATGAACCGTGTGTGTGGATCTACTCCATGCCAATAACTAATCCCTCGATTCCCTTCCCGTCCATCTATACCTTCTAGATCTAGCTAGAGGGACTACCGCTATATAACCCACCAGTGTGCCCCCTCCAGATCTCCCTCACATCGCATTACAGCAACTACATACATACGTAGCTAGTCCACAGCCACCAACACCACCTTCCAATGTCCAGCAAAGGCTACCACACCATTGCCACCCCGGAGCCCCGTGTGCACTGGACAACAGATGGGAGGCGCTGTTGTGGGAGGGGATGAGCATATATGTGGCCGGTGCAGGAGCGGGAGTGGTGAGTGTCGTCACGGTTGGGAGTTGCTGGGGGCCATGTTTGGCGGGGAGTTGTAGGTGTTTAGTTATGCCGTGATATGTTTATATGGCATTCAGAGTCTGGTGCTTGTTTCTCATATGCATCGCAAATGGGTCAATGTGTTTCTCACGCACATACTAACCTGGATGGTGTTTGTAGTAGGGCCTGCATTGTCGATCGATCCCCAGCACGAGTGATATTCCGTGAGCCCGCAGATAGTGGGTGCTATTAAATGCGTGGCTCTAGTGAGTGAGCATGTAAATACATGTTCTAGGTTAATGATATATATGTGCTAGAAAGAGTACACACCCTCCACTCTCTTTGTTCTCAGGCACTTCTCTCCTTTCCTATGGATATATAGTTGGCTGGCTCCATGGGCTTTACTCTACTACGTACGGAATACTTTACACTCACCATATCTACAGCTTCAAGATATAGTACGCTGCCTCTCGAATATATATATATATTTATATTTATATATATATACTTATCCCATTACTTACCACTCGCCATTGCCTCCTCCAGCACCTTCATCCCCGCCAGAACCTTCTCCTCCTGCAATCTCCTCCCTACGACTTGCAGCCCAACCGGATGCCCCCTCATCTCGACCGGATCATCTACCGCCGCCAGTCAGTCAATACACATTTCCATTCACCAACAAACAGAAGAGGGATCCGGAGGGGAGCACCCACACAGCTCCCAATTATCAGTATCCATGGCCCCCCTACCGGCATACTCCCGCCTCTCGTCCGTCTCGCATACCCACCCCGCTGGCAGCACTCCCGCCGGGTAGTCAATGACATTCCACACCTTCGTGTACCCGACCCACCGCGTCTGCTCGTGGGGCACAGCCACATGCGGCATCACCGGCGTCACCAGGAGGTCCACGGGCCGCCCGCTCCGTGTCAGCCCCGAGGAGGCCGTCCACCGGTCGAGGTACGCCTTCTGGACGGCCCACTTGCGCCGGTTGAGCTGCCAGTACTCAAACACGGAGATGGCGGAACCACGGGCGATTAGCCGGGAGACGTGCGGGATTGGGGGCTCGCCGCTGGCGGCAAGCGCAGAACGGAGGTCGGTGCCGCCATCGGCGGTGTAGAATTTGTCCTACATGTAGTGTCGGTCAGCCAGCTGCAAGATCCAAAGAGACGGCGGCGGCGGCCCCGGCGGGCTGTATCTATACCATACCATGATTTCTATTGCCTCCTCGTGCCCCTCGGGCGACCACTCGATGACTTCGTGGCCGGCTTTCTGGAGCGCGGCCACGGCCTCGGCGAGGACCCGCTCGATGGGCGGGTGCACTCGCACCATGCCGTCGTCGCGGAGGACGCCAAAGACGAGGTTCCGCCGGTGCAGCGTGTCCTGGTAGAGGTCCTCGCGCCAGGGGAGCGGGGCCACCTTCGGGTCCAGGTGCCACGGCTCCGCGTCGAGGACCGCTTTCGTGATGAGCATGAGGGAGGAGAGGGACCGCGCCATGGGCCCGATCACGGACGGGTTGTGCTCTTGCCCGTCGGTGGTGACGAGGACGCCCTCATAGGGGAGTCGGGTGGTCTACCGCAGCCAGCCAGAGTTAGATTTATAGCAATATATCTAGAGGCTGGAGGGAGGCGGGTGCTCACGCTCGGCTTTAGCCCATACGTCCCCATCAGGGCGCTCGGGATCCTGATACTCCCACCAATATCCGTCCCCCACCCGACTAGCCCCCCCGCCATAGCCAGGTTGACGCCCTCGCCGCCGGAGCTCCCGCCGGGGGTGGATGCGCGGTCGCGCGGGTTCGTGGTGAGGCCGAAGATGTTGTTGTTGGTCTCGCACCACATGATGCTCTGCGGGAGGTTCGTCTTTGCGAATATGATTGCGCCGAGCGACGTGAGCAGCTGCACCAGCGCCGAGGGCGGGTACGAGGGCGCGTTGCCAATGTACGAGACGTACCCGAGCGTGCTGTCGGCGCCGGGGACGTGGAATTGGTCCTTGAGCGTTATGGGCAGGCCGTGCAGGGGGCCGCGGTGTGCGGCGGGCAGGGCATCGAGTGTGGAGGCGCGGGAGAGGGCGGCGGTGAAGAGGGGCTCGGTGAGCGTGTTGGTCTACTGGAAGGTTAGTATTGTATGTATATATTGCAGGCGGGTGCTACTCACGAGCTGATGGATGATAGTGGCTCTTGACAGCAGGAGTAATAACATCAGTATTCATACTCTAGCATATATAGTCCTCACTATCCACCAAATAGTTATAGCATACCGCTTGATATACGCCGTCAGCACCTCCGTGCACGTCCACTCCCCGCTCCTGAGCCTCTCCAGCACAATGACGGCATCACCCTCCTCCGTTATCGCCCGCTCACGCCCCGTCAGCACGTCAGCATTGGCCTTGTCGCTGAAAAAGTCCTGTACGCACCGCTGCTCGGGGGGCGGGAGTCGCTCGGGCGGGAGGAGGTAGGGCGCGAGCTCCTGGTGCTGGGAGGAGAGCTTTGCGGCGACGAGGGCTTGCCAGGGGATTGCGGTGGTCATTGGGGGGGTTGGTATAGGGAGGGGAGTATGTAATATTGTATTGTACTATAGCTAGATATACTCCCAACCTCCACCTCCACCTCCACCCCCGCAGGAATGCAATCAATTGTAACCCACTCCGGGGTCAGTAATCTACAGTAGGTATGTACATGCTATACTCGTGCACTAGATACTCTTATCATGGAGAACGTGGATGGTGTGGTGGGGTGGGGGAAGAAGCTTGTCTTATGTGCGTGGGGGGTAAATGATCGACATGCCAGAAAAGGACTGGTGGAAATGATTGATCCGCAGCTAAGCGGGGGGAGGGTGGAACACGACCAGTGAGAGGTCCCTGCCTGCCTGCCTGCATACAGCACACATACAGCATAGCCGGTGCATAAGTAGAGCACTCATATGTTTTACTCTACCTGTGGCATCATGCGGGTTGTAAATTAAACTGTCAGGTATTTACTTGATGTTACTTGTCCCCTGGAGTACGAACCACGTATAAGTTGTGGTCTAATATCTTCAACTGTAATTAATACACCTCTATCCTATCTACTCTACTCTACTTTACTCTACTCTACTCTACACAGATAGTGCCTACAATGCCTCCCCCAATCCCCCAATCCACAGATGTCCTCATCGTCGGTGCAGGTCCAGCTGGCCTAATGCTCTCGTACCCACCCCCCCCTCCCCCCTCCTCCCATCTCACCTCCTCACTAACACCACCCCAGCACGATCCTAACCCGCCTCGGCATCCCCCTGCTCCACATCGACGACCGTGCCACCAGCACCAGCACGGGCCGCGCCGACGGCCTGCAGCCCAAGACGCTCGAGACGCTCTCCCAGCTGCGCCTGCTGTCGCCGCTGCTCGCGCAGGGCGTCAAGATCTACGACATCTCGTACTGGAGCTCCACGCCGGACCGCGCGCTGCACCGCACGGGCCGCGAAACGCACTTCCCGCCGCCGCCCGTGGTGGACGTGGTCGAGCCGTTCATCCTGCTGGTGCACCAGGGGATGGTGGAGGAGGTGTTTCTGGAGGATGTAAGGGCGAGGGGCGGGGGCGTGGTAAGGGGGTGCAGGTTTGCGGGCTATGAGGTGGAGGGCGAGGGGGAAGGGGTGAGGGCGTGGTTTGAGAAGGTGGGCGGGGAGAAGGAGGTGCAGGAGGTGAGGGCAAGGTATGTGGTGGGCTGTGACGGCGCGCATAGTATGGTGAGGAGGTGTATGCCGGGGGCGGAGATGGAGGGGGAGAGTAAAGACGTGTTCTGGGGGGTGTTGGACGGGGTGATTGATACGGATTTCCCGGACCTGTGGAGTAAATGGTAAGTAATCCCCTGAGCAATTGGGTCTCTGACCTGAATATATATTTTTGTTAAGGCATAGAGAATCACTCACTGACCTCTGCAGCGCAATTGCTACCCACGATAAAGGCACAATCCTTTGCATCCCCCGTGAGCGCGGAATGACACGACTCTATATCGAGCTCAGTAATGGGACAAAGTCGGACTCTACGAAGGAGTTTGTCATGGCTCGTGCAAAGGAGATTATGGCTCCCTTTCACGTCGAGTGGAAGACTGTAGAGTGGTTTGGTGTCTATCAAAGTACTACCTATAGATCTATTTCCCTCCTCCGGCTTCATCTTGATATTAGAGATGCTAATATAAGGACGCATCTAGTCGGACAGCGCATCTCCAGCAAGTTCAGTGACCGAGACCGCGTCTTTATTGCCGGCGATGCAGCACATACGCATTCGCCCAAGGCTGCCCAGGGTATGAATATATACAAAAATACTCCCCCCCTTATCAGATATCAATGATCAAAACAGCACATTCTAACGCATCTCAGGAATGAATGTCTCTATGCACGACACCTTCAATCTTGCCTGGAAGCTCGCCTTCGTGCTAAAAAGCATCTCCCCGCCCTCCCTCCTCGACACCTACATCACCGAGCGCCGCAAGATTGCCCAAGACCTCATCGCCTTCGACCATACTCACGCCAAAGCCTTCACCGGCAATGATGCCGCCGCCCTCGCAAAGAACTTTGCCACAAACATCCGCTTCATCTCCGGCGTCGGCGCCGACTACGACTCAAACATCCTCAACCACCCGCTGGAGAGCGGCCAGGAATACAGTGTTGAACCTGGCCGGCTGCTGACCCCCACGAGGGCGACGAGGTATATCGATGCCAACCCGGTCGACGTGCAGCGCGACATACCCATCCTAGGCCAGTGGCGGGTCTATTTCCTCACGGCCGACTACTTTGGCGCGCGCCCACTGCTCGAGCAGCTCTGCGCGGCCATCGAAGCCCCAACCTCGATCCTAGCACGGGCGTCGGCGGCCTCGGCGGCGCCCGGGGTGCTCCGCCCGACGTGGACGTACGGCGACGAGTTTGTGCAGCCAGAGAGGTACCTGCCGGGGGGGACACAGGTCGTGACGTACTCGCTCGTGACGGGGACCGCGCGCGGGGATGTCGAGATTGCGGACTTGCCGCCGCTACTCAGGCAGTACCGCTGGGCGTTCTATATCGATGATCTGGGGGCGGGGGTCTCCCCAGTGGTGCGGTGGGGCGGCGGCGGGCTCGTGGGCGGGGAGGTTGTAGTCCTCTGTGTCAGGCCGGACGGGTACGCCGGTGCTGTCAGTCGGAAATGGGGGAGCGGGCAGGCGGCGGAGGCGGCGGCGTGGGTGGAGAGTTATTTTGGCGGGTTTTTGGTCGGATAGGGTTAGGGTTCTTTTGGGGGGGTGTTGGCGGGAGACTCGGGGGTGTATTTTTTTTTTATATTTTTTTTTTTTTATTTAACAGCGCCAGGTGAGCTGAGGGTCAGCCCAGATCAGCTGCATAGCAGGGTGTAGAGTGCCTGAAGAATTACAGAGCTGAAGCATCGACCAATAAGATGTGCAGGGCCTTTAATCTTCTTTCTAAATCATCGATTTCCCGTTTTTTTGTTTGTTTTTTTACTTTATATTTTTTGCTTTTTCTCCCCCAGGTGGTTCCTCATTTTTATTTTTGTGGGGTAAGAATTATTACTATATACATACATACTACATCGACCTACTATGTTGCATGTACCTACTGATCGACTGCTATGTGGTACCGGCGCTTTATTCATTTCAGCGTACGTCGGGGGGCCGGGGGATCGATCGGTGACAAACCGGCCGGTAGATAGGTATAATTTATTTTATTCCGTCTAGTATGTATCTATCTAGATGAGACGGATGCACGCAATCGTGATCGTGGCCGTTTTGTTAGATGGTTAATTGGTCGATCTAATTAACGGACGTACGTGCAGAGGGGCAGTCTCTATGTACTCAGAGCAGAGCAGAGCAGCTGGCGGTACCCCGGATTACATGTAATTAGAGGAGATGCGGACCGCGGGGGTCATGTAGGGGTAGAAAAGGGGATGAGGTCCAGCATAAGAAAGACAGAGAGAGAGAGAGAGAGAGATGGAGAGATGGAGGGAGGTGGTGGAGGTGAAGGGATTACTGTAAGCCCGCCCAGTGGGGAAAGTAGCAGAAATAGTTCTAAAGCGAGTATAAAAAAAAAAGAAGAAGAAGAGAGTCTTTAAGCAGAACGAAAGAAAGAGAAAAAAAATAGTTAAAGCTTAAAAAGAAGTAAAGAAAAAAAAAAAAAAAAAAGCAAAACGCTCCGCGCCAAAAGCAAAAAAACCCAGCCCAACCCAGATCCAGCCCAGCCCAGCCCAACCTAACCCAACCAGCCCGCAAAGACAAAAGAAAGAAAGAAAGTAAGAAAAAAAAGCAATACCCCACAAGAAGAAAAGAAAAAGAGAAAGAAAAAAAAGGTTGGCTGAAAAAAAACCTCTCCTCTTCGACCAGAGCATGGTAGTAGACTGTGACAGCTTGACCAGGGCCACTCTAAACCATCCTACTCCTCGAGTCCAGCTCCCAGGCAGCAACACCAGCCCTCTTCTCTCCCCGGATTCTCCCACTTCCTTGCCACCTCGGCACTGTAACCAACACGAAGCCCGCATCGTCTTCATCCTCGTCCTCGTCGTCGCCGTAGGAGTCCTCGGCGCTGTCGTAGTCGTAGGAGTCCCCGTAGAGGCGCTTCTCGATGTAGCGGCGCTGTTTGCGCGGCGTGACGTAGGATTTGAGCTTGCGCATGAGGCGCTTGGGGGCTGTGAGCTCGGAGTGTGGCTTGCGCGGGGATTGTTGACGACGAGGGCTCCCGAGAGAGGAGGTGGTGCTGGGGGCTAGGAAGGTCATTATTCTCGTGAGGTGTGATATATATTGATTGTATTATTAGAAAACGAGAAGGATATCCTCAAGGTGTGGTTTGATTTAAATAGTGTTGTGGCTGGGGGGTTGAGGTTGAGGCTGATGTTGATGTTGAAACGTTTGAAACTATATGTCAAAGATTGAAGTTGAAGTTGAATGTTGAGATGGTGGATTGGATACGTGGAAGAAATTGAAAAGAAGAGCTGGAGTCCAGGTGGATCAATCTTTGAATGTAAGTCGACGTTTAGCAGCTTGGTCTTCTTTTAAGGCTGGCAGTTTGTTCTGTGTTCTTCAGGCGCCCAGATATATATAACGTGGTGGACCTTATAATTATGTTCTGTGAGGCGCAATAGAATTTATAAACCGAGCAGCGCCTTAGCCTTCCTCCTTCCCGCTCTCGCGTAGAACCGGTACCCCGTACAAAAAAGTATAATTGCGCAAGATCTCCAGATTCTCAGAACGCAACCCAGCCCAACCAGTGGGGGGGGTATGTTAGAAGAGACCGTTAATGGGATTGCTTGAATTCAAATGAGGCGAGAGTTATACGTTTTCTTTTTTGTATGGTATGTGCGCGCAGGGCGATGTACCACTGCCGATTCCGATTCCCGCAGCCGATTAAGGGCTTGGTTTTTTTTTTTTTTTTCTTCTTTATTTTTTTTAAACTTCCCGCGCTCTATTTTTCTATTTTTTATTTTTTGCGAACTTGTGGAGGCACATTTGTTCATTGTGGGGTGTTTATATGGGGAGGGAAGTAAAACTTCTACATACTAGGCAATAATTGGAAGGGAAGGCTGATATTTAGGTAGAGCGATAATGATGATATATAATATATGCAGCCGGTGATCGACGGTGTGTAGTAACTATACAGGTATGAACGCAAATTCTATTATGATCAGCTTCAGATCTTTGTGTAGCCTTACACAGTTACAGGCATTGTGACAGGCGAGTGATAACCTGTGATTGGCACTACGTGGGGCTGTTTCAGCGGCTGAGATAGAGAATTGATTCTCCGATGGGCTATGGGGAGAAGAAGGGGGGGGGGGGGAGGGAGAGTGGTTCGGGGAAGTGTTGTTGGCGCCATAGAGATTCATGGGTGCATCGCGGGGTGCGGATAGGCAGGTACGGCGGGTTCTTTATTTATAAGGATAAATAAATGCCAATAATAACAACAACAATAATAATGATAATAATAATAATAATAATAATCATGGGAGTACTTGGGTACATACATGTATCTGTAATAAATGTAATAGCTATACCAGTTCTGGAAAGAGAGGAATGTGTTTCTCTGGCACCCAATGAGAACGTGCCTTGGCGAATTGTGCTTTTAGGGTAAGGGAGGAGGGTGGTGGTGGGGAAAAAGAGTGTGGAGTGGTGGTGGTGGTGCAGGGATAGGGATTGATATGTGGTTCTGGATATTCCTGGGTGCAATAAATTATAAACATTCCTTGTGTGACATATTGAACACACACACACACTCTCTCTCTCACACACACACACACACTCACACTCTCACACACATCGTTCAATAGCAATGAGTTTGATCTCATTCTCGTCATTACTGGACGTTGACGTCAAAGGGGCGATAATTGGTATTGGATAACTTTGCCTGAATGTGATTGGTTGCTACTGTTAATCTGATATGTGACAGCACTGGCGGGGGAACGGGGAGAAAAGAAAAGAAAAAATAAAATAAAAAAAAATGAAATAGGGTTTCTTTAAGCTGCCAGGAACACAAAGATGGCAAAGGAGTTCTGGTAACGTACGTCATCAGCGTCCGCTTTCTACTCTGGGTATCATCATCTCTCTCCACTTTGCCGCCCGAGTCACTTCATATTTCTTTGCCATCGCGTGTTATCCGATCAGGACTCTATTATCACCAACGTGGCTACTCCAGTCGAGTAGGACAAGCCTCTGTCTGTCTGGATATGTTCACTTGTGGGAAGGGGAAGAGCGAATGGGGGATGGGGGGTATGGGGGATGGAGGATGGGATGGGGGTGGGGTTTATACAATATCTAGCACCTCTACTATGGAATTCTAATCGCGGAATATAATCACCGGAAGTATGAACACGCAGCCTAATACATATTTAAGTTACCAGTGCTAACATGAGTAGCTATCATGCAGCCTCCCGGCTATATATAGCAATGGGGTTCGCCATCAAACTCGCCATAAAATTCGAATCTTTATGGGCTTTGCGCAATATCACCTCCTGTGGGATATTGACAAGTGCTGGGGCGAGCTGGTGCTTTGGGTATAACTCGAGAAGGCGAGAAATTTGGATATACTTGCCAAATCTTTCAAGTTCAGGACGAGTATGCAATCAGGGGTGGTGGCAAGTGCCGTCAATATTGCTTGTACATTTTTCATCACAAACTTGAAAGGTTTGGAAAGCAGAAGTCGGGCACTCCTCCTTTATATCGATCTTTTGGGTATGTGTTTTTTTTTTTTTTTTTTTTTTTTTTTTCCCAACCTCCACACTAATTGGTTATCTAATAGAAGTAAAGGAAAATGGTCGGCGCACATCAGAATGATACCCGTGCGAATGTGCCTCGGCCCATCGGCCGGCCGTACTTCCTGACAGGACACGCGTCAGGTAGGAAATACCTAAAATGACTGATGGGGGTAATGGAACTTTCTGATTTGTTCCCTTCGGAAATCCTCTGCGGCGAACCCCTGCAATCAGCTCGCATTTCTTGCTTTGTATATTCTCGGGGGCACATTAGGGCTTCTTGAATGGCCCCCCCCCCCCCACCCCAAGTGGTCAGGCGGAACATTTCTCCAATATTATTCATGGGCACCTTCCTCCTGTCATGCTACTACTGTACGCGTAAACTGACTACAACCATGAAACCCCTTCCCACTGTCTAGGGCACCGGTTACAACTAACCCGATGCCAACTGCACAATGAGGTTATGAGATTATCCCGCATTCGCTATTACAACAATCATAGTGTCATTCTTGCTTTGAAATCTGTCGCCGTGTTGGCTATGTCTCCAAAAACAGCCCCACAAGACGGCGCACAGTCGTTGAGCATTGTGGAGCTGCCCCTTGTCTGTTAGGCCTTCCATGCTACATATGCGTTCCGGACAGGGTAGAGTAGCAGCTCTTGACGCATCAATTTCGTGGCTTGCCGTATAAAATAGAGTTATATAGACCAGTAAAGGGATATCTCTTTGAGGATTCGTCAGTCGCCCCCAGTAACGATGATTCACTGAGGTTCAAGGACCATAGATAGACCAGGATCGAGTATGAATAATTGTTACTAATGTCGTACTGACTAATGAAACTGAACAGTTCATTATATGGAGAAAGGGGGGGGGGGGGAGTGGGGGTCAAACAAATGATAGGAACTGATAATTGTGAGAATGCAAGTATATTCCTCCTAAAGTTACACATACTTGTCCTGTCCTGCTTCTTACTGACACATCAGCCCATCCCCACTAGTTTTAGCAGATTTACTCAAGCCTTGTCGATTCATATCCTCAGTCAATACGACACCGATCTGCACTCGGAATTTCCATTATCCTTACCTGGGCGTAGCCTGTAGACGCTCTAGTCGCTTGTCCGCGGTAACACTTGAAATTTGTATACATGTACGCATGTAGACAATCGAGTGATGTTTCGTGACTAGACTAACCGGACTCACCGAAGTTCGGCATATGTTAGTTAACCTTGTGATTTAGAGTATAGCCAGTTAACCGGCATAACACATGGGGGATCGACACACCGTCTGTTGAAAAATACACCAAGCCCAAAACCTGGGGAATTACGTTAGGCAGGAGAGGTTAAAATGATGTTCTTCAGCAGGGCTTATCAAGACAGCAAGCAACAACCCGGAGTGAAGCGCCAATCTTCACGCCAAGATGAACTAAAACTTACACTAGTTAAGCTGCGCGCAGACTCCGACGCAAAAAAAAAAAAAAAAAGAAAAGAAAAAAAAGAAAAAGGAAAAGGAAAGAAACCTGGGGAAGGCACGGCCAGAAAAACATATTCAACCTTTTCATTCGCAGGCATCCTTTTTTCATAAGGAGCTAGCTTAATGTTACACCGTCGGTCCTGACCGAAAAGGAAGGATATCCTAATCTTTGTGATTAAAGCCCTTCTCGGTTTTCTAGCGTGTTATTACATAAAGCCATCTCGCGGTACGGGTTCCAATTACAGCGTTCGCCGGCCGTGGATCCGGGTATGGAGTATAAGGTGAAACGATATGCCGAAAACTCTCAAGTATCTTCTAGGGGAAAGAAGGGAAGAGTCGCCCCGAAGCTGACCGGAAGTATAGTTTCTCCGGCCGTCCGGAGGTTGTTTTGAATTGGGGTTAAGCCCGCTTTGTGAAAGTGCCTGCAACGCACTGATGTGATACTGTCAACCCTAGTGAATCATTAGTCGTACGATTCGTCGGATTCGATACGCGGCATCCGTTATGGCTAATCCTCACCGGGATCCGGGGGGGTATTTCAAGCTCTTTACCACGTTTTCTGGTCTAAACTAGGTGGTAGGCGACTCTCGGCCCTAGGTAATTCAATCCACCCGGGGTGGTGGGTTCTGTGGAAATAAAGTTCGGCCCTCAAATGGATGTCTGCAGGTGAACTGAGCGTGGGATTAACGTCCGCGCCCTCTTTGGATAGCCGGTTTCGTTTTGATGAGGTTTTATATCAAACCAAGCCAAAATTCTATATGAATGCCTACTGGCCAAGGTATATAACTTATATATTCGTATATATCGAGGATTAGGAGGACGAGGATGAACCGGATGATAACCCAAGAGTAATTTGGCCCCCAATGGGACGAATTCCTGGGGTTTCCGGTCACAGACTACAGGGATGAGAATCGAGGAGCTGGCGAGTCTCTGGCCGAGATTTGAACTGTATGGCCTGAGGACCGTCCTCTCGGACAGAATTAGCTCGGGCGTGTTTAGGATATCCAATACACACAACTCCCAAGTTCCTAGCTAGCTAGAGACGATCTCCGGCGCCCTATCATTAAGCGGAATTTTAGTAGATGCCTTAATGCAAAGTTTAGGTAGATCATAAAATAGTAATGATTTGTGATTGGAGGGGACGTGGGAGGGTATTTTACTATTTGAGGTATTTTTCCTTGGCACGTGAGTTTCGTTTTTTTTTTTTTTTCTTCTTTTTTTCTCCTTCGATACTCGACCGTCGGAGAATATTCGAGGGGTGCTGCGTGCAATATAAACACCTATTAAGTACAAACATGTACTCCTTCCCTTCCCATGATCCGCCCTCCCCACCCCCCCTTTTTTTTTCTTTCCCTCTCAATACTTAACCAAAGGGGCGTCGACTCAGAAGGAAGCTCTTTGATAGTACCTATAAAATGTTGCCCGGGTTTCTTCCCGATCCATATGAGCTAAGCGATTTAGGAAAGAAACGTTTCCGCTTAATATGTATCCACATATCGCTCTTGTTCAGGGCTTACCCAGTCACTAAACCATGGTTAAACAAAACCAGGTGCATACGCACCGAACGACGACCCAATACTCTGGTACTACATCTGTCTACGTTATGTGTCGCACCGTTAGAGAGGAGGGAAGGGGGGGGGGGAAGGGGATGTGTGGGAAGAAGCCACTTACATGTGGGACGGGGGGGTTGATTGGTTGTGACCCTACTTAGGACTTGATGACAGGTACCTTTTTTTTTTTTTGTAGATCATAGCTATTGCAGTCCTCTCAAGGTACGTTCTCCTTAGAGAAGTTAAACATGGTGCTTTCAAAAAGGACATGATAATATAATGTAGGCTCTACTTACTTTATACATGATACTTTACACTTCTCTGGGGAAAAGGGGGAGGGGGGGGGTAATTCGTAGCTCATATATGTATCTCCCCGACATGTAGCCACGCGAGCCCCACATTTTTGCATTTACCAATGGCTACCTGTTTCGGTTACATAACTGTAACGGCCCTGTTGACCGTCCCTTTCTTTTTTTATTTTTCTCTGGTAGGTAAGAGCTGGTTAAGTTGTCTGTTCTCTCATACCACTTCCACCACCACCACCTCCACCACCCACCTCCACCACCACAGCATCCCTAGAGTTTTCTAGTCCAAACTTGAAATCGTGCGCAGAGCAAAGATGTGACTACAAGGAACCTTGTCAAAAAAGCTATATACCCTACACTTCTACTGGCTGCCACAATTTTCCCTTATCGCTAGCTGGGCTAGGGCAGGGCCGTGAGAGCCGTCTCCAATAGCACTATCACATCCGTCAGCAACATAGCACCAACAGAGCTCTGAACGATCACAAGGCTGTCGAGGAAACTCGGAAATACACGTGGAAAGAGGATTGGCATGGGTGAGAGGCGGGGGAGGAGGAGGAGGAGGGGGGGGGGAGCTCTAATCTAGAGTATCGTCCTGATCTCTGATACCCCCACCCCCCCCCCCTACCCTTCTAGCTACTGTAGTAGAGTAGCTTCTCGTTCTTTTTACCCCCCTCATCCATATCTTATCCTTCATACTACACTCGCTCCGTGAAATATACTCCACCGAACGTTTACCTTTACCCTGACAATGGCATGCATGTAGGTATTATGTACATTTTATGTAGGTGAGGTGTATGTAGGTATGTGATTAACCACCAGCGCCAGCGCCAGCGCCAGCACCCACGCCTTATAGCAAGCCCCATAATTCCAGCACCTATTTATCGGAGGCTGCTGCTGGTGGCGGTGGTGGTAATGGTGGGTGGTACTGGGTGCATGAACGCCTCCTTCGAATGCATTCTCTCGGTCTGGCCCTGGGCGACCAGTCTCGTATATTATCCAACAGTATCCCCGTAAATTTGAATATTTTCAATCTATCTTCCATCCCATCTGTACACCTGTTCTCCAATCTCCCGACGGTTTGGTTCAGCCAACGACTGTGTCTTGGTGGTACGTCTACTACAAGGGAAGGAAGAAGCAAGAAAGCAAGACAGCAGTCCGAGTAAAGTAATCAATCAATCGAGGAGGGAATCGAATCGGGGCAGAGAAGGACCTGTCTGTCACTTGTACTTTACATGCACACTATCTTCTCGATTCTCAAAGAGATAGATATACATGTAGATATTGTCTGACAGCTCCCTTGTCCTCTTTTCTCTGTTCTTTCCTCTCCCTCTCTCCTCTTTTCATCACATTCACACATACATCCACCACCACCACCCCCCCTCCCTCCACCCACCCCTCTCCCCCCCCATCTCCGTCCCCATCTATTATCCATCCTTCCATTCTTCTATCCATCCTTCTATCTTTACTCTAGAACAGAAATAGGAACATTCCATATTGCGAATAGCCTACAACCTTTTTTTCCTCTTCTACTTCCCCAACACACATATACACCCCTGCCAAGAGGGTGTAAACAATACCCATTTCTCTATCTACATACACATACACACAGCTACAGCGTATACGAAAAGGAGGAGAAAATGCAGTCGATATTTAAGCAGAGACCCCCGCGGAAGTTCTTCTGCGACTTTCAGGATTGTGGGAAATCATTCACGAGGGCAGAACATCTCCAAAGACATGAGCTAAATCACCGTGACTCACCAAACACCTGCGCTAGATGCTCCGCACACTTTGCCCGGCCAGATCTATTGGGTGAGTTTTATTTTGTTTTTTCTTTCAGTGTTTTCCCCACCAAACCCAACCCCCTTAAGTGTCAGTGTAGTATCTCTTATATTAAATAGAATCACATCTTCTACTTACTAATTTTGGACCTTGATCGGTGAAACAGAAAGGCATATGGAACGGCACGCGCAGAAAGACAAGGAGGCAGGCGGTGAAGGACTCGGGATTCTGGTCACGAGGAAACGGTGCTGGCGTGATGAGAACGGGAATATCACGACGAAACGGCCGGCATCAAGTATGGCCGCCGTGGGGAAGGCTCTTGAAGCTCAGCGGCAGAGGAGGGGCGATAGCAGCGAGGATAATGGGTCGAGTGACCCGAGGTCACCGGCGTACGCTGGATCACCGATGTTGAGCCGGGGGCGGGGGGAAGCCAGCGCTACCCACGAGGAGAAGAAGGTTGTGGATAATGCAGGATACCGGGAGTTCCAATATGAACAGCAGTTGGAGATGCAGGACCGAAGCTTGCAAGGTGGTAATTTCATCGTGTCTCCGGTAGCCCAACAACAACAGTCAACCCTTTACTTAGACCCCAATCCACCGGAGATTACTACTACAGCCGTTGGGGCTCTTAGCCCGTATCAAGAGGGACCACTCTATAATACACCAGAATTACATTTCAGTCATTTTAATTGGATATATGGCCATGGAGAAATGGAACCACCAGGAGATACCCAAGAAAACATTGATATGGCCTTAAATCGGGATATGAGTACTGGCCATATTAGCACGCCTCTTCCACTAGGGCCGGACTACATGGAAAGCCCGATATTGCTAACACCCAACGACCAATATCTTAGTTTTCCGGCCCAGCCACCGCAGCCACCGCAGCCGCCACCACAACAGCAGCAGTTTATCAAAACGGAGTTTCCCCAAGGAAACATGCTTTTTCAACCACATTTCTGTATTTCCAATGGCCCTTCAGTTGCTATCAGATCAGCAGTTGTTAGTGGTTATACGGATGATTCACCTCCTGCCTTGACACACCGAAGAAGTGCACAGGCTGCGGAAAACTGTCATCCACACCAACAAAGGCATGTTAGGACACATAAATTCAATTCCCCCCAAACCCTTCAAATAATTCAGGATCTCACTGCATCCAGACTATTCATATCTCCGAAAGTCCGGCCCCGTCACGGCACCCATACACACCCGCAACGATCAGGGAGGACACACGAGAACAGATCCTCGAATTCATAATACGAGTAACGACACGACCCACCACTGGAAAGTCACCGTTCAGCTGGGAGGGCCCCTTGCTCTCTCTCCCCTCACCCCAGACATATCTAGATCTATTTTTTACTCGGTTTCACTCCTCGCATCCATCACACTCACCACTCGACCGGCAGCCGTTTGATCCAAATTCTGTCGATATTTTGTTACTGTTGGGTATGTTGATGCTTGGTGGAGCTTATATAGAGAAAGAGGCACATTACATGACTATACTAGTTTATAACTTGCTAAAACGTATCTTGACAAGTGTAAGTTCTCCCCAATTATGCTACTGGAGATCTTTCCATTTGAAAACGGGCTCGAAGAACTAACCCAGGAGGAAAGTTTCATGCTACACCTCATGAGCCATATTGGGTACATACAGTTTGGTTTCTTAGAATGTTTAGAGAGGCAAAGGCTGGATCGATTGAACCAGTGTGATCCGGAGCAAAGATTTCGTGGAATGTTAATTAATGTATAGACCATTTGTTTGTTCATTCGTGATTTCTTTTTTTTTTCTTCGTTCGTTTTTTCATAGGAGTGAGAGCGGCTGCATGTCGGTCATGATCCACCAAATGAAAAGGTGCCGAGAAGAGAACTGACCGGCCGTTGAAACAGCTCGAAATGAGGAAGTAATAACCAGCCGGGGTCACGCCTCCTGGAACATCTAATAGAACATTGTCTTGAGGTTGGACCATTGAGCAGAGAGGAAAAAGAAAACACATCATGCAACGATGGTTCATCGGGGCAAGAACATCGATCCTTTAGCAGCCGCTCATGTAGGAGAGCACCGCGTATCGTATTCTAACACAGACAATCTGCAGAGACACCCACACATCATTATTTGTTTTCTTTTGTACAACATAACCTGCCTACCTCCTACCTACCTACCTACCTACCTACCTACCTAAATACCTAAATACCTAAATACCTCTATTCACCTTTTTTTTTTTTTTACTTACTTTGCCTCTTCAACACCTATTCTCTCAATGTTTTCTACTGCGCATTAGTCTCCCCCCCCCCCCCCTTCTTTTTTTCTTTTTTCTTTCTTTGACCTGCCGTGTTGTCATTGTCGTTGACTCCCACCACGAAGCTCTCTGCAACGTGGAAGGAAATTCACCGACGGTATGACGCATTACCGAAGATATGGCTGGGCCGCGGGAAGTCATTGCAGTTCTCTGAGAAGCTGCCTTTCTGCTCCTTTTTTTTTTTTTTTTTTTCTTCTTCCTCTAGGGCCTAACGGCTTATTCAGATTTCGCCTAACCACCCACCCACCTAGAGTATCCATTCATCCATCCTACTGGAACATGCATAACACGGAGCCATACACATACCTCAAAGTAATAAATCAAACCCCCCCTCCCCACATATAGGCTAGCTCAGAAGGTGATCTAATAAGCTTTTCTCCACTACCAGGTAAAGAAGAAAGGCCAAACCCATCTCGTCAGCAATTCTTCTTCACCCTAGTAAACTACAACCTAGTCTATCAGCTAATATTTCCAACGGAAAGGGAAAAAAGAAAAAGAAAAATGAAAATCATGCACTTTGGCGGCTACCACTACCGCAGCTTACGACGCTTAGAAAAGGACAGCCCACTCCCAAATAAAAGCCTCCCCCTCACCCCCACCACCCCCCCCCCAAGCCAGCCAGCCAGCCAGCCATCATGCCTGCCTGCCTGCGCTGCCGTATTCATTCTATTTATGCACCTTTTGCTTTCTCACCGACCGACCCGGTTTATTGGAGGTGGGCCCCGTCTGTCTCGATTCCTCTCTTTTTTTTCCTATTTTTTTTTAACGTTGCCGATTATGTGGCCCCTCTCGGCCGATTTCGATTCTCGCTCGGCCTTCGGGGGTGGAGAGGAAGCGGGCCGTTATAGCCGCTGCGGGGGACCGGGCTGGAATCCCGCTTGGACGATGATCAGTCCGTCCGATCTGTGGCTTGGCTGGGCTACCGTCCGCTATGCATGATGATAGAGTTGATTTTTTCTTATTTTCTTTTTTTTTTCTTTTTTTTTTCGATTGTTTTTTGATTGCCTATGCTTTGGGTGTTTGTGCGATGTATGTGTATGGTATGGATGTATGTATCCTGGTTGGTGGGTTTGTGACGTGGTAGAGAGAGATTTGGAAGTGAGGCATTTTGAAGGATAGAATGATGGAGTGACCTTCCCTCCCAACTACATGTATAGTCCATATTTGACTAGTGCAGTTTTAATTGCGGGGGAACCTGGTTAAGAGAGAGAGAGTGGTGATGATTTTACATGTGGCATTTAGTTTTTTAGCAGGGGAGTCCCACGGGTCTTGAACGATGGTACGGGGTCCGCAACGCTCGGGGAGTGTTTCTTGCTCATTTGTTTAGTAATCGGTGAAAAGCCCAAATGTAATATATCGAACGACGAAATCTATGCTTACTGTGGTTGTTGTTGTTGTTGTTGCTGTTGTTGTTGTTATAGGGTACATGTAGTAGTTGATCATGCATGCCACTGGCACGGAGCGCTCTTTTCCACGCACGAGTGATATCGTATGACCGACCTTTCGGCTAGAGCTGGGAAAAAAAAAAAAAAAAAAAAAAAAAAGAAAGGCTTGGCTGCCGTTACCCGTTGCGAGATCCTGGATGAATAGAATTTCAACCTGACCTATAATATGCAGCCTGGAGATATATACCAATATCTTTTTTTTTAATTGTGGAAACGAGTTCGCAAGGTTACCTTAGACACTTAGACACTACCACCGTATCGATAAGCCTCATGGCAGGGATCAAGTGAGCTATCCCCGTTTCGGTCTTGAGACGTTACAGTTGATTGATCCCCCAGAATGATAGACATCATCGCAGAGGGGGATCGATAAGGGAGGGAAGGATAGTGACGCTAGATACTATGGTGATTGGTAGGTGTTGAAATAATTTCCTTTCACTTATCTTAATTGGAGAGGCGCTCCGGGTGCCCCGAGGGCATACATGTAAGTAGGTTGGCAGGCTTGGAGGTGGCTTTTCGAGACGAGAGCTGAACTATGCATGTGCTGTAAGGTCTCAAAAACCGGGCATTATTCGAACTCCTGCTCCTTCTTTACTGAGCTTCTCCTCCTTTGCTCAATCAGTCCTCCCGATTAACTCTCACAACAATCATCACGATACCTATAGCTCACGATGTCTTCAGCAGGAGGATCACTACTAGTACTACCCGTGCCTCCCTCCCCTTCTAATGCAGCCTCAGTTCCATCTCAAAACACAGCCACCCCCGTATCTCCTTCCGCAGCTCTAACTCCATTGATCCAACGCACATTTACTACCTCCACTCTCATCTTCTGGCTTAATGGCACTAAACTCACTCTCAACAATGTCGACCCCGAAGCCACGCTTCTCGACTTTATCCGTTCTCAGCGAGGACTCAAAGGCACCAAGCTCGGCTGCGGCGAAGGTGGCTGCGGTGCTTGCACTATTGTTGTCCAGCAGCGCAGTAGCACTACGGGGAGGATTGAACACCTGAGCGTCAATGCGTGTCTTGCACCGGTTATTAGCGGTATGTAACACTAGCCTCTTTGTCTTGCCTCCTATTGGCTGACTGTTGAATAGTGGAGGGGAAACACGTGATCACGATCGAAGCACTCGGAAACGCAGCAAATCCGCACCCGCTGCAGGAGCGGATTGCGAAACTGCACGGGTCGCAGTGTGGCTTCTGCACTCCGGGAATTGTAATGTCGTTGTATGCACTGCTGCGTAATGCGTACGATTCCGAGACCAGAACGTATAGGTTGAGCGAGGAAATGGTAGAGCTAGAAGGCGCGCTGGATGGTAATTTGTGTAGGTGCACAGGGTATAAGCCGATATTAGACGCGGCGAAGAGTTTTGTGAGGGAGGATCTTGGGGGTGTTGTGGCCGAGAGCCCGAGGAGAGAGGTAAATGAGGGTGCCGTAGCTGGTCTGGGCGGGAATTGGACGGCCGCTGAGGCGACGGGATCGTGCGGGCGGCCAGGTGGCTGCTGCAGAGATAAACTGACGTCACCATCTTCTACCTCCTCAAGTGATGTTGATTCGGCTTCTACGGATCTTACGGAGGAATTAAGCGGGATACCAGTATCAGGATCGACATACGGCGCCCCCCTAAAGACTTCCAAATCCGAAGGCCGATGTCAGCTCCCTTCGGGGGCCTCAAAGTGTGCCACAGACGCCGAGGTACTATCAGGACCGAAAGAGGGAAAATATTCCTTCCCACAGTTCAAATTCAAAACATATGAGCCACACTCGGAGATCATTTGCCCCCCTGGCCTACATAAGCATGTAAAACAGCCTATCTGCTTCGGCAACTCAAGAAAGATTTGGTTTCGGCCAACAACCCTTGCCCAGCTACTCGAGATCAAGGATGCTTTTCCATCAGCGAAGATAGTAGCTGGATCATCAGAGGTGCAGGTTGAGATTCGTTTCAAGCATCTGCAGTACGCTGTTGTCGTGTATGTTGGTGATATCGAAGAGCTTAAGTTATTCACCGTCGACGAGGAAGCAGGCACAGTAATCATTGGTGGCAATACCTCCCTGACGGTTGTAGAGCAGGGGTGTTTGGAATGGTACCGAAAGCTTGGTAAGAGAGGCATGGTTTTAGAAGCGGTTAGAAAGCAACTGAGGTATTTTGCTGGACGACAGGTCAGTCAGTCATTTATCCCATGTCTGCATTATGTACTCTAGGTGGGGCATGCTTATGATTAGTATTTAGATACGCAATACTGCAACCCCAGCGGGAAATATCGCTACTGCATCCCCCATATCAGACCTCAACCCGGTACTGGTTGCCTCAGGGACAACCCTTACCGCTCAGTCTCTCTCCAAGGGATCATTCGAGATCCCGATGACAGACTTCTTTATTGGCTACCGCGAGACTGCCCTGCCAGCAGACGCGGTTATCACGCAGCTTACTATTCCACTGAGCCCGGTTAATAGCCGCGTTGTTGTAAAGGCCTACAAGCAATCCAAGAGAAAGGATGATGATATTGCAATTGTTACTGCAGGCATGAGGGCTAGTCTTGATGAGGCTGGACTAGTCAAGGATGTCTCGTTAGCTTATGGCGGGTAGGAGGCTAGCCCTAACCCTTCATTGAGCGAGTGCTGATTGATGATGGCAATACAGTATGGCACCAATGACGGTAACGGCGCGAAATACAGAAGAGGTTTTGAGGGGTAAGAGGTGGTTTGATAAAAGTGTTTTGGAGTTAGTGATGAGCGCCATGGAGAAAGATTTCAATTTATCGTTCACAGTTCCAGGGGGGATGCCGACTTACAGAAAAACACTCGCCTTCTCATTCTTTTTCCGATTCTGGCATGAGGTTGCTGCTGAGATAGGCCTTAAAAATGAAAATGAGCAGGTTGATGACGAGCTCATTAGTGAGACCCATAGAGAGGTCTCGACAGGGTCTCGGGATAATGAAAATCCATATGAACAACGCGTTGTCGGCAAGCAGGTACCACATCTCTCAGGATTGAAACAGGCGACAGGGGAAGCAGAGTACATCGATGATATCCCAAAATATGATGGGGAGTGCTATGGTGGATTAGTTTTATCATCTCGAGCCCACGCGAAACTCATAAAGTGATAAAATCCTTTCCTCTTAATGACAAGGGGCTTGAAAGCGCTAACATTAGACAGGGTTGATTTTACCCCGGCTCTGGAACTTCCTGGTGTTCTTGGATATGTCGACCATCACGATATCCCGGAAGACTGCTCCTATTGGGGCTCCGTGGTGAAGGATGAGCGCTTCTTTGCCAAGGATGTTGTAGAATGTCATGGACAACCAATCGGAATGATATATGCAGAGACGGCGGCGATTGCTCAGGAAGCTGCAAAAGTGGTCCACATTGAGTATGAAGATTTGCCCATGGTTCTCACAATATCCGAGGCGATCGAGGCAAACTCATTCTATCCTTACGACCATCAGCTCAAGCGTGGTGGCCCAACTATTGAGGCTTTCAAGGATTGTGACTTTGTCTATGAGGGTACGACAATGATAGGCGGACAGGAACACTTCTATCTCGAGACAAACGCAGCGCTTGTTATCCCCCGACCTGAGGATGGTGAGATGGAGGTTTGGTCAAGTACACAAAACATCATGGAGACACAAGAGTTTGTATCCCAAGTCACAGGGGTCCCGAGCTCTAGAATCGTAGCAAAGGTGAAAAGGATGGGTGGTGCTTTTGGTGGTAAAGAGAGCAGATCCGTTCAATTGGCTTGCATTCTAGCTGTTGCGGCGAAGAAGTCAGGAAGGCCTATGAGATGTATGTTGAATCGTGATGAGGACATGTTAGTTATCCCTAGACCGCTCCATTATTATTCTCTAGCTGATTTTTCAGGATGATTACTGGCCAGAGAAACCCCTTCCAAGCCCATTGGAAAATCGGTGTCTCTAAAGAAGGCATGCTTCAAGTTCTCGATGCAGATGTCTATAACAATGCCGGATATTCTCGGGATTTGAGTGGCGCCGTTATGGACCGTGCCCTCACTCACATTGATAACAGCTACTGGATTCCGAATGTTCATGTCCGGGGACATGTCTGCAAGACGAATACCCACAGCAATACCGCATTCCGCGGATTTGGCGCCCCTCAAGGACAGTTCATCGCCGAGTGTATGATGTCCGAAGTGGCAGATGCTATGGGGATTTCTGTAGACAATTTCCGGCAAAAGAATCTGTATAAAGAGGGCCAACGCACGCCATTCCTTCAGGTAATTGAGGACTGGCATGTGCCGCTCCTCCTTGAGCAATTGCGAAAAGAGGCCGACTACGACCGTCGTGTCAAAGAAGTCGAGGAATTTAATAAGACACATAAGTGGAAAAAGCGAGGAATCTGCTTAATACCCACCAAATTTGGCTTGTCTTTCGCCACCGCCGTTCACCTAAATCAGGCTGGGGCTCTTGTTCATATTTACCACGACGGCTCTGTCCTGCTTGCTCATGGCGGCACCGAGATGGGACAAGGACTTTATACAAAGATGTGCCAGATAGCCGCTCAGGAGCTAAACGTTCCTATGGACTCGATATTTACCAGCGAGACAGCTTCCAACACTGTGGCAAACACTTCACCGACTGCTGCTTCCTCTGGTAGTGACCTCAACGGCATGGCAGTTCAAGATGCTTGTAGGCAGCTCAACAAGCGTCTAGCACCATACCGAGAAAAATATGGCCAAGATGCGCCCATGAAGCAGCTTGCCCACGCCGCGTACATTGATCGCACAAACCTTTCCGCCAACGGCTTCTACAAAATGCCTACCGTTGGGTTTACATGGGGAAACTATGTAGACCCCCTCCCAATGTACTTCTATTTCACACAGGGCGCCGCAATATCCGAGGTGGAGCTTGATGTTTTGACAGGAGACCATACTGTGCGCCGTGCGGATATCAAGATGGATGTTGGCCGCTCAATCAACCCAGCCATCGATTACGGGCAAATCGAGGGGGCATTTGTGCAAGGACAGGGACTGTTCACTCTTGAAGAGTCTCTGTGGAGTTCCCGCAGCGGCGAGTTGCTAACCCGTGGCCCGGGAACCTACAAAATCCCCGGATTTTCGGATATACCGCAAGTGTTCAATGTGAGCATATTGAAAGGTGTGCAATGGGCCGCGCTGAGGTCAGTACAGTCGTCAAAGGGGATTGGCGAGCCGCCGTTGTTTTTAGGAGCCACCGTGTTGTTTGCATTGAGAGAGGCGGTAAAGGCGGCAAGAGCGGAGATGGCAGTAGAGAAGGGAGTTTTAGCGTTGGGGTCACCAGCCACTGCGGAAGAGTTAAGGGTGGCCGTAGGAGATCGGATTGTGGAATGGGCGAGGGTAAAGAAAGGCAAGGGAGAAAAGGGGTTTTTCTCAGAAGCGCAGGCTTAAGAGTGAAATTTTGAGATTGAGCTTCTTTATCCATCCAATGCGCCCTCTTTTTTTCTTTCTT
The DNA here is from genome assembly GCA_024713865.1 of Morchella sp. 2016-72. Taxonomy (NCBI): domain Eukaryota; kingdom Fungi; phylum Ascomycota; class Pezizomycetes; order Pezizales; family Morchellaceae; genus Morchella; species Morchella sp. 2016-72. The sequence continues at coordinate 136,238 of JAMJEY010000009.1, forward strand.
CTGCGAGTCAAATACCAAAACATATGACAAGGGCCTTACTCTAAGTATATATAACCTTTATCTCTAGACCTTTATCTCTCCTATATAGTTAGGGCTCCTCGGGAACACAAAACGGCTTAGAGTGTCTAGTTGAAAGAATTTTAGTCATAAAATATCACTCGAATTGAGATGTTACTAAGGCTTAGGATGCTTACTTTAATGTAACCCCCATAGACATTGCCACCAAAGTTATGACGTTAAAGAGGGCTGCATATTCGGTATTCGACCTCAAGTTGTCATGGTAGAAACTATGTATGCCCACCGCGCTAAGGTCCTGACATCTCTCGATGGTTTTACTTTGGATAGCTGGTGATTTTAGCTCTACATATATTATTATCAGCCAATCTCATCGAGCTTGTAATGCCAAGTTGATAGTACGGGTCAATAGATTATTATCAGCCAATCTCATCAAGCTTGTAATGCCAAGTTCATAGTACGGGTCGAGAATGTAGCTTCTATGCACTGGGCTACTCACACGCTTTGAAGACATCAATGGAAGCTTATAGCTTGGTGTTTGTTGCAATATGTAGTCTAATTTAAAGAAGTGATGTATGTTTCCTGGCTTGTGCCTTGTTTCAATGGGTAGGCAGTTGCTATTGATTGATTGATTGATGAGCGTGATGGATAGTCGCATGTACGTAGGCGCTGATTTAACAGATAGGATAGGGCGGAGTATCGTCGATAGTATTGTATGAGTATAGAGTATATGTATATATATACGAGTATACAAAAGGCGGGGAAAGGCCGGGGAGATAAAATGGGGGAGTTTGTAGCATTAGGGACGTTAGGGTTAGGTGGCGAAGACATTGGGACATTGGACAACAGAATGTCTTAGTATTTCTTTCTGGCGCCGGACAATCCCTGTACTTTTGATCTATGAACGTGCTCTACCACGCGCACGTTGATTCACTTTGATATACCATTAGCTTGTAATTGGCTTCAAACGATCCAGACCATGCAACAAACGTACGATAACACCATGCATATTCCTACAGGCGATATTACCGACTCAAAAAATGAGGATTAATTCTGCTCCCCAGGAATTCTACAGCTACTTTGCAATCTGAATGGCGAGGCGGCAACACCCAGTCCATATATTTAGCCCATAAGTGGCAAATTGCAAATGGGTGGCGATCTTTTTCTGTACAGTTCAACAAAGGGTTCTGTGCGTTACATATACGTATACAGGAGGAATTTTTGCAATAGTATCGTATACCCAGGATTGATTGTATGTGCCTAAGCCTCCACTCTCTTTCAACTAACATAGAAACGAGTGTAGATACTAAAAGCTACATCCTGTATAATAAAACCCAATGGCCAACTAAGTTCTATACCTATTATCCTACACCAATCCTTCATCATATTACACCATCAAGAAATCCGGACCACCCCACATTTCAAATCCTCAAGCTCTCAAACTTTCAAAGAAAAATTAAACGATGAAATCTCCAGTCATAAAGTTGAAGCCCGCAACAATCTGGCGGATTTGTATCGCAAGCTTCGCTATGGGTGTGGCCGTTTTATTCATCCTCCTCATTCGCAGAGGGCTCCACGACTCTTACACAGGCCCTGCCTGGGTCATAAATTGCAAACCTAATGATAGCAGCCCCCTCTTATCCGACGCCGAAGCTGCTATCTCTGAGTTAATGACCGGGTCCGTCGGGAACTGCAGATCAGAAAACCTTACCACCATTATACACTGCCACAAAACAGCATGTATCTCACGTAATGGGCATCCTGGGTTAGAGAATGGGTGTAGTCTCTTTGCCAACTGGGCGAAGAAGATCCTTGACAGGCGGGAGTGCTGGACATCTGATGAACTGAGAGTAGAGGGGAGTGTAATGGCACGCGGTGAGGGCGATCTACGGGTGGATGTACGCGTTATTAGCAGGGCTTCTGCGAGCTCGATTCTGAATAGCTTGTCCTAATAAAGGGTCAAGATTACATGCCTATCATCTCTTTTCTTGGATAGATCCGGTTTTTCTTTCATTCATGGGGTGTGCTTCTGTGTATGCGGTAGAGCCGGAAGCGCTGGCCCCGCGGCCCGGGCGTTAGTATATATAAGGTACTGATAATCCATAATACCATCAAGAATGCCAGCTTAATACATTTATTTTCTTTCTTTTTATTTGACTCCTGTGAAACACGGGGTATGCATATTTCCCTACTATTTTCGTTTAAACGCGCCATATCTCAGTTCAAGTTGTTGAGTCTCGACTAAGCGCGGGAAGAAATGTAGAGGCTGGATTAGGAGTTCCTATTAATACTGTCGTTTTATACCGATCCAGAGAAACTGCATATAGGTTTATGATTCCAGTTTGGTAAAAGCAACCCGCCGTAGCAGGCACACCAATCTCCTGGGCATTGACCCACCATCCGAGTGATACGCTGTGATCAGTAATTCTCTCTGAGGGAATATCAAAATCCAAAACCTTATTATCAGCATCATGATGACTGAACCTAAATAAATTGATTAGTATTCCACATACCACCTATATATATGACCAATTAGAGCCTTCTCCGGTCAGTTCGCCTGGTCTAGTTAGTAAGATGATCTATCACACTCCTCCCAGGATCCAAAAATACAACCAAACAGAATACTTTCATAACACGCAAAAGTCCAAGTTTTGGTTACTTTCTCGCCACTCTATTTTAAACTCCTTAACCTTTCTCACCGAAAAATTCGATCTCTGACTACCTCCCCCCGACCACTCATTGTTTGTATGTCTTCCACATCTCGCACTGTGATTCTGCCTTGATATACATACGAGGTATCGGAAAGACTTGGCAGAGAGTGTATATACCGGTGTGTGTACCGTACGTGTTCGGAAAGACCCTGACCGGCGGCCGCTCCGAGTGTTCCGGGCTTTTCTCCTCGCTGTATCCGAGTGACTGTTGCTTGAACCGTCTTCGACCTCGTATCCCAATGTAAGGTCCAGTGTCGTGGGTAGAACCGTTGATCGGGCCGTATGTAGAATTGGTGGGGAACAGACCGGCACCTATGTCGGCAATTACATGTTGGACAAAGTCTTTCTAGTTTGGGCCATGTACGTACCAAGTCCTTAGCATTAGCTGTAGTGGGTCGCACAACTGATTAGTCAGGTATATATTATTGACAGATAAAGCCTGAAGAACAAATCAGAGCCTTTGACCCGGAATCAGGCTTCAGTTTGTTGGCAGATCAATTGTGTTACGGAGGTGACGTTGGGTTGGACTAGCAGGCGTACATCACGATACACGGGCCGAGATCCCCTTCACAACCTCAGCCTTCTTCTGCCCGTCTCAGAAGACAACATCTCCCTTTAATTTTCCCCCAACAACAACTTCACCCCAACCCTCAACATCCCCCTGCCACTGTGTGTACGGTAGAGCCCTTTGTGGTTGATCTTGGTTCAGGTGGAAGCTGATGGCCGATAAAAGCAGACGCGTATAATGATATTGCTTTTTGTCACCAAGACGTATACGTATTTTCAGCTCTGGGCGCGCCACATCGATCACTTTATCTGTCGTTTCAGGAGGTGGTATGTGCTACTACTCCCACCGACTGGGGAGCATGAAATCTTCTACTTGGCCCATAGCCTTTCTGAAGACAACCTGCGAGGAATATATAGCCATGGTATCACTAATCAGGACATCAAGGCCTTTAAGACTGGTTGGGAGGCGTCTTAAACGGAGACCGATAGCTTAAATAATACTAGCTCTTGGGCGGAGATGTGTTTACGATCGAAGACTAAAGGTGGCGACGCCTACAGAGAATAAAACTATAAACAGACTAGAATACACAATATTGGCCAAGTGGTTCCCTCAGAGACATCCGCCCATCAGCTTGGTAACAACTATCAAGAGTCATCTACACAAGCATTAGAGACGCAAAGATGTCACAATACAGACCTTATCGTTGTACTCTCACGCGGCACCTCTGCCTTCGGCTTTGGCCAGCATTTATCAACCTACAGAACCAACCCGTCAGCAAATGATATACACCCCGCCTTAGCACGAGGGGCTGGAAAGATCACCTCTCTTTCACATTGCCACCCCAACAACCACGGTCCCATATCGGGGTCTCTCCAAGCGAGCGCCTCCCCGGGCTCCGTCGGGCACATCTTCATCTTCCGATCTCTCTCTCGCTGCTCCTCCCCATCATGAAGGTGATACAGTTCCTGCTGAACATTTCCTCTCTCGACCACTCTGGCTGTGCGTTCCCTTCTACATGCTTCGTACACGGCTAATGCCATGAATACATCCTCGCGGGACTTGATACGGCCCAGGCACTCACCAAGCACCGCCGCGTCTTCAAGGGCCATACCCGCACCTGAGGCCAAGTACGGAAGTGTTGCATGCGCAGAGTCGCCGAGGAGAACAAAAGTCCCGCTGGGGTGGTACCAGCGCGCTGGAGAGTGTCTAATCAAGAGCTTCCACTTATGCACTTGTGTGCAAAGGGAGAGCAGCTTGGGAATTCTAGCCAGAGTTAATAACCTGAATAATGGATGAGAAATAGAAGAATTGGCGTTATATACCGGGGGTCCCAGTCTTTAAAGAGGGCTCGCATTTCTTCGACGTTACCCTCGACGGTTGTAGCGCCGCCGTCAGGGATGTCATCGGGTACTAGGAGTACCATGTTAAACAGTTTACCGCCCTTGAGCACATAATTTACTATCCCACGATCGTCAGTAATGTCCCCATTCCTATCGCGCTCTAAAATATAAAACCGGCATCCCGATCATTTACCCCCACCCTGTTTCCGTTGATAATAAGATACCAACAAACTTACCAGCATGGCAATCTGGCCCTAGCCAATAGTTGACCTGCGGATTTTCTACAAAGCCCCTCAGCTCCGGGTCCTTCTTCATCTCCTCTGTGCTTAACAATACTCTATAAGCAAGATCCCCTGTTCTCACTGGCGGATCCTCTCCGCCTACCAAAACCTCCCTCATCCTGCTCGCGACACCATCGGCCCCCACAACTAGATCAGCAAACATCCTCCTACCGTCTTCCAAAATCGCCGTGCTTCCCTCTGCACCAATATCAACATCCATAACCCGCGCCTGGCATATCACCTTCGCACCCAGCTCTACTGCGCGCTCTAATAAACACTTGTGCAGCCCGGCTCTATGAAAGTCCCAGAACGGCGTGCCGTACCGCTTTGCGGCGGCGTGGAAGTCCATAGATGATATGTGATTCCCCTTCCAACCGAGCATGTTGACCTGTTTTGGCATGGTTGCATGCTCCATTAATGAGGACTCGAGGCCCCACGAGATAAGTAGGCGGGAGGCATTGGGGAGGATCTGGATGCCCGCGCCAATCTCGCCGATAGTTGTGGCGCGCTCGAGTACAGTTACGTTGTGACCAGCTATACAGAGCGTGATGGCGGCGGCGAGGCCGCCAAGGCCCGCGCCGACCACAATTATCTATAAAGAGGTTAGTAGGCGTGTAGAGGAGTAGAGAGAAGGATGGATGTACGTTGAGAGTAATGGGAGATTTGCTGTGTGACATTGAGGTGAGGTTCTATTCTTTGTTATAGTGTGATACTCAATATATTTTCTTGACAGGCGCGACAATGGTACTTTTTACCTTGGGAGATTCAAGAGGTACTTGGTACTTGGAATCAGGTAGACAGAAGGGGGGGGGGGGGGCAAGTATTAAACCTGAAAATCTCAAGAGAGAACCTTAATCCGGGCTGGCGACTTCGGTCATTACCACAAGAAGAAGAGCAATCAGTTCCTTAAGTAGAAATTGCGATTCCCATCGTCATGGGTACATGTATGTACTCTACTTTATCATTGAAGTCATCACATACTCTAAGGCAGTCGAGATGGCTATCGGCGGGTAAGAACGGGGGAAAGGAGCTGCATGTAGGTCTCTCGAGCTGTCCATCGGAGATACAAGCAGATTCGAGACACCTAAACTTCCTTGTTGGAAGATCTCCATTGGCCGTTGCGCTTTCCTTCCGGCAGCAACAACCTCAATTTCACCAGGCCAGTTGATAGTAGCTATTTACGTAGGTATGTACAGGCGGAGATTAAGAGATACATGTACCTATCGGGGCGTTGTGTTACTACATACAAGTACATGTACTTACATGTACTCTAGGTTACGCAGCATGGGCGGGGCATATCTAGCAGTGATAAGCTATTCAGGGTAGAGGCGCACTGGTGATACCGTAAAGCCCACACACAACCATCATCCAGCCCAAGCCAGAACACTCTCGGGTTACCTGAGTTCCGCCGCACTGAGTCGCGGGTCGTCTGGTTCTCGGCTCAGTCGGGTCACACGGTTGCGGATGACTCTCGGGTCGGACCCACGGCTGCCGTGTGGAGACATAACCCGGGCCGGTAGATCCCTGGGCCAGGTGTCCCCTTGATGCGGCTCACTAAGCAGGGGGCAGCTATGTGCTCGGTCCTGGACTTGGAAGGACTTAAGCAAAGTATGAGGCGGTACCGGGGCAAGAACGACTGCCCAGTGTCGGGAACAGCTCCGATGACCAGGATTGACGATGTTTTTAGACATGTCATCGAGCGAGGTATGGAGGGATAGTGCTGTACCTATATACCGGTAGTCCATGGACCCCTTTTTTTTTTTTTTTTTTTTTTTTGCACACTGGTCTAAGTATAAGTGCCCAGCTGGTTCTCTGCAGTGCAGGGTTAAGTGGTACATACATGTAGCTATACATCGCTCTCTAAAAAACCGAATGTCTTTTAAGTAACCTAGAACGATGTATATAGGTATAAAGTACATGTAGACAGATAGGTTCTTATTCGCTACTATAGACGCTCCTAAGATGTATCAGAGAAGGAAACTATGCTAAGAATAAACCGAAATTCAATTCTCGTAAAGAAGTCCGGGTAAGCATACGTTCAAGTTCCTTACATAATAACCGCCAAGAGCGCCAAGCTTGATTACAGATAATGGCTGCCTAGTCCCAGTTTGGCGGTCACAATATTTTGTATAGCGGCTGTTTAAAATAGCATCACCTCAGGATTTGATATATTTCAACTAACTACATGTATTTAAGTAGCTCTACGAAATGCCATCAAGGCTTCACTTCAAGCTCTGTCGTTATCTTTGGAGCCGGGGGCTCAATGTCCTCCTTTTTCTTCGTCATCATCTCACCAGCGGGGCTGGGAAGCATTGCACCCGCTGGATACGGGTTCTTGCTCTTGAAGTCGTCACAGATCTGCTCCATCGTAACCCACTCCACGCCTTCGTGCTTGTTTATATGCTCAATTATCCTTTTTCCCCCACGCCAGTTAGCCATCTCTCGAGACTCTATAGTACCTAGAGGAGTAATGGAAATTCATACCTTTCGTGCATCAATAGTACATGCGGCCGCCCCGACACATCTGGATGTATCGTCATCGGGAAAATAAACTCATCGTACTCCCTGTAGAAGTAGTCGAAGTGGTCTCTCCAGATGTCCTCCACATCCCTGGGGTTAACCCAACCCCCACCATTGCCGCTCCCCTTGATGAACATCATTGGCGGCAGATCATCAATGTACCAGCTCCCGGGTATCTCGACGAGCCCGGTCTCCACGCCCTTGCTCAGCGGTTTCATCCAGTGCTCCGCGGGCTTGGTGTAGTCGATCTTGGTCCACGAGTCCCCCTTGCGCAGGTAGTACGCCTGGCAGTCGTGGTGCAACATTGAGTGGTCGTACTCGATCCCGTATTTGAGGAGCAGCTCGGTGCCCTCCTCGGAACACTCCCACCAGGGGACGACATTTCCGCGCGGTGGCTTGCCGCAGAAGTCTGTGATGAGGCGGAACGACTTGTCGAGGACGTCGCGCTGCTGCTCCCAGGTCATGTCGACCGGGTTTTCATGCGAGTAGCCGTGGAGGCCTCTGTTTGTTTTGTTCTGTGAGCTCAATCGTAACTAAGGGGGATGCGGGATGAGGGTGCAGTGTACATTTCGTGACCAGCATCCCTGATCATGGCACATTCCTCGGGAAACGTCTCGAGCGAGTGCCCGGGGATGAACCACGTTGTTTTCATGTTGTATTTCTCAAATAGCTTGAGGAGACGGCGGACACCGATTGTGCCAGCCCAGAGGCCACGCGAGATGTCGCTGGAGGAGTCTTCACCGCCGTAGGAGCCGAGCCAGCCGGCAACGGCGTCAATGTCAATGCCATAGGTGCAGAGGACTCCTGGATTTGGCGTTCTGGTTAGTACCTATTGAAGAGGGGGGGAGGGGGGGAGAGAAGTACGTTTTTTGCCCATTGTAGATCAGTGGAGTGTAGCGGGGAGAGAGTAGAGTGTGTGTGGAGGGGACTGAGTTTAGTGAATAGTTGTAGGGGCCATGATCACAGTATTTATAGATTTAGAAAGAGTATATAACTACTACAGCTTCAGCTTCAGCTTCAGCTATCCATTCCTGCACAGATACGGGATGTGAGACTGAGACTGAAGGCGAGTTGAGCTTCCCCGCCATAGAGTAGAGTATGTGCCGGGATATGATTGTTGATATCACTTATCGGCCTATCGATAAGAAGTATCACCCCCGCGGCACGAACAAGACTTCTAGCCTTGCCCCAGTGGGGAATTCCGTTCGCAAATTTGTACTCTACGAGGACTGTGTCAGTTGGTGTATTCTGGCGTTCATGGAGCTGCTTTTTCTTCTTCTTCTTCTTCTTCTTCTTCTTTTTCTTCTTTTTCTTCCTCTCATTTGGCGGTGTAGAGTAAGTATTCGCGTCGTTCAATGTCTCGTGATCGAGTGAGACTTAATTGAGGCGCCACCATGTATGTACCTTTTTGAAATTCACCTATGATATGTATATACGATATATATATATCTGTATATATCTACTGTGGTGAAAACTGCATTCCGCAGGGGCCCCGTCTAGAGCCCACTCTAGATCTCATCAATTGATAAGGGTCGTTTAGAAGTGGGTATTACTGGTTATGTTGCAGACATTCCCGACTGCCTTGGGCTGGGGCACAATTTCATCTAATAGTGGCCCTACCGTCTTTCTACCCTATGTATTGTACTGGAGAAACCAATGAACCAATTAACTGCTCTGATGTACAATTAGGTTGGACTTACTTGACAGGGCCCTCATGTAACGTAATTATACTCTAAGCAGTGATGGGCAGCAATCACCGCCGTTACACCCATCTTGGAATAACATGCATGAAGCTACATGAACGTAGAGTAGGACCAGAAGGTGGGGAAGGTATCTATCTCATAACGGAATATATAGCGACCTACCCAAGTAATACGGCAAGCTCAGTATCAAAATCCCCAGCTGTATTTCTCTTATTGAATTAGGTATATTATCCAAACCCATCACAATGACCTCCAGCGTAAGTATAATCTGTCCACAATTCTCGAACCCCCCCCCGTCTCACCACGCCCTAGTTCTCCCTCAAAGGCCGCACCGCACTCATCACCGGCGGAGCCCGCGGCTGTGGCCTCTCCTTCGCCGAGGGCCTCGCCGAGGCCGGCGCCGACATCGCAATCTTCGACATCATCCCCCCCTCCCCAGCCTTCCACGACATTGCCGCCACGCACAACGTCCGCACCGCACACTACCACGTCGATGTCTCCTCGCCCACCTCGCTGCAAGCGGGGTTCGACCAGTTCGTAAAGGAATTCGAGGGGCGCCTCGACATCTGCGTGCCAACGGCGGGGATCAACAAAAACGTCAGCTTCTTGGAAACGAGCTACGAGGAGCACCAGAAGCTCCTGGGGGTAAATGTGCTGGGCGTGTACCACACCGCGCAATTGGCGGCGGGGCAAATGGTGAAGAATGGGACGAAGGTGGGGTCGATTATTGTCGTGGCGAGCATTGCGAGCTATATGGCGATCCGCTCGCAAAAGTCGAGTGCGTACTGCGGGACAAAAGGGGCGGTGAGGGCAATGGTGCCGGCAATTGCGGCGGAGCTGGTGGAATATGTTTGTTCCCCCCTTTTTTCCCCCCTTACTATAGATATATGGTTTAGTTTGGAGGTTTGGATGTTGACGTGAGGTGGTGGTAAAGGGGATCAGAGTGAACAGTATATCACCAGGGTACGTACGAACGGAGATGACCGCACCATTCCCGCATCTGCTGGAGAGCTGGAAGGGAGAGATTATGAATGGAAGAGTGGCCGAGCCAGAGGATATCAGGGGAGCGTGCGTGTTTTTGGCTAGCGATGCGAGTAAGTATATGACCGGACAGGACCTGTGTATTGATGGTGGGGTTACAAAGTGGTAGTTTGATCAGTAGGAGCTAGCTATGGCTTTGCATGGCTCGGAATTAATTTGAGGGGTTTTGGCAGCCCAGAAGTCGGATGCTCCTCCGTGATTTAATAGATTATGATGCTCATGCGTGAGAATTGGTGATCCAAAGCCTTAAACTATGCATTCTAAGTGGCCTCGAATGATAGAATCCATCCCATGCTGTAACCTCCCATCTGCTTACTAGGGTTTCTTTTTCGGGACTCAACGACGGACCATGAGATATTTGGAAGACTGCTGCATGATCCATGTATAGTTAACTGTACGAATATACATGCAGCTGAGGGTGTGCCTTCGGTGTTCTCGATACTGGTAGCATTGTTCATAGAAAGAGAGGGAGGGGGGGTAGGCAGGCGTACTTTATACCTTATACAGAAACCAAAACGTACATATAAGCAGCCCAGCTAAACACCACCGAGTGCTTCTTAACAATGCATATACATGTAGCCAGGAACCGTCAATGCATTCCAGAAATAGCCCCCACCAGTTACAGTTGGTAATGTTAGATGATGCATCATGTAACGGGGATCGCACATATAACACAGATACCAAGTCTTTAGCTGGCAAATTCAGCTGGCAAATTCTACATGGCCCAAGTAAATTTAGAGATGTTTGAGACTCTTGCTAATTGGTACGGAGTCTTATGCAGCGAACTCTGTCACCAGTCCAACTCATTGTGCGCGTGCGGGGGGGGTCTTTAATGCGGGAGTGAGGATCTTGCGGGCCCGGAAATTTGGTGCATTCCTCCCTTCGTCACCAGCTTAGAGTACTACTTCTAAAAGAAAACTTTTATCAAAAGGAATAGCTTGAACTCAATTGCTAGGTCATAAGCATAATCATTACACAGAATCATAAATAAATACAGGATATATCCGACTAACCCACAAAGTACAATACAAAAGAAAGGGGAAAGGACCAACAAACGAACGCTAAATTATAAACAACCCCAGCCAACCATTAAAACTACCTCCTCCTGCCCGTACTCCCACTCCTACTTCTCCTCCTCCGTCTCCTCGCCTCCGCAATCTTTCTCCTCTCCCTTTCATCCTCACTATCCTCCCCTGCAACTGTCGTTGGACTCGTAACCCTAATCTCCGGGTTCATCCCCGCCTGATAAGGGTCCCCGCGCTCCTCGTCGGGATACAGTGGCTTTCCCACCTTTGGCGGTTTTGGCGGCGGGGAGAATAACGGGGGCTCTACTGGGTGCGGAGGTTGCGGAGGATACTGCACGATCTGCTCGATAGGTGAGAACGGCCGCTGCGACGGATGAATCATCTCCTGCTGCTGCGGATCCGCCCAGTCCGCCTGCGCACCCTGAATTTCGGCGCTGAGCTCTGCAATACCAGAAACATCCTCCAGTTCCTTGTCAGGTAGCGGCGGCGGCGAGTTGAAAGAGGACGAGGATGATAATGAGAATGTCGGACGCATGGGTGTTAATGCAGTGTCGGGGTTATTCATCTTTTCAATCATCACCATCTTACCAGCGCACTCACGCACTAGCTTCGCAGTCTCCCGCATGCCCAGATACCGCCGCGTGTTGGTAGACACGTCCGCAAGCCGATTCCACTCGTTCATTGCGAAATCGCCCACGCCAACCTCAACATTAAAGCGGTAGTAGTCCTCGCGGGGAACACCCATCTTGGCAAGCCCTGGACGGCCGCCGTCTTCGGGGTCGATCAGCGCGCGGTGGACACGCTCGCAGTCGTCAAGCTTAGACATCAGCTTGCGCCGCGCTTCGGTAAAATCCTCAAAGGGTGTTGCGATGATGCCCTCCCACCATGGTTGCCGCTCGCCCGTGCTGTGAGCGTGGCTGTGGTTGTGGCGGGAGTGTGATGCGGATGGGGGTGGACTGTCGGGACGTTTCCCTGTGCCGACAGAGACAAAGACAGAAATCTCGTCGTCGGGATACTCGTGCAAGTGAGCTTCCTCAAGAACTTGCTGCGCGGGGTTATATCGTCCACTGCCTTCATCCAGGAAGGTGTTCTGACCAACAGTGATTGGTTTGAAGGCACTGAGGGTCGCGGAGGTGGCACGGCCAGCTTGCCAGATGGTGCAGTTGTAGCTAGGAACAGATTCACCACGAGAAGGATATGTGCGCAGAAGTGCCGGTGGGTTTGAGCTATTGGGTGGCGTGCCTTTGTATACTGCTGTTACAAACGTCTTGCATGCGCCTGGTCGAGTGTCAAGGAGTGGTGCCTCGGCATTTCCTTGTCCGCGAGGTCGCCGTGATGGGTTGCTTGGTGAGCCACGACGCCCACGGGATGGTTCTTCGGAATCATCTGTCGAGGCGTGGCGTCGTCCGCGCCAAGAGTTTGTACGCTTCTTGAGGTGTGGTGGGGGCGGGCTCGGCGGGGGCGGCGAGTGCGGAATGATTTTATCATAGTCAAAGCGTGTGCTCTCTCGGACACAGTGCTTTATAGCATCTTCTAGTCGTGAGGCCTTGAATAGCGTTTTACCGTATGGGACCCCCATGACAGTCTTGTCGGTGATGAAGACGTAGCGAGTTAGCTCGACATAGTATTCCTTACATGACTCAATATCCATGCGCATGCGCCCGAGCATGAGCGCAATCAGACCGCCAGTCCCCGTCCCTCCGATGAGGTCGAAGTAATCGCAAGGTCGAGGAAGTTCCGATGGTGATTTTGGACCCTTTCCATTGTGTGTCTGCACGTAGATTTGGTGCATTAGTTCTCCCAGGATGACAAGAATAGAATATCCCCTGATACCGCCGCCATCTAATCATTTCCAATTCACCCGTCATCAGTAAAGGCACATTCCAATCATATCCCATCTCTATTTTCGTCCAGGTCTATTATCGCCACCAACCGGAAGGAAAGCCCACCTAACGACAATATGCGCAATTTCCTTTTGGTTTTCGGAGGAGTAACTAGCTTCGCTGGCTTGGCTCCTTTCTCTTTACGTTTCTCCTTCTTCCTGGGTTTCTCTCCACCATGAGAGCTGGCTGATTTGCCATCGAGGCTTAAGCGCTCCGAATCCCCCTCCAGCTCAGAGAATCCGTGATGGGTTTCCTTTGTGATGTTGTATCCTGCCTCGATCTCCTTGGGTGGTAGCGGGGGAGGTGGGGGATGCGATGGTCGTTTATCGATGTAGTATGCAGCTACGGATGGGTTATATTGGTGCCCTTCGTGATATGTGGTACTCATTGCGAGGTTTGACGGGTAGAGCAGGATACAGATAGAAGTAAGAGAGGAGAAGAAGAAGAAGAAGAAGGGGAAAGGGGGGGGGGGGGTGGGAGTGATATCTATCCTACGATGCACTGGGTATGTAGAATGAGTACATGATAGAAGATCCCTGGGGTTGAACAGTCAGGTCGATGCAGGTGAGACATTCAAAACCAGCAAAGCCGCCCACCACCACCCAACTGTAATGAATGTAACACAAGCGCCAATTAATGGTGACGACGTTTACCATTTTTCTATCGGTTTATGGTGGCTGTGCCAATCTCGGCGTTCGTCATTGGTTGCCACATGTGGCTAACCTACATGTATCTACGTTAAACGAGCCTCTCACCCCAGAGTCTGCCCTACCGGGGCTGAGTAAAAAAAAAAAAAGAGCTAGTACTAGCTAGTAGCTTCTTCTTCTTCTCTCTCTCACTCTGCTACTATACTGGCTACATCTTCTTCTTCTCAGCTGGCTTCTGCACTTACTCACATACACGATATACCACCAATTAATCAATCCCCCAACCCAACCCCAATCCCCTCCCCGGTAACCACTTCGTCATTGCTCTCTGCAGCTGTCTCTAGCAGTCTCTGATCCTTCCCCTGTTTAGAAACAATAAAGCAGGTACCGAGGCACGTTTCTCTGGCCTCGTTCCCTGCTGCCCTCTATCGCCTGGATGAATCAGACGGATCCTTGGTGCCGCCACCAATGCAATGCAACAGGGGCATGGCAGGGGCAGGTAGAGTTGGAGAGATCGTCCATCACCTGGTACTGGCTTGGCACTGACCGGAGTTCTTCGTTCAAGCTTTCCCGCTCATGGGCTGTCACTCGTGGGTGATGTAAGCACAACTTACAGGATCGCTAGGCCGAAATGTGATCAAAGTGCACTTTGTAATTACCTCCTGCCTACAGCCCTATCATGAAGGAGGTGGTCAGCTAGACGTCGGTATTTCGTGCCTGCAGGTTGAGAGGTGAGCGAGGCTTATCATGACGAGAAGCGAATAAAACGTGGTGGGAGGTATATCTCCTGGTCTGGAAGGTTAGGGGAGAACTATGCACGGCGCTAGTAAGTTACCACATAACGGGGCTGACCAGACTTTACTTTAGATAAGGCCATTCTCACTACATGTATGCATGCCAGCGCTTCACGATATCTTGCGGCTGAGTAATAATAGGCTTGGGAGTAAAGGTTGGTATTGAGAGCCCCTGCGTGATTTTTGCCCCACGATGTTGACTTGGGATAGTGTTAGAGGGCACGATGGCCTCAATCACAGTCTCTCGATTTTTCCTTTGGTTGGTGTCATCACGTGCACATGCACATTATGCGCCGCACCAATGCCTCCCGATGCCAAGATATAGCCAACTATCCCTTAGACGGTCAGCCCAAATTGAAATATAAAACTAACCGTATCTGGGCATTTGTGCTGTGTTGAACACACTGAATGTTTATTCTAGCACTTGGTAACCCAGTACACCCTGGAGGTTCACAGCCTCAATGCTAGGATAAACACGAGCGTTCAACATAGAATAGATATCGGGTACGGTTAGTTTTATATTTCAATTTGGACTGACCGTCTAAGGGATACAGCCTCACGACATGAGTGGAACCAATCAGGATTTCTAGAACTTTAAGGTTCTACTGCGTGCCAAGAATAACTACAATATCGGAGGAGCATAGGAGGCCAGCATCTCCAGTTGTCAGCAGTTATAATATGCTTAACGAATACGGCTTATCCCACCATCACTTTAAACCGAACACGAGAAAAAATCTCCCCGATACCCGGAGGGCCATTGCGCAACTCAAATACGTATCCCGTTACGACTAGAAAAACGGATAGCATTATATTTTATCTAAATATATATACGATACGAAACGCCCTTGTGCCGAATTACCGTGCGAGGGCTGCACGTGACATGAAGGACGCGCGTATGCTCCGAGTGAGGGGCTGTGATTCAGCTGGGCAAGTGATAATTGTGACCGATCCTCTCTACAGTTCAGTGGCGCAACGATGTTTAGCATTTTGTGGGGAAATAGGTGTTAGTTGGGATGGAGTAGGTAGGCTTCAAAGGTGAGTTCTGACAAGGCAGAAAATGGTAGCCTGTTATGGCATGGGACTACGTGGATAAGAAGCTAGGCGGACGCAGCGATTTGTACGTACGTGTTGGTTTAGGTTTGCTGTGGAAATGTTTAACAAAAATAGGCACATCCGAGCGTATTTGAAGTCCCGTTAATATGGAGTGTGCGGGGTATACGCAGACGTTAGGTTAGTGCAAGGGGCGGCGGGGAGAGCGGCCCCAGGAATATCAGGGTCGATCCTGCTTAGCATAGCCCAGGATTGCATAGCCCAGGATAGCACAGACCACCGGGAATTTCTTAAATCAACACCCTCGTGTGAGTTAGTTCCAGAAAGCCGGTGGTGACATATGCACCTGCAGCGAGTCAGTTTATCATGAACCAGCCTCAACGGCTACAAGGCTTGCGAGATGTTTGGCGGTACTGGAAAGGCACACATATATGGCTAGCTAGAATTTTGAGTCCGGCAGTAAGGCGTAATTGGGAGCTCCAGTTTCGAAAGTCGCGGCGGTTCGACCGCATTAAGCTGGTACGTGCAGGCCCCGGCCGAGGCGCCCCACCCGACCTCTCAACAGTTCACTTCCCTACCAGCAAGCCCTAAAAAGGGACACTAGGGGAACAATACTCTCAAGAGCTCATACAAACGGTGCTTCTTTTGAGGTATTCACTAGCCAATCTACATACACAGAAGTATTCAACTGAGTGACTTAACAAGGCAATCATTGGTTGTCACTCGGTTTGGTTTAATCGTTGAGTAGACTTTGGGATCAGCGACGAATTGCAGCTTTGTAACGCATACATGACATGACGCAAATGTAAAGATATACCGAGAAGAAGAAAGGAGAACAAAAAATGCTCTATCAGTTATTTGACTCATTATCCCGCGCTAGTTGGACCACAAAAACATATATGTGTATAATAACCTCTTTTCAAGATTCAACTTCACGTACCTATAGTCCTTCTCTCTAGGCTCAACCTGACGAAATATATGTACTCCCGTCCACTTCTCCCTTAATCCCAAGCCCTTGATATTTTCAACAAGCTCCGTGATGGTCACCTACATATTAAGGGGAGAGGGACGGTGTTTCTGCCCTGCGCAGTAAGTGGAAAATTATATGTACATGTACATAGAAACCTATCATAATCCCACCCTCTCGAAATTCCATTCCTACTAAACTTGCAGCTTAGAGGGAGTGGAACCTGTATTTTGTTAAAAAGAAAAAAAGAAAAAAAATAAGATCTCTTTCTACGATACTTCTAGCAAAGCTCGGTCACCGCGGGGGCGGAATCATGGTAGGTTTACTGTGGTTAGATATTGAATAGCCTAGGCTTGATTGGGTATAGTATGACGAGTGATCTACGGTGATTGCCTTGGGGGGGGGGGGGGTTGGCCGGGAAGAGTTACGGCATGAACAAGGTGATTGCTTTAGGTATAAGACCAAAGAATTTGGGTGCTTTTAGGTATCTTCTAGCGGTGTTGGTTAAACTGGTATGATTGGGATGTGGTGGGATGTGGTGTGATAGAGGTGAAGTTGATGGATAGTGGGGTAATGGGGAGGGGGTATTATAGAAAGGGCTTATAGTATCTGCCGCACAGGGTATACATGGGTATGGGTTGGAAGGTACGTGCTTAGGGATAGTGGAGCCATATAATCGAGGATATAGCTGAGTAAGTCTTAGCCCACCTGGACCTGATCGGCGATAGTATATATGGCGAGTGATATTATGTGATCACATAGTCAGCCCAAGGGTAAAATGTAAAGTCCGGCAAGCAGTAGCCGCGTGAGTCCTTTGTCCAAGAGAAAGTGAATGTTGTCTTCTGGGATATAGAGTGGCTTTTCTTTCCCTGTAGAGGGTACAGCCAGTGTATGGGAGAGCTCCATCGATCCGAGAGTAGATGGTGCCTCCGCAATGGACGTCATGTCATCACACTTTATTGACAAGGGGTATCAGCATCTTAAATCCCGCGTAGAAGTAAACCTCATACACCTTAAATATTGTTGTGGGCTTTACAGCAATCAAGTCTGAGGTCATTACTCTAGCTACACCTATATATAGACAACCAAAGACAAACCTCAAAACAGAGCTAACAAGACAACACAAGTCAGAACATGGACCTCGGGGGTTTTGCTGACTAAGGGAATATATACCAGTTCCGTATTATGCGTAGGTATGAGAGAAGTCTACTGGCAAGTGTAGAGTCATGTTTTGAGGTGTTTATATCAAATGTTTTGTATTATACCGTACCTACAAGTAGCTAGCAGTTAGAGGTATCTTAGTATTGCCCATTTCCTAATCTAGCACATATTAGGATAATAAAACTCGACAGGACTTTATTAACTAAATGTAGTTTTTAAACAATATCGATAACAAAATCAAAGAAAAGAAGACTATATCAAGATATATACATGTATCTAGAGGTCAACCACAGGACACCTGCCGGTAATGTTAAACTGGCCTTGTATACACATTCACCTCCGTCCAATCGAGGATGCCCTGCTCCCTGACCCTCATATTCCCCCCAACATGCAACATATCCGTAGTCCAGCACTCGGGCTTCTCAACAACCTGCCTTGCCCAGTCCGCGAGCTGCGTGCACGAGTACCGATCCACAGTCTTCTGGTGGTATTCAAATGATGACGCGCAGCGCGAGATACACGCGGTCCCATGGCAGCGAAGAGTGGTGCACCGGTTGGTACTCTTGCAGATCTCCTGCGGCTGTGTTAGGAGCCAGTCTGCGGCAGCGCGGGCGTCCTCAACGAGTGGACTGGCATTGCTGGCCTCGCACCTAACTCTGGGCATCTGTCTTGGAGCGAGGTTGGAGTTGGTATGAGCGGCGGCGTCTACGCCGGTGTAGGTGGAGGTGTCGACAGCCCGAGCGGTAACAAAGGCGGCGAGTGTAATTAGGAGAAGCATAAAGGTAAAGTAGGGGCTAGAATAATTCGTCATGATGGGTTTGTGGTTGTTTTTTGTGGTTGTTTTTTAGTTTCTGTGGTGGCGGCGTTCTTTTGTGTTGGTCGTAGTTAGATTGTAAGAGGTTGCTTATTATGTGTTTTAAAAGTAACAAGGCCCATTAAATCATTTAATGGGGTGCACAAGATACTCTTTGGGTTGAAAGTATATTCTATAGCCCCAAACCCGAGGTCGGGGCACAAAGATGTAGAAATGCGGGAAACGATTTGTCACGTATAAAATGTTTTGTATGCATGTAGCTATGGGCGTGGAAATAATAGTACGAATCGCCAAGACATCTCACCGAGTGATATGTTGTGATACAGTTGCCGCAGTAGTTTCGCACACTGTGCACATGAACTGAAGATTTAACTCGCAAATTCAAACTTTATTCTCACACACCAGACTCACACAAGTATAACTAAACGAAACTAAACTAAAATCACCAATTACTTTTAACAAGTGCCCAATGCCGCGGCAGTTGTGCTTCCCAATCCAACCCAAGCCCTCATAGCGTTAATGATCGCAATATCTCTGTGCACTCTGGTGTACTTTCCAGCGGTAAGAGTGTACGAGCATGCGTTCGACACATAGGCGGTATCCTTCGGCACACCTAGACATCCAGAGGTGCTCTGCGAACCGGTGTAGAGAGAGCAGTCAGAGAGACCGTCAGGGAATCCGGCTGCGCCGTTGTCCATGAACATGTACGAGGAGAGGACAAGCTTGATCTGCCAGTCTGCATCTGTACGGGAGAAGAGCTGGACTTCGAAAGCGCGGTGCTTGGCAGCATCCTTGTCCTTAATGAGGACGGAACCCTTGTCTTGCATATCACGGGATGAGGAACCCTATTTAAGCCATGCGTTAGTATCTCTACTCAATACGTGATCGGGGGGGGGGGGGGGTTCTTACAGCATTCTGCTGGTCGTGATCATCGTTCTGGATAGCGAATCTGGAGGCGGGGATGATCCATGATCCACAGATGGGCATCTCCTTGGGATAATCCGAACTCCAAATCTTGACCTTTGCAACATCCGCGTCACTAAAGCCCACAGCCTTGAGCTTGTTGTCAAAGTTTGTGTACCACGACCACTCTCCACCGTCACAAGCCAAAAGTGATGACTCTCCTCCGAGGATGACCTCCAACCAAGTGATCCAGTCAGCGGGCATACTACCTCCCATCTTTGCTCTAACACGAGCGAGGATAGCAGCAGTGGAAGCGGGACCAATGTGCTTGGCAGCATCCATACGGAAACCGGAGAAACCAATTGAGAGCAGGTCAACGAGGTAGGTTGCAATACGGTCCTGGACATAGGGCTTCTCAGTGTTCAAGTCGGTGAGACCAACAAGCCACCCCTTGGTGATAATATTGCCGTCAGTCCAGGAGCTAAGGGAGCGCTCGCAGTGGAAGTCGGTGGGACCGTAAGGAACAGAGGGGAACTCAAAGGTAGGGCGAGTGTTGGTAAAGGGGTTGATGAGGAAAGTGTTTCTAGGAAGGTCAGTAAAAATCTTCGTTTAGTAGTCCGGGAGGGGAATCTAACCCAGAAGTGTAGTATGGGGATCCGTCAGTGGCGTTGTGACCACTGTACAAGCTGCAGTCACTAACTCTGTGGTTCTGGATATCTGCACGTTGTTAGTTTACTGAAACTAGAACAATAACAGAAATAACCGCTCTTACCAGTTCCCTGGCCAACCATGTGGTTCGCCACAGCATCGGCGTATACTCTGACACCCGCGGTTCTGCATGCCTGAATCATAGCTCTCAACTCAGCCCTAGTTCCCATTCTAGAGTGCAATCTGTAAGAAACAGGCTGGTAAACGAAGTACCATGGCCTAAACTGATTATCCGTCTCATAGTAGTTGCTTCCCCAGACGTGTTCAGTTGGTGGCCAGATCTTCACACCCATATATCCGGCCTTTCCAAGGAATGAGCACTCTTGCGCAATATCATTATATGGCCATCCAAACAGCTCCACAATACCACCCTTCTGTCCACTGTTGAATGTGCTCAGCGCAGCGGTCAGTGCTGCATTCTGCCAGATGAAGTTCAAAGGCTCAAGCACGAGCTGCTTGCCACTGGCGGAGGTGACGGTGATTGCGAGGGTAGATGTAAGAGATGAGGAGACTTGGAATGTGTTGCTTGACTGTGAGTTACCACCAAAGTTGTAGGTCAGAGTCTCCCCTGTCCTGCTCGCAGCATTGACAACGACGACAGCAGAAGTACGCCCAGAGTTGTACTGGATATCGGCATATCCGACTAAATCCCTATAGTCCTGGAATGTTGAAACATATGCTGCATCGCCCTTGGGGGGAGTCTGCCAGCGGCGGTTTTCTGAAGAGTCGGTAATAGTGTAAACACCGTCACCAGAGCAGCTGTCAAGGCCGTTGAAATTTCCACAGCCAGAAGGTGAAGTCGCAGCAGCTTCACTGGGGATAGAAGTTGGGATGATGGCAGGGGGTTGGGATGCAGAGACGGCACCGGTGCCAGCAGCAACCGTAGTTGTGGCGGAGGTTCCGACGGTAGTAGAAGATGAGCTAGTTACGGCTGGAGCTGTTGTGGTTGTGGTCGAGGCAGCTGCAGTTGTAGAGCTCGAGCTCGAGCTAGTTGCAGAGGCGGTACTGATGGTATAGTTGATCGAATTACCAGGGTCGTAGTAGCTATCGACTTATTATTAGGGTTGTACTGATATATCCATGTAGGGGCAATAATTGACTCACGTGCTACCGCTAACTTCATATTTGATATAGAACTGAGTGGCCCCAGTTGCGGTCCCTGAAAAGGTCCATGTTTCGTAACCACTAGTGGTGGTACTGGCTGCAGAGTAAGAAGCGAGAATCACCTGGCTAGAAGTCCAAGAACTGCCAACGGCATAGATAACGCTAACGACTTTCGTATATGCGATATTTTGAATCTAGTCTTAAAATCAGCACTTGGCACCCCTATTTTGGAGATACGGAATCAACACACGTTAATAGATCCAGCAAGAACACCATTCGTGTAGGTATAGTTGATGAGCGAAACCTGGGTAGCTCTCTTCTCAAGCAAAGGTTTTCCTTCGATCAACAGGGAGAAAAGCGCAAGAATGTAGAGGAACAAAGAGTTCCTGAAAGCTTGACCGAGCATATTGAGTTCGAGGTCCTGATATGTTATTGAAGTTGGGATGCTCGTTGGGAGTAGAGAGCACTGTTCATCTGGAAATCCATCCTATTATATAAAAAATTTCAACAATCAGAAATTTCCTCTGAAGTTAATCATACCCCGCAAGCAATAGTTGCTCACAGACATTTCCCCACATGCACATCTCGCGCAGGTACTGAATATGCTCATCCCCCATCCCTGGTCCCGGCCGGCCGCTTGCTACGCGATGTTGGTACATACTGTAATATAAAGTTGAAGGTTATTCCGGCGCAGGGGTAAAAAATAAAAAATCTCAAGAGAGCCGGAGAAAAGTACTCACGAGTAACGTTGTGCACCGAGGTTTCAAAGGAAGGGGACACTATTATTCCTGGGCCGTTTGCTTACCCCATTTAGCCGTAATAAGCTTGGCCTGAATAATCCCTGCATTTACTGCACTCTAGTACCTTTATTGTCATTTTGGTACCTGCTGCGGTTAAGTTAACAAGGCTCTACTCTATAGTATGTAGAGAAAACCTGGTGATCAAGTACTCTTGGCTGCGGTAGTACACACAGGGTCCATGATAATTCGGAAGGGCAATATGCAATCCCACGTGTTGTGCTGTTGTTGTTGTTGGTGGGGCTCACTGCATCAGCTCCATCACGCTGTCACGTTCAAACGTTACGTTACAGGTCATAAACGCGGGGGTTGGGGGAAGAAAAGCAAAGCGCGACGTCTGGGGCAACCTGGGGTACAGGAGGGGGGAATAACGTCAAGATCTGAACCAGGCTCGGGCCAATCCCGGAGGCTTGGACCGCTACTCCGTAAAAACAACCCCACTACCCCTGTATAAAATATATTAAATTTATATTGCGAGGGTGAAGTGAAGAGTCTTTGGGTAACAGAATTTGTACCTGTAATTCGGAGCAGGTACGGCGCGACGGAGAAAGGGCGGGAATTATTTGGTTTGCCTGACCGGGGTTTGAATGTGGAGAAGAAGAAGCTTGTGTCGCGTGTCACCCCACAGAAGAAAGTGATGAGATATTCAATATCCGTGTATTCTTCGGAACTAACTCGAGCAGGAGAACCCCGTCAACGCCATAACTGAACAAGGATGATGTTTAGACGTAGTAGCGACTCTACTGATTTTACCCAGCCGGTACTGCGCCTTTCCGAGGAATACAAAACTTGATTGCCAAGAATTATTACGCCTGATTTCGTGGACCGAGGTTACACGCAGAAGCAATATATATATAATGGCTATAAGCTAGTCTGACCACAACTACATGTAGCTAGGACTAAGACTACAGCTGAAGTATCTGAAAGTCCGGCCGGCCTAGTCTTCGCTAGCTCTGTAAGTAGGTCTCTGAAAGCAATAGCTGGTCATTCAGAATAGAGTGGCGTTATAAAGTGGGGAACCCCTATTAATTGCGCAATTGTATTGCTTCCATTTGGCTACTATACTACATGTAGTTAAGGTACTGTTATCGGGTCGATCTAAGCCCGGTATCCGATTGTGGACGTTGACATTGGGCGCACGATTAAAGCCAATAGGGTTATTAGTCACTTATAGAGTGATAAAGACTGATTTCTTAACGTGAAATAGATCTAAAGAGCCTTCATTTTTTTCTCTCTCTCAATCTGTTGAGGTCTGACTGCAGTTGATCAAACAACGTAGTACTGCCTGTGCTTCAACCGCAGGAGACATATCTAATCGAATATGAGCTTTCTTAGCATCGATACTATACGTGAATATTAAGGTATGATCTACATAGATGCATGCAAAAATCGGTATATACTCGTACTTTCCTGACGTTTGTAAAGGGGACCACTATTGCATATCATACTAAATTTTGGGCTTGGCGCGTATTTGTATGGCATGCAATAGCGGTCATTTTCACAAACGTCAGGAACATACGAGTATAGGGTGACGCCGTATTAACTAATCAGTACGTACAGCCACTTTCCAAGTGTTCGTGATTCATATATAAGATGGTCAGTGCTCAATGTGGCTTACAGAGTTGAATCAAAGAACTCAAATGTATCTATAGAATTATAGAAACTTGATAACAGAGAATAAATAAAAACACTACAAACACCTAATATTGATTTTGGCCACCATTCAGTACTGATGGCTTGAGATTTTAAACATTTCAATGCACAATATATTTGATAACTGGCTTGAGCCGGACATGTCACATCAAATCCGAATCACAAACACTTTTGATGAGTGGCTGTACATGTAGTTCTCTAGACCAGTGCCCGGCCGGGCTTCTTCAATCCAGAGGACGGCCGGACGTAAGGCGGACCAACCATTAGCTCGGTGTCACCCGGGAAAACGACTCCATCCACATGATATAGTACCAGATTCGGATATATATATGCTCTAAATGATCGGAAGTTACTTTGAGATGAGACCCGGTATGAGGTATTAAGACTGGGATTAGCTTAACTGGCCACATATGGCATGCATCTGCATCTGCAAAGGCGGTTCTTGCAGGAAAACATATGGTTGCGTGTATGTGGTGTTACTCTTCACATCCCAACTACATGTAGGTACACGACATTGGTCTCCATGCGAAGGCTTCAGCAGACGGAATGCATGAAGAATTAATTAAGGATAAATTATAAACTAGCAGATAAAGCATATGCACGTACGTTCCAAGCCGCAGGAACGGTAGATCAGGGTTTCATCATTGCTTGGCTGCGGGGTTTCTCTTGATATATACGTACATGTATGGGCTCCCTAATTAGACACATTGATTATAATTCAATCACGCTATATTTAGACAACCCACAAGAGAAAAGGTGCTTCTCAAAGATCTTCATGAGATGTTTGTAATATATTGAGCGATGCATAGAGCTTTAAAGCCTGACGAACTCTACCACCACAATTAATGCATCATTTGATGCATTTACTAATATAAAAAGGACCCATGAATGCATCGAAGGATGCATTAAATGCAGCGAAGGATATCAATGCATCACAGCAACGAATTTACTGATGACACCAGCACATTTACTGATGACACCAACACATTTACTGATACTTTAGCTGTGGATAGTCAATAGCATGCCTGAAATGATTGAAATAATATCAATTTATAGCATGGCGTAGTAGATTAGCTTTTCAGTAATCTAGTATAATGGTTCAAATTCAATTCCCGACAGTTTTCAGGAAATTTTCCATATGCATGTCCTGATTAGTCTGATGCATTGGCTGGGATTTTGATGCTTCGATGCATTTCGATGCATTTCGATGCATTATGAAATGATACATTTTCGATGCATATGCTGATTCATCACGTGGGGTGGTAGAGGAATCTTACGTCTTCAGGGTGGCGTGCTACAAATCGATCTTCTAAATCTTTTAATACCTCATGTGACAGTTAGCTGTTTTGAGGGTTATTGGTCTCGAGAGAATTTCAATGCGATTTTTGAAGACAGTACACCCGTGGTGGGGTACGATATTTACATTAACCAAAGAGTGCCAATCTCCTGGATGGCCACTCCTAGGACAGTTTCTGTCTTGTTTTTGTCATTCTAGTCGAGACAAGGACCTACATATCATGCCGTCACGTCACAAGGGGCTAGAAACACCGAGTTGGGAGACTTTTACCAGACCCTAACCCTGATCTGGGAGTTTGTAATATCAAAAGGTATGTCTCGAGACAAAGTCTCGAGATATGCAATTTGCCTCGCGCCCATCACGTTTACTAGCCACTATCCAAAACGGGGAGAGAAAGGAAGAGAATCCAGTACCTGATGTGTACAAAAATACATTACCCCAGCAGTATTAATTAAGACGTATATGGTTGTAAGAAGCGGGAAAGTAAAATAACACAAAGTATCACGGAATTTACTCACAACGAGAATTGACTATTTCATATGTTTGAAGGCGGAGCCTTGACCTACAGGTTCCCTTCACTCTGCAGCTGTCTTACATGGGTTCACTTCTTGATCGGGTCCTTGATCACCCGGATTTCTACCGGACTTTTTTTGCTGGTGTATCAACGCCCTGGGCTCTATAAAGGTTTCCTATTTCGCTCACTAAAATTACAAACCTCATGAGTCATACATGTAGTTCATAACCCAAAGTTTAAAGCGCAGCTGCCTAGCGCTGGCGGGGCGACCCTTCTCATCACTCCCTACACCTACCAATCTACCACCCACTCCCCTTCTTCCAACGCGCCTCCGTCAACCCACTCCTCCTTCATCTCCACATATGCCGTCTTTCCCCGACCTCCTACACTTTTCACCCGCCCTATAGCCTCACCAACCGTCACCACCTCCCTAGAGAATGTAGCCTCGCATCTCCGCTCCCCCGTCCACTCACCCAGATACGCAGCCTTCCCCACGAGACTTGCCGCGTCTCTTGAGACGCCTTCGACAGCAGGGAAGAGGGACGAGGTGAATGTGTGAGTATCAGCGTAGCCGAGCCATATAGGCGGCGATGACTCCAAGTCGAGGAGGACGAATATCTGGAGTGGGGCGATGCGGAGAGGTTGGGCGGTGTCGGCCAGATCGTCGCAGGATACTAGCAGTGTAACATTTAGTATTCTGAGAGTATATGGGAAAATGAGGAGCTGTACTAATTGTGAGAGGTTTTGCGAGTTTCCAGACGCAGGTTTCTGAGGCGAGTTCGGGGGGAGGTGGCGGCGGCATTGTGAGGTATATTTAATTTGTATCGTCAAGGCACCTATGGATATCGATCTTCGGCTTGATTGAGCCTCTCGCCGCCAAGGCATTGATTGATAATGGTATGTAGATAGTGCTTTCTTGGCAATTCATACGAAAAGGGTTCATAGGACATCACTCGCTCATATAATTATCGTCGCCATATCATTACCACAACCCCTTTTAGGTCCCATAAAAGTAACAGATAATCTAAATGGCAGATCCGCCCTGTGTCTCGAACTGCAAGCAGCACGCCAAAACACCACAAAGCAACCATAACCCCGCACTCACATATATTGGCACAGTTGTGAACCCTGTATTCGCCGAGATAATCCTGCCATAAACCAGTAGTATGAGTAAGGCTATCCTATACTCAATAATTAATCAAATTAGGGTAAACCTACGGCGCAAACACCCCCATAATTCTCACCAAGCACGACGCGATGCCATTACCAGTTCCTCGATGCGGTGCGGGTAATGATTCGGCAGTATATGTGTACAGTATGCTTGTTTAACTTAGCGCGTTTCATCCCCTTTAATTTGCACGCCGAACTAGTGAGACTCACGCATAACTAAAATTTCCCATTATGGAGACTACACATTGGAACCCAAGATCGGCAGCCTCACTAGCGGCCATCGTATATAGGTATAAAAACACCCCAGAGACTGCAAAGGCCAGTGCAAGCGCCCATCTTCGGCCTAGACGAGTCTCAATAATGTAGCCGGCAAGGAAGGGACCTGTGAGGCCAACTATGGAGACAATAAAGTAGTTTTGGTAGACTTGGTTTGGGGTGTTGGTGCTCTGCATGGAAAGTTAGATGTTAATTAAAGATAGTTGAGCGTTATCGGGGTGATATACAGTGAATCGAGCAGCGAGATAGCTCGGTAGAAAACTAAAATATAATGGCTAGCATTGGCATTTGTCAGTAACCTTACACACGCCTCAAGAGGGAGGACCGGAGTTCATACAAAACTGATTCCAACGGCAGCCCAAATAGTCCACAGAACACTACAATGAATCGCCATCTTCCTTGTCGAGAGGAGTGCCCTTATATGTTTACCCCTATAGTCCTTTACCGACTCTATCACTACGCTTAAAACGCTCTTATTCCGACTCCTTGTATCCACTAAACCGATTACCCCCATACGTCTATCCACAGCCTCAAAATCCGCAATTATTAAAGGCGATATCTTCCCATTCTTTCGCGCAACATAGTCTACTGACGCTATTGCACCCGCATCATCGCCAATGGCGATTAAATATCTAGGTGACTCTGGGATACCGAAAACAAAAATACGGACAACCGCAAACAGAAGCGTGAGCCCGCCCAACGTGATAAACATATACCGCCTATCAGGCATAAAGGCCCATCAGCAACCCATAAAGCACTGATCATCAGTCTGCAAAAGTTCACACATACCAGCCCATATTGTTCTCCCATCTACATCCACCCTCCTCACCCCCCGCACACGAGAAGCGAAGAAGGAGCCCCCATCCCACAACTGCAGCAATAATTGTCCAACACACCACATGGCCGATAAGATTGTGAGCAGCCACTGCCGCGTCGGCGGCACAAATTCAAGGAAGATGAGCAAGTCCACAGGAACGCCGCCTCCTGCGCCAATTCCAGTGAGCGCCCAGAGCGCACAACATGCTGCAAAATTCGGAGATGCGGCTGCTGCACAGCAAAAGATCCCGGATATGAATAGGGTTATGTTGAAGGCCGGGCTAGAGTTTTTAGAAAAGTAAGGGGACACCTAAAGGGGGATTTGGCTTACCGTCGCCCGATTATATCGCAGTTGACACCCCAAATTGTCGCACCGATGGTGAGCCCGACGTAGAAGCTGTGAGCAGGCCATGTCAGATCTTACTTATAAGGATTTGAGGTAGGGAGCCATACGCTACAACGAGATAGCTAACTCGGGCCGGATTGAACTCAAGTGCTATGGGTGTCAATGATAGTGATAACCCCTGAATTAACATATTATCTGTAGCCCATCTAAAACACCATAGTTAGTAAGCCTAGTAAAACCTCTAGATCTCCCCTAGCCGAGAAACACCTACCCAAACCCAGTAACGAGTAACAACTGCCATTGATACCGACCCATACCCATCTCCGAGAACGCTTTGCTGACCAGTTCGGATTTTAGACGATAAACATCGCTTACAGTACTGTCGCCTTCAGATAGCGCCGCTATAACAGACCCTTGGGATGAGCGGGAGCTGCTCACGTCGGTGGACGTTTGCGCGGGTTTTTCTGACATGGTCGAGCAAGAGAAACCTTTGGTAGTAGCTTAGCCGGAATACCTCTTACGAAGTTTGTCTTGAGGAGTAAAGAGCAAGTTAATATACAGTTCAAAGTGCATTTTCTATCTCCCAGGTACGGCGGCACCTCAGAAACGGGGTATGGTTCCGGAGTGAGACGGCATGCAAAGGGTTATCAGCCATCCGTCTGTGGTTTCAGATCGGGCTTGTGTTACTTCTTTTGAATAGGGCAGGTAGATGTGATAGGATCTGCGGAAATCAACCCAGGATATGTATCGAATCAAGAGGGGTTCACGATCTCGATACATACAGCTTTAATGTTCAAACGGGTTTGACAACTGATAGTATCGATATTTTAATCCATCTATTTTCAATCTAGAACTTTTAGTCATAATCTCTGCGAAGCCAGCTAGAAGGATGTGGGTATATAGACTGTAATACACAACCCTCAAGCTGGATAAGACTTGACTACATAGATCTATAGATGGATATGCATATATAAGTATATATACAATAGACTGTCGTAGGCAATTAATCGATCATCATCATCTCTGAAAGAAGAGTACATGTATTCTTCGGAAATCACAGTTAGGCTAAATTCAGATGCGGGATCTGACTCGCAGCAATCGCCGACCACGTGTATCAGCTCAAATGCCACCCGACGCGATCGACACTAGAACTGTACTGGTAAGCTAAAAAGTTCTGATCGGGCATGCTAACCAGAATGGGCCTTTCTCTAATAAATTTACTAACTTGTGATAGAATAGTAACAATGACTAAGCTCTTGGCATTGGTTTAATTATTAGAGTTAATGACAAAGTAGGAAGAAGTAGGAGCTACATGTACTAGTTAGACATAAATACATGTATATATACTGGATTAGGGAACATATAATCTCGACTATTTATACTTCAAATCTGATAGTTGCTGGAGGCTAGGCAAAACTAACTGTTCCCCTCGGTCATGCATGCAGGGTCGACTTGGTTATCACAGTAAAATAGGCTCTGAAATCAAAGAGTTTAATATAACTGCACCTGCAGTCTCAGCGTAGCATACTATAACTAGGCGCTGCCCCACTGAAACCTAAACTGACGACCCCATTTATTCGTAAGTTCTTGAAATTGACAGTTTCCATGAGATACTCTATAGTAGCTAGTATCATCTACATGTATTCATATATAAACTACGCACAAGCTAGCTGGGGGGGGGGTCACCAAAACGCCTAAAAACACCACGACCCTAAGTTTCTTCGATTGATAGCTAGGACAATGATATATGGGATGTGCCTATATATGTACATGTAAGTATAGTGTTACTAAATCTGTATATATGATAGCTGAGGACATGCCAATAACTCATAAAGGAGATAAGCAAATTAGAAGCAGATCAGCGCACCGGATTTATACACACATTACGTTATATCTACACCATGGCCGGTAGCATTACCTTCCACAACTCCGCATCCCCGCACCCAGAAAAATGAGGTGCCCCATTATTACGATTCCCTGTTCATGGTTGAATCATTGGTTCACCAGCCTCAGGCTAGAAAAATGGCGTCGGGTGTACGTGTACTACCGCCCGGTAGCCCCCTAGTACCGGTAGAACAATCCATGATGGTATCTTGTATCATGGGTATAAATACTCAGTCGTTAATTAAAAGGTCGGGATTTTTGATAAGCGCTTGGTTGCAACGATATCCGACGACTTATGTAGTTAACGCGCGAGTACGGCACGGTAAATACGTCAAAAGTAATTTTACCAACGCGTACGGTGGTGAAAATAATACCAATATTTATACCTTAAAATGGATAAAGCACAGACCCTTTGGCCAAAAGGGGGCTATATAATGCCAATCTATGAGTCCAATTGTCCACTAGTACTAGCTAGTGGAGAATTTCACCACCGGTGCATGGCAAGCGTTTTACCACCACAGGCGGGAAATCTTCATAAGCATCGACACTAATGATTAATGTAGTATAGTGCAGCATAAAGACTGAAATTCAGCATTTTTTGTTGGCACAGGGACTGAAATTCAGTGCTTATACCACCGTTGGTAGAATTACTTTTAGCACATTCACCGCCCCATAATATTCATGGCCCCCTAAAAAACTCAAAGTGTGCCTATTTCAATGTATATACGAACTAAATAGGTTATATTATACGCCTTTCCAGTTCTTTAAAGTCTTGTTGCCCGAGCATCAGAAGTTAATAGGTGCTAAACTCTAAATAAAAAAAGGCGTTCGATCATCTCGCAAATCTTGTGACTACATACGTCAGCTAGGTTAATGAACCGCAAAACATCATATATATGTGCCAAAGGTCTTGCCTGTCTTTGTTGTGCCCGTAGGGATGGAAAGTTGTGTACACCTCTTAAGCCTTACTTTAGGTCACAATTCTTCTTCATCAAGGCGCCCTACGAGACTTCAAGCAATATATACCAAATAGCTTATGCGTATACCTCGAGAACTTGAGCAAGATAAATTAAGGCGGTCGAGAGTTGAAGGCGATGCACATTGGCCTTAGATTTGCACAACCCCCGGCCCCCTCCCCAGAACAGCTAGGCGGCAGGTGGCAGGTTGATACAAAATACCCTCCAAGTAAGAAAGGTGAGTGCCATAACTACAGCATCTGAGCCACATATCACCTATCCGTGTGGCTAGGGGCGCTGGTTTACCGGATGTACGCACGTATTTGAACGCTATACATATATTGCACCCCGCCGTTGCAAGAATAACGATAAGCGGGAGCTCAAGGGTAACTACCGGAACCCCAAGGTTAATGTATATTGTATTCCGAGGCCCTTATATGTAGGGCCCAAATATCAAACAGGACAGTGTAGCACCTGCAGGCCTGGACCCAGAAATATGACCATTCAGTGAGTGACTTGTGACTACATAGTTACAGTTAGGTATGATGCGTGCGGCGCATCTTAAAGATGATATGCCGGTATCTCAGTTAGAGCTCCGTTTGCTTATGAACCAATAGGAACCCCAGATCCCAGCCATGTTATGGCTGTAAATTAACTAAGCCTTGGCAGCAAGCCTGCAACGTAGGGCATAAATGGGTATAATATTGTTACAGAGAATAGTTACAAGTAAATGGCATAGCTAATAACTTTTCAACCAGGCAAGATATCAAAAATCTATGAGATCAAAATCTTTACCATGCCTATACCTACAACTTCATCTCATAGACTTTTGATTCGCGGTGCAGCTTATGTCACCTTTAAGGTGTGCGGCACCATATATGCATGGAATATCACTCGACTATCTAGAGATACTTGGATATTAATTTATTAATACTTCATACATGCATGCATGCATGCAACCCGAAGGTTATAACAAAGCCTCACCTCCCATATATATACCAGAGTCAGGGGGAATCTTCCTCTCCAAAAACCAAACCCAAACAAACAAAACTGACAGGCAATTGCAAAGCATATATAATTGACCAAAAACAAATCGGCTCGGAACCAGTGCATCCCTTTCGAGTCCTCCGGTCCCCAATCTACCACTCCATAAATGTGTTGCTTTTCCTACATCGAATTCTGTTAGTATAAATGTATCAGAAATTTCAGCTGCAGTCCGCGCCAAATTGCATTATTATTACTATGTAGCTACATGCACTTCACATTTAATGCATTCTAAATTTGTCGGTAATGTATCTGTTAATGTAATGTAGCAGTAATGTGTCGAGCACATGTATGTGCTTATATCTTCATGGTAATGTGTTGGTAATGTGTCAAATAAGGTCGCATTTTCAAGTCCCTTATCTATTTGCTGTATTTTCCATTATAAGCTGTGCATATATCTAGTACATTCCAGTAGAAATGTGTCGTGAAATGCATCTGGAATGAATCAAGGAAAGTATCAGGAAAGATCAGGAAACGTATCAGGAAATGAGTTAGGGAAAGCATCCAATAGAAGGTGCATCACAGCTGGAAGTAAACGCATCGATTGATGCCCCCACCACATGGCTTGACTATAAATGCATTTATCGATGCGTTCAATACAATTGTTTGTATGGGAATGAGGCATTTACCCCGTGGTGAGCCTGTTTATCTGAACTGTGCTCAATTGACAAAGTCTGGATCTCGTACTCTCCACTTGTTCACTAGTGTACCCTATCATATTTGAAATTCCCGTACCTGGCTTCAACGTAGTGCATATAACCCACACCCAAGGGGTGTTAATCGTGGTACTTGAGTGAGTTTCCCTAGAGTCCGGTGTCCAAATTAGACATGCAGGTCGGTGGGGTGGAAGTAAGAGAATAGGAGGATATCGTACTCATAGCGAAACACATACACACGATGAATCAAGATGATACAACAAAGTGATACAAGATCTCCGATGAAGTACAAATAAATAAATAAGATCTAGCTTCACAATTTTTGTTTTGTTTGATTGCCGGGGAGGAAAAAATTCGCCAGTCCATATACAGTTGGTATAGGGGAGGGGGCGGTTGCCATAACCTCAGGGTTGCATGCATGTATGAAGTATCAATTAATCAATCTACATGTAGCTCCAAATTAAAGCCATACCAACCTTCGAGTGAGATACTATGACGCAACCGAAAAAAAATTAAAGTTGGTTGTATTTTATTCCCTCCACCCCCAAAATTTAACCTAAGAGCCAGAGCCGGAGTTAGGATAGATCAATTGATTCTATTTTTTGGAGATTAGGGCTTTCGTGATGTCCGGGACCCGATCACATATATCCACCCACAGACGACTTCCCTATCCACTCGAGCGCGCACCCCTCTCACTCGAATATTTAATGTAAAAACGAAAGGATCTTCGTTGTAACCGGCTTCTGTACTACTAACTCACCGTTATCAACTGTTCAACTGAGAGGGTGTTCGAGTGGCCAGGGGAGTTAGATTATCAAGATAACCTATTTCGGTATCCGAATTAATCGATGATCGATCTCTCGCCTCCAGATAATTATAGGCTAACGTCAGCACCAAGGCTTAAAGCTTATCACAAATTTGAGACATTGGGTTATATAATGTCTGCGACTCGAGCCAAGTCAGCAAATATAAACGAGAAATGGGCCTCAAATATATACCATGTGTCCACTCACGCCCAGCATTTTCTCGTGACAAGCTTATCTAGGCCAGCTTCCGGCCGTGAGCCATATTTAGCCTTTTGCGCAGACATACTTAGCTCCATGATTGATCCATGGCAAATATGGTTAGCGCCTCCAGCTTAAGCCCCTCTTGCCGATTGATCTCCCATCAACCAAGATTTCACACAGAGGCA
The DNA here is from genome assembly GCA_024713865.1 of Morchella sp. 2016-72. Classification (NCBI taxonomy): domain Eukaryota; kingdom Fungi; phylum Ascomycota; class Pezizomycetes; order Pezizales; family Morchellaceae; genus Morchella; species Morchella sp. 2016-72. The sequence continues at coordinate 170,014 of JAMJEY010000009.1, forward strand.
TATAATCGTGGGAAGCCGTAAAACATCTACGCAAGCCTAGAATGAATATTAATCGATGCCGACACGCGTACGGAGCCGGCCATATCTAGCAGCCTGCTGTGCCACACGGGTAGGGTAACCGAAATCTGGTTCCCGTCTTGCATGGGCTCTCACTCGGCGGACGAATACGAGTGCTGAAGATCCGGATATCCCGCGATCAATTGCCAAAAAGGTAACTAAAGGGTAAAAATCCCCCGCAACATATCTGCTCCGTTCCGATCTAAGACCCCCCATATCCAATCGATCGAAGCTGCCCCTAATTAAGAGATACTTCCTGGCAGCTGACATTAATTCTGTATATATGGCTGATCATGACTGATCACCAATTAAACGTGCCATGTATCTCCATTGTTCAGCAGCTCTCAGATCACGACGTAGCTAGCTAGCTAGTTACATGTTGTATATTAGCCAGCTACAGCCCCAACACAACTGCTGGGCAATCTCCGAGACTCCCGAATGAATGTTGTGAGACTTTTCGTTATAGGTTATGCCGGCGCCTGATCTAGACCGGGATAATTGTGAGGTCATAAAAGGTACTCGGGGCAGGTAAAAGGTACCGGACAACAAAGGTTTTTGGTTCACCAATGGGTGCACGTACTAGGCGAGAACTACTGCAAAAAAGCCCAGAGACAAAACCTGCATTATCCGGTACTATTTACCTGCCCCGAGCAGCAATCGATAGGTGACCGCTTATGAATATTTGTTTAATTTTGTGATTATAAGGTGTAACTGATCCTGAAGATAAAGTGCCAGAACCAAAGACCCTCGAGCAAACCCATAGCCACGGCAGCTAGCATTTCTTGATTAGGTATGGAGACTCTCCATGCACTGCTATATACGTCTGCTCCCATAGGTTAGTATATATCGATCTTATAGAATTTTGATATCTTTGGTGGCTGTGAATTTGTTCAAAGATCTCTGCGTTTTGTAAGAATGGATGCACTATACTTAATTCAATGTCTCCCGAAACCACGTGTGCAGTTTCGGTCTCGAGCACGTTCAGTGTCGACGACGTCATATAGGCCTGCCTATAGGGCTCACCTCGGGCATTCATCATGATCACTAAATCTCCTTTATCCGCGTCTGATATGCAGAAGGTATGTATGTACGCACGAGTAGATGACCCCGCTGCTCACCCGGACCTTTACCCCCTTCTCAATCAATCAAGGCTAACTGTCCAGGTGAGTGTGGTGTCCGGATAATTGACGGAGTCATCTATAATCACATATAACTTAACCATTTCAATCTTACCTCGAGGCTTGAGATATACTAAACACACTCTCTCCAGACACCGAGAGTACGTCTGTCTGTGGTGCTAGCCTAGTATTGGTAGATGTGAGACCCCCGGAAAATCAGTGAGTATGTGCCAATCTTTTAAGGCGTGTCGGCCGGCCGGCTGCAGGCGATTAACTAGGGCAAATTAAATAATATTGGCAACTTTCGGCTACATATGTATCGCCCTAACTCAGCAGCCATGGGACTAAACAGATCTGTGTCGAGTTGCCTTTTTTCACTCCATACTCCGGCCTGTGGACATTTTATCTGAAAGTAGCACACCAGAGTTAATTGGTGCTAAACTCTCACCACGCGCACGTCTGTTGATTTGGACTGAATTAAAAGAAAACACATATATACACCAGCGACAAATATGGCATGATAAGAGATTAATTAACAGCATTTTATATGTTCTCTAATTATATCCCTTGTGCTGATTACCCATTAACTCCACACTATTTCAAAAGCGGGCTCCAAGAATTAAGTATTCGGGCGGCGGGCGAATCAAATCCCTAAAGGTCTCTTCATAAGCATATACTAGTCAGTTAATTGCTATCATACCGGCCAGCAACTGTCTCGATACCCCAGCAACCAAGAGATTGTGATATTGTCTCACAGCTAGTATAGATACATGATCGGATCCATAGACAGGATTTTAAATTAGGGGATCGGTGCCAATATTCCTGCATTTGTATATATGTGGGGATGACTGTCGAAACATGATTTCCCTTGAGAATAAGATTCTTAAATATTGAGTACGTATACCTTGAATCACATGCACGTATAGTCCATAGTTGAATTTGGACTAACTCTATGTATAAGCACGCCGACATAGTCAAAACTAATTACCAACGAGGTTTGTCATGATTGATCCCTTCACAAATGGAAGGCCTAGGGCACATCTCAAAGTCTCCAAATCGGAGCACCCGAACGCCCGGTACTAATTATCACTGGCACGGCAAGGGTTCAATGAACGACCGGGGAAGCTGTATCAATCATCAAGCTACACTACAGCACAGATCAAAATTGATATGTATTGAACATAGCGACGTACAGGAGCTATGGCAGCTAGCGCGGCCCACGAGGCAGTTCGAGACGAGCAGATATAGACGCAGATACCTCAATGTGCCCCTACGGACTAGCGTCAGACTTTATCTTACTTTAGCGATGCGGAATAATGGCTCTAGGCAGCTGGATCCGGTCTCTAGAGGTGCTCGAGGCAAATAATCACCATAGTTATAATTAGCTAACTCCTAATAGTGTATAATTGTATTCACTCGGCCGTTGAGGCTGCTCTACGAGGTACATACATGTATATATATAGCTTGAGTAATTGTATATAAACCAGTTTCAATATATAGAAAAGAGAAAATCTTCTCACCGAATGGTACTAATAAGAGTATATATATGCCTACCTAAACTATAAACCTTGAGCAGCTTGTGGTTGAGGTGCCTCGAACATACCCGCCTCATCTACCCCCCGTGCTTTGAGTTGCATACAATTAATGAATTAAATTACAGAAAGGAAAAAAAAAAACCTGTGCTTTGAGCTTTCTCGAAGCCTTTGGCTTGAAACAGTGTCTGGAGCAGGAATGTCTCGTGGACCACATGCACATTATAGCCACAACATTGTCAAGAAAAGGCGCGCATTTCTTTTACGGGAAAATGTCCGAATAAAGTTTTAATGGAACCTCTATTGTGATGTGGGAATAACAACCAGCCAAATATTTAGTATCATATGTAGCCACGTACATTTTCTGGGGGTCAATGCATATATGAAGGGGCTCAGATCAGATTAATGATTTCGGCCAAGGCGGAGATGAATACGGTCAACTCCTATTAAAGATTGGTTACGTACACAGACCAATAATGGTACATGTATGTTCTCCTTATTAGGTTACGTAGAGCTTAGCTAGGGAATTAACCATATTCCATATCTGTATATCCCTTGCATGATGATCATTCTTATCATGTCAATTCATTGATCTCTCACCCTCTGTTATATAGTGGGCAGCACCCCTAAACCAAGGGATAATGAGTGTACTAGTAATATATTACGGAGGTAAGCTTTAATTGGGAAAATAACCGGAATGCCAAGGATGTCACGAGGAGTTTCTTTGATCTGCTTCTGCGATCCTTGTAAAAGTTTCTCCGAAGTAACGCCGAAGTGTGACCGAACAACCGTCAAAATGTTTTTCCGTCTGGGGAAACATAGGAATCCCCCCGGCATCCCGGCGATAACGGCGCTCAAAAATTACAGCAAGGCAATATACAATGCGAGTATTCATGTGTGAGAATTGCCTATAGGTGGATATAGTGTTCCATATCGCAAGGGACTAAGGCTCAGAAGGAAAGGAAACTCTCCACAGTATAAGAAGAAGAAGCCGCGGCTTTCTGTCTCTGATGTGTTAACCAGAAACAAAACCCAGAAGTCCGCGGACCGGCATCAAAATGTTTTCACATCTACTAACGTCAGATTTCTACAGTAGTTTTCTAAGAAACACAAGCAAGATGATTATGAAAACAGACCCAAAACCCTTAGACAGTGATCACCATCGTGCGTGGTGGAAGGAGGCCTCGGTATATCAGATTTATCCATCATCTTTCAAGGACTCGAACGGAGATGGGTTAGGGGATATTCCGGGTATAATAGAGAAATTAGACTACATGAAAGGCCTTGGGGTAGATGTTGTGTGGCTTTCACCAGGTATTACTACTCTTCTTTTCCGTTACTAATACACCTCTTAGTATGTGGAACTTATATAGGTCAAGGCTGACAGCGCACAGTGTACAAATCGCCGCAGGTGGACATGGGATATGACATTTCCGACTACTATGATATCGATCCCCGGTATGGAACAGTAAAGGACATAGAGACATTGATCAGTGGTTTGCATTGTCGTGGTATGAAGTTGGTTATGGACCTTGTGGTGAATCATACTTCAGATCAAGTCGGTTAAATTACTTTAATAGTGTGCGGTTTTTAGTTGGGTTTACTCTAATATTGACCCAATAGCATGACTGGTTTCTTGAATCGAGGGCTTCCAAACACTCTCCAAAAAGGGACTGGTACATTTGGAAACCAGCAAAATATGACGCGGGTGGGACTAGGAAGCCTCCGAATAATTGGAGTTCGATCTTTGGCGGTATGTAATATCACCACACCCTCATTTACGTACGCCAATATCTAAAACAGTTGTTCCACAATTGTAGGGAGTGCTTGGGAATGGGATGAACCAACACAGGAATATTACCTCCACCTCTTTTGTCCAGAGCAGCCAGATATCAATTGGGAGAACCCCGCTGTCCGTACTGCCGTATACGACGCTATGTCCTTCTGGTTGAATAAAGGCGTCGACGGTTTTCGTATGGATGTCATCAACCTCATCAGCAAAGTTCCCAGCCTCCCGGATGCGCCGGCGACCATATCAGGCGAGCCATGGCAGCCCGGGACGCAATACTATGCGAATGGGCCGCGTATGCATGAGTTTCTGCATGAGATGAGAAAGGAAGTATTGGATAAATATGACACTATGACCGTGGGCGAGATGCCATGGATTAAGGAGCCAGAAGAGGTGTTAAAAGCTATCGGGAGAGACCGGGGAGAGTTAGATATGGTTTTTCAATTTGATATGTATGGACCAGATCAAAGGTTTGCGGCTCATCGTACCACGGCTGGGCTAATTGAGTGACAGCGTTGATATGGATATCGGAGCATCGGGAAAATTCACAAAGCACGACTGGGATCTAAAAGAGCTAAAGGGTATTGTTAACAAATGGCAAACGTTCATGCAAGAACACGACGGATGGAATGCACTTTTCCTGGAGAACCATGATCAGCCGCGTTCGGTCAGTCGCTTTGTGCCAGATAAGCCCGAGTTACGAGAATATGCAGCGAAGATGCTAGCCACATTCTATGCATTACAAAGAGGGACCCTATATTTGTATCAAGGGCAGGAATTGGGGATGTCCAACGTGCCAAAAGACTGGGGGATTGAGGAGTATAAGGATGTGGAAACGCTTAATCATTGGAAGCAGTATGTTTACCAGCGCAGCGATATTACTATGTGATTATCATGCTGAGCGTGTTTCCCAAAGGGCTCTAGAAGAGAGAGGTGGCAATGAAGAAAATATAGATGATTTGATGGAAATCATTCGGTTTCGAGCCCGTGATAATAGTCGAACTCCTATACAAGTGAGTTATTGTATATAACTCAGCCTCCGTACCTAAAAACTGACATGTCACTAGTGGGATGGTTCCGCTAACTCCGGATTTACCACCGGGACCCCATGGATGCGAGTCAACGACGACTACAAATCCTGGAATGTAGCTCAGCAGATCTCCAATAAGAACAGTGTGTACAACTATTGGCGCTCACTTCTAGAACTCCGCAGAGGCTACGAAAAACTCTTCATTTATGGCTCTTTTACGATGCTAACCGTGGATAATCAAATGGTATTCGCATATAAGAGAAACTTTAGGGGTACGAGTGCTGTAATTGTTTCAAGTTTTTCTGTGGAGGCCGTTTCTTGGTCGGCCGAAGACGAGGGAATAAGCCTGAAAACCGCCGAGCGAATTATGGGAAACTACGATGACTCTCAGATCGTTGATGGGATTTTGATGCTGAGGCCGCATGAATGTGCGGTATTTATCATATAAATAGTTTTCTGTTTTAGCTTAGGAAATTTCCTAAAAAGCTATATTTACTTCTCTAGTCGGCTCAGGGAGCTCTGGGGGGGAGGGGGGGGTTGACATATGGCACCTCATTTTCGATCCACGGTTCGAGTTTCGGTGGTACGAGTTTTTCTAGTTTCATGTAGCTACAGTACACTTACCCGTCAGACATTATACACAATAAAGGCGAAAGGGATATCTTTTTTTTTTTTTTTTTTTGATTGTCATATATATCTCAACGAAACATGAATATAGCTTCGTTGGGCCTGCATAAAGCACATGCAGGGGGGAAAGTCTATTTCAACCGCAGTTTACCAATGGGTTGCTTTTTTGGATTGGCTTACTTGGCGTGGAGGAGTAAATCATACGCAATGATAAGCCATCGCAAGCAAGCCATCATTAGTCTACAGTCATGGACCCCGCGTTGGGAGGGGGTTCCAGAGGAACGGACTCCATTCCTGGGACAGACCAATCTGGTAGCGGTGTGGATTCCATATTATGCGTGAACTTTAGTACAGTAGCCATCCATGAACAATAAAAGGGAGAAGTTTTATTTAAAGCTGATGACCATGATTGTTTAGAAATACCTGAATAAAGCAGGTGGATACCACACATGCACACCATACACACCCATCAGTCTCAAGCAACGCAAAGGTACGACAAATATGCACGGATAGCACCTAGATCAGTAGGTACGAGGTACTTAACTGTGGGAGTACTGAACTTTTAGCCTAATAATATGCAGCCACCTCTGTTTTGAAAGATCCTGGCATGGATCAGCTGAAGCCTGAGCTGACTTAACCAGGAATCCATTGGCTGCATAACCCCTCCTTATGTAACTGGGCGGTCTATACCCCGGAGTGTAAGTCTACATCCATCCCCCGTTAACTCTCATCACTTAACGAAGCATCTCTCTTGCGGGGTAAAAAACTATAAGCCGTACTAACAGGGGTACCTTTACACACCTATTCACTCTCTGCCCCTGGTTTTTTTTCCTACAAGACAATTTCCCCGCGTTAAAGAATCCAAAATCGTCATCGATACTATACATTACACTACCAGTGCTCAGCTCCGTTGCTCTGCTCTCACCCTCCTCCTCCTCAGAAGTCAAAAAAGGTTCTTACTACTTCCCGAGCTCCTCAAATCATGCAGCCGAGTGGCTCCCGCAATGTACCCATGTCTGATCTTAGGCAGGAGGACTAATAATCTTCCCGTTCCCGTAGGCATCTGTTGGTTTAGAGGCGAAGCCGATAACTACATACCTCCTCCAAGAGCTTCCCCCCCCCCCTCCCCCAACAGCGCCCGAGACGATTATTGAGACAGATTTATGGAAAGATGTCGGCGTTTACAATATCCACTACCAGCAATCGGGCTTGTGATTGCTGTAATAGACGAAAGGTGAAGTGCGATAGGGGACAGCCTTGTCAAAGCTGCTTTCGGGCAGAGCTGGCTTGCACCTACGCCACAATACCCCGAAAAAGAGGTCCGAAAGGACCCGCAGCAAAGAGAATATACGCCATCAAGCAAGACCAACTACAGACAAGGGAAATAGCAGGAAGGGCCACGCCAGAAGAGTTGGGGAAGCAGAGAAACTACTCGCGTTCTCCAAGCTCTGATGCTGAAGGAGTGGTGAATACCGATTCACTACTCCTCCCATTCACCACGCATGGTACGAGTGTTGGAGATGTCCAGTTTGATCCTACTTCTCTCTTTACGTCCTTTTTACACTTTGATCACGCACCGGGTACCCATCCAGGGATCTTTGAGCCACACCCAATGCTTGCGCGTCCATCAATCGATGGATGTTTAGAGCTATTTTTCAAGAACATGTACCCAATTATGCCCATCCTCCATAGAGAATCCTTCGCCGCGCGACTCGCAAACTACCAGTCCGAACCAGAGCTATATGCACTTGTATGTTCCCTATGTGCTATGACGATGATCCAACTATTCACTACTCCCGGCAACCACAGCGACCTACTACTACCAATTTGCGAAGCATTAATTTCAGAATCGCTAAGAGCAAGGAAACACTGCGACTATATCGGATCAACCTCTATCGAAACTGTCCTAACCTCTTTCTTCCTCTTCTGTTCGTACGGGAACCTTGAAAAGAATAACCATGCCTGGTATTATCTCAGGGAGTCTATATCGTTTGCGCAATCTATCGGGATGGATGACGAAAAGAGTTATATAAATTGTGACGTAGTCGAAGGGCAGCAACGTCGGCGCATATTTTGGCTCTTATTCATCACCGAGAGGTTCGTCCTAACCCTACCCTATTCACCTGCTTATTTAATCGTATGATATTTCTTTCCTCGGTAACCACCCACAAACTAATCCAAACTCACCCCCGCAGAGCTTATGCGCTACAGCGCCACCGGCCCCTCGGCTTAAGAAAAACAATATCCCTCCCTTCGCCCGACGATTCCCGCGTCGATCCAATCCTACTCAATAACTTCATCACCCTTGCAAAACTATTCCAAAGCGTCGATCATTCTTTCCTCGATCTGTGGAATGAGGGGGACGATAGTGAGTTTTCGGATAGCATGATCCTCAAACTCCACGAACAGTTACGGTCTACGACACCACATATAACTGATGCGATAAGAATTCAAAAGGCGGATATACTAGTGAGCCAACAGTGGCTACACCTGCTTGTTTGGCAGTTAAGTCTGATCAAAGGATGTTTGTCGAGCATGGCATCAGTCGAAACCATGAGATTGCAATTTCCGGTTACAATTGCGAAGAGTGTTTTGGATGTTACATCGCGAGTATCCGTAAATGATTTAGAAGCACATGGTATTGGAATGGTACGTAGCTTTAATCCTTTTAATAAAATAATTAGACCGCGCCATATCAATCTAAACATACATATGCATAAGTAATAAACGAAGGGAGTACAAATGCTGACCTTTCACAGCAGGAGAAGCTATTTGATGTCGGATGTGCTCTCTCGGATGTTATAGTCTGTGTTCCAGACTTTGCTACCATGGCTGCATTCGAAGTGAGCCCTAAAGAATGCCTTCATGAACTAATTACTACCCTTGCAAACCTTCGCGGGGGTCATTCCCGCTATTTGAACGCATTGATTGCAAGGGCGGATGGCGCCCTGCAGCTAAATTCACCATCACCTACAACCTTCCAGCCCTATTTAATGGAAACAAATGATGACCTAGAAAGTTCCGAGAATGAGAGATCCAGAACTATCTCACCGACTGATTCCGATAGCCTCACGGATATACTGTATGTATAATGGCTGATCCGTTTACACGGGCGATCTTTCTCCCGCTCTGAATCATGGAACCCCTGTGTTTTGCCCTTTCTGTACTATCTCAGATTAGCGAGGAGGGCCTACTCCCTTGTTATCAATGATGTTTATTGTATCAATACTTTCATAAATTTATCATTCAGTAATCATAACCCTACTGTTGATGAAGCATGTCGGCAACTGATATTCCCAGTATACTAAATAGAGCAGATGTACCAAGATCTGGGATGGGATTACGCTGTCATGGTCATACTGTTTTCGGGGGTGGTGGGGCACGCCATTTAAAGGTAACACTTACTAAGCGCTCTACATGCTGCAAACGAAGCTTTGGATAAGACAATGGAAAGTCTGTGGGCATAATATATCCACCGGAAATCGATTTAGAGATCTATCAATAGAACTGTGCCTCTTGGCATCCATATCAAACTGTCTGAATCTTGAAGGGAGAAAACAAAACATCAAAGGCCCGCCATTTGTTCTTACCAACCACCAGCTCCTGTCCAGTCTATGCTTCATTAGTCATCAGGTCGAGTGACTTTTGGTGAAAAATGTACCCTGGTTAACCGTAGGTCACTTAAGTAAATAACCATGAATGCAGATTATATAACAGGGTTTTTAAATCCTAATTGGAATGCGTGGGTACTAGTTATCCTGCCTATGGCAAGCATGGGCGCATGCTTCTCCGCCCGGACCCAGCTCGGACCGAAATCCACAGCGCTTGCTGCATTTTTTCAGACGTGGCAATTTTCCCAATGAAGCGCCGCCGCGCCCGGCAGTTGCTAAATAACTGCTGATGAATGAGAATGCTGTACACTTCATCATTTCGCCATTTCCCCATTTCCCCTGTTCTGCTTTCTGCCTTGTAAAATGGAAGACAAAAAGCAATTTCCTTTTTTTCCTTTTTTCAACTCTAACGTTTGTATATGCAACTAACTACCGTCTTTCGTCAAGACGCCTCAAAATCCCGGGTAGAGACCAAACATACATATGTGCAGGCTCTGCGGAGACAGGTGGCTCATAAAAAACGATTCTTTCTTATTGGTTTGGAGCATGTTTTCACTACCACCGTTATGCTTACAACCAGGGTATCTTTGCGCTAGATACATGATTTGTTTGAGCCCGTGATCTTACCTCAATAGTATGGGCCGAAGCATTCGGCGGAGCTTCAAAAGCTTTCGGATAACCAAGCCGTTCAAGAGATATCTATCCTAGTGACGCAAATTGAAACCAGCTGAGGACAACTTCTGGTAAGTTGATCTGATAGACACCATAAACACAGGGCTGCCATGCATGGCTCTAATGGGGATGGGGTCTCTTTTCAGCCAAGGGCAGATATCAACTGATCAGCGGAGGTAATTGGGAGATCTGAGACCAGGTTTCTTCATCCCAGTAATAACCAAGAGTAATAATTATAGCTACTGAATTCGTCTCCCGTCAGAATTTTAGTCACACAATTTCCGAGACCTTTGATAAGTAATCGACCCCTTCAGCCCTTCTTTGACTTGTGGGGCACTCGGATTTCGCGTTTAACTGTATACAGACTCCACTAAATTACTATCTCCGTTCGTTTCAAGGGTGTATCGTTGTCCGCCCCAGTAGATTTAGAATAGATAGAGTGCAATTCAGGACATGGATTCTAATAGTGACTTATAAATCAAACAATAGCGTAAATTCAACAAGCCGCTATGGTTCCAAGAAAAGATTTTCAGATATTTCAGAACAATGGTACGCATCGATCATACCAAGCAAGCAATCCAAACTAGACTAACATTTGGCATTTAGCCGAAAAAGAACTAGGGCATGCATCACAGCCTGCCGTAGGCGTTGTGATTAGAAAATACACACTATACACAAACAACAACAAATTTTTGTCAGCCCTATTTTACGAGCCCTACAATAATATGGTACGATTTTTGGCCTGGCTTGGTGACTATCAATAATGTCAGACTCGCTCGTTCAGGTCTAGCAGCATCATAAACCCACGAAGATCTGGTTACCGAGATAGTGACCCGAAAACCAGAATTCAATGAACACGTGCCTCGTACTCGCAGAGAACATTCTCTTCTGATGAGTTCCTGCATCGCCAAAGTATAGAGTACGTACATGTTAGAGCACTTTACCTCAACAGATTAGTCGTTCACGGAGTGAAGACGGATTTTGACGAACAGGGGGGGGGGTTCAGCAAATAAGAAACACAAAAAGAAACTTGGCTGTTTCTCACTCTAGTTATAATAACCCCTGTCTGTCAACGCTGTCCAGTGTTTGTCCTCGCCCCGTGAACGACTGCTAGAGTAGCTATGTAGCTAATCATCCTCAACAAATATTTCAAGCTATGTATAAAGTCAAATCGAGTGCTTAACGATGATCCTCACTGCTCATACAATCAGGTACAAGGCCCATCAGTAAATCGCTCACAACTCGAGCCCCGTACAACCAAGTTCCGAATAGGGAAATATCAACCGGGAGAAATGTCTTACATGATCGATATCGCCAGATGGTGTGGCATGACGTCCGCGGCCGACGTTACCCGTGTAGAGAACCTTTCTCACAGCTGCGCATCTCTAGAATTTTGAGCATAGACTCTTCGCATCCTCCACCCCGGACCCCAGAGAATGGTGTGCCTAACTAACTTTGTGCGGAGAAATTACAACTGTATATGATTGACGGGCTGAAGACAGAAAACGGTCAGCTAGCTGGTTTATCAATAAATAGGACTGTCCTACATGGGGGGGGTACTAAATGAATATTTTAGGCATGTATTATTCGAATCCATTCTGAAAGGGGATTTTTGTTCCAAATAAGCGGACGCTCGGGCCTCCCTTCCCTTCTTTAGGCCGGTTACTATATGCCTAATTGTATCTAACCCCCACGACACACACAAAAAAAAACATAGGTCAATCATTCTGAATCCGAAAGAAAAGAATAAAAGCGATAATTTATTACGATTGTTAATCAGGGGGGGGGGGTCTAGACAATTTTCCGAAATGCCCCGGCTACTCCGCACCTTACTTGCATTCATACCTAGGTAATAATAAAACAGTAAATAAACAAGTAAAGGGTCATAGGTTCTAATTTGTTAGCAGTACTACTCGCTGCGCCTCTTAGTTCATTCTTCCGAGAGGCCTCGTCATAAATCTGCACATCAAGCCAGGGAGAGAGGCAGAGAGAGAGTGTGTGATTTACGACTATGTACTTACGCAGGGCAGATATGTCCGAAGCGCAGAGTGAAAGTTTTCACCAATCACCAATCAAACAACGCCCAACTGTTTAATTGACGATGCGGCAGTAACAGTACATCTGCGACCCAATAACTTGAAAGTGCTAAGTGCTTGGGGTCCGGGATGCCCGCCGTGAGTAGCTGAACCAGTGAGCCTCAGGTAGAGTGCATGCTAACATACGCAAAAAGAACAACCTCCCTTCCATCGTACAGGCAGCCAACCATCTAAGTAAAGTATTGCATCTGCGGGACAATCCTGGGCAATAGCTACCGCATGATCATGATCTACGTACCATCTGCGCAAAGCCCTTTCGGAAACTTATCGTCCGGCCCTAGCGTAGTGGTGGCTGAAAGTCTTTTTTGATCCTAGTACATACTTGCAACGGGAATATTTCGCGTCTACAGACATATGTCGTACCGTGGCGCCAATAGATGTGGAGACCGAAGCATTTGCACTAAAGATTGTGGTCCTCTGGCTTGTGCACTCCAAACGTGCGGTAGATTTTTTTGAAAGCCGAACCCCTTCCCGCTTTTCCGGGTGTGGGGGGTGGGAAGGGGGGTATGCCGGAGATCGGTTTTGGCCTCGGGGTTGCTTTTCACTAACTGCACCCTGGGTGGTCAGGCCGGCCGGTGAGTAAAGGGCTTAATTGGACTAGTTCGAAAAAGAAGACAACAGGTACTTACTCTGTGCAAAGCTCCTACTGGCTGAGTTTGATCATTAAGCAAATGACTACAACATCAGAAAAAGAAATAAGAAACCCCCTTCGGGAATCTTGATCTTAAAAAGAAGGTTTTGACATACATAGGTACATACGGAAGAAGGATGTACCATGAGACAGGTAACCGCCGTAGCGTTATAGCTACACTCGTTTCCCGTAGGTCCACAATTTATGAGACACGCAGTTTTTGCACGGCCAGTACCTAGCTACTCCACGGGCCACGCTAGTTCAACCGCTCTTCACTTCAGCATCGGACAGCCCGTAGCTAGAGTACTACATACATGTTATAGGTAGTCACTTGTCTAGTTAGATACTGATATTCGCAGAGAAGTCTATGCACTAACTTCAAATACAGGACTAAGGGGGGGGGGGGGGGGCTTCCCTGAGTATGCTTGAGATGTTTTGAAACCCCCTCAGAGCTGACGATATGGCATGATATGATTTTGACACATTATTAGCAGCGCCCAGGTAGTACCTATATGTATTTAGGTACGCCGAATAAAGAATCAATAGACCTTGTTGCATATCTGCCAATTTCCTTCGATTCGTCACATCACTGGAGATCTCTTCATCACCCTGGGGTTTGCGGGTAGAATCTTCACTAGCTGCCGAGTCCCGCGTGGTTGATGGCTTTGAACGAGGAACTTCCCTACAAGAGTTAAGTCAGAACCCCAGTCTCATCATATCATATCTATCCCATCAACCTGCTGTATAATATAAGGCAACTGTTGTAGATTTGTTTTCGCAATTTTTATACTATATTAGCTAGCAGTGCAATCCCGTAGTCCGTGGTATGGAGTAACAATAGATTATTGCTGTTATTAGTTGATCAATCGGGCCGTGGCTTCACTCTTGCGTGGCGCTTACCGCATTGTAAATAGCCCGAACAGGCTTCTAGCTACCCACAGAGGTACCTGTAACCTAATACTTTATGTGAGCATAAATTAATATCGATGTCCACCATCGCAGGAAACAATGCAAGCAACATGTACAAATATTACGTGGAAACTTTCCCCCCTAATATTGATAAGCTCTGTGTAAGTTAAACAGAAGAGTGTCTCGGTGAGTATACCGAACGAGAATGCACAAATGACAGACACCGGAGAAAAGGGACATACCTACTAGGAAAAAAAAAATAAAAAAGAGCAAAGATGGTTATACGGATTCAGAAGATTGCACCGAACGGAAGGCCCGGTGGTTTGGGCGAAGAAGCTATGAAGGGCAAGTATTAACCCCATCCTGAAACTCCCGACTAGAGCCTAACTAGAATGTACCAGTAGATCACTTACCCCCCTCCCCTCTCTATCCATCCATCCAGACACCAAACCCCCCGCCTCATCAATCCGGTAATTCCTCGCCCTTCTTTCCAGTGTGTGTGCGTGTGTGCGTGTGTGTGTGTGTGTGCATGGTATCCTTCGTCACAACAGAATTAGTATCCGCCGTGCCCTAAGTGGCTTCTTTAACGAGAACTACTGTCTGAGCTCTCCCTGTCTCACGTCTGTCAAGTATGTCAAAAATTTAACAGGTAGCTAGTGCTGTTTGGTTGACAGGCACTAATGTCAGTCAGTCAAAGAGAGAGGCCTTGTATGTAGGAATTTGAACGTAGCCACATACAGTGAAAAAGCTTAGACCTGTAGATTTTCCCCTTCCCAGCTTCACATGCCAGTTTACTCACCGCAAGTTTGTCACACAAGGAAAAGATCGCAAGTATTGTGGGCTGATACTGCTTCCCTTGGCGGAGGCAGTAAGTTTCTGGTGAGCTAAGCCTTCAATATTGTTGACTGCACCCAGGTCGCTGGTACAGTACATAATATACTCTAGGTACGGGTCAAGTTGGTTACGGAGGATTTGTACACTCATGTTCGTTATATAGCAACTGGGTGGACCCGCATGAAAAATTTTATAATCGGACGCTTGTGATTTGGAGGAGTTTAAGCAAGGGTTGGAGCACATATATTGATATAGCAACTTGGCCCGCCTACCTACCTGCAACAATATATCATCTCTCGATCTTCCTCCCCCAATCTAAACCTTTCAAGATTATTCTATCACGCCCTGTACACGACATCACACAACTTGAAAAATATCATCATTACCACCCATAATAATCATCATCGGCATCAACCATCATCTCCAATACCACCGCTAGCACGATGTATTCCCCGCCGAACTCGAGCTCGACAAGGCGTAGCATAGCAACAAGGCAAAGAGTCTCTCGTGCGTGCGATCGATGCAATCATCTTCGCGTAAAGTGTGATGGCCAGAGGCCCTGCGAGCACTGTCTGGGTGAGTGATTCATTTATGCCACTCCTTCATTTTCCAACAACACAAGTTGGCTCGCATACTAACATTCATAACTATGGTACCAGTATATGGACTCGAGTGTAAATACGAACGGAGGCAGAAAAAGCGAGGCAAAGGTTCTTTGAGGATCAACTCTGGTGAAAACTCAAGCACAAACCCAAACGAGCCGATGACGCCAACTACCAGTGTAAACTCACCATCATCAAGCCCTACCGCCTTCCATCTCTCAATACCTCCAACACATCTATTCTGCCCCGAAGACAAAGAAGGTTATCCGACTGAGTTCGTTAGTGTTTCTTCAAGTGAGCAATCGTCGCAACACTGTACACCAGAGCCCCCTTACTCGTCTTTGTATAACAAAGCCGATCCAGAGACAACTGTTTATACGAACGGAAGGTCCCGTGGTAGTGGAGGTTTACAGCAACAGCATAAACATTGTTTCGAAATCCCAGAGCCAACTAGCTACCCCCCTCTGCTATGGAACCGGACACATCCAGGCCCCTTCGATCCAGCTAAGTGTACAGCTCCGACTCCCCCTTCAAATCCGGTACCCATGACACCACCAGAGGGATACCATATGCTTCCGTATATGCCCCTTTGCGCAAATTGTCACTGCAATCCTTCAGTACGGCTATATCCGGGATCGATCTTGTGGCTGCCTGTGGCTCAGTCACAGGTGGGCGATGGGTCAGAGTACAACGGGTTGACGTGTGAGGGTGGCACATACTGCTTCCTTGACCAGCAGAAGGCTACAATACGAGAGTCATGAGGTTGGTTTTGTCATTAGTTGGGGGTAGAACCTAGTTAGGGTTCTGAGAAATGCATTATTTCGTTTGTTTTTGGTTATGGGTGGGAGTTGGAAAAGTGATTTGTCGGGCGGTTGGGGTTGCATCTGTATCTGGTCCGAGGTGGGAGGCTCTCAAGAGAGATTTGTTTTCTTTTTCATTGATTACCATGTATGTGTGGGGGTTTAATTCTGCTGGACAGGAACGGGGCTCACTCAGGAGCTGCATGTAGAAATTTCTGTTTGGCTTACTACTATGCCGTATATATTGGGGATGCTTTCTTTTCTTTTTCGGTATTTATAATAGTGAAGTGGAATATATATATTTACCCATAAGACCTGAGAAGTTCTGGCTGAGTGGTAACCTCGTTCTTCACTCGTTGTCACTCGACACCCCATCTTCATTTTCTAATCCTCCTGACCTGTAACACGACACCACCGACATATCAATATCTGTTTCTCCCCATCATGGTATCTCCATGGCAAAGAAGAGGAAGGCAAAGGAATTATAATTCATGCCTAATCCCAATTACATTCAGCATGAATTGCTTGATAAAACCCACTGAAACATTTTTGAGACAATGATCTGTATCACGGTCTTGCGCGTGGGGGTTGCCGAAAAAAAATCACCGCGGACCCACGCGACCGGCCCACTTACAATTGAAAGGTCGAACGGAGAAGCGTAATATGAATCACCTTCTTAACCATCACCAACTGTCTGTTAGTCAATGAGGGAAAACTCTCTGGTATCATTATCATGGAACTCGACAACCTGGCTTTGATTGCAACTGGATTTCTCCAAACCATTGCCGCGCCAACGTACCTACAAGCACATGTACAACTCCACATACAAACAACGGAACTTTCCATCAACGGTCCAACATGTCTAATTGTCCTCGGAAAGCCTGTCAGACTAGATAGAGATCAGTCCGCATACCTCGGAGTGAACGCGCGGGGTTTTGTGTCTGCTTCTAGAAATTGAAAAGGAAAACCCGTTGTTGGCGCATTGCCCAATGCAATGAAAAAGATCTCAGAAAAGTGTCTATATGGGGATTTTTCACATGTCCTGTTTCCCTCCCCATATGGCCTAGTCATCGGCTGTCCCCGAGGCTATTCTTGAGCATAACGCGTGAACGATCTACGTGTAAAGTACTCTTGCAGCAAGCAACGATTTAAAGTTAACGCTCCGAACGGTTTGTTGCACTGAATTCGGCTACTGGGATCGCTGTTTTACGTACAGCGATGATACCGAACTTGGCCGAGGTCGTGATTGGCAATTCGCATGCTGATTCTGATGTTTTGACCCCTGATGCTTTATCGGAGGCTTGCTGTCTCATGTTCTTTAACGTCTATTGTGCATATGAAGATCATTCAAACGACATTCTCGGCCTCGGCCACGGGATAGGATGGCCCTGTGATGAACTGGATGCACGTGCGTCTAGAGCGTCGAAAGCAGCTTCTTCTTTCCTTATTCTTCATGATAAAAGACGGGTGTTGTATTGCATCAAATTCATCGACTAATACCGATTGGGCCAAATCAATCGTTGTGGAGACCAACAGCATGTATCAAGGCCGAGGGAGAAAAAGAAAAGAGGCATCATGGGACAATTCTGGGAAATAGGGAGTCTTCACCCTTTAGTAGCAAATGTCTTGGCCTTAGCCTTATCAAATTACATAACCTTATTACCCCCACCAGGATGACCCTTGAGAAGGACAATAGTTGAATGTTCTTATTCGGACTTGACCAATGCATGGTGATGGTGGCGGTGCACATCACTCTCAAAAGGGTTGACAGTTCCTTGAGACCATTTTATTCACCTTGGTATTTTTGGGGCACGATGTATCAAGTGACTACACGTATCACTGGTTATGTACTATTTAGTGATGAACAGAGACTTGATATCTACCGAAGGGTGGCTCATGTACAATACCCAGGATGGTTACGCGTTGGAACGGGTAGAGCACCGATTTCAGATGCTTGCTTTTGTGCATTGAAAGACTTATGAACGGTCGTGTACAACTATCTGTAGTCAAATGTATTGGCGCAGATGTAGGTTTCATCACATGACACAGCATGCAGGTCAGAAAGGGAGCTTGACGAGTTTTTATAAAATCCTTTGATGCCTAAAATCTGGGGTAAGTAGATAAGCTTTCTTGCGACACTAGACCACCTTAATTTGTAGTTCGGACATCTGTGAAACCGCATATTGGAGGACACATACACGCCTCCTTGAACCTCAGGTCACGAAGCTCGGCTTTACCCGTGTACTTTCATGAAGGTACTAAAGTTGTTGGGGGAAACATTGCGAGTCATGGGGGCATACAGGATCGGTGTTGGAGCAAAAGGCTAGATGTGTAACCCTTTGCGAGGAGTGGATACCGTGATGTTTCAAATGTGTCATTTAGACCTCAGATTCTAACTCGAACATCTTAGATCCGGGGGGGCCGGGGGGGTAATACATGGCCAGTACTGTTAATATTTAATATATTATATTATACTACCATAAAGAAGTTCTGTAGACAGTGACAATCTCGAAATGCTAGTCCATTATTCCTAGCGATCGAATGCATATAAAGGGAAAGGGTTGGAGTTAGGACTATGTGGTATTAATATAATTATAACCCCTCTTTTCTCTAGAGATCAGTTCTGAAGGCTTCCACAACGGGGAAAGCTAAACAGCTATTAAAACATCTAACTCAGGATTTGACCTAGAAAACTGCGGCTATAGATATCTTATAAAACTCAACCCCGCAATGTGACTCAGAACATACTATTAGATTAGGCGGGCTACCTGCACCAAGAACCGGTCCCCAAGAGCTAGATATTTAGACTTAGAAGTTGGCCAAATCGCTCTAACGTACCTATACCACGTATTTCATTCATTTAGCATTATCACAAAACATCACTCGGCCTTGGCAGAGTGAGAAGTCCAACTCTTCATAATTCATGTCTCCTCATATAAAACTTAGCATTTCAGTAGTTGTCGCTATCAATATAATTGTCTGTGGTGTTGCCTACTCACTATTGTGGGCACTCTCAGCTACGCTTCACAAGCCGTTGTTCAAACCTGGGCTAGATGCGTATTCCTTGATAAAAGTAAAGAAAGGTCACTATCGCGATATGTTGGATGGAATCATGTGTGGCTGAGCAAGAGTCATATTTAGTGAGTTTTTGGTTAAGGATGGTGAAATAGCACGGAGCGCAAGATCTTAAGAGTACTCTAAATCCACTGGACGATCGGGATTCGAAACAGGTAAAGTTAGCGGTGAGACATTTTATATGTGTAGAAGGTTTAAGGTTTGAGCGCTAATATAGCGTATGATGTATGTTTCACAGTCTTATTCTAGGGTTAGTTCCTATTCCTAAGTTGATTGATTATTAGTAAGGATACGCTTACATATAGTATGTACCGTCAGCTCTCAAATAAATAGCCCGAGCCCAAAGGGTCAGATCTAGGCCACCACCTATTGTGTTCTTTTGAGACGGTAACATCTTGATTCCCTGATACTGGTGGGGTTGGGGCAAATAGAATTAAGCCTTACTCGTTCGGGATGATAATTGTGGCATTTCCAAGCTAGTGCCTGTGTAGGCCGTGCCGCAGTCAAAAATGTTAAAATGACCGCTGCTACAACTGGGGGTTGCCCGAGCGGTATAGAGTTTGCACTCTGATCGACACCGCTCGGGTTCAACCCCCGGACTAACCCCTCGTAAAATCTAGAAAGCAGTCCCCGGGTGGGGGGCCTAAGTCTTTTGTCGGCAAGAAGTATAAAGGCTATTTCTTTCCTTTTAAGTGTATCTATAAGACGCTAGGATGGGAGACAATTAGCACCCGGAAGGTTTCCCGCAAGGTGTATGGCTCGAGAAGCTATGGAGGGTAGGTGTGTAAACTTCAGCGTTTGCAGCCAACCAGTCTATAGAAATTGGGAGATCTAGCCTAACGGTCTAATTCCCATACAAAAAAAATTCCTCTGAGGTTTACACACCCACCCCCTATGCCTTCTCGCGCCATACATGTAGTCGCTCGTCTCATGGTGGGAGTGAAATCCCGCCTACATGAATTTATACCTAGTCCTTTCAGTCTCAGATTTGTTTATCAAGGACAAGAGGAGTCTCTAGAGTTTTCTAAGATTCATCGAAGCTTGCAGGCGGTAAACCGTGGCAAGCTGCTAGCTAGTTATATACTTTAAGTCTTTAGATCTCTTAAGAAAGTTTTGTGAGCAAAAGGAGCAAAAGGAACTGAGCAAAGGGGGCTGCAGGATTCATGGTCCCGTTGACCTCAGTGCTAATTTGTTTCCGGGTACAGACATTAGTGAAGAAGCTGATGGAAACATGTGGCTTGAAGCGATGTATGGAACTACATGTATGCATATATTGCTAGAAAAGGGTTCCGGGAGAAGAATTCCCTGTTTATTTCTTTACCTTTGTTATCTCTTTATTTCCTTATTTAGATTTTATCCCTCTTTATTCGGATAAAGCTATCCTTATTTGGATAATGATTTATTTATTTCCTTGTTTTTCTTTGTGCCTCTTTGCTCACCAATCTATAAAAAGAAAGCTCTATCCATAGACAAAAATCACTCGTTCATATACCCTTTTTGGTAATCATACTGCGCCTCAGGGAGCTGAGTCCACTTCCTTATTGATTATAAATTACTGCAAACAGACGTCTCTAAGGAAGGAACTGAGTTTGGTTGGTATTGTAATAGATACATGTATTCTAGCTAGCCCGCGAAGTCTAGGAGCCCTAGGGGGTGCGCACGTACCCGATGTTTGTTTGTCCTTTGTACTGACGAGAGACCTAGGCAAACAGACTCCACGCGCCGTTTTCCGCCCTTCTCATCCAGCTGGGTAGTGACAGTGTGTATTCGCCCGGGTTCTGGACTTCCAGGGCGATTGTCAGTTGTCAAAATTCTTGCCTGTGAAAAAATATTAGGGCGTTTGCAACATAGATGTTAATTGGATATGTTCCCATTTACGTGGTACTTCACCAAATACAAGCCCCACACCAACACTGGGCGCAATGTCTAGGATGGCCAGATTGGAGCTTGAACACTTTTTTCCTCTGTCAGCCTCCGGGGGCAAGTGACAACTGGCCAGCTGCAGGAAATCGCAATAGCTCTGCTCGTATTGTGGTAGGGAATTATAAGTCGTCTTAGAGTGATAGCTGGATTTACGTATACGAATATAAAGTATATCATGAAACAATATTTCTATCAAATCTAGCTATGCCACTTGTGATATCGCTGGAAATATTTCTCTTGGCATCAGAAGACCTTCTCCGGTTTTGTTTACATCACTAGCTTATTTGTACTCTGCCAAAATTGGTCGCTTTTGAATTACTATTTGCCCTTTTGTAAATAGGTGCTATAGTTACCGCATTTAAACTAAATCGACCGCCCAATCGTACTGAAACTGGAAGAGCAAAGACAATGGCTGTGGACATGTTCTAACACAATTACCTTGCCCAACTCCTTAGTATCGCCAAGAATCCCGCTACCTCTTACTAGCCAAATTCGCCGAATCCAACTATCATGATCCATCACTCGGCCTTGGCATCACCTCGTCCTCCTCGCCCACCTGTCTCCCTCCTCCACTTCTCCACCTCCCCCGCCCTCGCATTCTTGAGCACCCAGTCCTTAAGGCACCGTTCACCGTGTGGCCACGGTATCTTCCCACCGTCTACCAAACATATCTTCCCGCGCCGCGTGCGGACCACGCCGAGCTTGAAGGCGGCGGTGAGGTCTGTACAAGATGTTTTGCGGTGGCCGGCGAGGCCGCACCAGGTGCAGTAGTGACGCTTTAAGGTGGTTGTGATGGTGGTAGTGGTGGTAGTGGGCGCGGTGTTGAGGATGTGGAGAATTTCTGGAATGGTATAGGGGCGGGGAGGGAGATGCGCCATTTATGATTGATGATGAGATTCGAAAGATAGGGTTTGTTGTAGTGTTAACTAGTCAAGGTGTGAAAAGCAATCTGCTAATTGTATAATATAATGTGTGCGAAATTAGGTCGTGGTCAAAAAAAAGATGAACACTTGATACCGACATTAGTACTTGCCTCTAAAATACAACTGGTTAGGCCAAAAATCTCCGGTCCACGTTAAATAGGAACGAACACGGGGTGCAAGGCGCCTTTATCTCATATTCTCATCCCCGTAGAGTGCAGATCACTGTCGATTTCAAGTGCCAAGATTGTAAGTTTTAAGTAAACGACATAGAACATCCTTAACGGAGCACCGGGAGGCCATTGTAGCTTCAGTTTCAATAACTGGGCGATCGAATCACTCAATTCAGTGCGCCAAGTAACGATCCATCGCTCACGGATTCTAGGCAGATCGATCATTTCCCCTTCGTGGCCTGTCATCTTATTTTAGGTTTTATCCCCGGACCGAACAACCGGAAAACCCAAGAAACAAGCCGTTGACAGGCGAGGATAAGCTTGATTGGTACCCATGTCAAGATACCCAGGTTCCCCGGATAATAAGGAGATTTTCTCTGCAAGGTAGAGTAAAGTGTAGATCTGTGGAGTGTAGTAGAAAGAGTTGAGCGCGATCCTTGTAGGGAAATGTCGTGATTCTTGGTCGACGTTTCATGTCGTCGGGAGGATGTACCGGATTGCTAGAGGGTGGGTGTGTCATGACATAAAACAACTAGCGGTAGCGTTTCAGACATGGGAGGTAGGGGCTTTCTGATTTGGTCCTAATTTGATCTCTGTCATGAACATCTTGTAACTATGGCGCGAGAAGGCATAGAGGGTGGGTGTGTAAACCTCAGAGGAATCTTTCTTGTACGGGAATTAGACCGTTAGACTAGGCGCTAGTACAATTATGGGAGTAGATCTCCCAATTTCTATAGACTGATTGGCTGCAAACGCCGAAGTTTACACACCTACTCTCCATGTTGAGAGTATAAAGATCGTAGTAAGAACTATCCTGAGTTCCATGCATTAAATAAAACGTTCCACCTTCTTTATCTAGCTGATGTTTGTTTTCTGGCCAAACTGGCCGATATACAGGTTACCACTTGATAAAAAATTGCTTAGTAGTTAATTTACGTTGGTTTTAATTGGCCCAGGCCTCTATGCTGATGTCTGTCGTTAACGCATGCGGTTGGTAATCATCAAATGAGCAGTAATCAGCTGACTTGTCTCAGACATATTCAGGCCACCCTTCTTTCAACGAATAGGTATCTGCACAGTCGTTCACGGGTGAAGACGGACACTGGGTGTTGACGAACAGGGGGATTTCAGCGAATAGGGGATATTAAAAGACTCTTGGCTGTTTCTCACTCATAATCCCTGTCCCTCAACATCCGGTCTTCGTACCGAAACGGGGTTTCGATTTAAAATTTGCCACACATGTGGCGGCGCCATTAAACGTCACTTCACTCTATATATAAGAATCTAGGGTAGTCACTCTACTTTGGCACCAACATGTAAGCAAACCCATAGCTACACATATTGTTAACCTCAGGAGCGAATCTAACTTACCAATCAGGTTGGCAAGGGGACAATATATGCCAGTGAGCTCTCAAAGAGAACTGGTGTGTTATCATTTCTCGGGTCGGTGCCTTGCGTGATATCGTACACGTACATACGTCCAAATGCGGGTTTTAATTTATTAAGGCGTCCAGCTATTAGAGTATAGTAGGTAATAATGCCTGATTCTGGTAGTTGCTTATGGAGAGAAAGTTCTGTGTTCTCTGTCGTAGAGCTTCTAGTCTTACCTATTGGCTGAGCCTTGCTTATCTGGAATCTTTTTCTAAAAGATACGGATAAAGGGCTGCTACCTAGACCTTGACTCATTACCCTGGACCGTATGTAATAAATTCAGGCATCCATTTGTACATGTAGTCGTTTACTCCTCTCTCTCTCTCTCTAAATCCTCCACTTCAAGCTCTCCCCCCACACACGCGCGTGGAAAAAGAAAACAAAACAGGCACTCTTCATCATTTACCGTTCCTTCCACCCAAAATCTTTAAACCAGACACGTGAAGCTATTACCCAAATTCCACCCCACTACCCCACCACGCAGATCATTGAGATTATGTCTGCTTCATCTTCTAGCACGCCAAACCGGAGGAAAAACACCGGCATATGTAACGACTTTTTGAACGGAAAATGCAAAAGAGGCGAAAGGTGTAAATTTAAGCACGAAAGACGAGGTACTGCAGCACCAGGTCCCTCCACCCCTTCAGAGAATACTGGGAACCGTGGGGGCCGCGGCAATGGAAGAGGAGGAAGAGGAGGTTCTCAGCCTCATAGAGGAGGCTTTCAATCTAACAGAGGAGGTTTCCAACCTAATCGTGGAGGGGCCTCCCTCGCATCTGTCTCAGGCCCATCTGGAACGAGGGTATCAGAGTTGAGTATCCGTCCTCCTAGGCCAGCTCAGAAAGAAGATGGCTGGAAACGATATGGAGATTGGGAAGGCAGATTTGGAGGTATAAAGCAAAGTGCTTCGCAGATGAGATACTTCTGGGAAGAGGCGTTGGGTATTGTGGAAGGATTAGATCCCAGTCTTATCCAAAAGGTTGTGGGACGCTTAGTCGCGAAAGACAACACTGGTCGTCAATTGATAGAGCAAGTAGTCAATAATGACTATTCGGGCCCGCCTGTTGTTGACTATCTCATGGCCTCAGTCCCTCTCCTTCTCCTACTCACTCATCCGGAGCTTATAAATTCTATTGCAGTAGATCGTCAGGTCGGGACAATCTTCAATTACTTATATGGGACTGATGGGAGGGCATGTGCTACCTTTTTTAGAAATCTTGCCGGACAGCTCGAGAAAGAGACAGCAGTCCATGCTCGTAAAAGTGGAGTATGGAAATCAGCTTGTCTTGGAAGCCCTGCAAGTTTCTCAAAGGCACTTGCGTCCGTTGTAGAGGGTCTTCGGCACACTCTGAAACGAAATACCCACGCTGGGTTTAGTGAAGACTATAAAACTGTCGCCGAGTCTTTTTGCGCCCTGGCAGGCTTAATCGCTCAAAACGACGAATTCTATGCTTCCATCAATGGCTCCTTGACAGAAATCATTGGAATCCATCGAAGAGCCAATTTGGTTATCGTACCCCCCACACCAGCAGCCAATACGCAAGACAAAGGCAAGACAGCCGTTGTATCTTCATTCCCAGTGGAGGTTGATTACCCGGGATATCTTTCATCAAAAGGTCCTAGGCACGATAATGACTCTGTCTCTATTCTTGATATTTCCATTCTGCCAACACTCGAAGAAATACTTTGCCAAAGGAGAGAATATCTGCCATACAAGGACGTTTCGCATCCACACTTCCTCTCTGGTGTTGACCGACTTTTTGATACTCATTTTCGCCTTCTCCGTCATGATAGCGTTGCAGCTCTGAGGGATTCTGTTGGCATGGTTTTTGACATACTTGAACTCCCGACCAAAGAAAGAGCTGCCGCGGTGAAGAAAGCAACTCGCAGGAACATTCAAGGGAATATTTATGATGATGCCTCTGTCATTTTTGCGAACTTTGATCGGCGCAAAGGTCTTGAGCTAGTGTTAAGATTTCAGCAGCCGCCAGCAATAATCCGAAAAGAGTCATCTGAGCAGAGGAAGTGGTGGGAAAGCCAGAAATCACGATTTGACCGAGGGACCCTGGCATGTCTTGTAACCAAGGGACCTGGAGATTTTCGTCGCGCTACTTTCTTCACCATCTCCCGGAAGGAGATTGAAGGAAAAAGAGATGGCCTTGCAACCGGAGAGTATGGTCAGATATGTGTCCACTTAGCTCATCCAACGCAAAAAGGGGATGATACGGATCTCGATTTTATCTTGGGACGATTATCAAAGTTTGCGGTACCCATGACCAGTATTATGATTGAGTTCCCTGGCATCATCCCAGACACCTTTTTTCCAGTACTGAAAAATCTCCAGCAGCTCAGCGTACGGGGTGCCCTTTCTTTATCTCATTGGATCGCCCCTAGCCTTGAACCAATGCAGTTAGGCTTGGCACCCCCCACGGAAAACCTGCCTCCAGCATATGCTAGAGGTCCAGCGTTTCGTTGGGATCTCAAACCTATCCTGAAAGACCAGTCAAAGGATCTTTTCTTATCCTCAACAACCCAAGCTGATGACAAAAAAACTTTGGGTACTTTAGAGAAAATGACGACGTTAGATCTTGGCCAATGCAAGGCTCTTCTTACGGGGTTGACGAAAGAAATGTCTCTCATCCAAGGCCCCCCAGGGACTGGTAAAAGTTATGTCGGAGTTCAAATTGTTGAGGTTTTACTTCACAATAAAGTTCGGTCAAAGATTGGACCGATTGTATGCGTGTATGTATCTTCCTTGATGGTTCTTTATGCCTATCTTGAACTATCAATTTTAATTTGATGGCGTTTTAGTTGCTATACGAACCATGCCCTAGATCAATTCCTCGAAGACTTGCTGGGGAAAGGCGTCGATAAGATAATTCGGGTTGGCGGTCAATCAAAATCAGAAAAACTCTTAGGGCTAAATCTGAATACCGTTTCTAAAGCAGCAGGAAAGACACGGAGCGAGAAAGCGAGCATATCTGATCTCAACAAGGAGCTTACTTCGATTTCTGAACAAGCACAAGTGCTCTGCAATGAAACTTCTAGGCGTCCTGATTCATGGTCTGCGGTGTCCCAAACTTTACTCAAAGAATTTCCAGAACTGCACGAGCAACTTTCGAGGGACGAAATTGACCCCTTCATTCATGCACAAGGGCAAGCATGGGATGAGAAACTTGAGGAGGTAGTTGAGGAGAAAAGGCTGAGAGGCGAGAACGCGAAGATAGACCCCAATCTCAAGAATCCATGGGTAGAAGTTAGCAAGCCTAATGAGATCTGGGATGCATGGCGAGGCGTTCGGAATGGTCCACTCTGGCAACATCGCAACAGAAATATCCCAAGTCGTCCTGGTCCTCCACGTGCGCTCGAAATGATTGTCCATTGCAAAGATATTTGGTCTCTGCCGTGGAACGAGAGGGAAATATTGGTAAAATATCTTTCTAGAAGAGCGGCGCAATCTACGATACGCAAACTTTCCAACCTAGCCCAGGGACATGCGGTTAAAACGGACGAATTGCATGCGCAATACCACGAAATCGACCGCCGTTGTCTCGAGGAAGCAGATGTGATTGGTATTACGACCACCGGCCTGGCGAGACAAGTTGCGCTTCTGAGCAGACTGGGTTCGAAGGTTGTGGTTTGTGAGGAGGCCGGTGAAGTCTTGGAAGGGCATCTGATTAATACCATTTTACCATCATGCCAACATCTTATTCAAATCGGAGATCATCAGCAGTTACGGCCTCAGATCAGTTGTTTTGATCTTTCATTGGAGAGTAGAGCTGGTAAGGTTTACAGCCTTGACGAGAGTATGTTTGAAAGATTAGTGAGAGAAAAATCCGAGATGGCACCAGCACAGTTAAATATTCAGCGGCGTATGCGTCCCGGAATTTCGAATTTAATTAAAAACACCTTATACCCATACCTCCGAGACCATTCAAATGTCAACGATTACCCCGACGTTGTCGGCATGAGAAAAAATATCTTTTGGTTGGATCATACTCACCCAGAGGCAGGAGCTGATGCTTCCGGCCAACAAACATCACACAGCAATGATTGGGAAGTTGAAATGACTCATGGGCTTGTTCGACACCTTGTTCGACAATCACATTACTCCGCCGAAGATATCGCCGTCTTAACGCCATATATGGGTCAACTTCAGAAGCTTAAACGCGCGCTTCAGAAGAGTTTTGAGGTTATGTTGGGTGAAAAGGACCAGGAGGCTTTGATTCTCGGAGGTCTTGACGAAAGCGATGAGCCAGGACTAGAGGTAGAAGAAGCAAATTCGAGAGATATATTGGTTAAAAAGACCACCCTCCTCGAGTCTATTCGTGTTGCTACAGTGTAAGTTGTGTCCCACCTATAAAAGTTGATATTGCTGATATATGTGCTGATGTAAATATTTAGTGATAATTTCCAAGGTGAAGAAGCCAAGGTCGTCGTTATCTCTTTAGTTCGAAGTAACGAAAAACGAATAGTCGGCTTTCTTAAGACTGAAAACCGTATCAATGTTCTTTTGAGGTATATCCATCTTATCACACGCGGATTTCGTATTTCTGATCCGTAATAGTCGAGCCAAACATGGGATGTACATTATAGGTAATGCGGAAAATTCCGGATCAGTCCCTATGTGGAGAGACGTTTGCCAAATGCTTCGCGATAGCGGGGCTCTCGGAACAGAACTTGCTCTTGTTTGCCCCCGCCATCAAGAGACACCGATAAATATTAAGGAGCCTGGTGACTTTTTGCGATTGTCGCCTGAGGGCGGTTGCGATCTTCCATGCGATAAACGTCTCGACCGCTGTGGTCATCGTTGCTTCAGCAAATGTCACTCGGATGGGATGCACGGGGCCGTTTCTTGCGCGCAGCCATGCAGTAAACTCCATGAGCCTTGTCAACATCCATGCCAAAAAATCTGTAGTGAGGATTGTGGGCCATGCAAGACACCGGTTTATAATATTGAGCTCGCCTGCGGACATGTTGAAGAGAAAGCTGAATGCTGGAGTGCTCTAAAAGCACAAGATATCATCTGCAGAAAGACTACAACGAAGATCATCCCTCGATGTGGCCATGCCGTCAAATTACCATGCCACGTTGATGTGAAATCAGCTAATTACAAGTGTCCAATAGCCTGCACCCATGTTTTTCCATGCAGTCACAAATGTGCAGGAAGTTGTGGAACATGTAACACAATTGTTGGAAAGAAAAAGGTCACTGACCATGGCAGTTGCAGAAAGATTTGTGGCCGAGGATTCACGTCATGCAGTCATAGATGCCGGAGTGTCTGCCATAGCGGGTCCTCTTGTGGGCTTTGTGATGCGCAATGTGATGTATAATACCCCCGCTGCCCTTTCCCCACCATTATAGCGCTAATTATAGTACCAGGTTAAATGCGGACATTCTAGGTGTACACGGAGGTGTCAGGAGCCTTGCGCTCCTTGTGCAGAGCCTTGTACGTATCTTGTTAATAACCAGGAAATCCAGTAGGCTAACGTACATTCTTAGGCGCTTGGAGATGTAAGCACCAAGGGCGGTGTCAAATGCCTTGTGCAGCTCCTTGTGAATTGTTGCCCTGTGACAAAAGATGCGACAAAATACTCGATTGTGGCCACAGATGCCCATCATTATGCGGCGAAGCTTGTCCTGCGCGTTCTTTCTGCCAGATATGTTGCACAGCAGAAAGGAAAGAGGATCCCGGAGTTGACATGATTGAATTTATGCCATACGGTTCAATCGATCTCGACCAAAATCCCATTCTTGTGCTATCGTGTGGTCACTTTTTCACCCGCGAAACCTTGGATGGATACCTGCAACTTAACACGGCATATTCCACCGACCGCCAGGGACGCTATGTTGGGTACATCGACCCAAAAGGAACTCTAGATGAGCAAACTCCAAAATGCCCCTCTTGTCGTCAGCCATTGTTGCAGTATAGCGTTCGTCGCTACGGGCGAGTGATAAATCGTGCGGTAATCATGGAGATGACCAGAAGGTATCTTGCTGGTGCCTCTAGCAGATACAAAGATCTTTTAAAGGCAGTAGTTGGACTGGAGAGCGACCTTGTGAAATCCCGGGACAAATTTTATGCCACCTTATCATCTCCAGCGGCTCAAAATCCACTAGCCAAGAAAAAGGCTGAGTTGAAAAAGAGGCTTGACACAATTCAAGAACTCTCAGTGAAATTGATCAACTTTATTGGAACAACCAAAATTCAGCAACAGCCAATAATACGTCTTCACCAGAGTACAGTCACCCGAAAAGCCTTGAATAGGTCAGAAAACCAAAAACAAGCAACTCTCTATTTCCGCCCAGACACACGCCTGGGGTTGTTGGCGGAGGTGTTGTACTGCCGCACCAACCTGCTTATAGTTACCGAGAATGCCTTGCTGGCTCACCACCTTAGATCCAAAGCCAAAACTTCCTCTAAAAATACAGGTATTTCGGAAGTCTTTATCGACACTCTTTCACAGAGCGCCCTACGGAAGGCGAAGACTTCTTTGAAGGGTTGCCGAATGTTAATAGGAACCGCCAGGAACGAAAGTCTCCCTGGTGCCGAGGTTGATACTATAGGTTTGCAATTTGCGGATATTTAATTCTTTTGTTTTTATCTAACTGAATTTTGCAGGTATATTCTCAAAAATAGTAGCCATCTGGCGTCAACTTCCACAGGATAATAACAGCGCCACCCAATTGGTAGGGGCAGTTAAAGATGCAACAAGGTACTTGGATGAAGCCGACAAAGTTTGTAAAGGACAGTTCATGGGAGTGGAGAGCCAAAGGGAAATGATAGAGGTTGTCCGGAGACAACTGAACGGTGGTACATTCTATCAAGACATTGGCGCCCAAGAAATGGCGAGCATAGTTAGAGCAATGAAGGCAGAGCTGACGGCTGGTTATTCAACTGGCCGGTGGTATTATTGTCAGAATGGGCACCCGGTAAGCTCTCCTTTTTCCCCCATAATCGGATAGCATCTTTACTAACTGGCAACCTGATAGTTTACTGTGGGTGAATGTGGGAGGCCGACGGAAGAAATGAAATGTCCAGAATGTAACGCCCCGGTTGGAGGTATCGACCATAACCCTGCTGGCGGCGTGCAAAGTGCAACCGCGCTTAATGACCTTGCTCAGAGAATGTAGTTTCTTTTTTGTCTGCGAATTATAAGATTATGTAAGAGACGGATATAAGGGTTTCTTGGCATTTATTGTTTTTGATATGATTTTGTAGTTACAGTTATTATCAGCATTTATCTAAAGTACCTATATGTAATGTACCTTCTTCAAGCGAATTATTAGAGGCCCGAGTCCGTTGCTTCACGCAGGATCACTCGATAAATTATAAAGCCAACCCACAACCCTCGAATCTCCCAGGGGCTAACCACATAATCAGCCTGTTGATTTCACCAGTAACAGCGAATCCTAGTAACAAAAACGCCACAAAAGGTACTGGCAGGGTACGATTGTTGCGATTTCCTGGTCAGTTGTCAGTTGCC
The DNA here is from genome assembly GCA_024713865.1 of Morchella sp. 2016-72. Lineage (NCBI taxonomy): Eukaryota > Fungi > Ascomycota > Pezizomycetes > Pezizales > Morchellaceae > Morchella > Morchella sp. 2016-72. The sequence continues at coordinate 201,331 of JAMJEY010000009.1, forward strand.
CCCGGGGCTGACAGAGGAAAAAAATATTCAAGTTCCCAATCTGGCCATCCTAGACATTGCGCCCAGTGTTGGTGTGGGGCTTGTATTTGGTGAAGCACAATGGGAACATATCCAACATCTATGTTGCAAACGCCCTAATATTTTTTCACGAGCAAAGAATTTTGACAACTGGTAGTCGTCCTAGGTCGCAATATGTGACTATGTTGGAAGTTGGTAGCCCGTTGCGTCTGCGTTTCTTTCCTTTTGGTGGGGTACGATGTTGAAAAGCAATGTCGGCTCTAGGCCCTTACAACAAGTTGGGGGGGATGCCAAGCCAATGGCGAAGATCACCGACCAACTAGTTAATATCTATGTACCGGAATTTGGCGTTGAGCGATTAGAGTAGGTACATCAAGGGAAGTCTTAGATAGGGTTCTCCGCAAAGCAGAGAACTGCTGTTTGCCATTTCTTCCTCGGGCGACTCTGTTCCCCCTCCCCCCACTCTTTGCAAGCTTTGTAATTTAGTAGGGGACTGAGCACATATTAGGACGGGCTCATGCTCAGTGCCTGCATAAAAAAAATAAAATGCAATCTTTCCACCCAGCCGTTAGTGCACATCCATTATTCATTAAGCCAAATGACTGAACCTAGCTAGCCGTACCGCAGCGGTCCTTATCTATCTATGTATGTATTAAATGGGCGGTGGCGATGGTTTGGGTATCCTTGTTTTGGTGTCGACCACGACTCGGTTTAACATGACGTGACTGACAGACAGACAGCGGGAGGTTTGGGTTTGCCGTTGGTTCCGTAGGATTATTGGCGGCAGCGGAGACACACACAGAGAGAGGGTAATCTCCACTGTAGAGGGTGAAACTTGGATTGCGTTGAGGGGGGGCGGTGTGGTCTGTGCCGTTGGCGGGGATATGCGCGAGTGGGGGCGGATGTGGCAGATTACATTTGGTTGTGTCTGGCACGGTGGGCATGGAAGGTGAGAAGAAGACTGAGGAACCGTGGATGCATTTCTCGGCCTGCATCGCTGCAGAGAAGTCTTAAGATCCGGAGATCGATGTTATTGTGGCGCGCGTGGGGCTGGTAAAGTAATATGAATACTGTATCGTCGGTGAATGATCTCCCTTGCAATGCCAAAGCGATCTGTGAATACGGGTTCCTGCATGATCTAATTAAGTACATGTAATTGATTGTTTGTTAGATTATCATACTCGTTTAACCCTCGATAATGTATACTTACATGTATAGTAGTGTAGCTTCCATCATGGTCGAGAGAAATCCTGCTATATGCTATAGTATATTAGGGTTCAGTATAAGTCGGAACACTCTGCGAGACAGACTATTGCTAGACATGCTTCAGTTTCTTAGTTCCCAGACACTATGCACTTAGTTTATCGATAACCGTTTAATTCCACGTGCTTGAACGGAATCTCAGTCTCTAGAGTACATGTATGTAGTTACTTGTGCTTGTTAATGTTAACCAGCCGAGTAACCTTACCCCTTACCCTTTCCTAGTAAGAATTACATGTAGTAACCTCCTGGTAGCTAGCTAGCTACATCCCCCCGACACGACTACATCCATCAACCCCGTATCTTTACTTATCCCACTCCTCTCCATTCTTGAGCTCGCTCATCGCAATAGGCTCAGCTGCCTCATCTCGCGCCGCATCAACCACCTAAATAATGGAATTTCATATAGTAATAGCATCATACCAAGGAGCCGAAGAAAGGAAAAGAAAAGAAAAATGTCTCGTGTAACGCGCGGTTGGTTGTTTCGCTTGCGGAATCTGAATGCGTGCGGAGGCAGGTAGGTACATGTAAGGTAATGTAGAGTACATATGTACCCCTGCCAAGAGGAGTTTGTTTCCTTTTGTCATTGACAGGGATTTGGTTGGTTGACGTCTGCCATTGAGGATTGGGAGGTGTTGAATATGAAACGAAGCGACCCGTACTTTTAGGGGTGGTGCTGGTGAGTTTTTGCTTTTTTTTCCCCCTTCTTCTGCAATTGGTGGTGGTTCAGGGCTGAAGATACGGCAGGATGGGGAAATACGAAGGAATACTTTAGGTCGATTATGTATGTATGTATGTATGTGGGTGCGACCTTCTCACCAGGTACGGCATACTTACCAGGATATATCGCTGTGAATATGCAGTGAGAGCGGTAGTTGTGCTTTCCTTCCACATGTCCGACTACTTAGACTGTGTCTATGTCTAAGCCTACTAAATAAGGTACCATCTTGAAAAGATCCCGCTTAGGAAGAAACCCCCCGAGGAAGTTACCTTGAAAAGGCCCTCGTGGCGTCGAGTGGAAGCTTACATACAACAAGGATCTTTGAAAATTTTCACTCATCACACACAGTACTTCTACATGTATGCATAGTGTGTGACATTAGAGAGAAGAAGGGAATTAAATGTCACGGACCTTGCCATGGTATGTACCTACTGACGTCCAAAGTGCTTTTTTTTTATATTTACTTTTCTCTTCAGTCAGAGCTGTAATTAGCTATGTATGTAGAGTAGCGACACAAAACTAACCGATTGGTAGGCCTTGCTTTGAGTACAAAAAAAATACATGTATGTTTCAACCTTTCAAAGTGCAAGGGGAGAAGGGGGGGGGGAGGGGGGATAAGCAACTATTAACGTTTTCGATCTTAGAACGGTTAAAGTTGTGCAACACAACTCTCATGGCTCAGCTGCAATCCGCTACGACGTCCAATCATCAACCACAGGATTGGGTCGTCCCGCGCGCCTTCCTGCAGAGTGATCCCTGCGCTGCTCAGGGGGAGAGAGACCGTGATGTGATGGGATGGATGGATGTGCAGAGGTAATTCAGATCCTTCATTTTCTGGAACCTATTGAATGAGGTCGTGGTGGTGGTGTGGTGGTCATTTCGAGAGAGAGGGGGGGGGGGGGCTGGCCTACATATCAACTTTAATCATAGTGAGGGTGAGGTCTTGAATACAAATACTAGGTATTTCCCACCCTTCAGATTGAATGTTTCTCTAGTTCTTCACCCAGCGGGCAGACACCTCCTCCACATTCACTCATTCCTTCCTTCTTTATTCGTTTCTCCCTCCCTAGGTCTAGCATCTTGAAAGGAATAACTCTTGAAGAGTCCCCCCTTTATCCACTCACTTTCAACTCGACGGTCTATAATATATATATATATATATATATATATATCAATACTGGTTATCACCACCTAACGACGAATAAATAAAACTAAATCAAACGAACTCAAAATGAAATTCACCCTCCCTCTCCTTGCCCTAGCCGGCACTGCTTTCGCCCACAACTTCGTCACCCATTTCCACATTAACGGCGTCGCCGACCCCGACTGCGTTCGTCAAGCCGTCTCCTCCAACCCCATCACCGACATCTACAGCTCCCAGATGGCATGCAACACCGTGCAGGGCCCCGCTGCCAAGAAATGCGTCGTCCAAGGCGGCGACGCCGTCGGGTTCGAATGGCGCGTCGACCGAAACATCGCCCCCGCCGACTACCCCCTCAAGGATGGCAGCATCCCTGTCGGTGTCACCGACGACTCTCACAAGGGCCCTTGCGCCGTATACATGAAGAAGGTCAGCGACTCGTCGACGGCCGAAGGCGAGGGCGACGGCTGGTTCAAGGTCTCCGAAGACGGTCTCGACTCTGCAGGCACCTTCTGCAGCGACCGCATCCGCCTCGCAAGTGCGCCCCAGCCCGGAGTCATCCCGACAAACATCGAGCCTGGTGACTACCTCCTCCGCGCCGAGATGATCACCCTCAATGACGCCGGCCCCGCCAACATGGGCGGGCTCGAGCAGCCCCAGTTCTACACGGGCTGTGTCCAGGTCACTGTCGAGGGCACGTCGGGCACGAACCCGGATACAGTCAGCATCCCCGGATACGTCTCCATGAGCTCCCCCGGGATGATCTTCGACATCTGGAACTCCAAGAGCGGCACCTACAGCGGCTACACCGTCCCTGGCCCTGCCCCACTGGAGAACCTCGTCCCCTTCAAAGCCGGCGTTGCACCATCGACCATTGGCGGCGCTGCCCCCGCCACCAGTGCCACCAAGGCTGCTTCCAGTGACCCCGCTGAATACGCCTCCAGCACCCCCACTGCACCCACCTCCAAGGCCGCAGTTGCCACGTCAGTCTATGAGGCCCCCGAAACCTCCGCCCCCGCCGTCACCAGCACCCCTGCCTCGGACTACAGCGAAAGCGCACCGGTCGAGTCTGGCGACAGCGAGCCGGTCGAGCAGGCCCCAACTGAAGTCCCGGCCGGCGCCATCGCGGTAACAGTCACCAGCACAACGTTCATTACGCAGTACACCACCGTCTTCATCACCGCCACTGGCGCTGAAGCAGAGGCCACCTCGACAGTCTATGAGGCGGAGCCTACGACCACACGGCGCCACCGCGGAAATGGAAACGGAAACGGGTACGGAAACGGCAGGGGTAGGGCTCACAGGAGGAGACACAATTTGTAGAGCAACCTAATTGGTGGCTTGAGTGTGTACCGCTCCTGGTGGGCGAACGTATAAAATAGCGGTGCTTTTTTTCTTTCTTTTCGGTTCTTGTAGATAGGTTTTTTTATGGTAGCAATTATCTTGCTTTTTTTTTTTTTTTTTCTCTTTTCGGTTGTTCATTCGCTTCTTTCTGGCGCGGGCTTTGGCTGCGTGTGGACTGTATTTTTACTAGCTAGCTAGCTACGTGTATTGTAGTTTGGGGTTATGGTGGGGAAATATACTTATAACACAAGTATCGTATGTGCCCCGATCGGAATCCAGTATAATAATACCACACCATACATAGTGTATCATCTTTGTCTGGTTTCAAGGACGGTGCATAGACTATCACTCGACGCCAAACAACCAGTCTACCCCTGAGCTGAGGTGCGGGGGCGCCGCACGTAGACGTAGGTACATGTACGTGTAGGTGGTAGAGTACCAATTAGGGCAGAGCATCTCATCTGCTGGCTTTCTTGGCGCTCACGCTCAGTAACGTTAAATTGGATCCAGTCTCTATCTACCTCTTTTCTTTTTCTGCTGTTGGGGGAAACACGATCGAGCTGCATTTCCATTGGCCCCTGGACGACGTCAGTTGGTGGCTGGTACGGTGTGATTGGTTGGGCGGCGCTTCATGAGGCTGGCAGCCAATCGAAGCGTGGGATGTCTACCTACCTACCTAGGTGGGTATGTAGGGTGTTTATTAATAGGCGGTCTGGTCCTCGGGAGGAGGGGGGGGAGTTTCATGGTGCGGATCCAGGTAATACGTGAGGTGTGGTGTGGTTGGTGGTGGGAACCCTAACCCTGGTGGTCGAGTGAGGGGTTGTGATGCCTGTGCTGGGGGTCTGGATAACGGGGGTGGAGGTGCGTTTGGCTGGGAGTACTTAAGCTTTGATTTAGAAGCTGTGTCTCATGGGTGGAGATGTCCTCCCCACCTGGCTTGGTGCTTGTTACTAAGGGTGTGCTTATAGGGCTGGACAGTATTGGTATTAATGTAGCATCTGTCAACTACTTACATCTACACTGACATACTAAACCCACACTCTCTCGATACACCCTTTCTATCTATACAAGTCAGCCACCCAACACCGCCTTCTCCCGCACCACACACCGCCAAGCCCAGATAAGCTTCCCGTCCCCCCCTTCCGTCCCGCAGGGGTCCTTCCTGGGCCTGGGCTGTTCAGGTCGCCATGGCAACACATTCTATTCTATGTCTGAGGTTCAATGGATGGGTTCGTGGTGTATGAGGGTAGAGTAGAGTGGAGTGGATCTAGTATTGATATGTATGGCGGATACTATATACACCCGCCCAGTGGCCGACAATTGAATGGCGGGTTTTATGCCTACCTCGCCGTGTAGTGTGGGCACTAGTGAGCGCTGGAGATAGGAAGGTACGTAGGTACATAAGGCCCTCGCCCGCCCCGCTGCGGGATCAGTCTCCACAGCTGCTCCCCTGTTCAACCAACGACCTCCAGGGCCGAAGACTGATCAATACCACCAGCCGCCACTGTTCCCACGACCGCTTGATACCTCTCCCACGAAACCTGCGCAGCGCTCCCTCTCACAGCAATCTCTATAGACATGATGCCCACAACATTCATGGACCTGCTGCGCAAGCTCTCGCACGCCGACGCCTACTCGCGCCTCCGCGCCGGCACACACGACGACACAGCGCCCCTCCTGCCGGGGCCAAAGGCCGACGCAAAGATCGATATCCTGTGTACCGCGGACCGCCTGGCCGTCGGGCTGGGCATCGGGTATAAGAAGCGCGAGGTCATGATGAAGCGGGTTGGCGCCGCTGCTGCGGGTGGTGGGGGTGGTGGTGGTGGTGGGGGGTATCATTATGGCAGGGCCGGGGAGGGGCAGGGCGGCCGCGTGGGGAAGTGAGCTGGGGTTGTTGGGCTGGTTGCTTGGTGGGGGGGGGGGCGTGTGTAACGTTTTCGGCGTGGATGCACCTAGCTAGATACCTAGATACCTAGCTGGGATGAAATGACGTCTCGTACACACACTATCTATATCTACGTATGCAGCCAGCCAGTCGTGAAGCAAGCCCACTACTACTACTTACAAAGCCGTGCAATGAGGTTGGGCCGCCAGCCGGTCACGGCGTATCACTCGGTGGCCACCCGCCGCCCCGGGGGGGTACGCTGCGGCTATTTGGTAGGGTTGGTAGTGTTTGGACGGTTGGTCTAGCGGTGGTGCTATTGACTTGGATGTAGACTTGGTGCAGTGGGGTAGAGGGGGGGGGGGTAATGTCAGGGAACAAATTTGTGGCCTCTTGTACAAAGACACATATGCTTAGTCAGTGTATATTAACCGCCTCATCAGATTACATGATGAGGCCCGTATTCAATACAATACAATTCTCTACCCATTTAGTGGTTTTTACTTCGTGACTTAGTGTTGTTGGGGACAAAGTCTCTGAGAGGTCCCTCACAGGTAAGTCTGCTCCCCCCCGGTATATGCGACGTACATAGTATAGTCCGAGGCCGGACATAAATGTGGCGGGTCTATGGCTTGCCGTCTGCTTGTTTGGTGGCTACAGCTTGCGCGACCGTTTGGTGGGCTGTGCTGGGCTGAGTAATGGCCGGCTATGTAGCTCTATACTAGATGATTCCTGCAACCCCGGAGGTGGACAAAGGGAGATGAAAAGGCTTTTACAAAGGATGCAGCACCATCTCGGGGTTATACAGTAGAAACAGCTAAAGATTTACGGGGGGTACAAAACAGACCACTAGGTGTAAAGACCAGATTTCTGGAATAGATGGACTGTGTTGGTGTTGGTTGATTTGATATGTGGTTGTTTGACCTTGGCCATGTAAGTAGTTAAACCAACAGTTCAAGTCCGCTCTGGTCATACCCATGGACTAGACAGACAAACAGCATTGGCTCCCAGTCCATGGCCATCCTACCTGTAGTCTCAGCGGAAACACACATCTCAGCGCGGAAACAAGCTCCCCCAGAACAGTTACGAACCCTCGGAACTACATATCTTTCCTTTCTCCGCTGTGGGCATAGACTAACCTCAGGGCCGTTTCCCCAGTAGTCTGGGTCCGGACCTGAAGGCACAACCTGACCTTGACCTTTGTGCCCCTACCATAAGTGCATCGTGGCGATTTCATATGCGCGTTAGTAGCTCCGCCTCATCTCACCTCATCTCATCCAAGTAACCAGACCGCTACTAACACGCCGCAGATACACGCCATAGTGCACGATCCCAGTGCCAGATCAACCTCCTCACAACTATCTACCAAACACCACCGCGCGATGGAAACGCCCACCAGCCATGCATCTAGACCACATGCAGTAGACACCACTGCGCGGCCCCCCATCTCCGGCCATGGCAGAGGTCGGGGTGAATTGTATATATATATAGAGCCCCCCTCGACCCACAGCCATTAATTCCATCACACTAACCCGCCAATCAACACGTTATGAGCCCGGGACCGCCGCACCAGCTGCGGCGGTCAATATCTTTTTTTTGCTTTTTTCCGATCTGCCCGGCCGGCGACGACAACGGGGTAGGAGGGGCCAATTGACGACTACTTCGATGAGGGGCTGCACAAGACAAAACCGGGGCGAGCGTTCCAATCCGCCTACACCTTCCAAACGCCCGACGTATCACTGGTCCGTAGCCGCCTCCGGCCGCAGGGCGCATAAAAAGGTCAAGCACGGGCGTCCTCACCCCAGGGCAAGAGATATGGCTCTTCTGTCCCCGTCTCGATTACGCGGTGGCCTCAGAGAGTGTCTCCCGAGTGCATGACTGGCAGCCACCCACCCGGCCCGCCGAGGAGACTACCGTGGACAGCCGCTGCCGCCGCTGATCTTTACTCGCTATTTTATCGGTGGCTGGCAGGCAGATCAAGCATCTCTTCTGTCAGCACAGCCCACGTCGGAGGTCATCAGTCCTCCTTCGCCTCCGGGTCCCGGGGGGTATTGAGGGACAAGTCAAAGGATGCCTACAGCAAATCTTGCGCATATAGCGCGCCGGCCCGGACATTCAATCAGGACCAAGGCCTCCATATGCACAGCAGGCGACTCGCCCCGCCGCCCTTCAGTACTCCAAACCCACTAGCCTGCCAGCGCGCCCGCTGTTCCTCCTGCTGACAGGGCGGAGGAAAATATAAAAGCACGAACAGGACAGGGGGAGACAGTTGGGGCTGTTTTGCTTGTTTCAGCCCCCTGTACCTGGCTCGGTGGTGGAGCGGGTACAATTCAAACCCCTTAACAGGGAGGGGGGGCAATTGGTACGTCCGTCCCGCCGCAGGACGGAGCACCCGCCCCAAGGGAGTTGCACCAACTGCCAACCCGGTCGGTAGCACCTTCACCTAATCGCTCCGCCATATAAGCTCTCCTCTAGCACGGCCTCATGAATTCAATACCGACCCTATCAAGAGCAAGATGTTTTGCCCGTATTGCCCCCGAGCCGCGCCGGGAACCTTGCGAGGCACATTGCATCCTCGAGTACAAACGACGAAACCGAAGACGAAAACGACCCCCAGAGGAAGGCTTAGGATCACAATGATGGGCAATTTTGACGAGGAGGAATTGACGGGCTCTGAGGCCAACTCCGCACAGGAATCCGACTTTGGTGCTTCCGGTGGTGGGGATGTTGCTGTTATTGGGGACCAGGTGGTCGTTGAAGGGAAAGGGTAGAAGCTTCTGTGTACAGAAAGTTAACCATCATAATGGAGGCTCTGTGATCTCATCATGTAACCCTTGGTTGAGATACAATAATCGCTGCTCTCTTAATCCTAATAATAGGAAAAGAGTTATCAGTCTTATTGAAGATGAAGAAGAGAAGGAGGGCTCTATACCAACAAGAGAAGGACCAATCACCCCTCGTCCTAGTGTTAAGAAATTAGCGACCTCCGGAGTATCCACCCTGCACTGGAGCGCGACTAGGGGGTTGAGAGTCTAGCCGGCCCGCGCTGGAGGAGGTGGTGTGGTGCTGACAGACACTTTGTCGCGGTTTGGGCATATGTCGTCGTTTGAGGTTTCAATTGTATAGAGCGGAGAGGGTCTCCTGGGGCGTCTTGGTTGGGCTTGGGTATATAGCTGAAACGTTTCAGGGGCGGGGGTTCGGGCTCTTTCTCCGACTCTAGTACAGAAAACAAGAAATAACGCCACGGAGGATAAAATGGCGCCTCGAGTCGGGTCACTGCTGTAAATTACATGTACATATGTAGCCGGGACATAGCCATCCCTTAATGAAATCTTTAACTGTCTCCTCGCGGGTGCATCAATTTGTTTTCTGTCGGGTGGTCGAGCGTGAATGATATCTGTAATCGATAAGCCAGCATAAAGTACCAAGCAAGCTGTGTTTGTATTTCCTACCGACGCCAACACCACATTGTAGGCCGTGATGACCACCGCGGACATTCGTGGGTATCAATAGCTAGCTGGTTATGTCGTTCGTGGGTGGGTGAGGCGCTCCGGCAGCCCAAGCCGGGGGCCAATGAGCGCGGGAGCGGGAAATGCGGTGGCTTGGCGGCGAGTGATGTTGTGTGATGACGTATGTATGTGATCACCAACGACCCTTTTTTCAGCATGCGTTGTACCAGTCGAGTGAGATACTGGAGACCGTGTTTAAAACAGGGCAAAACACTCAAGCTGTTGGAAACTGATGTTTACAGCTAAATGATACCCCGGATGACATAAGCCAGAAATGCGGGTGTGTCTTCAACAGTCTACTTGTTTCTTGCTACTGGTGCCCTCTCCCTATGTTATTGCTTAGCAACACCTAGCCCTGCCATAGCATCTTACTCCCTCCGAGTTTGTAACCGGTTTGTAACCGTGTTTCTTCCTCCCAGGATCTTACCCTTGTATATTTGGCGGGGCCCCACCGCGGATACACCGCGCATTGCCGATCTGTACCCCCACTTACACGCCAATTCCCAACAAGCAGCAAACAAACCACGCCCATGGGCCAAAACAACAGTCCAACCAGCCCAGCCGCCAACCCCGGATACGAGTGACCGTGTCCACAACGCACGCATCCCGAACCAGATTTAAGGCCGTTTTCGCCGTCCGGGTGCGTGCGAGAGACGACGGCTGTTGTTGGAACCTTTGCTGGTTCGGAATGCGTGTGCAGGGGTGAGTGGGTGGTGTTGTTGCTGGTGAGGGCTCTTGTTGCGGCTTATTTCTTGGGGGAACTGGTGGTGTGGGGAGCTTTTCAGCGGGGGGTTGGTGTTTGTTGCTGGTGGCTGGAGGGGGTGCGGGATGGGGCGTGCGCGGGGTGGGGATTTCAAGTACCGGTTGCTGGTGGGGTGTTATTATCGCGTCCTTGATATGCGGCCGGGGGTGCGGCGGGTTTGTGTATAGTGGGGGGGGGGTTTCGTGGGTGGGGGGGGGAGTCTGTTCGTTGCGTCGGCGCGGCGGCGTGGCTTGAAAGTGGTGTACCGGGTTCATCTCGAATGTTGGGCTCTACAGACTAGCTAGCTAGAATCCTTGAAACGGCTCTATGTATATATAACCATCGCCGCCCCCGTCTATCTACCTACCTATCACACACTATATACACTACACTACATTACACTACAAACACTACAAACACTACAAATACACTACACACTACACACACACACAACCCATGCCCCCACGTCCACCCCCACCCCCACCCGCGCTAACCCCCCACGCCCAGCAGCGCCTGCACCGCCTACACCTCTTCCACCTCGCCGCACTCCGCACACGCATCCACAGCGCCTACCACGCCCTTGCGCGCGCGCTGCGCGGAGCCCTCGACGGGCGCGTCGCGCGCCTGCTCCGGGTTCGTAAGGACGCGCTGTCGCGGCGCATGTGTGCTGTTGACGATGAGGTTGCTGCGGTGGTGGCGCGGTTGATGGTGCTGGAGGGGGGGTGAGGCGGTGGGTTGGGTTGCGGGGGGTGGGCGGGTATGTGCAGGTTTTTAGATAGCGCTGTGACGTGTCTGCTCTTGTGGAGGTTTATGGCCCGTAATAAGTAGAATATCATTGTATTGCACGCTGCATCATAGCCTATCACTCGCTGTACTGTCTTGTCCGTCTGATCTACCGGGGTTAGACGTGTATCCCCAAATAACCAGAGGTAGGAAATCGCGCCGCTGTAACTTCCTTGTGTGGGTCGAGGGTCTGCGGTATTATTGCGCGGCGGGGTGTGAGACCGGCTGGTGTAGAGGGGCTTGGTTTGTAGATCAACAACGTAGTATTCGGGCCGTGTTTGTTTCGCCAACGTGCACGCCTGTCGGCCCGATTTGGGCGGGACGGTCTTGGCGTCTACGCGGGCTAGTCTGGCGGGTGGAACCGGGCTGTCTCCTCTACTTGCTGTAAACCACAAACCACAAACTGAAGACTGAAAACTATGTACTTGTGCAAACACAACACATGGCCACCACCGCGCATAGCACACCCTACTCACGGCGCGCGCGGCTCGTGGGCCGGCAGGAGCGCGTGTTTGTGTGGCTGCGCGCGCGGCGTGGAGGAAGATGGATGGAGCGGGCGGGGTGGGCCTTGGTGGGATAGGTTTGGGTAGGGGTGGGGCAGTATTGTGGAGATGTTGGGGCAGCTATATATATGTAGCTATCGGGGTAGCTGGTAGGTTGTGTGTGGGTCGTTGGGAGTACAATAGCGGGGCTACTGTCGGCCTGGGTGCGTGCCGGGGGGGCGTGGGTATATGTATGTAGAGCTGCGTATTGAGCTTGGGCTAACCACCCGCCCCTCTGAGCTGCGCTGCCGTCGACCGACGCTCGGCGCCGGGGCCTGCATGCACTGTATTAGCCCCGGGGGAACACGGTTCATGAGTCAGGTTTTAGCTATAGCTACTAGCTCCAGCGCATACCTTTAGAGCAGGTCAGGTAGGGACTGTCCGGCTTCTCCAGTGTGTGGAGCTTTAGGGCAGTCGGGCGGGAGTGCCAAGCCTCGAGTGATAGTTCATGTCGCAACACATCGTGCGCATGCGTTGAGGGACGGTGATTGATAAACCCTTCACCTCTGCTGGAGAGGGGGTATCTTGAAGGTTGAGTGGATATATGTCAATGGGGTGTTAGGCGGGGTGCAGTGCATATGCCCTCTATCAAGCGGGCGTGTAACTGAGTATTGGATGCTTTACAACTACACGTAGGGCATCTCTGTCCCTAATAATAGTAAATTCTCGTTATCACTGATCTCACTGCATTTACATCTACTTCTTATATCAAATAGGCAGCATCACAGCCCATCACTCGGCCCGTTCTATAATTATCCCAAGACTTGGCGCCGTCGTCACCACAAGGCACCCGATAACGACACCGGCATCGACTCCACCAACAACCCCCGCAGCCACAACCGCCATGTTCGGCTCCGAATTCGACTCCCACCGCAGCCCCCCCGGGAAGCTGCCCCCCTACGACGAGGAAGCAGAAGGGGAGGCAGACCCGGACTCATACTCGGACGACGGCTACACGCTCCGCGACGACGAGCCCCGCAGCGAGAAGACGGAGCATGCGGGTGCAGCAGCTCAGAGGGGGCAGCGGTCGCTCGCGGCTTACTGCCTCCTCCTTACGGCCGGGCTGCTGCTGTTCAGTCTGCTGGCGCCGAGCGGCTTCTATACCCGCGGCCTGAGGTGGCCCTGGCGGGCTGCTACTACGGCCCACGGGTCGCCAGCGGCGCCGCTGGACGTGTTCCAGGTGTATCCGCCGGTCCGGGTCGGGGCAGAGTACCTGCCTGCGCCGTACGAGGGCGCAGGGGACGAGTGCAGTGTCGTGCTGATGGAGCACGAGTTTGCGTGGAGCTATGGGAGGCCGTTCGTCGGTGGGTTCCCCTCCTGTCTACCCCAGCGCGGCCGGGTGCTAAATGTGTGGGTGTTTTAGGGAGCTATACACCCCCGCGGTGTGCGTGGACACATGTGCTGTTCAACCTCACCATGACCTCGCGGGGAAGGCAGTTTGATAGGCTTGGGATGCTGTTCCTGGGGGATATCGAGGTCTTTCGGACCAGCACTGCGGAGCCGACGCAGGCCGGCATCGTGTTCAGGTATGGCGGACAGCACCCCAGACTACGACGTGGGGATTGTTAACCTCTGGCCCGGGAACAGCTACGTGAAGGACATGACCGCCTACACGGCGCTCCTCAGCCAGCCCCAGAAGCTCATCTTCGACCTCGGAAACCTCGTGGACTCGACCTACACGGGCATCTTCGCCGCAACCCTCACCGCAACCTTCTACACGCCCCCGCCCCTCCCGGGCCCGTCGCCCTTCACCTACCGCCTAACGCCGGACACGGCCCCCGTCCCCGCGCAGCACATCCTCCCCATCTCCGTCCTCGCCTCCGCGGCCAACAGCCCCTCCCACTTCCTGCTCCCCGGCGACAACGCAACAGCAACACACACCCTCCCCCGAAACACAATCCACGCCCTCGTCTCCCTCTCCGCCTCCGGAAACGCCGACGAGGAGTTCTGGTACACCAACGTCCCCACCGCCTACACGCACACCTTCCCCGGCGCGCCCCTCCCCGGCGCATCCCCCTTCCGCGAGATCCAGCTCCTCGTCAACGGCGACCTCGCCGGCGTCGCCTGGCCCTTCCCACAGATCTACACGGGCGGCATCAACCCGGCGCTGTGGCGCCCCATCGTCGGCATCGCAGCCTACGACGTCCCAGAATACACAATCGACATCACCCCGCTCCTCCCAGCGCTCCTGGGCAGCCCCACCACCTTCGAGATCCGGGTCGTCGCCCGCGACCCCGCAGAGCGCCTCCCAAGCAACTGGATCGTCTCTGGCCGCGTCTTCGTGTGGACGGACCGCGACGCCGCGTGGGCCACAACAGGCACGCTGCACGGCCCGCACCTCGCGCCCACGGCATTCACGGCCACGACCCGCCTGGGCGCGGACAACACAACGCTCTACCACCGCCTCGCGGCCCAGCGCGCCCTCTCCCGCACAGCAACAATCAACACCTCCGCCGGCCCGCGCCCAGCAACGTGGACACAGGGCCTCGCCTACGAGAGCGTCAACGTCCTCAGCGGGCCGGGGGGCGCCACGCAGCAGCTGACGCAGCAGACGCGGGGGAGCAGCGCCAGCGCGGGGGAGGCCGGCGCGGCAACCTTCTCCTGGCCCCTGGCGCTCAACACTACCTTTGCGCTTGACGACGACGACGCGGGGTTCACAATCTGGGCTAGCGTCGACCGGGGCGTTTCCTCGCAGGGCCCCGGCGCCGCATTCCCGCGCGGCGGCGCCATGGACACCAGGTTGAATGGCAGCGCGGTGTTTGTGAGTGGTGGGAGGCCCGGCACGTGGGGTGCTACAAGGCAGACGATGCGGTGGACGGGCGCGCCGGCGCATGGACAGGGCGTTGGCGGGTATGGGAGGGTTGTGGCGGCGGAGGGGGGCCGCGTCCGCGAGGACTGGGAGTGGGTGAATGGCGTGGGGGTGTCTGGGGTGCTGTGCGCGCCCGAGGAGGAGGTGCTGGGGGAGGCGTTTGCGGAGGGGTGGGGCGTTAGGAGGGTTTTGGGGAGGGGGCCGGCGTAGGGTGGACTTTTGGGTTTCTTTTTTTTCTGTTTTTTGGTATGGCTGGTTGGCTATGTATCTAGTGCCTGGAACTATCTTTCTTTTCTCTTCTCTCCTCTCACCTTTAGCTTTATGTACGACGGTTCAGTAATAAACAGACAGATACCCCACTGTAGAGCATCCAAGTAATAACCATCCACAGCGGTCTCCATGGCAGTACTATACCGCCACCTCTGTGCGTAAGTCGCAACACGTACAGATTGGTGGATGCGGTAATTGGGCGGAGGTCATGGGTCATGGGTCATCACTCGAGTGGCGGGTGCGGACAGGGACCGGGGTCAACGACAGCCGGGCGGTAATGTCACACGTATGTACAGGGCATACATGTAGTTACCCCTGCCGGCTGGGGCTAGCTTGCGATACAGTGTACGAGGACGTCCCTGACACCCTAACCCGGCCTGGGGTTTAAGAGCCGGGAGCTAAGTTGCGTCGGGCTGTTTTTAGGCCGTTGGCTGGTGCTCCGGGTGGGCGGGCGGGCGGGCATGGGCGTGTGTCGGTATACATACATACATACCGGCGCGGGGGGCTTGCCGCCGGTTCGTGGTAACGTGGCTTCTGCTTGGGGGTTCGTTGGTGGTCTTGGGGGTGGGGTAATGTTTCTGACGGGTACGCTGATCTGTGTGTATGTGGCTGCTACAGTAGGGTCTACGTATTTACGTTGGAACCAAGGATTGGGGCCTGGGGGCTTCAATGCTCTTGTGCTCAGTGTGGGGTTGTATTATTGAAGGGCTGTGGTTAGGAGGGTTCGACTGTATGGATATGTGTGAGGACATTCAGCAGGTTGGTGGGGCACTGGTTCTCGTGTGCCTTACTAAGAGACGCTTTAATTCCTCACATGGATCACTGGGGGGCTATGATGATGTGTAGCAGGAGAATGGAGAATCTCTTTACTCTTCAGGTGCTGTCGTATAGAGGGTCGTTTACTTGGGGGGCCGTTCCGTTAGTTCGTGCCAGGGAGTGATATCACCTCTGTCTTGCCCTTTTCAATCACGCATATGTCTGTTGCAGCAGCCGCCAGATGTACTGGGCCGAACACGGATGGACAAGTATAGCCCTCCGGGAGATAAAAGAGATAAATAGAAAGCTTTTCCATAAAGTACTTGATACGCCTACATACCACCCAACGAGAAAAAAATCGTCTCCATAAACAACACGCATCCAAAGGAAGAGAAGAAAAAAAGACATCATTGTTTTTGTTTGCTTTAAAACGCCACTGCGCCAGAGTTCTGCTGCCTCGGCTCGGAGGCGGCCTCAAACGTTCCGTTTAGCGTTATCCTGATCGCCTGCGCGGTGCTCTGGCCGGGGCCAACCCATACTGGGATGTGGCCCTTTAGCCTCAAGGCCTCGACGGTGCTGTTGTCGTAGGCGTACTCAAAGAAGGTTGTGTTAGGCGACAGCTGGTCATGTAGACGCGGGCGGGCAAGGGAGTCATCTATAACGGCCCGGGGTAGATAAGTACACAAGTACACCCCAGAGAAACGTGTGTTGGGGAACTTACAAGCTGAAAGGCCTTCGTCAATAATATGTATTATATTCTGAATGACTGCCGTGATGATGCGAGAGCCGCCGGCAGATCCAACGATGAGGTTGAGTGAGCCGTCAGGGTTCTCCAGAATGGTGGGGGACATGGAGGAAAGGGGGCGCTTTCCGGGGAGGATGAAGTTTGCGGGAGAGGGGACATAGCCGAATGCGTTGGTAGTGTTCGGGATGCTGAAGTCTGTTGTTTTTGCGTAGAATCAGTATACAGGGTGACATGAGAAGCTGAGTGGGAGCACAAACCGTTCATCTGGTCGTTCATGATTATCCCAGTCTGGGGGATCATGACTTGACTGCCGAAGATGAGGTTGATAGTGGTAGTCAGAGAGATAGCGAGACCGGATTTATCTACAGCGGCCATGTGGGACGTTCCAGGGCTATAATGATGCTAACGTTAGTCCTATTGATAAAGGTTGAGGGTGGAGGAACCCACGTCTCCAATGACTCAATGCCAGTTGGATCATAGTCCTCTAGGGGCAAGACATAGTAGTCGTTAATTTTGCTACGGAGCTGGTCGCTAACACCGTCGCTGAACATGTCCTCCTGGTATATTGAAATATTGCCGCTGAAGGTAGGATCTCCCAGTAGAGTTCTCTACTCGAGCAGAATTAGTCGCTCTGTTCAGGTTGAGGAGACTGAGTAGACATCTCGATCATTGACCTACCTGCCCATATGCAAATTTCATACTCTCTACCATTCTATGCGTTGATATGTTAACATCGGCGGCCGGGAATCCCTGCCATATATTCAGAGCACTCAAGACCACTGGACCCCCGCTTGGAGCCGAGCAACTTGTCATCTTCAAACCACGGTAATCCATATCAACTGGGTCTCTATGATCAACCTTATATGCCTTTAGATCCTCAAGTGTCATGATCCCACTCGTGCTCTTAAGTTCCTGTATCGTCGCATTCGCAATTGCGCCGGTATAAAAGGCCTCCACTCCCTGCTGCGCGATTGTCTCTAGCGTGTCTGCATACCTTTTTCTATACATAGTATCACCCAAACCCAATCGCGTGCCGTTCGGCGCAAAGTCTAACGCCCAGGATGGGTCGTCAGTTAGGAAAGGGAACGGCCCCGAGGGGTGGTGCATGTAGGCCACCAAATCCTCCGAGACAATGAAGCCGCCGCGGGCGAGATTGATAGACGGTTGGAAGAGATCTGCCCAGGGGAGCCTCCCGTACAGGGTATGAATCTCTGCAAGACCGCGTAGCTCACCTGGGGTGCCTGAGGCAAGGCCACCACGGATACTTAGATCAGTATCGTTGTTGAACATGTCCTGGCTAGACGCGGCGGGGGCAGTCTCGCGGAAGTCAATGAAGTCGTATGTCCCGTTTGGGGCGCGAACCAATGCGAATCCACCACCGCCAATGCTGTAAAGGGTTAGTTAAACCCCAAATTATAAGCTATTAATATTGATTATACCCGCTATGATACATGGCTATTCGAAATTATGTTAGCACTTATTAGGTTATCCGCGGGGAATTATAGTACTTACCAATAGTACCGACGCAAATTACAGTGCCAACAATCTATAATCCGGTTAACTCCCTATCGTCAAAAGAGCGACCCCACAAAGACCAGCACTTACAGCATCACCAGCACTCCCGCCCCTCTTCATCAGGTCGGCCCCAATTCCACTACAAATACCGACCTCAGAAGTCACAGCGCCGTTATGATCTGTCAGATCGTACGGAGCTGCGACGACATTTTTCGCTACAAGTAGCAAAGCAACCTTAAAAAGCGTAGGTGCCCACATTTGTTCTTTCTCTATTGTCTGTGGTTAGTGTCGTGGGGCAGCGGAAAGTGGTGATGAGCTTTTGGGGTGGGAAATGTAGGCACTTAAGTACATGTAGGTACGGGAAGCTACATGTAGGCAGCGGAAGGTAGGGAAATAACGTAGTAACCAATTCCCTAACACCCCAAGTTTTCAAAACAAGGTGACGAAAAATGACATCTTGTGTTACCTGCTCTAAAAAAAATCTCGTCATGCATACAACACTCTAGACATTGATGTCGGGTAAGATTTACTCTTCGCCTTAATCATAGAGACAACGAACGCGGATCTGCCTCCGGAACTCCTGGATTGCTTTCTGTAATCGATACGTATCCGCAGGGGGAACCTAACCCTCGTACGAAATAATTGTTTTCAGGGTTAGGTTATGGTATTGGTGGGCCGGTAATGATTCAGGTGGCACGACCAGTTCTTCAATGTTCAATGCTGCAGCTGCATGAGCCAAGCGTGTGCAGATCCCGGCTGCAACATCATGCCTGATTGGTTCATTAGTACTGAGTTATATATGTTAGGAAGAGTATAATTATTTCGAAATGTCATTGCTATTTCAAGATGAGATCTAATAGATCGATAAGGCTCATCAGTTAATGTAAGTCGCTAAGCCCCGGAAGAGTCTACTGGCTGCGCATTAGACAGTTATAATTACATGTATGTAATTGCTAGATAGAGCTATTCTTTAGTCCACTGGAATCCTGATGTCCCCCGATAACATCCCAAGTATCCGGCCTAGAACTCGATAACTCTTGGGATTGGATGTAGCTCCTCTAAACGGACATCGAGGGATGAATAGTAGCATGCACCCCAAACCTGGAGCTGAATGGGTAGAAAGTTCTAGCAGTATTAGACTAATATCTTGAGTCAGCTCCTGTAAATGTACTCCAGCCTGCTGTTTCTATGTTACCATGCATGGTAGAGCACAAGGTTGATTGTTTGCTTCATGTAATTGAATTACCGCCAATGGTATCATATAGCCATCTGTCCACCTAGTCTCTCAGTGCGGAGCTTGATTTATCGAAAATGGAATTAGATACCGATAGTTACCTAAAGGTCTAGGCACTACGGTTGGATTACAGTCTCAGCATCTGGTAAGTGTGTTAAAGGTATGGCCACATGGGTCCATGCAACTTGATTATCTTGCTTAAGCAGAATTTGGTAGAGGCGGAGATAGAAACAAACACGGGGAATTATGCTCCCACGCTAGTTAAACGGGGGTTCAAGCGGGCTTTAGCACAATGCCCTTTCCAAGCAGATGCACACTGGTATATCACAGTTTGGTTTTTTCGTCGTGGGACTAGTTCCTAGTTTCCGCGTCAATACCGTGTCGATTACATCTAGGGTATGTTCCAATATCCCTAGTCCCTCTAATGGCTGAGTGTGGGGTGCACTGTTTATATTAGGGTCAAGTGAGTATTAATATCTAGCCTGGCTTGAAGGATACACTCCTAGCCTCGCCAGGCACACTGGTCCCTACCTCGCAAGGCTTATAGTAACTTAACCTAATCCATAGATGTGTCCCTAGGCAGGTAGGAGCCCATAGAGAAAGTTTAAAAGATCCAGGCCTATTTTTTGATCTGTGACGGCGCACTAAGCCCGCCACTATACTCGCTAGATGAAATTTTACGAGCCCGAAGTCGCGGTTGAAGTCGTTACGAGAACACCCTTGTCGAAACGTGCCTCGGGTGTTATCCTACCTCTTGTATGGGCAGGAAAGCATGCACGGTCGTGCGTACGATTTTCGTAGCTGAAATATACTCTCGGCGCCTTGCATATGCCGACAAACACCGGGGGTGTCGGAAGGCGTTTTTCTCAAGATCTGCGAAAACTCTTAGCGGGGGCGTTCATCCGAACTAGAACGGGTAGTACACAACTCCACGAAAACATAGCTAGGCTGAAATTCCGTGGTTTAGGGCCTCTCGTCTTACGGCTGGTGTATGTCCTTCATAGACCAACCTAGGGCGATCTTACGGTTCTGCACTCATGGGGGGTTCGAATTCATAGCCAGTGAAAGATCAGCGGGGCGCCCGGGATTTGCATATTGCAAGTGATGTGGCTGCGCTGGGACTGGTATTCGGGACTTCGTGGGTCTTGGCAACTTGATGCACATGTAACCTAAACCCAAAACTCTCTATGCCAAGAGAGGTCTATATAGTAGGAAAAACATTTCTCCGATACCGCTATCCTCTATTGAGCCTGTATGTAGCTCACTCACTGGACAGTGTTGACGGACAGGGGATTTTCGGCCAATAGGAGCAAATAGACCGGGCTTGGCTGTTTCTCTCTAGTGAACACTCTCTAGATCTCCTACCCTTGCTCCCCAGCCATAGTGGACACCAGTAATATTGGCGGGTCACCTTCTCTTCATCTTACTAGTACTGCATATAACTATACGTAGTAAGCAGTACTACTTGCATATGCATGTCTATCTACAAGCTTAGGCGCTCCTGCTCGCTACTCTTCAGTATATATCTAGCCAATTTGTGTGAGAGAATAATCATCAATTCTCACTGCCATGCCAACAGTGATTCCAGCACACCGGAACGCTACGACATACACGCTCTAATCTCGATGATATCAAGGTTTCTAGTGCAGGATCTCCCGCATACAACCTCAGATGCAATGGCTCGATCACAACCGAGGTTCGTGCAGCACCGGATAGGGTACTGGAACTGTATTCCTATATACGCATTATGTAGGTACAGGCACTACGCCTCAACATGAACCCCATATATCCTGCACCACCCCACCATTTCCTGCAGCTGGTGATATCCCGGGGGATGGGTTTTTCCCCCCCCCCCCCCCTCTGTGAAAACAGATCTAGGCTGATGGTACCTTGTTGGCCAATATATTGCAATTTCTGTATCACGATCGGGTGGGATTTTGTGCCTGTGCAGCGTTGCTAAGAGAAATCTCTCTTCACACACTGATGTAATCTTTGATCAGCCTCTATAGCAGACCTATAGTAAGGTAACAAACTCAGCCCTAACACGCCTAAAACTCCCCCGAAACCTCTTCCAATTACATGTAATACCTAGAAGCTAACGATAATTAGATGATCTCGCAGTCCCATGCTTGTTTTTACCTCTAACCTAAAAGAAAAAGATATCATACCAAGTTATTGACCCCTTCTGTTGAATCATGTGCCAGAATCCGTCCCTTAATTCGTGGATTTATCATATTCGAGGCCACACGAAAGCTGTAAGGGAAAGATGCAGGATGAACAGGTCCGGGTTAAGTTGATCTACACAATATGCCGGGTACTGCGGTGTGGCCCGGATCCCTGATCGCTGGCGAAGATCTCTCCAAACAAATTATGTACTTGGGACTGTCTTAAAGTATATACGTTCCGGATCGGGGGAGAGCAAGGGGGGAAAGGAGAAGCGGTACAGTCGTTCACCATCGTTTGGCGAATACCGCCAGTTGACGGACAGGACTAGAAATGGAAATAAAAACCAATGCCGCGGCCGGGGGGAGGGGAACATTACGAGAACAGGCGGGTAACGTCCCCACAGAGACTTCGAGGCCGTATGGGCAACACCTAGAACTACATGCACCTCCCCCGGCGCTAGAGCCAGAAGTGAATATCTTCAGCTGGCACCGTGATTCCTGTGTGGATAGCCGTCCCCGCACCTAGGGTAGTCGGTCGACCATTAAGAAAATGTCCCTCTAATTCGTTTACATAAAGATCGCGATAGCTCTGGAACGGGTATTCGCTGGATCCGCGGAGCGGGGTCACCCATACCATACTCTCAATACCACAAAATCGCTCAGTAGAACGCCCCCGTTTCCCTGAACCCTCGAGATATCAGTTTGCTGTTAGTAAATACGTGTACATCTCAATTCTACCTCCACGCTAGATATATAATTCTGTAACTATTGGTTAGATGAAATTGCACTTGCTAAGCTAAAGTTGGAATAGTCCAATGAACGCAAGCATGACAGGGAGTTAGGTCAGTTGTGGTTTAAATAGCACTTTTAGGGCTACCTACACTCTTGTAAAATAATCCAGCCAGCCCAAAGCCGCCCCAATCATCCTTCGGGCACCGATAAAAAATTTTCAGCTGGAGCGGGCCCGAAGCCGTTCTCTCTTACCCGAACCAGTAAGCAAATACCGATCGCTAGTAGCTATCGAAGTTGTGGGTTTATATCAAAAGCTGTATATCGTGAAACAGTTAAGCCCGCCTTAGGCCCCCTAGGTGTTCGTCCATACATCGGAGAACCTACCCTACATTGTATGTTCTCGCCTTGAGACACCTCCCCGAACTGAAGCCGTACGTAGCGGGCCGAGCCTTGCTAGGCGACGGACGGACCTTGCATACTGGTAGGGTTGGGGATGACGCGCCAATGAAGCGATGATCTATTTGTCTAGCTGGCTCCTATCGTTGACAACGGGACTCTCAAGATTTCCCCTCTCCTCGCCAGTTGTTGTAGAGTTACCAGCTATTCCATTCTCCTTTCCATAGGCTTGGAACCTATCCTGTACGAGCAGCTGATGACCGTTTTTCTGTTGAGACTTTTGAGCCCTGATTGTTTTATCAATATCAGTTGGTACAGATCATATAATCTCACTCTTCTACTGCTAATTTTCTATACACCTAAATCTCTAATTTTTCATTTCAATGTGCGCAGGATGAATAGACTCCAATTTCCGCCCCCTTATCACTATGACCGTACCAAGACTCTAGAGAATACACTCCCAATTATATTGAACATGTTATTGATTGGGTTCTTATGTGGACAGTAGTAGAAAAGTTAATATCAAGTCCCTATAAGTCTTAACAAAGGCCCTTTAAGAACTGGTAAGGACTTTAAAAGACTCTACAAAACTTCAAAGCTCTGTAAAACTTTATTAAAGATATACTAAAAGCTCCCGGAGCTCTCAGAAGTCACCCGAAGCTTTCAGAAGCCTCCCGGAGCCTCCCAGAAGTCTTCCAGGGCTTTCAGAAGTCTCCCGAAGCTTTCACAAGGCTCCCAGGGCTTTCAGAAGGCTTTCGGGGCTTTCAGAAGTCTCCCTGGGCTTTCGGAAGTCATCCGACGCTTTCAGAAGTCTCCCAGGGCTTTCAAAAGTCTCCCTGGGCTTTCGTAAGTCATCCGACGCTTTCAGAAGACTCCTGGAAGTCATCCAACTTTCAGAAGACTCCCTGGGCTTTTGGAAGTCATCCGACGATTTCAGAAGACTCCCAGGGCTTTCAGAAGGCTTCCAGAGCTTTTAGAAGTCTCCCTGGGCTTTCGTAAGTCATCCGACGCTTTCAGAAGACTCCCTGGGCTTTTGGAAGTCATCCGACGCTTTCAGAACCCTCCCAAGGCTTTTGGACGTCTCCCAAAGCTCCCAGAAGGCTTCCAGAGCCTTCACGAGAGCTCCGAGAGCTCTCCCCATACCTCCAGTAAGATACACATGAAAACAATACCCAGCACTATTTTCTTACTAACTATAACATTTTTTAGAAACCAGTTTCAGGTCTTCATCTTGACATTGAAAACCTCTAGTATTGATGACAAGAAAGCGGCACAAAAGTGTCATTTTAGCCTTTACGTATCCTTGTGTACTATTCCAAGTTTTTGGGTTTGTGATTTCAGAGCGCCCAACGATTTGATGGGGCATGCGCCGCAGTTTTATGGGCGCGCCGAGCACTTGGGAGTGCTCCAGGGGCATTCGCCAGTGCTCCAGGAGCCGTCGCCAGTGCCCCAGGGGCATTCGCCAGTGCTCCAGGAGCCGTCGCCAGTGCCCCAGGAGCAGTCGCCAGTGCTCCAGGGGCCGTCGCCAGTGCTCTAGGGGCCGTCGCCAGTGCTCCAAAAGCCTTTTCCAGCTTTTTCCAGGGCTCTAGCTTTTCCAGGGCTCCAGGTCCAGGGCTCCAGAAGCCTTCTAGCGGGCTCCAGGGGCTTTCGTCGGTGCTCTGAGGACGGATATCGCAGGTCCCCGAGCTAGGTGCGCGGTGGTCTAAATGCGCTACGCCAGTGTTTTACGAGGTGGGCCTGTACCCGACGCCTTGCGCTCCCTTCGTCGGCGCCGTGTAGGGCGTGCGCCTTTACCACTGCGCTTTGCGCCTTCTCCCATGAAGAGTCGGGGAGTGTTCAAGTAACGGGCGGGAGCTGCGGAGGTGGTAGAATTGCTCGAATACTCTGCGCTGGCTTTCTCGGGCGCCATATGGGCTAACCTTAGCCTCACGGTTGCGTAGTTGGGGATGCCCAGCGTCCTCGGAAAGACGTTCAGCGTCTTCGGGGGCTCTGTAGAGCGGTAGGAGCCTTTTTCAGGGCGCTAGAGGTCTATTAAACTCCAGGAAGCCCTGAAAGGCTTCGGGGAGTGTCCAAGGTCTCTGGGACAACTCTAGGGGTGCGCGTAGGGTACTAAGGCCCTCCGAGAAAGCACCAAGAGCATTCGAAGAACGATAAGAGCATCAGGGAGGGTGTTGGCCCATTTTCGGGGCGCTATAAGCCTTCTGTGGACCTCTGGGAGGCTTTTTAGAGTCTTTATGGCTCGCTAGTAGTACTCGCGCAGTATGGGGAGCGTCGGGAGGATGTTGGAAGGCGTCGAAAGGACGCTTGAAGGCGTCTGGAGGGCTCTAGAGGCTCTTCGTGGGGTACTATGGTGCTCTGTAAGCCTTTTGTCAGCGCTTGAGGATTTTAGAGAGGGCCGGCACCATATTAAATGTCTCGGTAGCTTTCTTAGCCTACTAGAAGTGCTCGGGACGTGGAGAGTCCCCTTGGAGGGCGCTGGGGGCACTCGGGGGCGCTCAGGGTTAGTCGGATGGTCGACGCTTGACTCCTGCGCCGTCGGAACGGTCACCCTGAGCGTTTTCCTTCGGGTAGTTGGTTTCCACCGTCTTTTCATCGGCTCCTACCCTGAAATATAGGGTCCGGGCTTGGTAAATAGCGCCGAGTGATATCGCATGATTCGACGCACAGGGGATGGAGGAACACAGATGATTGGGAATATACCATCCAGCATGGTCAGCGCTTCTTGGACCTTCGTGATTTTTCCTTTTTGGGTGCTTTTCTAGCTGTTCGCGGGATTCTTTGAACCGTGACTGGAAGTACGCATGTCCCGTAGATCACATCCCTAACCATTTATGAGAGAAGACGGAGTGGTGAAAACAAGTAGCGGGCTATTTACTATACGTAGTAGTTAGTCATATAGTTATCATCGCCTCAAATGCTCTTATGTCGGGCTAGAACTGTAGCTAGCTTTTAAGCTATAGCTAGTCCTAGGGCTACATGGGTACAAGAGTACCTCATAGGCCTAGAGGCCTCAGCCTCAGCCTACAGTAGTCGAGGCCATCGAGACTACCCTAGAGGGTGTCCTATAGGGTCTTAGAGAGAGCAGAGGACTGGACGGACCATGACCTGTAGCCCGTCTGGGGCTGGAAAACCAAGGACCGTAGGGGACCACGGAGCCATAGGGCCCTATAGTCCTACTGGTAGCGGCAGACTCCAGGTCGGATCCCCATAGATGGCCGCCGGGCCCTACTAGGACTTCAGTCTTTGGGGCAGGACTATGGTCTTTAGCGTTGTGAGACTATAGCCCTTTGCATAAGTAAGACTGGTCCTTGGCGCAGGACTGTACTCTTGATACACAGTACATATAGGATTGGGGTCTTAACGCCTTATAGAGAGAACATTAATCCATACCAGCCGGGTGTCTAGTCCTAACCTAGCTACAAGACCGACGGACTGCTCTTTTGAATATGTAACTGCCCAGGACCTGATCCTCTCCGCACAGGTTCGGCCGCATTTGCCAATATGGCCTTGCGTTGTACTAACCTTACTAGGGTTCCCTAATACCGTTGATACGTCGGATGTACCCGTTGCCAGTATTTCCCCCAGGTGCCCCCCCCATGACCTTTGGGGGTGGAGGTTCTATCGAAAAGAGGCAAGCGGAGTTGGGCCAGGGTATATTATAAAGATTTGACGGACATATGCGTAGCGAGAAAAGCCTTGACGGGAAAGGTCCTAATGGTATTGTGACTAACGGGCAAAGCCGTGACGCGCAATTGACAAAACAAGTTCCATGGGGATCAATGCAATCGTCTTATTTATAAAAGCCTAATAAGAAAATACCTGGCAGACAATTTATGAAAGGGGGGTCCTATAGGAAAGGCCCCTCACGTGCCAGGATTGGAATGCTAAAATTAAGTAAGGGCAAATGAGCGGAGGATAAGAACAAAGGATACTGACGAGAGCTAAAGGTCGGATAAAGCAAAGACTAGAGCGACTCTGACCAGGGCGGGGGTAATGACCAAGTCGGAAACGATGACCAAGTAGTTGACGGAGTGCTGAAGACTAATCTGACGAGGACCAGGACCGCAGGACCAGGACGACCAGGGCGAGGACGACCAGGACGAGGACGGGGGCAGTCAGGGGCGCGAGGGCAGGGGCAACCAGGACGGGGGCAACCGGGATGAGCATGAGGGCGGGGACTACCAGGGCGGGGACGGGATGGGCGGCAGTGGCGACGAAAATGGTGAAGTTAGAGGCCGGTTCCTAATCAACCGAATACATATCCTAAGCTTTCCGTCACAACGAATCACTCGGCGCGTTTAACCTTACATCTAGTATCTCTAGCTATAGATCCCGCCGGGACCCGTCAGCGCTCGCCTCTGATGGTCCCGTCGGGTAAAAATACGACCACTCTGACCAGAATTTCTCGCTCCCGAAGCTCGATATGGTGAAATAAGTATCGTTGGCAATCATAAACTCGAGACCCTATATATGGCCAAAGTAATTAAATTATCACCCCACATACTTAAAAGACAGAGAAGTAAGGACCAGGTAGATGTCCGTACCAAAGCCTGTGACTATCATTTTTGCTTTTATTCCTTGTATATATATAGCGAGAACTTGTTAAATATTACAATATGGAGCGGTAGGTTTGTCGCAAGTAAGTTTACCATCGATCGGTTGCTAAACTATTTACCGCCGAGGTATATATAATATGCTGAATTTCAGTATGCCTGTGTGCATCACCCCTTAAATTCAGTAGATAGTTTGTACACCTCTTACCATTTATTCATTAACTCAACACCAGCACAAGAAGTAAACTGAGCTCTTCCAGTGGTGAACCAGACCATATCGGTGTTGATAAGACTACACTTTCCGTACCGCATATTTAATTCAGTATACGTTCATATCTATCTTAAAATTCAGGTCTTGTACCCTAAATAACACCCTCCTACCTTCGAAGTTCATCTCATATGATATATATGTTGTCTGTGGAATTAAGGATATGTGCAGATATTAGTCTAACTCGGTGAGTAACACCACCGGGGGGAAAATATTATTTAACTGTAGTACAGCTATGGGTAATAAACGATCAGACGGAATGTCGCCAAAAAATCGGTTTGCAGGCACAATTGTGGCTAGGCCGCCAGATAACTTAATACCCACCGCTGTACATATATACAATACCTGGATCTCAAAAATTCGGTCCTACTACTAAGTACCAGTGTAATATAATTCACTTTTAAAACGGTTAATGAATAAAGCACCAGGAAATAAAACTTTGAATTTAAGGGTAAAGACTAATGCGCGCAGAAATACTGAAACTAAGTGTGTTATACCGCCGATGATAAAGTTGCCTTCGCCGCATCTGCCGCCCCATATATACAGTCGTCTTTCCCCTCGTTATTTTCATGATGTAGTAATTTCCCATGCTCTCCATGCATCCTCAAAACTAGAGTACCAGTATATACGCAGTAGAGGTGATCGATCGCAGATGTATTAGCTCTTAATATCGAATGCGCCCGGAGAACGACACTCAAAATAAGGAAATGTTTCATTATTTATTGATATTCATTTTCATGTCTCATGAGCTACCGCCGTAAGCACAATAGCTATATAATGTATTTTAACCCATAATCCCCTAACCCTTATATACTGCTTAGAACCCCACGTCTCATGTCCCCTTTATCCAATGTTATTTTTAATTAATATCGCTGAGTCCCTCGCTTGATGAATGTTTCCTTTGCATACCCCCGAACAATAACATTAATTTCCATCATCTATCCTCTCCGTGTAACTTACTCAAATCGGGGGACTCTGCTCCCACAGCTACCGCCCCCCAGAAAACCACACCCGTAATTATGTAGCCACCTCTAACCACTCAGCTATGTTCATAACGGGCTGCATGCATGTATGAGGTATCAATCAACTGTGTTCATAGTTTCATGCGAGTGATAACGCGTGACGCTACAAAAATCCCATAAATCACCGCCTCGCCCCGCCAATATTTATTCCAACCGTAAGCTTCTCTCCTGGAACGTCGAAGAACCATTGAGAGACTATTGAAAGGAGATCCCTGATGCAGCAAAGAGCTATAGACAGACAAATCCAGTGTGTTTACATAAAAACGATACCCTTAGCTCCTCAATCATTTCATCCGTATGCTAGAGGTCCGGCGCTTGTCACGGTAAGGGGAAGGCCGCGGAGGAATTTAAGTGCATACAAATCACTATTTTTCACGCATTTCTATCAGCTCCCAGTCCCTTCCACCTCTCTTTGTATTCTCTCTCCCATCATTCAGGTTTTCAATGGTGGGATCAACAATTTTTTGGCTTATCCTGAACATTTTATCTGTGTACCGTCAATACATATCGCGTCGAAGACCTCTGAAGGCATACCAGACACTAAAGATGCTCACCCCTGTACTAGAGGGGGACCACTTCCAGCGGGAATACTCCCTCGGTATCTTTAAATCCATAAGAATAAGAACCATATACGGAGAAAGTGTAGTCATGATGGAAGTGGTTAAGCTTGGCGTTGAAGATTCCTCACGGCGGAAGGGTAGGCTTACATAGTGGTTTGTGCCCCTCTTTACTCCTGGGTTTGGGGAGGTGCTGGGTAAAGGGACGAGGGCGATTTTAATTACCTCATGTAGCATCTGTGGCTGTAGCAAGATAGAAATGAGTCGAGGTAAGCTAAAGTTAGTAGTATTAAAACGATGTTGAAACAAATACTGCACCCCCGAGGTCTTAGGCTTGATCCCCTTGAATACAGCTCAGAAATCTTGAGGTTTTAGATCCCGCCAATCCCCGGTATTATAATTAGCTGCTGGGCCAGGAAAGGGTGGGTTGCTTACTACGAGCACAAAACCAGTTCCCCACACCACCCTTTCTAGAGCCCCCCTCCTGATATTGACTAGGAGCCACCAAAATATGCCCACAGGTCACTCCACGATTCATCACACATCCGAGTTTCCCATTTTTATAGCAAAACTGGAGCCCTCTACCTCTGTTCTCGTAACAGAGCTCGTGGTTTGCCATGGAGGATAGCCAACATGAACATCTCCTCACCGGAGACCCCACCAACAGAATCGTAACTCCATCTCAACCTACATCCATCACCAACCCCTTTCTCTCATCCTCTCCTCTCCTCTCTAGTACTTCTATGTCTATTCCCTCCTCTACCCCCGCCCCTCCAACCCTCTGGTCACCTGCAAACGCCATTCGCCATGCAACTGAGCCCTCCCAGGGCTACGGGCGTCTCCGCCATCTAGACCGCATGAAGCGCGAACAACATGTCCTAACATCCCATGAGCCTCTTGTCATGAAATGGGATATGCAAGATCTCAGTAGGATTATCGAAGCCCTCGAGTCGTGCAGCAAGGGCCCCCAGAAGCAAAAGAAGGCGTGGCAAGACAAACGAGATGAATCTGCCCCAAGATTCGACCCCAGAGCGCCACATTTTGATGTGGTTTTGATCGATCTAACGAATGCATCAGAAGACCAGTGCTCTGGTAGTACACGGAGTGATACTGATATCAATCTAGAGGATTCGCGGGAATCAGAATTACCATGGAAGGAGAAAGACTGGGAGGGTGAACCCCACTACGGCCCTGAGAAAGATAATGCTAGGGGTAATAGGGTAAGAAAGGATATAAATAACTTATCTATGGAGAGTTTAGCAGGTCGCCCTGGGTGGTTATTCTTGTGGGTCGGTAACACAGAGAATATGCCAGAGGGTAGACGCATACTAGGAAAATTCGGCTTTAGAAAGGTTGAGTGCATTGGATGGATGAAAACCACCAATGGGACTTGGGATGGGGTCGAAATACATGAGGAAGAATATTTATCCGCTGAATCTACCGGAAATGGCGTCCTTCGTCGGGGGCTTGAATGGTGTTTAGTGGGTGTTAAGGGAACAGCAAAACGGTTAGTCCACTTATTGACTAGCATTTCGGTGGACTTTTGACTGACCCAATTTACATCTTCTAGGACCTATGATTCACATTTGATTCATTGTAACATCAATACAGATGTTATGGCATGTGACAGCATGTGTCCTCCGAAGTCCTCGTTACTCTCAAGGATTATCGAGAATTTCTCTATGGGTCAACGCCGTCTTCACTTATTCGCTAAGCCTGGGGATGAACGCCCTGGATGGCTATGTGTTGGCAAGGACTTTAAAGAAACAACTTTCGATTGTAGAAAGTACATGAGGTTCTGGGAGGAAAAGGGAAAACATGGATGGTTGATGCCGTTTGACCCAGGTTCCTATCCCCAGATATTTTAGTCATCAGCGTATAATGGATATTTGTTAACATGGATTATAGAGATCGAGTACTTTCGTCCAAAGACCCCTCCACTGCAGGTCCGTAAACGTGAACGTACCAATGCTGGCTTGAACACTGCCACCAAAATTCCCCAGGGCTCAATCAACAATAGAGGAAAGTGGGAAGATGATCCTCCAAAGTTCATGCACCTCGGCCAGAGGAAGCGCCCAGTTATGCGTTATACATGCCCAGAAGATGACGCAAGAAACTACAATAAGGTTCTTTCCCCTATCAGTGGTAATAGAGGTGTGGGCCCCGCTTCGGAGTCGACACAATTCACTAGTCAGCCCGTGCCGAAGGTTCGCCTTAGTCACCAAAATGCACATACCCCCCAGCTCAGAAGCGCTTCTGATCCTAAGCCAAGTACAAAAGGGATGTATTTCCACCCTTCTTCCAACGCTGGTAACTTTAGTCCGAGCGGTTTGTCACAAGAGATTCTACGAAACAGTCCTGCACCGACCGATATTCCATCACAGAGGCCCAGCTCCATTGCATCATCAAATGCGGGAGACTACTATTTCTTAACCAACAGGCGGATCTCGATCAAATCGGATATTTCATCGAGTGGCAGTGATTCCCCTACGATGCCGTATCAGCAGTACCTACTTCAACCAACCAAACCTACTAAACCCAGAGCACAGAGCCCACATATCTCCTCGGCCGGGAGCCAAAAAGGAGTCAGGGATATTCTTAGTAGTCCCCATCCTCACCAGCCAATGTCAATATCAGGGTCCCCGCAGTTCCCTCCCTCATTCGAACTTGGTCCAAAAGAGTCCAATCGGGTGAATCATCCATTTAAGGGGCGTGAAGGAACCAAAGCACATAATCCGGCCTTGGCTTTCTCTATTCCCACCCCAGTCCCCGTTGTCAACTATCAACACTCTCCTCTACCAGGCTCCTATGGCAGCCTACCTTCGAGAGATACTACAGGTAGCGCCCATCCAATGTCTCACGATATTAGACGTAGATCTATGCCCGGGGATGAGTTTTTCAACCTTCCTGGTAGTATACAACTCGATGTACCCCAAAATGGCAGGCGGTCCGTGTGTAATGGTGACTTTCCTATTCCAGGCCATGCTGTTCCCGGGATCCAATACCAAAGCCCTCAGTATTTACAGGTTCCTGGGCATAGTGTTCCCCCTCCGATAATTCATATGGGACCAGTAAACCACATTGTCGTGACTCGTCAGTCTGTCGTCTATCCTGGCTATGGTCAGCAACAAGACTATCAGCGGCAGCAGCAGCAGCAGCAGCAGCAACCGATACAAATTCCGCAACAGCAAATTCAGATGCAGCAGATGCAGATGCAGCAAAACTTCAGGATGCAGCGCCATCAGCGGATGCCTAGTGCATATCCGATCCATCAACCCTTTCCCCAGCAAACCCAGCATCCGGGCCATCAGGGCCGTCAGGGCCATCAGTTGCAACCACACCCACAGTTCGGACCGTACAACCCTAACATATTCCAGCATTAAAGTTGATATGAGAATCTCTTTGAACTCATCGACAGCATTTCCATAGCCATGATCATACAATGGCCCATCCACTTAGACACTTCATTTAACGGCAGTATTTTCTTTTTTTTTTTTCGGTCAAAGAGTAGGGACACATCTGAGATCGCCTATTCGAAACTTATTTTTCTTTTCTTCATTGGGGTAAATCTTGACAAAGCTGCTTAGGAGCTTCAATGCCCTTTCTTTTTTTTTCTCGGGTCTTTTGGTATATAAAGGCGCAACCAACTTCAGCCTTTGTTACAAGTCTAGACTCTCTTAGTATTTGTTAGTGGCAACTATAATCGTTGTAGTATTAAGCAAACTATATCTCGAGTGTTGAGAAAATGGTTTCAACATTGAATTTCAAGTATACTAAAAACTAGCAAATCCCCAAGAGAATTCTCTGGGAAGTGTTCTTTGTTAAAAACCTAGGCCCCGGTTCTACCCAAATGGGCTACAAAGATTGTCTTGATATACCTAATCGTGCTCCGAGTGATTCACAATGCATCACTCGGATATCCGCGGAAGAAAAACTTCAGAGATATGGATAAAGACTCGAGTATTACTTTACTAGCGCAAACAATAAATCAATTAACTATAAGTCCTATTAGAGAACCTAAATTTAGGCATTTGTCCTTACGTGCGTGTACGGAATAGTAACCTCAGTAACTGCACCTATTACACCGATATCATGTTACAACACTTAAGTCCGGGTTAAAATTCAGATAAATACAACCCAGTCCCACAATAACTCGCACAGAACCCAAGTTTTCCAGAAATGCAATACCGGTGAAAAATCAAACCCCGACCGTCATGCAAAGACATGAGCGAAAATAAAATATCTTTCCCTTTATCGTTCCCATCTCTTATCACAAAGAAAACAAAAAGGAAAGAAAAACCGAGGAAAAAAGGAAGAAACAGACACCCTCATCACATGAAACGGAAAAAATAATACCCAACGCTAAAAGCCTAGTTACAATTTTCTTTCTTACCAGCCCAAATCCATAATAATGACAACTAACACGGAGTGTGTTAAAAGATGAGACAAGAGTTTAGACGGGAAGGGACAGAAAACAGAACAGGTAAAGGAGGAATATGACGGCGCCCAGAGAGTGAATAAGAATAAGGAGTTTCCTGTCCTAATGAAGAATGAAAAAAATGTGGTTAATAAACACAGTAGTAAAGAGTTAAGTATTGGTGAGGGAGAAATAATATTTCCGGAGGAAAATAATAAAATATAATTGTAAAAGTGAATACCCAGACCGAAACACAAGACAACCACCCAAGCAAAGAAGACCCCGAGAAAATAGAACACCACTAGAAAGTAATACCCTTCTGAACAACCAACCCGAACACAAAGAAAGAAAGACGACACCCGTTTTCTATTACCCTACTGCTGCTGTTGCGCCTGCTGTTGCTGCTGCCCAGCCAACATTGCCTGTCCTAATCTTGGGCTCTGCTGCAAACTCATCGGACTCTGTACGCTAGTTGAGCGCTGCTGCTGCGGTGTAGCACTCCTACTTGCAACATTCGCTCCCGGCCCAACAGGGCCATTCGCACCAATCATTGGCCCGGTGTTAGCCGCTGCAGCTCTTGCTTGCTGCTGCGTACGTGCTAGAAGTTGTGCAGTGGGCGGAGATGATGCCATGCTCGGTATGCCTTGTCCGTTTCCATTTGCAGACCCAGCCAATGTTTGCCTCATTTGCTGGTGATAGTTAGCAAGATGCTGTTGTGTGGCTTTAGCAATTTCTGATGGAGGCAGATGAGGGTGCTGATGCTGCACAAGAGCTGTCATTTCCGCCGCTGTTAGCTGAAATTGTCCTCTGCCTGCCGGTTACACAGCTGTCAGCTGCTTGGGGACAACGGGGATATAGAAGAGAGTTAACTAACCTGCTGCCGCTTGCTGTTGCTGAGGGTTTAGTGGCTGTTGGTTTTGCATCCTGGGGGAGCCCGCTTGGCCGTTGGCTGCGTTTGCCGGTCTCGGACCCCCTAGTGCTGCCTGTTGCGCTTGCTGTATCATAGCCTTCACTGCAGCTGGGTCTCGGCTCCCGGCAGCGCCAGTCGGGAATCCTTGCATACCTGCTTGGGGATAAGACTGACTCTGGGCGGCTGCCTGCTGCTGTGGCTGCTGTTGCTGCTGTTGCTGTTGCTGTTGCTGCTGTTGCTGCTGCTGCTGCTGCTGTTTTAGGTGATGAGCTCGGAGTTGTGCAATTTGTTCAGCTGTCATTGGAGCCCGCATTTGCGCTTGGGGGTGTACACGAGCGCCCATCGGTATACCGTTCATACCTACAGGAACGCTCCCATTCTGCATAACAACTCCTGGTTGGGCCCTAACACCCACAGGAAGTCCATTCGGCATGCCAACTTGGGGAATCCTTTGCCCAGGAACAGGCACGCCATTTGCAAGAGCTTGTTGCTGTGCTGGATGAAGCCTACCGGCCTGAGCAGGAAGTGGTTGTCCCTGTAGGTTCTGGTTTCTATTAAAATGATTGAAATCAGCTACTGAGAGGAGATACTTACTCTGCCTGATTGTTGCATCTGTAGCTGAGCATACATATTGGCCTTTATATGTTCAGCCTGCTTTTGCTCACGGTCCCACTTTAAATTACTGAAGAATGCCGGAGTCCTCTGCGAGGTGGTAGTGTTCGCAGAATCTTGTGTTTTCCTCATCGCAGCTATTTGCGCCGCTACTAAAAGTTAATAAACGATGTCTTTAATAAATTTTGGAAAAACAAACATACCTCTTCCACTCTGTTGTTTGCTGATGCTCGTCTCCCTTTTCTTCGCCAACTTCCTCATGGCTTCAAAGATATTGAAGTACTTTGTTACCCGTCTCTTCTCAACCTTGACTGGTACTGTTCCTCGCCTCTTTGTCATTCCATTAGGGTTGTTACCACCAGCGCTACTTGGGTTAGCAACATATATGCCGCCAACCCTTGCTGCAATATCGAGTCGTTGTTGAACGGGCTTGTAGTATGGACTCTTCATGAATTCCTGCGACACTGGTTCCAATCCAATCCACCTCTCAAAGCACTCCCATGGGCTCCTCCTTTCAGATCCCGAATGCCATGTCCCTTCTAGTTGCATGCAAGCCGACACAAGAGCCCAGTTGTGGTGGTATTCTCTAGCCAGCTGTTTAAGTGTGTCATCCTCAGAAGAAGTCCACAAACTTGGGGTACGAGATTCAAAGAATGCTTGAGGCGGCAGATCACTTGGCGGTCGAAATAAGTGAGCATTGTGTATTCTTGAGAGGAGAGACTTGGAATTGGGGTTAAACAGTGCAACATCTGTCTGCTCTGGAGGCAACGGGACAGGCTTTCTTGTCCTGTCCCTGTCTCGTTTGCCGTTTTGTCCATAAGCACCACCATTGGTAATATCGTCTTCGTCTGAATCATCGGCGAATAGCTCATAATTTTCATCATATTCATAACGGCTTTTCTTCCGTAGAGGGCCTTCTTCTTCTTGTTTCAACGACAACTTACCCGAGCAATACTTGGTCACTGGAATAACAGGTGTCATCCACTCTTCGTCGACATGCTCAAATCTTCGATTTTCAACATTAGGCGGTTTGGGGGGTGCAAACAGTGGTAATTGTCCCAGAATGTCCTCTGCGGCCTTGGTTGGTGCAACCCCGAACATAATCTCATCGGGTGAAAGAGCGAATAATGCAGCCGGTGGTGGATCCTGAAGATACCCAAAGAAGTCTTGTGTGCCCCATCCTATACCCCCACCTTGTTCGATGCCGGTTGGAAAATAATCCTCGCTCCCCTCGTCGTCTGGAGTTGCGCCCCCAACAACTAATTCCGGTGTTGGCTGGTTTAATTCTGTAAAAGACCCTGCGCCTCCCATTTCTACATCGCCCCCGCAAGCGATCCGCTTCTTCTCATCTCTTTTCCCCTTCGGGACTCTGCCCCACTTCCGCTTATCCACAACTAACTCTTGCTTATTTTCACCTATTTCGTGCCATTCAACACACCAATCTGCCACCTGCTTGGCGACCGCAATCTTCCACTTCCTCTCTTCCCTGAAATCCTCTCTCAGCCACCTCGCTTCCTCGATTAGATAATCCCAATGGCACTTTCTCCTCTTCGGTTCCCTAGCCCTTGCAATCTGCCTTAAGCTAGAGTTGCCCGAATCTTGGTTTTTCTGGATTATCTCCAAAATCCTCGCAGCCTGTGACTCAAAGTAATGGACTTGATGGTTGCTGGTGCTCACAGTTTTATTGGCCCTACTAATGAGCTCCTTTGCGGAAGTGTGAGCCGATTTTACGGTATACAGGACATCGAACATATCCGGGATTTTCTTCTTCTCCCCATCTGCTAGTGGCGGCTCGGCAATGCCATACCGAGTAAGGACATCAGTTTTACTGCCAGGTTGAAATTGTGCGTTCCTTCCCCTTGCTGCTGCCGCTTGATCACGACGACGTGCAACAACTATCATGCCCTGGTTTTCCTGATCCTCACGCAGTCGCTGGGCCTCTGCCTCTGCAGCCGCCGCTGCATAGTGAGCGGACGAAATAACAACCTTGTGAAGCTTTGACCTCGACTTTTCCCTTTGCTTATTCCGGCATATAAATTTTGAGGGTTTTTGTCGTGGTGGAGATACAGACTTAGTTGAAACAGGTACCGAAGCTCGAGTCGCATCAGGGGTGGGAAGATTGATATCCATGACGGTTGTGTCAGCAGCTGGGCCGTGTTTAGTAGCATCTAGATTCTCTGTAGATTCGGGCGCCAAAGAGCTTGGTTCTTCAGCCGTAGGTTGGATTGGTGATGGATCTAAAGGCACCTCCGGTGTCTTCTCCTCCGTAACATCCATTCGTTCAGCTTTCCCAGGCATCTCGTCTCCCTTTAGCGGCTCTTCCTCCACCTCACCATCGCCTTCCGCTTCTGGCTCGGGACTAGGCTGATATGGAACCGAGATTGCTTCGGGGTCATTGTGTTCGGCCTCTCCCATTTCCACATCATCCTCTTCGCCTTCGCCTTCAGCCTCACCTTCGGCCTCTTCCTCATCTTCCTCCTCATCCTGCTCTTCCCTTTCCTTGCCCTCTCTTGTTTCCGTCTCCACAGTCACCTCTACAGGTTCTGGTGTCTTTTGTTTAACCTCAATAGGCGCTTGCACTTCTGGCTCGGGTGGGGGGATATGAATTGGCACTTCCTTCTCTGTTGGCGTAAGCACCTCCTCAATAGTCTCCTTCACAACCTCAACTATTTCTTCCCTAGGTTGTACCAGGGGTTCGGCTGGGGCTCTTCTTCGGACTGATAGAGGCTCTGGCTCTCGACTGCCCACAAGTTGCACCTGATCTTCGTCGTCTTCTTCATCATGCGCATGCGACATTACCAGTTCAGGTGCAGCTTTGATCTCATTGTTGAGTGGGGTGGCCTTAGTAGCAGTAGATGGGACGATAGGTTCGCCATTCGCTAGCTGATGCTCTAACCTCAGTTGTGCAGAAGGATCAGGAGACTGTTGACCGGCTAAAGTACCTGCAACAATAGATTCCATAGGCTTAGAAGTAATTGGGGTGGTTGGCTCCTTGTCCTTTACAGGTACTGCTGAGGATTCCCGAGTTAGTAGGTTTGAAGCTTGCTGATCTTTCACTTTATCTTCAAGTAATGTATTAGCTGGAGAAGATATTTCCTTCTCTTCTTGATCTTGCAAATGAGTCTCATCTACCGGAATATCGCGTGGTGTAATTGACGAGAGTGCGGGTTGAGCGTTAATCTCCGCATCTACAACTTCTTCAGCTGTCGAGGCCGAGGGCAGAACCGCGTCTGGCCGGTCACCACAGCATTCCGGTTCCTTCTCCACCACAACGCCAGCTTTCTCATCCACCTCTGCCTGCGATGACGAAACAGATGCAACTCTATTACCGCCATTTTCGGTAACTACTTCTCGAGTATCTTTCTTTTCTAGTCCAGAGGGTTGGGCTTCTAGGGCCATATGGCTTGCATCTGGGCTTGTTGCAGAAGATAATGCAGCATTACCTGGTGTTCCAAATCCATCTGCTCCGTCCACGGAAGACGTGGGAGAAGATACCTCGGGGTGTGCTGATCCTTCTTTTTCTGGCGAGGCAAAAGCTATCGGGTAAGGCCGATTATTGTGTCCAGTTATCGCGGCAAGCGGTGCATGGGGTGGAAGCTGTTGTAGCTGCGATGGGTGAGCGGGTAGGCGAGCTTCTTCTCTATGTTCAAATATCCTGGTTAAGGGTCTAACTGGCGGCGTGGCTGGTGCTACAGACGATTCTTGTGAGTCAGGGATTTCTGTGGATTTCAGTATCGGCGATGCTTCTTTTTTGAGTTTCTCAAGATCCTCCACAGTCTCGGACGATGCGATGAGTGGCTTGTCAGAAGGTGCTGTATCTTTCATGGTAATATCCTCCCCTGGCCGCTCCGTGAGCGCCTTTGGTATTGGTGGCGGACGAATACCCAAAGCTTCTTCCTTCTCATCTGGTACCTTAGTTGCAGTCCCTTGGATTACTGCGATACCTCCAACATTGAATATCGGTGCCAAAGGTTCCGTTCGGGACTCATCAATGGCTGTGGAAGTTTTATTTGAGGCCTCGCGGGTATGATCTTGGGCTAAGGGTTGTGTTGGTGCTTGCATGTTCGAATCCCTATTCCCTTCCAGTGCCTCAAAAGGTGGTTCATGTTGGACTGGTTCGTCGTTAGGATCACGGCGTTGCCTTTTTTCAAGAGGTAATTCGGGCGAATTTGTAGAATCTGGTCGAGTTTTTGGCTGCTTAACAGCTGAAGGTTGCGCTGTGTGCTTTGGGGGTGTCGATGTTCCGGGGGATACAGATGGGTGCGATAGACCTCGAGTAGGAGCTGCCTTAAGTCCACCAGGCTCGGGAAGGTATGAGGAGTGTTGTGGTAAAGTAGACTCTTTAAATAACCTACCTCTGTAAACCATTAGCAAGAGAAAGGTAGGTTTTGACAATTGACACCTACTTCTCGATGTCATTCTCTTCGAGGAAGCGCTTCTCTGCGTCTTCCATGTTTGCCGCGCCATAGTCTTCTACTGTTCCCCAAGCTGCCATAATATCGGCATTGGGGAATTCTTTTGAGCGCTCGACGTGACGACATACTGCGTAGAGCTCCTGTAGCTTTCGTTTCCTTGAGATTATAATAGATCTATCGAATTGAATTTATTAAATTAGACATGTATGCAACCATGGTTTTAATTGTAATCGGTGGTTAACAATTATGATACTCGAGTGTTGTCGTGTCGCGATAAATTGACTATTTTGATATTCAAAGTACGCGACGTGTCGTCGCAACGGTTACCGAGCCGGGGGCGGCAACCAACACACCCCCCGAGGCGAGGAACAGAGCTCGGAGATATGAGCACAACGAAGGAGAAAACTAGGACTTACTTCCGCTCGTCGCAAAGAGCGTTGAGGGCATCTCTCCGCAGATTCTCGATGGTGATCTTCTCGACCATATCTCCTCCGCCCGGTCCTGTCGCATAGAAGATATATACAGAACACTCCTCTCGCTTAGGGCCGACTCTGCGGCTCAGTCAGCACTAGACATCGAAAAATGATAAAACAGCGAGGGGGATAGGGTAAACAGAGCCGGAGAAAACGATTACCGTATATAGCAGCCTGTGTAGAGGGGTTGTTGTTGTGAATATGGGGACAGAGGCTGTTGAGGGGGATGAGGTGACGTTGGAAGAAAGAAAGGGTTAGGGTTTCTCTGGTCGCAGGTGTGGTGTGGGCTCTCTGTGGAGTTCTCTCTCTTCTGGCGGCGGAAGGTTGGGAGAGGTTGCGAGGGGACACCAACTTGGTTGGCTGGGCACTACAGAAAGAACGTAAAGCAAAAATGGGTTAGGCTGGGGGTGGGGGTAGCAACAATCGTGCTGCCGATTAGGAACAGCGTGGCGGGATAAGCGTAGTCACGTGCTCAAATGAAATCTTGGCATTCAGAAAATAATTCTCATGTCCGCCGTTTGCGATAGTGGGAGGATCCAGGCTGCCAAAAACATCAACTCTTACTCAGTTTCTGTCCATATTTCAACTGCGATGGCAAAAAGAAAGAGACAATCTTCCACGGCTGCGGCTGCAGATACTATACCAGAGAAAAACGAGATTCCAGTCAACTCAAATAAGCCAATTGCAGTGCCCGCTACTAAACTTCCATTACTCCCAGCAGTCAGTAGCCTCTCGTTATCAGACTCCCCTAGTACAGGAATCAATTTCCAGGTCATTACAGGCTCCTATGAGAAGACTCTTCACGGATTTGTCGTTACTATCCCCAAAGCAACTTCTGCAGAGACCACCGAGACAGATACAAACTCAATCTCTCTCCCGGCGACATTTGCAGATTCGTTTCTCTTCACTGCTCACACAGCACCAATAGAAACCTTATCAGTATCTCCTATTGGGACTGGCTCTGGTTCTAAAAAGCGAATCCTCGCCACGTCTTCTGCTGACGAACACATTCACCTCTATACCCTCAGCTCAATACTCTCACGCACTACCTTCCCTACTACGAGGATTTTAAAACCCTCCTCTTCTTCCTCCTCCTCCTCCTCCGCTGCCGCCGCCACTGCTTCGAACCCCAAGAACAAGCACCTGGGAACTCTCACTCACCACCTCAACACCCCCACTGCCATCGTTTTCACTCCCACCCGCTCAAAACTCATCTCTGCTGGTCTCGATGGACAGATTCATATCCTCCGCTGCCGCGACTGGGCCCTCATGTCGACATTGAAATGCCCTAAACCTAAAGCTAAACCCATAAATTACGCCAAAAACTACAGTGACGGCTACGGACCCAGAATCGAGACCTTCAGCTCTGAGGGTGGTTACGGTGGTGGGGCCGGTGGTGTTAATGACGTCGCCCTACATCCCAGTCAGAAGATTCTGCTCTCGGTAGGGAAGGGCGAGAGGGGAGTGCGGATGTGGAATCTGATGACCGGTCGTAAGGCTGGTGTCCTTATGTTTGGCCGCGACGATGTACCGCACAAATTTGGGCGAGAGAGCACCAAAGTGGAATGGTCAAGTGACGGAAATGAGTATGCCGTTGCGTTCGAGAGAGGTGTGGTTGTCTTTGGGGCGGACTCTAAACCGAAATGCCGGATCACTGCAACTCCAATCTCTAAGATCCACAAAATTCGCTACATGAACCTTCCGTTAACCCTTACCCGCCCTGGCATCTCTGCTGAGAAGAGCGAGGAAGAGGTCTTGGCAGTGTCAACTGAAGACGGTCGAATCCTCTTTTACTCAACGGCACTCCCGAAACCTGCTTCAGAAGGCGAGACCCCTGATATCGATTCTCCCCACCTCCTCGGAGTTCTTGGAGGTAAATCTGTCGGCATGGTCGACCGTGTAAAAGACTTTGATACAATTAAGGTCGCTGGGAAGCTTTTCGTAACTACCGCGAGCTCAAGTGGTGTCGTTCGGGTGTGGGAACTTGACACCACCGAGGATAGAGAAATAAAGAAGATCCGTGTGGATGAGAAGGAGGTTACGGATCGGCAAGTTGGCAAGCTTGTGGGGATCTACGAGACAGAAAGGAGGATAACGTGCCTGGGGGCTATGGAGATGGAGATCGGTGAAGAGGTCGATGAGCCTGAGGAGGCTGTAGAAGATAGTGATAGCGATACTGATGATGATGACGAAGAGTAGATTTAGATTAATTCTTGGGCTCTTTGGTGATAAAAAGTTTACCGGATATTATTTAGACATCGTGTGATTACTTTGGCTCTTCTGAGTCATACATTCTCACTCGATGCTGTACCAACCTACCTTACGCATTGTTGTTGTTATTTATTGCTTGCTACTTTTCGCATCTTGTTTTTTAAACGGCACCGGCAAAAATTTCCTGACTTGATTGACCTTATCAGAATCCACATACGTTATACACCCTGGGTTACTTTGTTGTCACTCACTTCCTAGCCGCCCTTTTATCGTACTTGAACAATGGTTCCCAAAATACTTGTCAAAAACTTTCATCTCTTACAACGATTTTATTGGATATGTTTAAAAGTGGCTCAATGAATTGTATGGTTCGAGTCGCCCCCGTTGTCATGCAGAGATTTGTACACAAATTTTCACAGGCCCGACAGAGGCCAATTTACAATGACAGGAATGAGATATCGATGAGCGCATGACACCTTTACGCAAGATAATTTCCTAGCAAAGGCTAAGCACCCTAATTCTCAGCACCTTGGCTCAAAACCTTCGTGCCAGACATGCATGATCTACAAAGATGTATGACACCCACCCTTAATTCCCTCCATGGAACCATGTAGACATCGGAAACTTCAGTCTTCACACTCACCCCTCAGCCTCTCAAGCAGCAGCTCTCGTCGATTTACCCATACTACCGCCAGGCATCCAAAACGCCCATCAATTTCAGATCTCTCAATCTGGAAACATCCTTAGCCCCTCGATCCAGGTGCTGACAGCTTAATTCCCCAGCCCCAAACGGCTACAGAAGGCAAACCATTTGGTCAATCTTGGTAAGGCGATGACTGCAATATACCCCATCCTGCCGCCCACCCCAGCTCGATACCCAACTTTCCTTTTTTTTTTTCTTACGCAGGGGCTTTTCGTTTTCTCTATGGGGGGTCAACTGAGGAGAGCGGGGTAATCGTTTCCCCAGGCCTGGGTGCGCTGGCAAGTGATCATCGCCAGTCCGCTTTACCATCACTACTACTAGGTAATTTACGGTCGATAAGTCTCGCACAGGAAGCTCTCACCAACGCAATCCCAACCGCCAAGCGGGCCTATCTAGCAATCGAACGCTACCCTGAATAGGTCATAATATCACCGATCAAACCTTGAAATGCCCTACCAAAGATCCTCCAGATTCCGATCGTGTTTCGGGTGCCGTTACTGCCTTTGAGCTGCTTGGAATCATTTCTTACTCTCCGCCAAAACGGATCCTGTATAGTCTAACAACACCCCTGAAACCCTTTTTTAAGAGCTTATCACTCTATTGTGCTCCGAATTCTATGAGCATATCCGTACCACAGGGGCTGAGACAGAAAGAAGAGTACAGAGACACTCTGTTTCGCTAAAGGTGAACGCTACGGCCGGTGATGCGGAAAAGAGCATATGTATACAAGATCGACTCCCCGGATGGTATATACTCCCGCTTGAGTGACAGTTAATTGCCACAGGAGCTAAGAGAATGTAGTACTATCATTCCGGAGTGCCACTGCATAACTTCCCCTTGCTCGTACTTTGCATACATACATGTTTGAATGCTCACTCAAGCAAGGGCCGTTTGAAGGTGTGTTGGACAGAGAATCAAACATGGAACATCACTCGACTTTGTCGTGGAGTAGTGCGATTTGTTTCGTTCAGCGTGGAAGTAATGTTGACTACAACATACCTAGTAGGAAGTAACTGCCATCTTCCCCGACACAGACCTTAAGGCTAGTTCCGAAACTT
The DNA here is from genome assembly GCA_024713865.1 of Morchella sp. 2016-72. Classification (NCBI taxonomy): domain Eukaryota; kingdom Fungi; phylum Ascomycota; class Pezizomycetes; order Pezizales; family Morchellaceae; genus Morchella; species Morchella sp. 2016-72. Next base: position 245,094 of record JAMJEY010000009.1, read on the forward strand.
TACACGACATAAGAATTCTTCTTAGTTTCTTTACGAATTATTCTAGTACACCCGCGTGGCTACCACCACTTCATACAGATAGTCCCACCTCCTGCCATAAAGACTACCGGTGTATCCTTAACCAGTACTAGGTGACTGCACCCTTACTTCCCAAGTAACCAAGTGGGCTTCAGGTTCAACTTCAAATTCGATGGTAGCGCAATCCATAGGATCTCAGAAGAGATATCTCAGTATCATTATAGTAAATCTAGGCTACTATATTATTAAGCTAATTGGTCACATCTTACCAAGATATAAAAACCATATAGAGAATATAAGCGGTATAGGCATAGGTGCAAGACGGCTGTACATCGAGGTACAACACATACACGGCACTTGAGTTCAGTCTACAAATTCTCTCAATTTACAATAATGGACGAGATTTTACTCATTCCCATATGCATTCATACAAGCGCTTTCTTCATATATGTACGTGAACTCTAGTCCATTACCCAGTAAGTACATGTATTGCGAGTTGTCAAAAATAATAACAAACTCCCAACCAGGACCAACCAGGAGCCACAAACAAACTAAATAGTAATAATAAAATACTAGAGACTCGAATTATATCAGCATTTGGTATTGGGTTTATTGGAGCTTATGGGGTCGGGGTGAGTGTCGCAGTGTTCGTTGAGCCATGTCTTCCCGGTGCATCCCATGTTCGTACCATTCTAGGTAGATCGTGGAATTAGGTATTCGTTTCAACGCATAACATCTTAAAGGTTGGACTTGTTTCTATTCATTTTTTACAGTTATATTAACCCGATGGTGGCTGCGGGATAATGATGTGGTGTAGCGATTCGCCATTTGAAGGACCTTGAGATTTGTGGACCTATCTCGGTGTGGGGACCAGACACTGAAATTATGGAAATGTATAAGCACATATTGTAGTCAACTCCACCCATAATCATGTATGTATATTCATAATGGCCCTTAGCTATAGTGCAGCTTGTGGTAAAACTAAATATTCTACAAGCGTTGGAAAAGTCCTATTGGTCTGCCCGCGACCTAAACCTTGTTTTTTGACCCCTGTTTCTGCAATAATTTTACCCATAGCTGTATGAAAAAACCAAGTCCTCAGAACTTCTTCCAATGCCAAGGAAATATCGAAACTGAAGGTCTCACCAAAGCCTTGAGACGGCCTATCGGTCACTTCACTACATGCTCACATGCTAAATGCGCCAGAGCCTCATATTAAACATGTAGTGTATGTGCTTCTACAATTTATGAGGGCGGGATATCGCTGCAGGTAGGAGTGGTCATGAGTGAGAGTTCTGGCGTACGTCATGCATATATGTAGCTCCTCGACATACGTATAGTACACCATGTAGCATTTCATCAGAAAACGATAGAATGTAATTACAAATACTAAGACACGTATCATAAAGGCCAATAGACTGTAACCAATTCTTGTTGACTTCCACAAAGACTCAGTTAATGTTTGGTACCCACCAATAGGCACCCTATATTAAAAAATATTTTTATCCCCCAATCGTGATGGACCCTGTCGAAGCAACAGTAACCAGGGCCACTTCTACATGGCTTTTCCGTGGTTTAGTTTTTTTGTTACTCTCCCTTGCGATTATCTTCTTGAACGTGAACCCAAGCTGTAGGTTACTCTAACCCCCCCATCAAGAATAGAATGTCATGAGACAATCAAATATCTAATGGATGGGTTTAGTCACTTAAGGTTCTAGGAGAAGCCACCGATGCCAGCAAGACCGTATTCTGGTATGGCCATCGAACGACGATGATAGCTCCGTATACCTTTTAAATTTCCCGGACAATGGCGTATTAAGAAGGCGGACGATTACTGTTATTGATACCTGTACGGAGGAATGGTCCGATATGAGTGACTTGATTCTCTTGGTTCTACCTTGTACCTGGTAGAATTCAGAATACAAACTAAGTGGTTCCTCATACTTTGCAGTCAGGTAAGACCTCCAATGCGAGATAAGAACAAGTCTAGAACATATTAACACCCGAACTCTTTAGAAGCGACCCCTACCAGCTTTATCATTATTATTCCTACATCGGGCAAGACTATGGCCAGGTACTACCCCGGATCAACGAAAAACCTTCTATTGCGCACGTTCGCATATATGTGGTATTGGGAAAACTGTAACCACCCGCCCGGGCGCGCTGATTCACTCGGGGATAGCACCTGATGGAGGTTATGCTGTCTGGGCCAGGGGGTCATAGTAATGATAGTTCCTGTACTCCGGAATGAGCCACGACTCCGAAGTTTCCTACCGGTAGGGAAATGAACGAGGCTCGTGGAATGTAGTAACACAAGAGGGAGAGCGCAGTGGTATATATATTGACCCGTCTTCTTCTGTTTTCTTTTCGTTCTTCATCCTGCAAAGCTACCATTACTCAAAATGCATGCCCCCTGCACCGCCCCCAAGAAAGTCATATATACAACCCTAACCCTGGCCATGATTATTACATTCTTTTCTATGAGTGTCTCATCCTCCATAGAGCAAAAACATATTGATTCTCGTCGTGGATTTCATCATAGTCCTTTGGCGGGTCTAAAATTCGACAGGCCACCCTCGAAGGTCAACTTGATGTCGATTTCCAGGGAGTATGGATTGGATTTATAAAGAATGCCGTCGTGGGCATAAGACTTAAAGTACGTATTATAAGTACATGTATGTAATGGCAAATAAAGTGCTGATTCGTATTTCTTATAGCTACTGGTTTATGAATACCTACACGTACTCATCGCGTAGATGAGCCGGTGACGGTACCCCGACCGCTTTCGGGGAAGAAGGCTGTTGTGGGAAGCCTACTGTGTGTTCAATCAGAGAGAACTCCCTGCAGCTCGCGGGCTGTCCAGCCCAGCCAAGAGCGGAGTTACTCGGATTCTTTTAGCATCCATAACGGGAATTAACCCTATGGCCTATTGGGTGCACTGGAGTAGGATTGGCAGAAGAGTGATCCTTGGTTTGGATCTGGGCAGATAGGATAGTGATTCGGAGACATTGTTCTTTCTACTTTAGTCGGGTGGGCACGTAGGTAGGGGTACAATGGATGAGACACTCATCTGTTAACAATGGAGGTTTACAAATCAGGCTATATGTACGTTTCAGTCTATAATAGAATCGCAATTCATATTGTTTTTGCAAACAAGCCAACCGAAATACAACAAATTAAGACTTATATTAACTCTCATGTGTTAATGTCTCAACACTTGTATTTTACCCAGTGTTAAATCTTTCGACCCAAGTCAAAACTCACACCCAGCCACCACCGTAAAAGTAAAGGATTTCAGTATAAACTTCATACTTGAACGAAACCCAGCTACGGAAATAGCTCCACCTCGCTGCAAAAGTGAAGCCTGAGATCCATTTCCAAGTCCCCATAAACCAACACATCCTGATGACGATGATGACGAGAAAACCGTTATGATGAGGTATTATGCTTCGAACGATAGACGGGAGAAAATAAAGAGGAAATCAATGTCGTGAGGATGGTTGTAAGATGGCTGTAGGATTGTAGGATGGTTGTAGGATGAGCGGAAAACGATTGGAGGATGAGCGGAGAACGAGTGGAGAGTGAGGCTTGATTGGAGGATGTGAAGGGTGATTGGGGGATGTTTGGGGATGATTGGAGGATGTTTCGATATCAACTTTTTTTTTTTGATCGGTTGGATGAAACGAGCTGAAGAGCACCAGAGTGATGTATGGCGGTGATGGTGATGAAGAAGTCGTCAAATAGGTACTTCGCTCTTTTTAAAGTCTCACGCTATACTATAGCGTACTAGCTATGAGTGTATATTATATCTGTAAGTAGTTTTGATTCCTTCGGATATCGAGGCATCTCAGAGCGTATAATGTCGAATACGCCTTCAGTTTGACCTTTTAGCCAAGGAATACAGATTGAAATCTTGTGGGCTCTCTATCCGACCGGCTGGAGAGCCTGACTTGAATGAAATATTCTGGCTGGGATTCAGGGAGCTGTTTTTTTACCTCCTCGTTTTTTACGAGAGGCGGAGTTGCACCCTCGTCAAGCTATAACCAAACCTGGGCACTCTAATCAACCGCAAGGGAACCAACACCCGAAAACTTTAAGCTGTCCTTCAAATCTCTCGACTCTCTGGTAATCCGGCACGGTTGTCTACCACAGGACAGAGAAGAAACGCACCGTTCTATACCTTAATTGAGGAGTTGGTCATAGGAATATGATCTCTGGGTTCGCGGTGTATCATGAGGAATAAGGTATATGAGTAAGACAACCCCCACCACTGTCTACCGACCCAGGGAAACAAAGTTAAAATTAAGATAGATCCCCACCTCCTTAATAAAGGATACGAGCTATTTCAATGTCCCTCCCCTTTAGACGAGAAGGCGAATGAGCTATATCAATCAATCGACGAGAGGGCGAGGCCACTCGGTGAGATCTGAAAGTGCGAGTGATATCCTATGGCCGAGACTGGATGGTAGGTATTTTCATAGGCCCTGGCCCTAACGTTCAGATGACTACGGTAGTGAAAAGTGCGACTCTTAATTAGAGGAGTTGGAGGTGATTAAGGTAATTGAGTTGGGGGTGATTAAGGTAATTGAGTTTGAGTTGTCGACCAAAAAAAATGGCATAGTAGTTACAGGCCTCCTTGTTGGTCAAAGGTCACCCAAAGTAGAAGTACGAAACCTCCAACCACCGTTTACAGATTAGAGGCCTAGATCTACTCCACCATTGTGTATTGAATTAACCTGAACATTACAGGTCGGTTCCCAGTACTTAAAATGAGCAGAGGAAGTCTCTTATTAAGACATTACCGTCGAAGTCGAAGCCGTTTACTACGCTACTAATTATTGGCGCAGTAGTACTATGTAGATAGAGGTTAGACATACCGTTATAGAAAGCTCTCGCTGTACCTCGCTCGGCCTACACACTTGTTAAAGGGGATCTACTAAACCATGCCACACAGCTCTCCGAAACAACATCACATTTATTTTGAGGCACTTTTAGTGATTTCCCATCATAGTAACTCCATTTTTATTTTTACCATAGTCCCATAGGCTGCATGCAATAAATGACTTAAAAACTACCTCAATTTTATTTGGTCCTCCCCAATCAACCAATTACAGCGCGGAGACTGGTACAGGATTCATACACATCAAGTGTCTAAATATTTGCAAACTTTTCCCAATCCTCAAGGTACAAAAAAACACAAAGTATATCAATCTATTTAACGCAAGAAAGAAACCAAAATTCTACTTTTGCTTCTTAGCAGGTCTGGCAACTACCTTTCTCCTTGGCATGCCATCGCCCCTACTCTCAACCTTCTTTGGGACGCCCTTCTTCTTGGGCTTCACAACCTTTGGCTCGCCGACAGCTGCGGTCTCTTCCTCAATAGGCTCATCGTCCTCATACTCCTCCTCATACTCCTCCTCCTCAATAACCTTCTTTGCCGGGAGGAAGCGGCCGACAGTAATGTTGAAACACCACATTGGCAGTCGGACTAAAAACGTGTTGCGAAGTTTCGGGCCCTCGATATCGCTGATGTCCAGTGGGTATTGAGCGTTATTGCCATCCTCATCCTTTGCCTCGAGGAACACATTTCCAGAGGAGTCCACGATGAGAATCTTTCCGTTCTCAGCAACAACTTTACGCTTTCCAGCACCCTTAGGACCAGGGACAGGAGTCGAAGTCCCTGAACCACCCTTTGCGACCTTGTTGGTTCGGCGCTGCGCGCGATTCATCGGCTGCTGCGGAGCTGCCTCGCCGGAGGAGCCAGAATCTTCGACGGCCTGGAGATCTGCAAGACCCGGAACACCAGCCTCGCCCCATGCTGCAGTACGGGCGTGCTTGATGTAGCGCTCCATGAAAGCTCTTTGCTGCCTAGCGTTGAGCCACAAAATACAATAGTGTAACCCACCACCGCAGAAAATAAACAGACCAGTCAAGACACTGCCGAGGCCGGGGCGGTAACGGGCATAGTAGTACCCGGTGCCTCTCCAGCGTGGGAACCCGTTCTTGAGGAAGTGGTCGTAGCGCGCACGGCCCTCTCCACGGAGCACATCGGCGATGATGGCTAGGCGGGCGAAACGTTCTTCGGCACGCCTCTTAGACTCGGCAAGTTGCGCTTTGGTGAGCTTTTTTTGGCCAGGAGGAGGAAGGTGCTTTTGCTTATCGGGGTGTAAGCGGATCGATTGTTTCTTGTAGGCTCGGCCAATGTCTTCTTGCGAAGCTCCGTGGTTCTTTCCAAGACCGATGAATTCTAAAGTATGTCAGCTAAGATTCAAAGATGGGAAAGAAAGAGTAAATATCAGGGTAAAATACCATAAAAAGTAGTCCCTTCACCTTCGGCGAGCTCCAGCTCGTCGCGTACTCGGAAAATCTCCTGATCTAGTAGCAATAGATGTCAGCCTTCAATTTCTTATAAGCTTAAAGTCGAACAGTATCAAAAAAAAAAAAACACACCTTCCGCAGACCAAGATGCAAGAGCAGTCGTCGCCAAAGCGACGAGCAAAAACGAAATGAGGATATAAAACCTCATCGCATCAAGTAAGAGGTTGTAATCAAATTGATACAAGTGAATGAATATATTCGTTGATTGTCGTTGGTTATCACTGCCAGCAGAGAGAGAGCTTTTAAAGGACGGAGAGAGGACAGGGTAGCGCCTCGGTAGTGAAACGTCTAAAAAAGATCTGGCAACATCGATGCGTTGCGCCCCAGATTGGACCCGCCGTCATGAGGCGCAGTGTCGCAAAGGTTATACATACATAGGAATAATGATAACAAAAACGAAAAGATGAGGAAAGATTTATGCGTATGTAGACACCGGAGGGAGATCATCGAGACGTGATTTCGTGTATTTTTTCGCGTTACGGCGACGGTATTTGTTTTCTGTGGCGCGGACTTTGAGCACCAGCCACCACATCAACAGCCGCACTTCTGAAGACTTTGTTGAGGAACGAGAGGTTGAGTGGAAACTTGAATTGGAAAACGAGGAGGTAGAAGTTGAAGATGAAGATGTAGAGGGTCTGAAAGACGACATTGTGAGTAATGATTGTTGGTTTCCGTGGGTATTTTTTTTTTTTTATCAGTAGAATGTATTTCTCCAGGAAATTTTTATCACGAAGGTTCTGTTACTGATACTGGGAATTTACAGCCCCGCGGGATCCCCACCTTTTATCACTGGGAAAGCCGTGGGAGGAAAAAAAAAAAAAAAACCAAGAACACCCACAACAAACACTCTAAAGCCCATACTCATCTCCGTACCCGTCGTACCCGCACTGCCCTACTAACTAATGCGCTTGACTGACAGTTGTACCTACATACAGTCACTAAGTTCCAGCACCCATCACATACCCAAGACCCAACCCGAACCCAACCCATGGGAATGTAACCGCCACTCTTAATTGTTAATCCCCTATCCATAACCGCCGCTTGTCGCCCCATAGTTAAACAAATACGTGGCAGGTAGTCAGTCCCAAGTCTATGGATTGAGTCTCTATCGCATTCGAAAGTCTGGAACCACACCGGTTCGGTTCAGTGTTGATGTTGTGGGGAGAAAACAGAGGAATTCACGGGGATGTAGGAAACAAGTTACAACGCTCGGTGCATGGCATGTGGGCGTTATTTTTGCCTCCGGTATTATTCATTGGCTTGTGATGAGTGACATTAGTGGGGATGCGACGCAAGTCAACGGCCAGTCAGGCAGCAGCAAAGACAGTGAGTGGTGCGGTTATAATACTTGCGGTGTTTATGTTTGGTTTTTGTAGCGGGAGGGCTGCTGTTACGAGTAACACATGTACTACATGTATCGTAACTGCTGTCAAGAAAAAGTGCTTTGCATGATATTGGCGACGCGTAAGACTCGCACTCGAATACGAGATTAAGCAAAAGTGACAGAGTAACAAAACTGATATGTAGATACTTTAAAGTCGATAGATTATCGAGAGGGTCGATATCGATAGAGTGCATAGGGGTTTTAGATACGCATTGATATTTTGTTTGGCATCTCATTAGATATTGATATCAAACCACTCCTGCCCCTCCCGAGTGAGACCCTATGAAGAGCACACGATCTACCCTTTGAAGCTCGATTTCAGATCTGCCTCAGGGTCCAGTTCCCAACTCTTGAAGCCTAAATTATAAATGTGTAGATTAGAGGTATCTTCACTGTTATAACGTTAATCTACATAGGACAGGGGCCCGAGTAGTGTCAAGGGGGATGAATTCGTCACAGCCCTGCCATGAATCCCTAGAATCGCTTATTCCTCAGTTCATCGACGTACTGTTGGCTCCTCACCAGTCCTTAATCAACCCTCGCGTAATCATTCGGTTGATTCGTGGCCTCTGACTCTGCCACAAAACACAGCCACAATGCCCTCCTGGGCTTTAAGACCCCTTATCCGTCCATCCACCAACTGAGTCCTCGACCCTCAAACCCTCCAGAAACATTGGATCTGTCCAACCCACCACCAACCCAACGATCGGCCACGTAGACATTACTATAACCATTCACATCTGACCAACCAATAAACCCCCCTCTTTCGTGCATAAGACCACCGCGCACTCTTTTCCCCGCTCATCTTCTCTCTCAAACGCTTCTCCTCCAGCGAGCGATTTCAGCCGCTCTCTTTGTACCTATTTATCAATCTACAGTCCCGTGAATATCTTCAAGGGTAACTGCGATTAAATGTCAAGGATGTCAATCCCAATCTCTATGTTAACCGATCGCTTCAACCTTGGTCGCTTCACCGTAAGTGGCCTCATCTCCATTATCTGAACCCCCCCCCCCCACCCAGGTCATCGTGCTAATGCTCGAGCAGGAGGGGAGGCAGATGCCTCTGGCATCGCGATTCAGCAACTTGAGGCCCCTTGGAGAGTTTTTTGACTTCAAACGATTGTCCAAACCCGCCAACTTTGGAGAGGTCCAGAGTCGTGCAAGCTACAATTTGAGCTACTATGCAAGCAACTATGCAGTGGTGTTCGCCATGCTCAGCATCTACAGTTTGTTGACAAATTTGTTGTTGCTGTTTGTGATCATGCTTGTAATCGGAGGCATGTGGGGTATTGGAAAGTTGGGTGGTAGAGATCTAGAGATCGGTTAGTATTCATAGCAAGAGAGAGGTGGGACAATAGAGACTGATTGGAATTCTAGGCCCTATTCATGCCACTACCTCTCAGTTATACACAACTCTTCTAGTGGTTGCTGTGCCTCTTGGGATCTTTGCTTCCCCAATCTCCACAGTACTCTGGCTTATCGGGGCCAGCGGAACTTGCATCCTGGCCCATGCCAGCTTCATGGACAAGCCAATCGAGAATGCTTTTTCCGAGGAGGCGGTCTAGAGATGGTCTCTCCGCGAACTCCACAAATAATACCAAAAAGATATGGACCATCAGGGGGGAGGAGTACGGATATGATGTTACAACAGCGCAAGATGTTTGAGAATGGGGTTAGTAATAATGTTGAGGGCGAGGTTTTTAATTTTTTGAGAAGTAGCAGTAGTGGAACCAGGGGAGTAATGGGTGGCGGGGATGAATGGCAAGACGAGGGATTAGTTGGCGAGGAAGTGTTTCTACAGCGCGCACTAGCGGCCATTAAAGCTGCAAGCCAGCGTGGTGACGGTGTTGTAGAAATGGGCGAGCGAGAATGGCAAGCATGGAAGCTTCACGAGTCCATTGAACGTGAAGTAGAGAAACGGGTTGCCGAACGGGAAATTGAACGAGAAATGCAGCGACAACGAGATATCGCAAGGGCCGAGGAATTACAACGAGAACTGGATGAATTACGACGAAGCGGCGCTCTTGACCCTCCTACTAGGGGAGAGCCAGGATTTATGGTTGATCAGACATTCACAGGACTTGGGGGCTCTCAATCCCTATATTCGTCTAATTCTTCGTCCTCCTCCTCTCTCGCAAGACCTGGACGACAACGATTTATGCCTGATTCCACCGATTCTCTCTATGCGCAGGGCCCCAGGCTTACTCCAAACCGTGAATCATCCTACTCATCTTCATCATTCCGCGGGCAACAAGCATCACCTACGCACTCCCCCAGCTATCTCCCTCCCACCAAGCCATCTCCGACACCGTCAACTGTACCACGCCGCTCGAGTTCACGATCAAGTTCATTGACCCGCGACAGCAAACATACCCGCAGGTCTTCGAACTCAAACCCAACTAGTGTAGAACATGCACCAGGGGGAAGTTATTATCCTGGCGCTCACCCTAACATCCCAAGTTCCTCAAATAAGAAGGGTGGTAGGGAGAGTGACGGAGAAGAAGTGTATTCGAGTGTTAGCGCGCAGTTGAAGGATGCTAGGAGAAGGAGGAGGATATAGATTTCTTTTGCTTGCTATTTTGTTAATCTTATTCTGGATAATAACTAGGGGTATTTTGCTTTTTCGGTTTGGTCAGATAGAGGGAATTGGAAAAGTTTTATATTCTTTAATGAGGCGTAAGACTGATGTCGTGATATTTTATCATATGTGGTGTGTTATGTGACGGTCGATGCCAAGTAAATAGTGTCAATGATACTCTGTATCAATCAATAGTCCATGTCAAGGGCGGATGTCCTTTACTCTCCGGGTGATAGATGGTTTGGCCCAGATGCTAACACTGCTGGAGGCTTTGTGTGCCCCTTTCAAGGGTGTCTACCACAATGTCCCGGCGGCTGGAAGATCCTTTGAGTGGTTAGAATAATCGTTTCCTCATAAGACAGTGGATCACTCCGTAATTGACTAATCACACTACCAGAGTTCAGACGACGGACGGCCTTCTAAAAAGCCGGACAGCTGCAGGTGACACCCAGCCACAAATTAAAACATAATCCCCCCCCCGGTTCAGTACAGGCTTCACCGGTAGCTAACAGGATCAAGTGATTCTTGCTGCCGGATAGGACAGGCATACCTATATATCTCTTGTTACAACGGTATGTTCGACCGTTTCCTCTAGCAGAGGCTTAAGCTACCAGAAAAGCTACAGTAACATGTAGCTAACTGCAGATTATCGTCCGGGGCATGCGTGCAGTTGGTGTAGCTACGTAAGGTATCCCGCAAGACTATAACTAACCGGATCTTGTATTGAGAAATTCTTATAGAGTAACAAAGGTCATGGTCCCAGACTTCTGTTACAGCTTCTGCAGTGATAAAACACTCTAGCACGAGACCAGCCATGAATATGAAAATCCAATTCTGTTCTCCACCCAAGGGTTAATTGGCAGTGGAGGGTAGGTATGACGTAGTCAGGATATTGCTACTATTGCCTGCATTGATAGAGATAAAGGCAGTTTCGAAGTAGCTCGCTAGATCTAGATAACGGAGACTTCAATGGGGGGCAGCAGTTGATTCTCTCAATCACAAACATAAATGTGCAGTTCCATGATTTCCGAAACTTAACCCCTACTGGTCTCCTACAGATCGTGCTTGCTCATGAGTAGCTAGAATTCCAAAGAGGCGTATCTTTCTCATGCACGTGCCACGTTAACGGCTGTCACCGTATCCTGTACCACTAAAAAGTTGCACGCACCTCCAGACGCCTCACCTTAATGTACATGATGTAGGGTGCTTGCATCTTCCCCCTAAGCTATCGGCTGGCTTGCAAAAATTATGGCAGGGCGGAGCACCAGGACTGAGTCGAGTGATCTGTCATGATGTATTTAATCACACGTACGACTGAGGAACATTAGGTTGTAACACATGTTATCCATATGAGCTAAATGAGTTACACGAACCCCTACATAAGATACATTGCTCGAGTAGATTCCTTCATCTCCATCCCATCCCCAACCTCACCCCAGCCCTGGACTAACCCCTCTGCCATTAACCACTTCTCATCTGCTCAGGATGCATCGGCCCTAAGTATTGGGTGTCATACTTTTCCAACCGCTACATATCTAATTCGACTAATTATAAAGCAGACTCTAATCGGTTATTGCCATGTGGAATTAGATTCGCCGGATGGACTCGAATTATAGAATATTTGGGACGCTTAAATTGCAAAGCTCATGCCCTTCATGGCTCGTGCACTGATATGTGCTCCGTGGAGAGGAGAGAAGAGCTTGAGCATAGGCCCAAGCTACACAATGGCGTGGCGGATATAATACCCAGGTCGCCGATCTTAGCTGAATAGCAGAGTTAGATCAGGCTTATAAGCTCAAGCTTTCACGAGACAGCCCAGCTTAAGTATAAGGCTAGTCTTTTACTCATTATGCAAGTTAATTCGTTTCTCTTTTCCGGGAGGGGGAGGGGTCATCTACGATCGTAGGGCTCAGACTAAATATGATCAGGTCCTGCAAGTGGAAACGTACATGTATTTACAGACCCCCGGAGAGCCTTCCCGGGAGTGGGGGTGTTGTCCTAGAAGGAGCAGTTTGGAGTTCTCCTTAACGCAACCCGGGAACCTCTCTCCCGGTACACACAGTCTACCCGGGTAGGCACTCTGTGTAGGGTTTCCTTTTACTCGGGCCATAGCTATAGTTGGACCGGTATCTCAAGCAGGTGCCAGGCTTAATCATGCAGCGCCAAGCGTCAAAGCTCTCTATTGAGGTTCCCTATTGACATGGAGCTAGTATTTTAAGACTGGCCACACTGTAACACTACAACCTCTCCCTTTTCCCATTACTACATATACTTCTCTCCTACTTTGTAGGGTAGGTCGGCTCAACCAGGTGCGCGTCAAAATAAGGTTGATTGATGCGCAGCACCGAAGCTCGGAGATGATTCCGAGTAAATTTAAAGGGGGGGGGAGAGGAAGCGAGAATTAGAATACCTGCCCCGATCGACCTCGCTTGATATCAATACGCACTTTCCACTACCCTACTTGGTTAAAGCTATTTGTGTCTCTAGCTTCTAACAAGACGATTCTCACCGTTCGTCATGAGGTCTTTCACACAAAATTAGCCTAGTAAGTATGTGAAACACACCAAAATTTGCTGTTACAGCTTATCAGTCATTCGTCAATAACGAACATGATTCAGATGACTCCATCAATTGGCACCCCGCAACTTGCATGGGTGTATACATGTAGGGACTCTCGAGGAGGTTGGCTCAACTTTTTCAGGGGTCGTCCTAGCCTTTAAGATTATCCACCCCCACCCTCCAGTAATATTGACTGCCTTTATGTTCAGATAGACAGACAAGGCCTTTCGGTGAAGCCGTCAGGCCTCGGGAGTTTCTTGTTTTGACATTTTAGGTCTTGAGACGGCCCGTAAAGGTCTGAGAATGTGAGGGCCTAGCCACTACCATCCTATATCACAAACACCTTATCCAACTAAGAGACTATGGGGACTATGGGCTTAACCTCTTTTAGGACGGTTTTTGTGAAACATTCGTATGTCCCCTGTCTTGTCTGACAACGTGCAACAGATCAATTCTACTAGCTGTCCGTGCAACTATTTTGTGTGACAAAAAAAAACGCCCCCTCAATGTGACAACCTTAAAAACTGTCCTTCCCAATTCCCTTTTGTCGAAAAAGCCATATATGTGCCTTCTCTCTCCACTTCCTTCAAAAGAAAGCCCCTCTAGTTACCTTCACAGGGAAATCGAGGAGAGATGACAGGAAGGACTAATATTCAATGGCGATCTCCAACATTCGTTGTTCTCCGAATATTACAGATTCTCCTGGCAATTGCTATCCTTGCCATAGTGGTCCCAAGGCCTGGTCCCGGGTACAACTACCCTCTTCAAAAACGCGGTTTACTTCTTGAACCTAAACATGGAGGCGGGTCCCACTCATCGACTCCAAGTGGTGGTGGGGGGTATGGGGATGATGGGGACTCTAGGCAGACCTATGCACGATATGTCACCCCTTTTCTTGGCATGGGTGCTGTAAGTTTTTCTGCCCAAAGTAAATGAAAGAATTTCAAGATTAACGATCGGGTAATATAGGCTGCGTTGACGGTAGTATGGTGTGTTTATGCATTATGGGAATATCTACGCCATACGCTGCGGCCCAAGGTATCCATGGGGTGGGATATAGTATTTATAGTCCTTTGGCTATCTTTAGTGGCATGCTGCGCTATTGGTATGGTAGAAGCCGATGCCTGGGCCCATAAAATGCATTACAATCCGGTGCAGTACTCGGTATTCATAGTATCACTTATTGCTTTGTAAGTTTACTTTAATCTCTGCTCTTCTTTGCAGATACTAACTATCAAAATCAATAGCTTTGTCTTCTTATGCTCGTACTTCATTGGGAGAATAGGCCACCGTGAACACGGACCCGGAAAAGCTGTCCTGGCTGACAACGAGTTTGAATTTGTGAGCCCAAAGGCCACTACACAATCATTACCGCCACAGCCGCACTCTCCACTGGTCTACAGTGCAGGCGAGGAGCGGTTCGTGCAGGTGCTGCCATCACCACAACCAGTATATTCGGTGACTCAACCGCTATATGCAGGATCACACTACAAGCCACCAAACTATCGTTAATGAGGCGGTACAGACTTGCTTATGTTAAACGAATGATATATATTTATGAGTGTTACGCTGAGCGCATACAATGTTTTGGTCAAAATAGGATCACAGTATGGATTCTAGTGCTGTTGTTTATAAATGCGCTTGAGAATGGTTGGGGCATTGGGAAGTGTTTGGTGTAATTAAAATAGGCGTGATCGAGGGTGTCCGTGCTCGATTTTGCGCTGTATAAAATCTTTTAGTGCTTGCGTTTTTAGTATATAAAAATTTTAATGTTTGTAGTGTAAATTTAGCTTAATTTTCTAGGTGGTCCAAAACTAAAACGCATTCCTAAGTGTTGATTGCACTGAAGCACCAATGGGTACGCATATTCCTAAAGTACTTACACCTAACCGTATTCAATTCACAAATAAAAGGCTACATACTTGCTGCAACTTAATATGGAAAGTCTATATACACTTCAAGATCTATACCCCCAGATGGATGCGGGTGTAGCTAGTTAAATCATAATTTATCACTCGGAGGTGCACCTGTTCGATTCCACCCTAAAGCTGAATTGATTAATTCCTTCCTTTGGAAGCCGAATGTACAATGGCCCAACCAAAAAGATCTCCTACCAATACTCTATTCAGGACTGGGAGGGCTTGGATGATCAGAGATAGGTGGGATAAAGTGTTATTTCTAGCTTCTAGTCTCAAATCGAGTAAACTGCAGAGAAGCCTGGCTTGGTATTTAGTTTTACAGTGGACTTTTAAAGTTCGGTCGTCAACCAGTACTAGCCGTTTGCAGTGAAAACTCTCATTACAATTGTGAACTGTCATGTCTTGTGTCTGTGCCTCTATGGCCTCTCGATGACCTCCTTGTGAATGACTACATAGACTATTCAAGCTGTTTGAAGAGCTTGGAGTCGAGACAAAATCGTATTCTGAGTATAGGGTAATGGAGAGGAAGCGATAGTGTAGGGAATGAACAAAAGGAATTGCGTATTGATATGCAGCGTTAACAATTATAAGCCGTATATCGCTTTAGGAGGCCATTGGGCTAAGGGTGAAAAATGGTAAAGGAAATAGGTCATAAATGGATCGTAAACATGCTTTTTTTTTTTTTTTTTCCCACTGAATTTACCCCTCTGACGCCCCAGAAAGCAATGTTTCGTAAATATTATCACTGGGATCGTCTAGAGAGTCTCGATACGTCTTTAGTAATAGGTGTTAGTATTAGTAGATGGACAATGTGTGTTTTGCATATGACGGCAACTTACAGAATTAAAAACATTACCGACGACTACCAACGCCTCGGCCCTCCGTCTCTGCACTTCATATTCCTCATCCCCGTTCAGAATGCGGTCACAAACATCACTTCACACCCTCATTAGCCCATACGAACCCACAATAGGCCCAGTAGCAGTTAAAAAGTACCGGATAATCCTTCGCAACTCTAGCTTTGTACTCATCCAACACGCCAGCAATATCTTACCGGTCGTCAGTTGTTCAATTTCCGCTTTTCGTTCCGCTGTCCATTCCTCCCCGCCCATCTCTTCAGCTCTATGCATTCGCTTAACTGCAGTCTGTGCACCCATGGCGCAAGAGAGTGTCCCCCACGTTTCGGTGATGTCGGTGGTCTTTTCTATCACGTAATTGAACATTGCACAGAAACCAATTGGGCCTACTAGAGGAATGGAATTATCGAGGAAGGCATGAGCCCTAGAAAGGTAAATGTCACCAAGAGTGTGTAAAAGGTGAATGCCAAAAGATTCGAGTTTTAGAGAATCTGCTTCTGCCTTTTATGGCGGCAGCAGAGGATAGTTAGCAATACCACTACAAGAGATAGATGGATAAATCTCAATACCTGAATAGTTCTTCTGAAACGCCGGGTATCGGAGGATTTCATTTTAGTATCAGTTAGCATGCTAAGTTTCTGGATTAAGTTATCTGATAGCATTTGGACTCTTTCTTCACGCGCTCTCCGCCTCTCTTCCTCATATTTAGCGAGCTCTGCTTTCTTTAGAGCCTCCGCCCTAGCTTCTCTGCTTGTTGGGGGTGTTGCTTTTGAGCCCCCACGGCTTCGTCTAGCCTTTCTAAAGGCACGACGCTCCTTGAGAGATTCATAAGGTTGATCTACCAAAGCTTATTATTGCCATGTAAAACAACAAATGGTCGGCAGATGCTTGACTAACTTACCAGTAACCATATACTGTTGGTGCTTTGATGTAGATCTTTGTGACTGAGATTCGGATTCGTTAGGGTCAACTTCACGAGTTTTGATTTCTATTATGGCTATTATATCTTTGAATAGGGATATTTCGCCAACCCTTCAATAATAATAAGCTATATACGGCTGAGTAAGGATTTCGGTTTGGCTTACCAATCGTGAAAAGCATTCCCTCCGAAGATTTTGTTGAAGAGCGCAAGCGCATCGTCTATGCAGAGTTTAGCAGATTTTCAGAAATATGTAGTCGAAGCTAAATGAAGACGTACCGAAGCCAGCTTCTGGCTTGGCGTGTTCCTTTCCTAAAGTATCATATTTCTTGCGGAGAACCGGGTCGCTCAATACTACAAATGCCAGAATTAGGTTATCGGCACATACATCGAAGTGATATTGTTGCTACCTTGGTATGCCTCTCCAATCTTTACATGATTGTCAGCCAAACTAGGAACCCCGATACACTGAAATACATTTCATACCTCCTGAAATCGTATAGGGGCGTCAGGGTCATCCAAGTTCTTATCGGGGTGATGTAAAATTGCTTGCTTGCGATAAGCTTTCTTTATCTCAAGTGTCGTCGCATTTTCAGCAACACCGAGAAGTTCGTAGTAACTCGTTTCTTGGGCCATTCGGTAAACTTTGTGAATGGTGATGATGTTTGACGTAAATGCTTGATGGCCTTCTTTCTAGCTGGTAACTGTGAGCTATGTAGGTAGCTGAATGAGCTATATGAGTGCCAGTGTGAGGGGTACTCTACATGGCAGATCACTGTATGGAGTACTCTATCCTACTGCTGATGCGCGCATGCACGCGGGAACCCGGGCATGGCAACGTGAGTGGATGTTTTTTTATTTATGGCCATCGCCATCGGTAGTGTTTCACAAGCTAGCTGTCCACGTCTTCGAGTAGGTATTGCCTATTATTGGTCGATACCCTTAGCGACCCAACGCCTACCGAATAAAAAGCGATCGGGTGTTGTGAGCACCTTTCCAACATATGCTTCATGCGACGAGAAGATATTTCGAGCTGAAGATGTGTTGTATTGTCAAGATCAAGTGCGCGCACGCATTCGTCCATTCGTTAGATCGGGTACGTATGCGCAGTTTGCGCTCGGAAACGTTCCACTCGTTAAGCCAATACCACTGTTGACTTGGCAAGTAGTGTGATTCAGGTATCTTACCACCCATCATGTAGTCCTGGGGATTTTCTGTGGCTTCCTAGCTAGACCCCAAGTCTTATGAGAGCTCGGGAGTATCGGAGGATGTTGGGTGATTCTATATGCTTCGTTTTAAAAACTTTGAAGAGAGTATACCAATCAGCCGCACGAGAGGTCCATCTGTAAGTCGTCGGATTTGGGGTTTTCCTCCACCATGGGACCCATAGCTCATTTCAGCACATGGAACTCATGTTGTCTAGCTTGAGAGTACCTAAAAGTAGAGAGCATCTATGACAGTTTATATCTACGATGTGATATAGAGTGTTTTCTATCCCTTTGGCCATCAGGACAATTCTCAACTCGTAAGTTTAACCAAATTAGGTTGAACCAAACCATAATTAGTAACGTGATGGACCAGTATGAATAGAATGGCCTTGGTAGGAATGTGTGAGCTTTTTTTTTGAGAAGAGAGCACCCTATGGGGTTAGACTTATGAGTTGAGAATTGTCCTGACGGCCAATGGGATAATGTGTTAAGTACGCTCATGAATGCCCTTATGGCTCAATTGGCTTGTCGTTGAGGTATCCATCATTACTGAGGTGTGACGGTAGATCTACCTAGAACATCCACAGGAGTAGTCGGGCCGAGTCGGCCAGCTAGTGGAGTTATGCATGTAGGTAAGTGCACGTAGGTATATAGCATTCAACAAACTCTCCTCCGAGGTGCGAGGCCGTTTCTACATGTAGCCGAAGTATAAAAGCGTGCGCATTAGAGCGTATTTACCAAGTGTCAAATTCGACAATTGACACTTTAAGAATGACGGTTGCGAGAGGCAAAATTGACACTTCCCCTCAGTTACCTAATTAACTACATCAGGAAGGATAATAGGAAAAACCCCATAGATAAATAATTCTTCATGCTTACTGTAAAATACACTGGATGGATATGAACTACACACAGTATAGTAAACATATCCAGGCATATCCTACATCCCCCACCTGTGGGCCTAGTCAGAATTGACAGTTTCGGCAACCCACTGTTTAATATGGCAAAGTGTAAATTGTGGGTTTTGACACTTGGTAAATACGCTCTAATAGGCGCCCCAAGTCTCTAGTTCGCTACGAATATACGATTCTCTATATAGGAATTGGGTTTTGAAAAAAAAAAACACGTAAGTTAAGATGTTTTAGGAAGTATGTAGCAGCAAACTACTTGCCGCCATATAAGCAGCGGGAGCGCTTCTCAGTATCCTTATCGCACCTCAGCGCCAAAGCTCGACGTCCCTGAAATTCTGAAACTGACATAGAAGAGCAGGCACATACGATTGCACCATCAACCGTCAACCGTGCTAGGGACACACATGCATTAAAAACTAGAGTACATGCGGCTCCGTCTGATCCTTTGTTCTAGTGGTACTCTAGATAGCAACTACATGTATCTACATGTATGTATCTATATGCATCCGGATAAAGCCTACCTACATGATCAGGTAGATCAATCTCAACCAGAACATCATTGTGTGGTTGTACGAACCAAACTCTGCGAAAATAACCGTTTGCAACCAAGAACACCAGCATGGCTTCGTCATACGATTATCGTCCGGGGTAAAGTGCCGTCTACTTCAAACCTGGCTCGCAAGTCTTGGGGCCTCACACAGATACTACACCTCATATCTTATTGGACATCTTCTTCATCCGATGTCAGTTTGCATAAAGCAATTATGAGTCTCGTACATACATCTCTAGACAAGACGTCACAATACGTAAAGAAGCGGTCACGAAGGTAAAATTGAACCTGGACCGGGGCGGACGGAAATTATTACTCCGCTCTAGAGTAAGGGTGTTCTTTGGATAATAGAGCCTAGGTGGACTAGGTATATGTTAGCAGATCGAAGCAGCTAGCAGAACAGGTAGAAACTGCTACGAAAACGTACCAAAATCACTCTCTTGAGTGGACCCAAGTGGGTTCTATGGACCACAGCTATCTCAACACCTAATCCCATCCACTACCACTACTGTCGTTCTGGAAATCCCCGCACCTTTAACCTAAGCACTCTTTAGTGTTAGACTCAGCTCTCTCTCAAGATTACAACTGTAACCCAGAGATCCTCACGTCTGCATGAATCCCGAGCCGAGCCCCCGGGCCCCCGGAAGAAAAGGATTTATTAGCGCGCCAAGGTCCAAAATCAACAGAAATCCTAACCAGGAGAAGGTGCTGAATGCAGATGGGGTGGTGTGTGCGCGTACTGGGATGAGTTAAACAAGGGGTTCACAAAAGGATAAGGGTTGGGGCTAGGCACATGTTTTGTGAGGTCTAATTGAATTGAGGGGTGGTGGTAGTGGTGATAGGGGAGTTGTGTAATTGTAACGAGTGGATATGGGGGCCAGGCAGGTACTCGTATAAAGTAAAAGTTGTAGAATGGGGGGGTTTGCGGATACACAAGCACGCGTACTACTCGTGGACCCATCAGGCACTGGTACTCGTAGAGAAAAAAAAAAGGGAAGAACTGGTGTCGCACAACAGCAGGCAAGCAACAAAGGCTTCACGCCAATCGTTTGTCTTTGCCGCCCGCCTCTCCCGTTGTGAACGAACATGGAGATTGCTTTCTGCATGAGGAAAGCTGTAGACTGCCACTCTAGTTACATGTAGGTACATACATGTATTTTGCACTTTCAGGACTGGCTCCGATAGACAAAACACCTTTCTTTGCAAGATCGTGTTAAGTTTTGCTTTTTGTGTTCATGTCTGTGTGTTTTTGCCTGTTATTCTCTCTTCAGGTACCATACATCTATCCACTCTTGTTTCCTTTTCCTCCCCTCCCTTCTTCCTTTCCTTCTCTCATCCTTCCTTGCCTTACTCTTACTTACCTTGCCTATTTTGTCGCTCTTTACATTCCAACTCTACCTCGTACTATTTGTCTATATACATATATATATACATATACCCTCGTACAATACTCGCATAGCTAAGACTTTTCTTTCCATCTGTCTACATTATCTGCTGTACAGGTGCAGTCTCAATTCTTTTTTGTCATTCCGGAGGTCGACGTCATTCATTCGCTACTTCACAATTGCTCCTACTCCGCCTCAACAAACAGCCCCCCTGAAAGGTACTCACACAAACATAAGCATATACGAATACACTATACCACACGGAGGCTCCGTTCCCTTTGATAGCGCGCGCAGAATTAAGTAATCTCGGAATAAGGGAGGATAAAGAAGAAGAAAAAGGAGAGTGGAACGAACGGGATAGGGATAATAGGAGTTCATAGGATTGTTGATAAGGGATAATCAACCACAAAGCCCCCCCACCCCAATCTATTCTTGCGGCACGGAAACTTCTACAACAACCTGGGATACCTAATTACGGGGTAATAGGAGGGAATATTTGGCGAAGAGAGTATCGACTCGGAAATCCATTCACTCACTACAACCACACTCACAACTGATACTTTCAGTTCTGCTATAATCAACAGCGTCGGGAGTCAGGACAACTTCGACCATAATTCCCTAAATTTTAAGCATAATTTCTCCCTAAAGTCCCAAAGTGCCAAAATTTCGCGTACAAACCACCACCGGAGTCTCACCTAGAAATTCCACGAGCATCCAGAACCAGAACCTAACTCTCCCCACTGATACCCCACCTCAAGACATTCAGATGGCCTCCAGTGGTTGGGTTTCGCCTCCCGGCCTTTCCTCCACCGTTGGCTCTGCCTCATCTCTCCCATCCTCTTTCCAGCTTGACGATGGCGGTATCCTCAATGACCTTGACGGGCACTTTGAGGAAATTGGCCTCGATGACGACAATATTGAGGAATTCCATCGCCCCCTCCAGAAACAACTTCCACGACTCCCCATAGTTTCCCGCCCCCTTAGCAGCATGGGTCCCCAATCCGCTGGCAACCGTGATCTTACGAATGGCAGACGATCTGCACACCCAGGTCTCCAACCCCAAGTCCACGCTCCTCAAGCCGACCATCTAGTCCCCTACACACCTAGTAGCAGACGTGCTGTTTCAAGCACCGGCCTCGGTAGGCTCTCGCTCACAAATCGCTCACCATCACCCTCTCCTTTGGCTCCGGTACCTCCAGTGTCGCCAGGGCGTCCAACAACCTCCAATGGTCCGGGAACAGCAGGGCGCCGTTCATGGCAGACCGCAAGGAAAACTGTCGAGGAACTTGAGGGGGAGTGCGATTCAGATGATGACATACCCGCGGATACGATCTTTTACAATGTCCCTGTATCACCGCGCTCATCTAGAGCACTAAGTACTACACCGGACCGAATCACAATGGTAGAGTCTCCGATTAGTCTGGGCCCTGGGAACGCGGGCCCCACACCACCAGCTACACGGCCGCCAACGCGGGGAGGTTCAACAAGTAACATTCCGATTGCCGGGGAGCCTGCACATGGTGATTCTATCAGGGGACGTACCCAACACCGCTCAAAGAGCTGGAGTGATGCAATGAGCGAGCTGGGAACCGAAGCCAAGGAGCTCAGCGAAGCATTGGAAGCATATGCCGAGATCGAGAATGAAAAGACCGAGAAACGGCTTGCTCTAGGAAAGGTAGAGCCTCCTCACAAGATTGCACCGCCCACAAAGGCAGCGTCGGTGAGTCTACCGCCGGTACAAATGCAGAATGGGATGATTGATCCACTGCCGATAAGTAAAGAGAAGGCTAAGGTTTTGTCAAGGACGAGACCGAGCTGGTTACCCCCGAAGAGTAAGGAGGAGGAGAAGAGACACCTGAAGGAGTACCAGAAAATGATGCGATTGTCGCAAGAAGCTGGTAATTAGGAGACTGCCCCTCTTAGGAATATGTCGGAAATCTGACAAGTTTTTTTTTAGAGCGCAAACGTGTGGAAAAAGAGCGTGCTGAACAGGTTGAGAAAGACCGTATGAAGACTGATACTCGCACACTCTGGGTTGAACACATACTCCCTAATTGGGACACGGTTCGGCGCACCGAAGAAGTCCGCGAGATGTGGTGGCGTGGTGTAGCCCCAAGGTGTAGAGACAGAGTATGGAGCATGTCATTTGGGAATCATCTTGCGGTGGGCCCTGAGACCTTTAAGCTCGCTCTTAAGCGCGCACGAGATGTAGAACAAGGCGTGAAAAAGAGCCCGACTATGTACTCCTTCAAAGAGCGGGAACTATTCGACTCAATCCGGAAAGATGTTAGCAAAACCTTCCCCGAGCTGAAGATTTTCCAAGTATAACTCCCCCGAGGCCCCCACTTCTATAAATAACACACCCGAAACTAACGGAAATTAGGAAAACGGCCCGCTCCATGTGTCGCTTCTGGAAGTTCTTCAAGCCTATTCCATGTACCGCTCGGACGTTGGTTATGTTTACGGCACGCACACCATCGCTGGTATCCTCCTGCTAAACCAGTCACAAACAGAAACATTTACAACACTTGTTAATCTCCTCAATCGTCCTCTACCGCTTGCCTTCTACACCCAAGACTCTGGCGCGATGTCAGGTTTCTATAATCATTTTCTCCGGGCGTTCAGATACAAACTTCCCTCATTATACTCACACATTACCTCCACGCTGAAGTTGCAACCACCGCAGTATCTCGAAGCTATGTTTCTGACATTGTTCTCGTTGCATTGCCCAATTGATATTGTGTGCAGGATCTGGGATGTATATGGATTCGAGGAAGACAGATTCTTAATTAGGTGCGCAGTTGGCGTATTGTCAGTGATGGAAAGCAAGCTATATGGGAGCGCAGAGGAAGTTATTGGGATTCTAGGATGGCAGGGATCAAAAATCAGGTGGGACGTTGGCACCGAGGACTCGTTCATGGAGGCAGTCCGAGCGGCCGGAAGAGAGACAAAAGAGGACGAGACCGGGCCCAATTAGCGACTATCAAGAAAAGACGAAGAGGAGATGAGGTAAGAAAATAGTACTTCACTACTAATATAGTTTTCCCAACCGTTTTCGTTGCCGGCCGACGACGGCAGAGGGTTGGGCTTGTGAATTTTTGGGGGTTGGAATAAATCATCGCTCCTTTGATAACATTTTTCTTATATTCAACTTTTCCATTATCTTAATTACATATTTCATTTTGGGCTGGAAAGAGGTCTACATTCTCCTATCTATCTTACTACTATTACCATTGGGGAAGAAGGGAGGGCTAGAAAAAAATATGACGTTAACACGATATTCATGAAAAGGAGAAAAGGAGACCAAGGATCGCGATCGAGGAAGAATCTCTACTAAAGCATAATAGCGCGTTTTAGAGGTGCGGAGCGGTGGCATTCAGTTCGAATTCCGGGTTTTCAAAGGCGTTCACATTTTTCCAGAAAAAACCATACTTTTATTTCCAAAAAAGACTACTTTATAATTGCATCTGTCTGCTGTTTTCCTTTGTGATAGTTTATTACATATTCTGCATGCATATTCCTTCGGAGCATTTTGACCTCTTGTCTTTACATTTTTTAGTCTGTACCAAATAGTTAATATTCAGTGTGGAGGGGAGGGGGAGTGGGCTGTATTACTATATTATTTATTGTACTATTATCTTACTATGATGTATAATGAGGTTTTAGACTTGAACTTAAAAATAGAATTGTTTTTTTTTCCTCCCCCCCAGGTTTAGGTACGGGCGTCGCGATGTTGGAGTTCTGAAAGAGATTCTTGCTTTTCCGTTTCCTATACAGAATATGGTATGGCCCTCCAGAAATTCCCCGTACTCGGGCATTGTCCTTAGTCTAGAAGGTCCAGAGGAAGTTATGATTAGGTAGTCCGAATGGTGGGATAATCTAAGCTATAATAAATTATCCTCAAGTTAGTATGTACTACGGTGAGCTCTTTTAAGAAAGGGAAAAAAAAGTCCATGTTCCAGCGGCTGGGTGTAGGCAGTCTCATCTATGGTTAGTACAGTACCGCAAAATCTCGAGTAACTCGGGGAGTTGCCAAGGCTGTTTGCTAAACTATCTTAGGCTTAGATTCTACTGTAGAGGGCTTAATCCCCTCTGATCACTTCCTTTGGAGGTGGTGATCTTCAGCTTTTTGCCTTGGCAACCCCCCGAGTTGCTCGAGACTTTGTGGTATCAGTATAGACGATAGAAAAGGGTATCTACAATCGAGTGATAGATTATGATTCTCAGGGGCAAAAACCAACGAAAGGGTAACCACACTGACAAATTTGCAAAAGCCAGTTCCTCACACTGAACGCTTTTCAGGAGCCGAGTGTTCCCCCAGTTCCGAGTTTTTGCTTAAACCCAGTTGCTGTAGATAATAGCGTTTAGGGCTATACTATATACTATAAGATATGGCGGAGAGATGACGAGCCCCATTGTAAAGAAAGTGTTTAGGCTAGGATCGGTGGGTTGAAGAGGGGGAGGTATGCTTGGTGGCTACGGTGGTGGTAATGGTGCATGTATGGGGTGTTTTTCTGTAGGAAGGGACGTGGTGGTAGTAATGGTTGGTCCACAGCTAGTTTTGTGGCTACCACGAGCCCTACGTGGGGAGTAGAAAGGGAACATGGGGCTCTAACTACATAGTACATGTAGCTATAAGCGCAGCAAACCTCAGGTTGTGGACATCGGCGCCGCGTTTAGATTTCACTGGTACAGAGGCTTACTTTTCTTCGTCACCTACATGTTTGGGGGGAGTTCTACATGTATAATGTTCTCACTTACATGCTACAGTGTAGCGGGTGTCGCCCCGTACCATACCGAGAAGTCTATTGGTATTATACACAATACGAAGATGTCTCAAATCATAGAATACCACCCACACAAGCCATTGCAAAGCTTCGAATGGTAACATCTTATCAGTTCTCATCCACCCACCGCTGTAGCATTATCGGAGGATAATATCTACAATCACAAAGCCCCACCGAGATAACAATAAGACACACGTATTCATTATGTGCACGCAGAGAATTACCAACAGTTCCAGAAAAGAGAAAGAAAAATCCTGTTTTTCCTCTTCCCCAAACTCCACTGCCGGAACCAGACAGTAAAAAAAAAAAAAAGATGGCGGAAAAACAGATTTAAGAGGAAGTATGGTAGTAATAGTAGTTTAGTAGTAGTAAGAGTAGTAATAATAGAAGATATAGAATAGAGACGCCGCCCGCTATATGTCGATGAAAGTGACAAAAAAGATACAATGCTCCAGTAAAAAAAAAGTAAAGGAAATGCAAAAAGGGCCCCGTATTTTCTCCATCCCGCCTGAAAAGAAAAAGAAAAAACAACCAACAAAACAAAACCCAATCCCAAAGTGCAGTTAAGAAAGAAATAGAAAGAAAACAAAAATGAGACGAGGAAGAGTGGGGGTTATGAGGTGATCGGTTAGGGTAGAGGAGGGGATGTGCTATAAAACCGAAAGATTTATAGAAGGGAAGAAAAACTGAAATTGACACGAAGTAGTAGTAGTGGTACGCTCTCAAAATGACATAAGATATTCCCCTATTACCCAGAATTGGCTTTTGATTATGAAAATGTGCAGGTGGTACTTTGCGACTATAGCTTTGCAAAGTGCTTGCACCAAATCCAACCAAGCTCCCCATTCTTATCGTCTTGGTTCTTGGCTAGCCAGATTTCACCTTTGGTTCCCACCACCTGCAAAGTGATTAGTAGATGCCTCTATGGTTATGGGGTGCTACGACTTACATCAAAAATTTCGCCCTGGACATAAGTCAAATACGGGAATCCCCCTTCTCTCCGCTGCTTATCGATGTTGAACTCGTATAGGCTTGCTGCCACAAAAATCGGGGTGCTAGTACCCGATAATGTGAGGGTTCTTCTTTGACTATGCATTGAGCTTGCAATTGATGGGGCCCTTGAAGGGGGTCGAGATTGGATCATCGGTGATCCAGAAGGTGTGTCATCGCGCTTTATATCCCTATCATCTTCCATGGGCATTGCAGAAGAGAATATAGGGGCCGGCGAGTTTGTCCGCGAGGGAGCTCGGCTTTCTATACGGGGGTCGACGAGTGCAGAACCGGAGGCATACGCTGCATGGGTTTCTGGTCCATCAAATATAGTTTCGGCAAGTGAATAGGTTCTAGATGATGGTCGGGAGGTGAAATCGCGTGTAGGTGTTTGCCTCTCCGAGAATGATCTTTGGACTTGAGGGTTCAATTTCAAGCTACTTGTAGATGGACTCCTGTGAGGGAGCGCAACTGAGGTAGCTCGATTACGGCTGTTCTGAGCCAAATTTTGCGCCACTTGAGGTATCATATTTAACCCCGGAGTACCCATCGCTACCAATGGTGAGAGTGTTGAACCACCACCACTAGATCGTCGTTCGCTTCTAGTCTCGTAGAATCGTTCAGGTTTTTCATAGAAGGAACCCGCTGTGGGTGAGTTGTTAGTAAGAGACATAGCCCTATCCCGAAACCCTGGAGATAAGTCCCGCGTTGCTTCTTCGGTCGCAGTTGAAGGCCTCCGATGACTGGATGAATCGTCAAATGCTTCGAGAGTCAACGTTGTCATTGACGGTGACGAGATTGGGAGCAATGACATATACTTGGCTTTCATTGATCCTTCTTGGAATTAGTTGATATAATCTTACCCCGAGATAAGATTTTTGACTCACCGTTGCATACCCCTAGATGGTTGAGGCTCTGTTCATTATAAGAGAAATCGTCTGTAAAATCCTTGACAACATCCTCCAATTTTATTGGCAGAGTTGCGAACTCCGGAAAGGTCATTTTGATCTTTAATGCCCAGCCATTCATCCATATACCTTGCAGCTCCACAAAGTTTAACAAGACCGCATCGACCATTTTCTTCGTAAGCTTGAAAAGTTTCGGAAGCTCATCAATCAGGGTTTCGTTGAGTGCTAGATAGGCATCTGCTAGGTCCTTAGTCTTCTTATCCGGGGTATCGCCACGTTCAATAATGGCTTTAAAGCGGGCATAGTCAACTGCCTTCTTGTTACGCTTTGTCATTATTCGTTGGGGACTTTCATGCAGCTTCAAAAGCATCGTCAGGGGTTCGATGGAGTGTTTTTGAACACGGTGTTTCTAAATATGTCAGCAAATCTACCTGCAAAATTTGAGATCAAAGCATTACATGTTCGGCCAGATAGGTTGTTGCAAGTTCCCGCATTGCACCATCAAATTTCCTCCATTTTGCTTCAACCTCCGGATGCTGAGTGTGAGAGACATCAATAAATTCCCTGATTGTTTGTGTATATTCAAGGAATTTGTCCACATGACCTTGAATATCTTCCTTGTAAATTTCTATATCCCGGATGATAACCTGCACTTGTACGAAGTGCATGTTGTAGTTTTCGAAGTATTTATTGTAGGTCTCATCGACAACCACTTCAGACAACCCAACAGATTGTTTTAGTTTCTCCGCTTGACGAGCAAAGGCCTTTGTGATCCCATGACCGATATCCGACTCCTGTCTCTTTCGTCCTACTATCTTCTCAACCATATCCTTCCGCTTCTTCATTTCGTTGATTCGGTCAGCAACAAACTTCATCTCCTTGGCGGCCACCTCTAGCTGTGTGAAGTCAGGGTGATTCCTCGGAGTACATTCGAGTAGCTGCGTGAGCAAGAGCGGGTATTTTAAGATTCTCTGTACTGGCTTGATGAGTAACGATTCCAAGTTCCAGGCATTTGTAAGGTCCTCAGCACAAGCTTTACACTCCTGTCATACGATCAGTAAACTTATCATATGGGAAGCAAATAGAGCGGAAGGATAGAAGAAGAACATACGGATAGCCAAATCGCAATACCCTTGTTGCTTTCCAGCTTTGCCAATCGTCCCACTGCGGCGTCATGGTTTTTGCAATACTCTCCATACACCTTTTCCATTTGATAAAACATATCCATGAATACCTCCCCTACATATGTCTTCTTATCCTTCTCCTCCTCGAATGCGAAGTCGTCCATGGAGCTACCATTTCGCTCATCCGTGCTTACAACAGAGTTTGAGATACTTGCAGCGCTGCTTGTGGCACCGCTTCTTGCCCGTTGCATTACATAGACACTCTTTACAGCCTTCCTTAGAGACTCCAGAAAAGACTTAGAGAATGCAACAATCGCCTCGGTGTTTCCAAACAGAACTTTGATGTCATCCATGGTGATGGCGGCACATGCATTCGCAGATCCTTTATAGATCTCCATTGCGACTGTCATATCTCGAAAGTAGGAACTCTCTGTGTCAACTAACTCCTTTAGTAGATGTCGACGCTTAATAAGCATTTTCTGTTCAGGCGGAACCTGTGGTAGAATCTGGTCCTGGGAATGTATTGAAGACGATCCGCGGTTAGTTGGTGCTGTAGATGATGCTGGTGTTTCTGAGTGTCGATTGCCATTTTGGTTACTAAGTCTTGACTCTATTTCAGAGTGGAAGCTGGAAGATGGGGACCCCGCTGGATATTGATCAAGGCTTGGTCTATGGTTCGAGTATTGATCTAAGCTTTGCCTAGAGCTTGGGTAAGACTGATGATATTCAAGACTTGGTCTGGCGCTATCAGTTGTATTTTCCATGTTCGCAACAGTGTGCCACCTCTCAAAACTTGGTCTTTTATTTGGTGGGACTGGAGGTAGTTCCGGGGGGTCGTCAGGCATCACTTGAATGGCTAGTCCTAAGGGTTCTGTGTCCCTTTGTATTTCAGGTAACTGTAAAGGGTATGATGGAAAGCCATAGGTTGGCATTCTATGGCTTGTATACCCCGAGTAGGTAGATTGAGCCGGGGGCGGCGCGCTCATTGCAGATGGCGATGGTGAGACAGCTCGCGGCGGATCCTTTGCGGGCGGAACAGGGGCCGGCATCAAATTCATGGGAACCGCCGGCAAGAAGTGAGAATCTTTTGGCGGTGGGGTTGGGGGAAGAGGGGAATCGATCCCGTCAAGAGGTTGCCGCGGTGTTGTTGGCGAATCATTCAGCTGCATGGATAATCTCCTGGCCGGGTGATCTTCCATCAGATCAGGGCTAGCGGACGCAGACGTCCAGCGGTCTGATTGAGTGTCCGACTGATCATCTAAACCTGGATGGGCCGAATCCGGCATCTCCGAGCAAGACGTGGAATCATACTGTTCGTCGTATTCACCATCACAATGTGAATATTCTCCCTCGGTCTCTGTTTCGTCTTGATATTCTCCCTCGGTCTCTGTATATCCTGCCTCTGTATCCTGATATTCGGCCTCTATTCCTTCTGCCTCCGTCTCTGTTTCTCCGCTTGACCCTGTCTCTGTCCCGGAATCCATCTCTGTTTCTGTTTCCTGATCACCTCCTTCATCATCCACTTGATATCCACCTGGAGTCACCAGTTCAAGCTCTCCCGAATATCGATCCCTGGGGTGGAAATCTACCGGTGTGTTTTCATAAGATTTAAAAAAGTCCTCCCTAGGCTCATCGTAGTGGTCAAAAACACCTACTACGGTGTCAACTGGCGTGATTGACGCGTCAGTTGGAGAAGAGACTGAAGCTGGTACTGGAGATAAGCCGGTTTGTGTTTGTGTCTTTCCATATACCTCTGCTTGTGCCATAATATTACCTCGCATGGCAGCATCAAGTGTGTTACTTAACATTATTGGGATGTACGCTTCGCTGGGGCTCGTGGTTGCATCCTGTTGGTCGCTTGTAGGAGGCTCTACCGCAGCGCCAACGGAATCAAACGTGTGGTGTGTTGGCATTTCTGGTATTGTGGGCTCTCTAGTATATTCAGAGTCGATGCTGTAACCCGACCAGTTCGAATTAGGTCTGAGGAAAGTCGATGCTGCAAGAAAAGGAGGCTCTCCTGGCGAGTCTGGTGTAACAATCAGAGGGATAGACGATGGTTCTGCACGCTTAGGCTCGATTAACGAGAAGGGCCTTTGCCGTGACATCGGAGAAATAGTATCTTCATCAAAGTTTAGTGGTTGAGCGTGTTTCAAAAATCGATCTTCACTCCTACCTTGTACTGGTAAATCGTCGTCAAAAGAGGATGATGAATCAGAGCTATTACTGGTCGTTGAGGTTGATGATGCTTGCGACACTGGCCTATCAAAAACCTGGTGTCGAAACACAGGTCTTTGCTCCTCCTCCTCCTCCTCGTCCTCGTCCTGTACAAAACTTACTGCCTCTAAGGGTTGAACACTAGTACTATCAGAATCATCAATGTCAATTGGGGTGGGCAGCTCTTGGGCATCCTCTCCTATCTCTGCCCCTGCCTGCACATCAGCCTGATTTGTAAATTGTGGCTGAAATGATTCTTCAGCCTCGTTCTCATCCTCTTCTTCGATCCTCTGGCTAACGGCACTTCTGGGTGTTGGACAATCAAATTCCCCCTGCATACTATGTTTAGATGTTCTAACAGCAGGAACAATCTTGGCCTTTCCCTCATTAGTTTCCTTCAAAGTCTTGTTAAAGGCACTCTGAATGCGTGCTCTCCTTGCAGCAAAGTCCACAGTCCCTAGCTCTGGTATCTTCTTTTTGACATCCCTGCCCCTGTTTTCGCCAACACTAGAGCTCCTTGCTCCCCGGCCTCGCTGAATTCCTACATCCTTTGCGTATGACGATGGTGTTGTTGGAGACGAAGTATTTTGAAACTTTTGCCTTGAAGAAGCAGCTGCCGAGCCTGCCGATTGTTGTAAACGCTGTCGTGATGACCTCAAGGGCGGCGATTTCGCGGGAAGAGGCGCTGATATATATGCCTGGAGTCTGGGGCTACTGATAGGTTGGGGTGAACGCCTCGACCCATGTGAAGACACGGCAATAGGTGCCAGCGTCTCAGCCTTTGAATCCTTCCCCCCTTTGCGCTTCGTTCCGGGAGATGTAGGCGACTCGATCCTCGATTTTGGTTGTGGGATCCCAGACCGTACCGCCTGTACGACCCTTGGAGAAGCTTCCTGCGGGGACGCAGTGTAGATCATATCCGTATACTCGGATTCCTCCGGAGACCCGTAACTTCCCACATCTGACCTACTCCTCCTATGGCGCAATGATCTTCCTGCAGAATTAGAAGCAGCATTAGTGGCAGCACCATCACCGCACCCATCTCCAATGTCATCTCCCTCTGTATCTGCCATTGAGGCTGCAGAGGGTGAGTGCAGCTGCAATGCCGAGCGGCTACGCCTATGACGGCTTACGTTGAGATGCCTATCGTTCACCGTCGTATCCAGCGGCGGTAGGTTCCTTAGCATACCTTCCGACAACTTACGATCCCTTGTCCGTTGCAAGCCACCCATGCCCCCAGTTCCTCCGACATGTATTTCATGGGCAGACATCGACCTCTCAGTCTTCGCCCTTTCCAACGGCGCAGGAGTCTCACCTCTTCCGCCATTACTACGACTGTTAGAGTTTGATGAGTTCGACCTTGGGCCTGCTTGTTGTTGTTGCGGCTGCTGCCCATTTCCATTTCCATTTCCATCTCGGCTGGCACCTGCAGGCTTCCACTGCGGTGTCTTTCTTGTGCGGAAACCTGGTGGAGCAGGACCCGCAGCTACGGCAGGAATTCGATTGCTTGGATTCGGGATCTTCTCATCCTTTGTCTCGTTGAATCTACTAACTATGTTTTTGAAGTTTGGCGAATTGATATTTGTGACGCCGGTGGATTTAGGGAGCAGTGGGGTGGATACCGATCTACTTGGGGCCTGTTGACGGTATGGGGAGACGTAGTTGCTCCTTGAGTTTATTGTCGATGATTTTGGAACTATGGTTCGCTGCTTCGGAAGGGGGGAAGAAGTAGTGGAGCTGGGCGTGGATGAAGGTGGGTCGGGGAGGGGACCAGCCGGGGGCGGGCGCGCAGGTTCTTCATGACTTGTACCGGTACTTGAAGGCATTGCTTCGGGACATGTGGGGGATCTCAGAAGTGCACACGGAATGGAGGGAAGGGGGAAACGACCGACTGAAAGAAAAGGGAAGGGGAAGAAAGGAAAAAATCTGTATAGGTAAAAATGTTAGAGAGGGTTGTTAGGTTTGTAGAGAAGAAGGGTTCGGTTGTTTTGTTTGCTTTCGATGGAGGAGCTGATAGATGAGGAGGGGCCGTGCTGCTGCTGGGGACTGCTGCTTGTGGGTTGGCTACTAGTAGCTGGGGCCCGGGGGTACTGTAATGTATGATGTAGGTAAGTGGGCATGCACCAGGAATGTTATGTATGTGGGTATGTGTGGGCCTTTTTTTTTTTTTTTTTCTCCCGTGGGGGAGCGCTATGTATGCTACTGGTTCACTGCTCAGCACGAGGATATAACTATATATGGTTCCTATAAAAAGGAAATGGCCGTACGTTTTGACCGTTACTCTAAGAGGTTTGTGTTGCTGAGTTTGTGTGAGCGTATGTGGTTGAAGATGGTGGATAAGTAGGTAGGTAGGTGTATGCAGTGAGGATCCCCCCGCGTCCGTGATTGCTCACTCGCTTTTCGGAACTGCGGTCCAAATCAGCAAGGAAGCTCAAATTTGGCGGGAATCGACGAAGACAGGAGAGAGGGGAGGGAGGAGTGCAGGCAGGTAGGCGGGGGTCTGTGTAGTAGTGTGTATGTAGGCATGTAGATAGTGGTAGTGCGGGCAGCTGATATTCTGGAAACGGAGTAAGATGCTGGGCGGGCGGTAACAGCAGCGGAAATAATAGTAGTAGTGTAGTAGGGGGAAATATAGAGTTAGCTGCAGTAGTAATCTATTCTCACCGTTTGTATGTGTTATTGCTTTCTTAGTCGGTTTCGACGTATCAACTCTCACAAATCCCTTTCCTCTCTCTCTTTCTTTCTCTCTCTCACTCACTCTCACTCACTCTCTCTCTTCTTCTCTCTGCGCTTGGAAGAAGGCGGAATGTCGGGACTAGATCGGGAAAGGTTTTAGACAGGAAACAAGTGTTGGGCAGGAAGGAAAGGAAGCCCACGAGAGGGAGCGTACCCCTGCCTGCAAGCACTTTACGAGTATGTAAAAAAGAAGGCCTGTACGGGTAAGGGGAAGAGATACGACGAACCACCACCCCACAGGACGGCCTATGTATGTATAAATGTATGCTACTATCCGAATCCCAGACTGAGATAGACGCCAGTTGCAGCTCAGGTCCTAAGGAATGAAAAGATGAGGGAGGGAATGACTGGGGATATGGGGGGAATACGGGTTGGATGAGGGGGGATGGGGGGGATGGGGGGACTCGATGCCAGAGTGTCGTGATTGATTGATTGGACTGATCTCTCGATTGATGAATGGGGGAGTCTAGGTAGAGATGGGGGTTGAGGGGCAAAATCCTTGAATTCTGCTGATGATTTCTACCCTATGTACTCATTCTCTTTCCCGGGGGGGGCGAGGGATGCCGAATGCCTGACTGACAGACGCAAAGACTACGAGCTGGTATCAGTGCTGATTGATTGAGGCGTTAGGAGTCGAGTTAACTAATCCAGTCATTACTGGATGCCCTTTCTTCCTCTTCCTCTCACTCGCTGTAGTTTTCCACATAATTTACCTATCCGTCCATCATATCACCCATCCAGCTTGAGTTGCGCAACTTG
This sequence comes from Morchella sp. 2016-72, assembly GCA_024713865.1. Lineage (NCBI taxonomy): Eukaryota > Fungi > Ascomycota > Pezizomycetes > Pezizales > Morchellaceae > Morchella > Morchella sp. 2016-72. The sequence goes on from JAMJEY010000009.1 coordinate 279,278, forward strand.
ACCAACTTTGCTTTGAACAAGCCTGGGTTTCCTGGCAAAACTTCCACCACTCAGAATCTGATGGTGAGGCAAGGGGTTGCTGTCCGGGAAGCCCGCAGGCATTCGTGGGCATGAGCGTCATTACTGTGATTGGTGTGTTGGTTTCGTGGGTGCAGCCTGCCTGCGCTGCTGCAGCCTCTCGATGCCCCCCTCCCACCCCTTGGCACGCTATTCAACTTTGCCCATACCACGGGGACTATTTTTTTTCAATGTGAGACTAATTTTGGGACGCGTTTCGTTTAAGTGTGCTACTTTCCTGGAAACGCGCCCGTCGTTCGAGATCGGCGTAACTGCAACCACAAGCCCTACCACCTCAAAAATCAAATTCCAATCGCAATCACCCCCTTAAGTCTATTATAATAAAGAATCCAAAACTACCTACCCAACGACTATCACCATAATGGCATCAAACAGGAAGCGAAAACGAGCAAAAAGTCGAGCCAATGGCAAGGGAGGTGCCGCAGAAGCAGGAACAGGAGTAGCAGCAGCAGCACCAGTGCCAGCGGCGCCAGCGACATCAAAAGTTCATGGCAAAAGGTCATTCACGGCTGAGCCTCTGATCAACAAAACTGCTCCTCCCCCTGAACCTCGTCCTCCAACAAAGAAATTCCGGGGCCAGCACCCGCAAAGAACGCAATTGCCCTCTTCCCACACTCCCTTACAGCTCGTTCAGCATCCGGTGCTCTCGTTATATTTCCCCCACTTGTTACTGCTTCATTCCTTCCTTCGTCAGGCGCTCTTGTTTTCCTCTAAACATACTTCTCTTAGAAAACTCGAGGAAGTAGTTGCTGGTAAGGGATCTGATAAGGATCTGATATTACTACTAAAAACCTCCATCGTGGGTTTGAAGGACCTACGCGCGCCGAATGCAACATTGGATATTGAAGATGCCACCCAATCAACCGGGGGCTCCCGTCATTCATCGACCACCCAATCTGAGGTACCTACATATTGTTCCTGACGTGGGTTATCCCTGATGCAGGCCAATCCACTCTAATCTGCTCGGTAGATTGTAGATCTAACCCTCCACACTCTCTTCTATCGGTCCTTATCAAGAAAGAGATCAAATAGCGCAGTTTACCCAGGGAAACCAAATAATATACTGGCACAAGGTTATGCTCTAAATAACCACCATATTGCAGCACCACATGGACTCAACTCGGGCTTGTTTGGGGCTGATGTCGTGAACCTGTACCCAAATGCCCATATCGGCACATTGAGGTCACCAGTGTGGGGTCGGTTACTGGGGATCATAGGAGATGAGGCGATGCTGGATCTGTTGCTGAACACAAGCATATTCCTTCAACTGGAAGGGCGCGGTGACCAGTGCGATGTTGCAAAAGCAAACTACTACCAACTTGCAGGTCAGTCAGTTAATCGATTACATAGTCAATGACAATGCATATATTCTTATTTCTTTTTCGCCCGTGCTTGCAATTTAACTTTTTTTTTCTATTTCCCTTCCCTTCCCTAATAGTCCCTAGTCATATTCGTGTGGTTGCGTTTCGGTAAATGCGATTTTTTTTTTTCACGATACCAAGTACCCATCCCCCTTATTTCTTACAACTTCCCTATTCGGTTATTATTCATGTGAGGGTATGCAAGTCATCCGATACCCGATTTCGGTTCCTTCTCTGTTGTCTTTCTAAGCTCTTATCCCCTATATTCACCCACGGTGTCGGTTTGCGCGTTATCAAGACTGTAACCTCTTTTTACCCCATTTTAGGACCATCACTCTCGGATTTCATAAACAACCCGGTAACACAACCAGTACTACCTCCACTTCTGAACACTAGTAGCACCCGTCCCGCTGGTGCTGGTGCACCCTTGAAACGCTGCTTGTCGGAAATTGAAGGTGAGGGCGCCAAGAATATCGACAAGAAGATTAGACCGAACCGTCTTCGTCCCGCTGCCGCAAGTCTTGAACTTACCAATGCCACCACTCCCGCTATTACCAATGATGGCAAGAATGATGTGAAACATTTGCATTCTGGTAAACAAAAACTACATGTAACAAAAACATGTAATAATACATGTAATAACAACGGGACTGCAAGTAAAAATGCAACCGTGGTACAGCGAGACTTGAGGACGCCTGGAGAGATCGTCTTTGTGCGATCTCGAATGTTTTATTCGAGGCCGGCTTACAACGGCCGTGGAGAGGTCCAGTTTGGCTTACGTCATATACGTGTGTTCTCCTTCTTTTCCTTCTTCTCTTCCACCCGCTTTTTTGCTTTTTCTTTCGTTGTCGCATGGTATCACGTGTATTTTGTGAATGCACCACTTATCCCAAAAACGTAACCTCTGAAAGCTTGTGAAACCCAGCATCATAATTATATCCAATTGCAAATCCTCAACAGCACTCTATTTCCTCGCCTTCACATTATTCTGACTGGCCCATACCCCGCTCAAAAACCCAAAACAAAACAAACAAAAAATCAAATCAAAAAATAATAATTAATTAAATATACCTAGACGTCCTGAACCGCTTCCCCGACCCGTTGGTGAAATCCCACACGGTACAGGTATTGAAATACATTTTCCCCCGTCAATTCGGTCTCCACAATGCCTTTACATCAATTGTCGATAGGCGGGAGACGGTGCAGCCACTCAAGGACTACACAACGCGAGAAAAGGAGATCTCTGCCATTGCTGCTCTGAGTGGTAAGCCTGAAGCTCTTAGTGTCCCAAAGAGATTAAGAGGGACTGTGTTTGAGCTGGTGGCTAGAATACAGAAATTGCACAAGAGATGCTCTTATCATGCACTCGTGAAATACTACTGTCCAGTCAAGGTAGATCTGATATGCACCCCCTTTCGCAGGCCGTGACTGATATGTTGGTTTATAAATAGCTCTGTGATGGTGCCGTTCAAAAGCCCGTCACTGCCGCAGCTCTAGCCAATAATCTTTTAACCACCAGCAGCGATGATAGGCTCGCCACGCAGGTCGAAGCCTCTACAGAGATACCGGTGGTTTTTGGGCCTTCACTACCCCCTAAGTATAACGAGGAGATCGTCAAGGATGGCGAGGCATTCACGGACTTCGCCTCGAGTGCCAGCGAGGTCTCGGCCTTTGCCCGTGCTGTCATCCTTAAAGTGATCCCCCGTGCTTTCTGGGGCAAGGGAGATGGCAATAAGAAGCTGATCATGACTAACGTCGATCGATTCATCAAGCTAAGACGCTATGAAAGCTACTCACTCCACGAGATCATGCAGGGTCTGAAGCTTACCGAGTTCATGTGGCTTTGTCCCGCTGGAGCTTCCCCTTCTGAAAAGCTCTGCGTGTCAGACTCACGCAAGCGCCGAGAGCTTCTGGCTGAGTTCTTATTTTGGTTATTTGATTCATTCCTGATCCCGCTACTACGGTTTCATTTCTACATCACAGAGAGCAGCTCGCAGCGTAATAGGTTGCTCTACTTCCGACATGATGTATGGAAGAAGATCAGTGAGCCGGCGCTGAACAGACTCAAGAATGACACATTCCAAGAGCTGAAAATGGAAAGAGCCAGGAAGATATTGGACCAGAGAGCCTTAGGATATGCGCAAGTGCGGCTGCTACCGAAAATCAGCGGTATGAGGCCGGTTATGAACCTAAAGAGGAGGGTTTTAAAGCTGGTGAGTCACTGTGAAGGTGATCGAGTGATTTTTGGTGCTCTAGTGCTGATTCTGGTAAAGGACAAACACAAAGGGAAAGCCACATTGGCTCCAAGTATTAACACAATTCTAAGACCTGTCCATAACGTGTTGGTATTCGAAAAGTCCCGAAAAGCCGAAAGACTTGGCGCCGCCATGTTCTCTGTGGGCGATATTTACACCCGTCTCAAAGCCTTCCAAGCACGTCTCCGTGGCGCCAATTCTACCCTCCCAGAACTCTTCTTCGTCAAAGTTGATATTGCCGCTTGTTTTGACACCATTCCGCATGGAGCACTCGTAAAGCTTATCGAATCCATCATTACAGAGCCCAAATACCGCCTCGAAAAGCACTCAGAGATTCGGCCTCCAGGCCCCGCAGGTGGCAAAAAGCCTATACGCCGCTTCATAGCCAAAGCCCGGCACCCAGAAGACCACAACCGGTTCGCTGACTTTGCACAAGAAGAGGTTAAGCGCAGGAATGTGAAAAGCACCATCTTTGTCGACGAAGTCGTTCACCAGTTCCAGGAATCCAACTCCTTACTTGATCTACTTGAGGAGCATATCCGAAAGAATATCATCAGGATCGGGAAGAAGTTCTACCGACAGAAGAATGGGATACCACAAGGGTCTATACTATCGAGTACATTGTGCAATTTCTTCTATGGCGATCTGGAGAAAAATAAACTCTCCTTTGCACTTGAAGATGACGGCATCTTAATGAGGCTTATAGATGATTTTTTGTATATTACCCCGAATCGTGAGAAGGCACAAAAATTCCTAGAGGTCATGCACGGAGGACTGCCAGAGTATGGGGCCTTTGTAGGCGTGCAGAAAACGTTGGTGAACTTTTCGACTACTGTAGGCGGGGTGGAGGTAGCTAGGTTGGCAGATACTGAAGAGTTCCCGTATTGTGGGAATTCTGTCAATACGAGGACACTAGAGATCAGGAAAGACAGAGGCGGAAAGAACCAGACTAGTAAGTTCCTAGTCCTAGTTAAGGATGAGAGTATGGAAATTCAGCTAACAAATGCGTAGACGTCAATGATTTTCTCACAATTGAGTACTCTAAAGCACCCGGAAGGTCCCTTCACCGTAAAGCGATCGGGTAAGCACCTAAACTCGCACCATTCCTGTACCTCACTAACATTCCCTAGCGGCTTCAAAATGCAAGCACACCCCATGTACTTTGATACTACCCTCAACAGCACCCACACTGTTCTCACCAACATCTACCACAACTTCATAGAAGCTGCCATGAAGCTTCACCGTTCCGCCGTCTCGCTACGGGCAATAAGATCTCCTGGCCAGCCACTCCTCCTCAAGATTGTATCGGACCTTCTAGAACTTGGTTACACCCTGTTGCAGAAGGGTGACTTCAAGTGCACCGTAAGGAGGAGTCAAGTTAGGTGGCTGGGCGCACAAGCGTTCAAGAAGGTACTTGGCAGGAAGCAAACCAACTATAAGCCACTGCTCCAGTACTTGGATGACGTAGTAAGAAAAGAGAGAGGCGATAATGAGACCATAGCAGTAGTGGAAAAGGGTGACGGACTATTTGCGAAATATAGGTACTAGGGAAGTTTAATTCTATTTTTCGAGCTTCATTCCCTTTGTCCCTCCCTCCCTCTTTCTTGAAGCAAAGGTATGGTAAGAGGTGGATCTAGATTTTGGACCTGTTGATCTTTTCTGCGTACAGAGGAAAGTTTCGAGCGGTAGCATAATCCATCCGAAAACCTCCTATACAGCCAGGCAGCGTGCCGCTGTACATTGTCGGGAAGGGTCTAGGTGACACCGTTTCATCTTTTTTTTTTTTTTTTTTTTTAAATTTCTTTATTTTCAATAAGAGTGTGTTCTGCCAAAAAAATTGTGCGAAATTCTTATCAGCCAGAGATCTCTCTGTGCTCGAAATAATCATCTTTAAGTGAAGCACCCTTCCCCTCTACTAAGCCCGGCAGCACGGCCGTTCCGAAACCCTACCCCTCAGCGACTACACTCGCGAGCGGGAACTATGCAATTTCTACCACGGGTGTTGGCATTCCAACACAAACAGCTGTGCTTCCTGAAAGCCGATGGTACGCGCGGAGCTGCACAGCACCGTGCAACGGACCTTCATGCACTAGAAAGTTCTTGGCATTTCTAGTCTAGGAATGACATCTTGGCAAAAACAGCGCAGGCTTGGGATTGTTAAAATGGGTACAGCAGCTCGCGGGTTTTGGGCAAACAGGATTTTTTAGCGAATCTCTCTGTAGCAACGACTAAACTGGTGAATTTTCCTAAGAGTAGTGGTTTTTTATTGGCCTCAGCCTCCCGTTCGCCAAAACCCCCGTACTGTTCGCCAATGAATGACTGTGGGTTGGGACATGCGGGCAGGAGGAGAGGCGGGCATGGGTGGGATGCTGGTTGACAATGGGATGTGCGCGGTGATAAGCCGTTTAGGCGCGCGAGCGTGTAGCCGCACGGGGAAAAAACAAGAGAGAGAGGGGGAGAGAGAGAGAGAGAGAGAGAGTCCTGGTTAGAGATAAGGATCCCTCCTCAAGATAAAGGTTACAAGGTGGGGGGATAAATGGTAAAAGCGGCTCAATGGCGAGATTATGACTCAGTTGTTTCTGGGTCTACCCGGGTGCGGGTCTGAGAGCAGACAGCTAACGCTGTCGAGCCTTTGAGCCTGAGGGGGTTGAAAAAAAAAAACTCTCGCTTGCTAGGGATTTAAAGCAGGGGTTGCAATTGATTGATATACCCTGAATTTAGAAGGTGGCTGTAGGAGCACAATTGGCCCGTGTTAAATAAAATGAGATGATTTTTAATCAACAACTTTCAGCTGGTCCTAAGTGCCTCTGAGTGGACTGATTTACCAATATAAAGTTTTGCAGTTGATTTGGATAAAGAACGATCGAGAATCATTTTTTTTTTTCGACATAGAATCACCAAGGAGTAGCTCTCTAATATGTGCAAGCCAGGGTAAAAAGTGTGAACGAGGCCGTATAATCCCACCGTATCTGCCCTTTTACAAGTCTGTACAAATCTCGTGCCCCCCACCGCTCCAGGCCAGACTACAAGTAGTTAGAACCATGTGTTACATACATGTACATGTATGTAGTTAGCGTACCTTGAACGCAGTTTCCTACAATGCAATCATTGACACACGCAAAAGCGGGATACAGTAAGTCGTTGCCGAACAACCAAACTGAACTATGTAGTCGATTACATATGATATGTAGAGCTACATACATGTACTTAGGCACGTAGTTGATACCAACTTTTCCACGCGATGAAACAAGTCTAGGCGTTCTTCTGGGGGCTGCTTGGTGAGGGTGGAGATGGGTTCGTGTGGTGGTCACGCGCTATCACTCGTTTGGTTACGTACCTTTTGGGGCTTGGGATTTGGGGTTTGGACAGGTGGGCGGTATATATATACGAGGCTTGATTGATATGTATCTGGCTTGGGTGTCTTGTATGTCTAGATGGGAGGTTAACATGTCACATGTGCATACATACTGATGGACATATGGTCCTGGTTGACTGTGCTCGGAAGAAAGACATATAAGTATGTAGGGGCTTCAAAAACAAAAGATGCGTCGTGGGCATCATCAATACGCGTGGCGGCGGTTTGTGGGATAAGTCGGATTCCTAAGCGTCACTTTCATTCCTTTCATCGATCTCCCTCTCTCTCTCTTTCATCCCTCTCATCACTCTCTCTACATCTCTCTCTCGCTGCCATTTCATATATCTACATACAATCAAAACACAGATTAAGGGCCACCCCATCACCCCATCACCAGATCTCACCCACCTATATCAAAAATGCCCTACCTGGCCCCCACCGTCTCCACCGCCATCACTGTGCGCATCTCCGCCGACAAGGCCCTCCCGCACTACCTCGCCATCTACACCACCCCTGCCAGCAGCGCCCCAAAGTACCTGCAAGACCTCATCAACGCCAACCTCGCCGGCGAGCACACCGACACCTCCGCGCAGCTGCACCTGCAGATCCCAGCCACACACATCAGCCCGCTGTTCACGGTGGACTTCTACACGCGCGGCCAGCGCTACCACCTTGTGTCCTCGCGCGGCATCACCCAATGGTACACCGAGCCATACGCGGGCGGGCGCTCCACAAACTGCATCGACCGCAACAGCGCCGTCGGCAGCTCCGTCGTCCGCGCCCACGGCTTCTTCGCCGGGAAGCTCATGAGCGTCCGCTGGCGCGTCTGGAACCTGCTCATCTATCTGCAGCGCGCGCATCTGTGTCTGCCGCTTGCAGGCGGCAGGGAGAAGGATAGCTGGTGGGTGGTCAATGTGGGGCTGTGCTGGGGGAAGGGCCCCGAGGACCCCGCGACTAGCTTCGTCACCCTCTATGTCAGGGAGGATACGAGGGTCTCGGGGGTGTTTGAGGTGCTGGCGGGACATGGCGTCGAGGGGTGGTTCTCGTTGACGCAGTGGTGCTGGCCCGGGGTGCAGATGGGGAGGCCGAGGTGCTGGTATTATGATGATGCGTTGGAGTGTGGGGTTACGCTGAAGGAGAGCGGGTGGAGGGGGAGTAGTGAGGAGGCTGTGTGGCTGAAGACGCAGGCTGGGTAGGTCGTGTGTGTGTGTTGGGTGGTGTGGGCTGCGGAGGCAGGTTCAGTAGAGCTGTGCCGAGTACTACATGTCCGTGAACAAAAGCTTTCCCTTTCTTTCCTTTCTTCTTTTAACATCTCCCCAATCTCCTCCACCCTTAATCGTGGTACGCGGTCCTTAATCCCCCTTCAAAAGTGTTTTGCTGCTGTTGTTGGACTTGATAGCTAGCTGTAAAGTTCCTTCCTGTCTCCTACTCTACTCTGTATATTACATCTTTAGCATCCACCACAGAATCCGAGCTCGTATCATGACCCAGGTATGGCGGTTTGTGTGTGTATGGCATGGGTTGTGCTCACAGAATGTCTATATCGACGTCGTTGCATGTGGGTCGAGTGATAGTTCATGCAGTGGCTTGGGGGCTAGACGGTGGCCGTGTGCTACGTATGTACCCCGGGGGTCCTTAAAGTGTGATGCAACAAACTGGATATTCCAGTGTCGCGACCACCACCAAAGCTGGGCCCAGTCATTTGTGTTTCTATTTACTATCACTATATAGATCCGCCTGATGTAACTGCTTCCAAACTTTTGGGCGTGGTGGCCAGTAGCTGCATGCGGGGTTGGTGGTTTTTGTCGCCGTTGCATGCATCGCTTTGGGGACCCCCGCGGTATGTACAGCCGCGTTCGAAAAGTCATGGCACCCCTGAGCTAAATCCACGAGACAGTAATGAAATAGCAATTGAGTAATAAAATAGCAATATGAAATAGCGATTGAGTAATGAAATAGTGATTGAGAAAAGGTTTTACCATTTTGTATGGCCACCTTGTACAGAAATTACAGTTTTAATGCGCTCAGGCATACTATCTACTAATTGATCCATTATACCCTGATCCATTACTTCCCACTCCTGCTTCATCGCCTCCCAAAGCTCATCTGCGCTATGAGGTTTCTTTTCTTTGTTGGTAAATCGTTTGCGAAGCCTGGCTTTAAAAATATGCCACATATTTTCGATAGGATTGAGATCAGGTGAGTTTGCTGGAGTAGGCATTTTTTGGATATGGTAGGTATTGTTGATTAAGGTATTTGCTGGACCGTAATGATATGGTGCTTTATCCTCAACTACTTTGATCTGATTGATGTATTGACTTGGATGAGTGACTGTAGAAAGACTATAGGTCAGATATTTCTTCTAAGATATTGAAATTCCGCTCAAACCAAGCCTTATCCCTTTTGGTGAACTCTTTCATCCTGACCGCGACGGACTGCACTAATAGCGCCCTGTTCCGTAGATATACGCCGCCAGCAACCAACTGAAATCCGACCTGACTTGAAGCCAGGAAATGCGGTCTAATAACTCTTCACCGCTTAACTCTCACTTTTCGACCCTACCGATAAAGTTAACATAATCAAATTTTGCCTCATCCAACCATACTATTTTTCTCCATCTATCTCTTCTCCATGATTTCGCGACTGACACCATTCTAGTCGCTTTTCCTTTCTGATCTCATGAACTACGCTTCTTTCGCTAACAATCAGTTTGAAACCCAACTTTTTGGTAACTTTATTTACTGTTGAATGGCTAATACCCAAATCAGGGACTAATTCGGTAAGTTCTTTGAGGGATGCTCGAGGGTTATCCAGAGTGACTGAATTTACTTTTTTCTCAACCTCTCCAGTGATTTTTGTTCTGCCGGATCTGGGTGCATCAATGACATGACCCCGCTCCTTATATCTCTTAACAACATTTCTAACTGTTGAAGGACTCAATCCTTTATGCTTTGCAATTCTCTTATATCCAAGACCGTAGTCAGAGAGAGCTGCAATATCTCTGTTACGGTTGTGCCTGTTGATGAGTTGAGCCATGGTTGAAGATGGTCGGCTACAACTACAAACGGACCCAATATAGTAGGGGTGCCAAGACTTTTCGAACGCGGCTGTACATGTACAGCCACCCTTCAAAAGTGTTCGTGATTCATATAGTGCTCAATGTGGCTTACAGAGTTGTATCAAAGAACTCAAATGTATCTATAAAATTATAGAAACCTGATAACAGAGAATAAAAACACCATGAAGATCTAATATTGATTTTAGCCTCCATTAAGTACTGGTGGCTTGAGATTTTAAACATTTCAATGCACAGTTTGATAACTGACTTGAGCCGGACATGTCACATTAAATCCGAATCACGAACACTTTTGATGAGTGGCTGTACATACGTACAGTTAGTGGCATCGAACCCACACACAACCAAAGGGGCTACCGCAGCCACAGCCACCCGCAGATACTTCGCCTTGTGTTGTTGGCGGGCCATAGAATTACCCCCGTGGGGTGTTGGGGGGTGTGTTTTGATACTACTAAGATCGAGTGACACCCCGTGACACACCACCACACCACCACACGCCGGGGGTCACCCGGGTGGGTGGGTGGGTGTTGTGGATTCTATGTGGGTAATTGGTGTTCTTGGGCACACGGCTAGTCGTGGAATATCATGTGGGCGTAGAATTGGTTTGTTCATTGTAGCTGGCTGGCTGGCTGGTGGGGCGTTAATTAATTGGCCGGGGATATATACTGTGTGTACTTGTATATGAAGTACATGTAGCTGTGACAAGTGCTATGTATCTGCGCACCTGCTATAATTATAATTATAATTACAGGTATGTAGCTACATGTCCAAACGAACGAACGAACGAACCTATAAAAGCCCACCCCCACCCCCACCCCCACCCCCACCCCACCCCTCGTCTAGCTACCTACCCCCATCTCAGTTCTACCCACCTGCATCTATCTATCCACCCATACCACCAGCACACCGAATGACAGACCCCACCCCACCCCCACCCCCACCCCCTCCTCGCCGAACTCGCCGAGCTCCGCCGCCGCCGCCTGGAGGCCGCCCAGAAGCCCCCTCCTCCCCCTCCTCCACCACCACCGCCACCGCCGCCTGTTGCTAAAACAGCGCTCTACAGCCCGGCCCAGACTAACTCGAAGCTGTTCCACGTTGGCCGCCCGCCGACGCCCACGGAGAGTCAGTGTCAGCCTGCCGCTGGTGATGGTGGGGATGGGGATAGAGTTCTGCAGGCACTACTACCCGCAAATAGGCCCCCGCCGGGTTTTGGCGCAAGCTCAAGCAGGGCCCAGCCTCCCCCACCACCGCCGCCACCACCACCCCCGTTCGTGAGACCCTCCGCACGCCCTGCGCCGCCGCGGCCACGGCCGCCGCCGGCGCCCCCGTCGCCCCAGAGACTAAAGTATCTGGCTGAGCAGCGGCAGCTGCGCGAGGAGGCGCGCAGGGAGAGGGAGCGCATATTGAGGAATATCGAGGAGGATAAGGCTAGGAGGCGGGAGAGGAGGCGGTAGGTGGGTGTTGGGACTGTTGTTTTGTTTTGTTTTGTTTTTGTTATTTTTATGGGGTAGTTTTTATGGGGTAGTTTTTACTCTTGGGTTTTAGTGTGTCCTATACTTAGATAGTTAACTAGTTTATTAAAGTTGTTATAGACCGTGCCTGTTCGGGAACCCCTTGGCGTGTATAGTGGAAGCACCCCTATATTCCGGCTTAGTCGCTGCTGTGGTATGCCATATGAAATATAATACTTGAGATAAATAAAAATAAAAGTGATGACCGGGCCGCGAGTGATAGCCCATGATCCAACTTTCCCAGGATGACGGACTACTTGTAGCTACTATTATTGTGCAAGTACATGTAGACGGATGGCCAGCAGTATGGTAGCCGGCACCGTAGGTATGGGTTTCTACTACGTATAGTTTAGAACACGGGAATCACATAGCATGCACTACACTTTTAGAGAATCACAGAGTAAAAGAGGGAGCCCTCAAAAGGAAACAGACCCAAATTTTTATTCCCCCCACCATCTATCTACAACACCATTTCCTCCTCCCCCTCCTTGTGCACCGCCGCAGGCGCCTTCACAAACTCCTCCTTCCTCTCCATCGTCCCCTCAATAAACCCCCTCAGCGCGACCCACGTGGAGGGCCTCCCCCCCGCCACCTGCGTCGCCGCCATGCCAGCCTGCATGATAGCCAAGTTCTTCCCGAAGCGCTCGCACTCGCCCTTCACGACGGCCTCCTTGCGCTTCATTGCGCCGGGCCTCGACCTGATGCTCTTCTTCCCGGGGGCGGTGGTGATGACGTCGTCGAGCGCGTCGGCGAGCGAGTCGAGCTCCGTGACGAGGTTCTGCTGCAGCGCCTTGTTCTTGCGGCGCCGGGAGCGCGCGGACGCCTTGGTCGACGCCTTCTCGATCTTGCGGAGGAAGGTGGTCTTGCGTGTGAGGAGTTTGGCCTTCTTGGTGGGTTTGGCGCTGGTGGGGCGCGGGGTGCTGCTCGTGCTCGTGCTGGGGGCGGGGGTCTTGGAGCGGAGGGAGGGGCGCTTGCTGGGTTTTGTGGGGGCCTGGAGTGGAAGGGGGGTTAGTGGTTGGTATGAGGGAGGGGGGGAGGGAGGGGGAGTACCATTTTGAGCTCTGGATGTGGGTGCGTGTGTTCGATGTTCGAGAAAAGTTTGGTTGTTTGTCTGTGATAAGATATGAGTGAGGCTTGAGTACAACAAGTATTTAGTAGCGGTGGCTGATTACATATGTAACTCCTAACAAGCCACACAACAACCCCCTTCTGCTTAATTCGCGACACCCCCGAGAAATTCACTTCTCTCCACCATCGACACCCACAGTACAAGCAACACCAAGGAAGAAGGAAGAAAAAAATGGCATCCGACAATGAATCTGCCTCCGGCTCTGGCACGCGTCCCGCAAAGCGTGTTCGTACCGACAGCAATCCCGTTCCTCCAGCTGAGGTCTCTGGCTCTACCGGCGCAGCAGATGGTAGGCACCCCCGGCGAGCTCATATCGTCCCCCCCCCCCCCTCTTTATAGAAAAACTAACTAAAAACTACAGATGACAGCTCCTCCTCGGACGACGACATTGGCCCCACGCTCCCCCCCGCCGCCGGTGCAGCAGCCAAGAAGAAGAAGCGACGCACTCTCCCCCATGAGAAGCTCTACCTGGCAGCGCTGCCCACAGCGCCGCGCTACTCAAAGTCTCTGATGCACCGCGACAACCTGGCGTTCGTGACGATGACGCCCTTCACAGACTTCCTGATCACGACGAGCTTCGACGGCGTCGTAAAGTTCTGGAAGAAGATGGCCGTGGGGATCGAGTTTGTAAAGATGTTTCGTGCCCACCAGGGGGAGATTGTTTCCGTGTCTGTCAGCACCGATGGGCGCAGCTTTGCCTCGGCGGGGGTGGACGGGAGGGTTGCAATCTTTGATGTGGTGACGTTTGGTGAGTTTTCTTTCCCCAGCCGGGGAGGGTAGTGAGTGGGCTAATGTCAAAGGGTAGACCTGTTGACGACGATAACGCTGCAGAGCGCGCCAAAGGCAATCTGCTGGGTGAATCGGCGGGGGTCGTCTCTGCCGCTGCTGGCGGTGTCGGATTCGGTGAACCCACATATCGTGATCTATGACGGCCGGGGGGATAATCCAAAGGTGCTGTACACGGTGTCGGATCTGCACCGGAGCATCGTGCACCTCATGGCCTTCAATGACAAGTACGACTGCGTGGTTTCCTGCGACGAGAGCGGTATGGTGGAGTACTGGTCGCCGAAGCCCGAGCGCGAGTTTGAGAAGCCCGATAACGTCTTCGAGTACAAGAGCTCCACCGGGCTGTTTGATTTCAGAAAGGTATATCCCGTCTTCCGCTTTCGATCATTGGCCCCTTCCACCGCCACTAACCAGCAGAGCACAGGCAAAATCGGTCCCAACATCCATCACAATCTCCCCCACGCACGAGTCCTTCGCAACTTTCTCGCACCCAGACCGTCAAATCCGCATCTTTGACTTTCCCAGCGCACGCCTCACCCGCACCTACGACGAATCCATCGCCACCCTAACCACCATGCAGCAGGCCGCCGCCCCAACCTCCAAGCTCCCTGACATCGAGTTTGGCCGCCGCATCGCCCTCGAGTCCGACCTCTCCTCCCTCGCCAGCACCTCCGCCACCCCCTCCACAACATTAACAACAACCCACCTCTCCAAAGCCAACATCATCTTCGACGAGTCGGGCCACTTCATTATCTACGGCTCCCTAACGGGCATCAAGGTTCTCAACACCACCACCAACCGCGTCCTCCGCACCCTCGGCCGCGAGGACCCCATCCGCCCCCTCCACCTCGCCCTCTACCAGGGCGCACCAAACAAAAAGTCCCTCGTCACCGTCGAGATGGCCGCGTCGTCCAACCCGCTGCTCAGCGAGGCCGAGTCCCGCGACCCGATGCTCTTCTGCACGGCCGCCGCCAAGCCCCGCTTCTACATCTTCACTAACGACGCCTCGGCGGGCAAGGCCGACCGCGACATCCTCAATGAGAAGCCCCTGCGCGATGCTGGCGCCGCCGGAGGCGCTGGCGGCGGCTCCGCGGCCGACGCGGCGCCAAAGGAGAGCGGAAAGGCGGCAATCATACACACTAGCATGGGCGACATCCATGTGCGCCTGTTCCCGGAGGCGGCGCCGCGCACGGTCGAGAACTTTGTGACGCACGCGCGCAACGGCTACTACAACGGCACAATCTTCCACAGGGTCATTCGCAAATTCATGATCCAGGGCGGGGACCCGTGCGGTGATGGCACGGGCGGGGAGAGTATCTGGGGCGGCGAGTTTGAGGATGAGTTCTCGACGCTGAGGCATGACAAGCCGTATACGCTGAGCATGGCGAATGCGGGGCCTAGTAAGTTTTCTTTTCCCCCTCTTTTTTGGTTTCTTTGTGAGGGAGAGGGCGGGGGACTAATGCGGGATGGGTACATGTAGACACGAACGGATCCCAGTTCTTCATCACGACCGAGAAGACGCCGTGGCTGGACGGGAAGCACACCATCTTTGGCCGCACAATACAGGGCCTCGACGTCGTCCACAAGATTGAGAATGTACGCACGTTCAAGGAGAAGCCGGAGGAGGACGTGAAGATTATCAACATCTCTGTCCTGTAGTGCATTGCAGTGCATTGCTGCAGGGGGGAGGGGGAAAGGGGGATCCGTTTAAAATTGTTGTGTGCATTGGTAGATTATAGACGTGGGGGGAAGGGAAGGGAAGGGAAGGGGGGGGGAATGGGGGAGTGTATGAATATACATGTATGTACTGTAATGTGGATACGATAATGTGTAGCTGTAGAGAGCTTTATATTTACCTGGTTTTGGTCTTTTGGCTCTCCGTGCTTGTATGGTGCCGGTCGTGATAGACCTACCTACACCATCCGCGTCCAGGACCTCCCCTTACGCCAAACATATCACCCCCCATCCCAGGATATAAGATGGAGAAAAAAAATTGAAACGACCAATCGGTAATCACTAGGGCTACAGAATAGTCATTTCGACTTCTCACTCTTGCAAAAGCCTAGGCACTGATCTGATAGGTTTACAAACCCGGGTGTGCTGGGTCTAATACCACAGTTTTGGTAATTCATTCACACATAGTGTATGTAGAAGAAGATTCGTTTTGTTCAAAAACCACTAGGTAAATCGTTTGGACCTGATGTGGTGGTAGGGTTATCGCGATATGCAGAGTTAAGAAGGGGGGCTGGGTTCTGTGGCTGTGGTGGTGGTCCGCCTGTAGGTAGTCGGGGTGCATGGTGGTTGCCTCACTACTGCCTCACCACTGGCGCTGGCACGGCGTTGGAAGGTACATGGAGCCACAATGTACCCTGTGTATTTACTTACATGTTAGCACCAACGGGCAGTCTCTTAGTATTGGTATTAATCCCCCCCCCCCCCCAATCCGTTGCTGGGAATCTGCCTTACACGCGAGGGGTGGGTGGGGGGTCGATGGTTCAGATGTAGAGTACACTCCGGATGTATGGGGTTGTGGCTGCGCGGCAGTCATGGTTCGTCACTCGGTGTTGGGGCAGGTGGGTGGTTCTGGAGCAGGGGTGGGGGGTGGGGGGCGCTCGTGTTATACATGTACAAACGCTGGATGAGAGATTTCATCCACACCACGGCGGTCTGGCTCCTGGGGAGAGAGAGGTGGGGTAGAGCATAGGATGTACCTACATATCCCCGGCCTTGACGCGTACGGCAGCAGGTGGGAGCGTGGGGCGTTTAGTCTGATTTATATATATATATAGCCCCGGCCTAGAGACTCGGTCACAGCTAGTGGTTTGGGTTGGATACCGACTCGTGAGTACACACTACCAGGGCTTGTGGTTGGGGTGAACTGTGGCACGGAGGGTTAGCGCTCCTGGGTGCGATAGTTGCTCTGTGGCGGGAGTGGCTGTGTGCTGTGTGCTGTGTGCTGTGTGCTGTGGTGTACCAGCACATGCACAGCCGGCTTGCATCAGATTGAACCAGCGCCCACAAGGCCCCCGCCTAGCTGGGGGGCTGAAATAAACAAAAGACTTAGGCACCCCACCTGGGTGCGGCTTTCCTACGCTAGATTGTGTTAGTGGGGGTTGGACCTGAGTTGTGGCGGTAAGTACATGTAAATATGTAAATAGCACACCCCCACCCATGACGCATACAGGAAAGAAGTACATGTATGTGCCTCCCCTCTCCACGCCCATAGCCCACCACCTCTCCACCTACATGGCTCCTTGGGCAAACGTGGATGCGAACGAGAAAGGGTTAGCACCGTGGAAAATAGTATGACTGAGAGCGAAGGCTAGGGAATGTTTCAACGACCTGGTGTTCATCATGAATCATCACTCGGTGCGAGTGACCACCTATGAGGATTGTGGTATCGGGGGGCGTTGGTTATAGACTCGTCATAAAGGGTTACTGTATCGGTTTTCAGGTGCTCTGGAGCCATGGCGTGGTGGCCTTTACCTAGGAAAGGTGATACTATCGGCATTAGGTGGGTAGTAGATGTGGTGGGGTTTTTGGTTCATATGAGCATCATTCATTGTGGTAGGAGCTTGAGATGCGGAGAACTCCATGGATGGAAGCGTTTACTGATTCTCTTAGTTAAATAGGCGAGGCCCCAATAATGTAACAGGATTAATGATAACAAGAAGCCTATAGTATAAAGAAAAACAAACCGACAGTGCGAAAACCCCCAACAAACAGAACCCAAACACCCAGGACCACAACAAACCCAGAAGCAAAACAACCCACTCCAGAGATGATTCCCTGAAAATAACCACAACATGTGAACTCACAAGCAACAATGCCACACACTCACCCCTGCATCTCTCTATATGAGCATTTAGGGATTCCCATAACCATTGCTGTCTTACCATCAGACCTTATATGGAAATCTGAATAAAAGTGGTTTTGGTGCTGAGCAGTTAGGGGTCAGGTCTCAACAATCATGAGTTGGCAACCAGCCAGGTTGGTTTGTTGTATGTTTCCATGGGTTGGGTTTCTTTCTTGCTTGTTTGGAATTTCCATACAAGGGCAAACACAGAAAAATAAGCCGGAGAGTATCTGAAGGGGGTCTAGTACTTCCCCACCAAGAAAATTGAAATTCACAAAATCCCGCGCCGGATGGAGACATTCCTAGTTTTCTTTCTTGGCTAAGTTCTATAAACGAATCCTAGGACTCATACCCAATGGTTAGCATAGCGGGGGTCATACTGGTGGCACAATAAGATGTCCGCTTGAGTATACAAGCATTTACTCAATGTCCAAACCGGGGAGCTATAGATTATAGTGTAACTACCTCCAAATGTCTATCTGCAGAACCGGAAGGGAGGGCCATGAGCAAAGAGCCAGCTACCTTCCGACCCGTGGGAGAAGTAGGCCTGAGGCGCCCGGACAAGGACCATGGGCAGCTGGGTACTTGCGGTTAGGAGGGCCGGGGCTGTTCTTCCGCCGCGGTTCGTCCCTGGTTCGCTGGGTTTTGCTGTGGTGGTTGTCTCTCTCTATAGAGGGGAATTGAATAGATTGATTTATGGATAGCGGGGGAATAGGCCTTTGATCGCTGTAGAGATAAGTGAGGGTCTCCCCCTATCAAGGCCTGAGAGCCGGGCAGCGGACACATACATACATGAAACATGATATACATGGTCTTATATTTCCATTGTGTAGTTCGCTCTCCCCAAGAACTAAAAATGCGCTAAAGCCTATACAAGATCTCCACAGTCCCAAGAGCTGAAAGGAAGTTTTAGGCTCCTGTTTGGCAAGGAAACTCTCTAAGGACCCCACCTTGAACGGAACTGCCTCAAAACGAAGCTTTTTGTCCTCTATACTAAACCATAATTGTGTCTGTTGTCTTCCCACTGAAGTCTGATATAATATTCAATTCAGGTCGGTGAGGCTAACGGCCCTAGAAGGTTCTCCGCTGCGCCGTGACCGTCCAGTTTGGCTTTGCCTACCCGCCGCTTTTCAAGTAGCACGAAACTGTAAGTCATGAGTAGAGAGCCGTTTCTGCGGCATCTGTAGTCGGAGCTAAATAATCGAGACACCTATAGCGTCGTGTCGTGTTAGGTGCCAGATCACACTGCCCCTTGCCCCACGGTGAATAAACATCACGCCGCCACCTACTCCCGCAGCATCTTGAGGTCTGTTTATCACTAGCTATGTATTCAACCACAGCTTCGTCGAATGCGGGCTGGCGGGGAAGCACCGTGACCTCATTGAACTGCTGTCGGGTTGGTCTTCTGGGAGATGTCTCTTCTCAGCAGAGCAGATCATCATCGGTACTGTATGGGGGTGAGCTGTCCCAAGGCTGGATCGTCCATCTGAAGGCTTCTGAGACTAGACTGATCTTATTCACACGATATTCCAGCTATGCTTGTAGTGCGCTGCGATCACAAATTGTGACCAACTTCATCAGCGACTTCGCCAACATTTACAGCAGTTAAATATCGGTTGGGGATTCAGCAGGAGATGTTGGTGCCTGGTCAGTTTCTTCTTATTGGTTATCGGATATGTACGGTGTTTGGTCAATTAGCAGCTCTTTAGCAATCAGGTATCGTTCTAATTCTTGAGTTGTGGGCAGTTAGATGGATTATTCTTTTCCTAAAGCGGCTGGTGTGGCCATTCTACTACGCTACCTCAAAACCTAATGTCAAGGAACCTGGAAATCTTGAGCCCCTTGGGCCTCACCAATTTCCCCTCAAGCCAGAGATCGAGATTATCTGACCCGAGACCTTATGGGGCTGCCTTTTAGAAGAAGGAGACGCGTTGGGTTTTTGCACTTGTCAAACAAACGCAATTCAATGGAGAGTTGTCAAGAAAGAAACATTCTATTGAGCACGCACACTTATTCACGATGCTCGTAATTAATTATTTGGGATACCCTAGCCCATTTCTAATAATATAAATCACTTATTCATATCGCTAATATCATGAGTTTGAGCCAGGATTGCTGTGGGGTGTCTTTGAATCAATCACCAACTTAAGTCACTAATAGCTGCAGCAGACTTTACTAACTACATAGGGACTCTCTCAATCCACGCTCATCCCGATACAAATGTCCGTATAGAGTACCGTCGATGCTTTCTTAGAATCTCTCCATCAGTTACAATGAATAGGATTGTATGAACCGGTGAGTTTCGACTCGAAAAAAAAAAAGAATGAAATTTCTTATTAGGACTAGCCAAGTTATAGACCTCTATACTATTATCTTTGTACCTCTTGAATCCAGCCGTTGCCGTGGTAATCTTGATTTACTCGGTTGCTTGGCCTTTCGGGCGGCTTTACCAGATTCATGAAAACATAGGTGAAAGTCTACACGAAAAATAAATTCCCAATAGTAAGTAATCCATCTCACCGAATACATCCATCCACAATCCTCACAAACCTACCCATTCAGACATCGATGAGTTTCCACCGCACCGCGCGCCCTCCACACCTCGATCTGTGTGTCGCCGAAGATGAATCTCCTTCATCTGACAGCACAGAGGATGAAACTCCCTGCCCCACTTTATCCGAGTTTATGAATCCCCTTCTCACACCCTCCGAAATCACCATACTCGAAACTGTCCACTCCCTTCTCGACAAGCTCCTCTCCCCCACCCACTCCCCCGAAATCCTAACTTCCCTCCTCAAAGAGTTCCGTCCACTCCTCAATACTACCCATACCTTCCTCCCCATTGCCCTCCAGCAACGGGTCTCCACACTACAGCGCCAAATTCGCCTAGCCACTACCGCACTCGCGCAAGCAAACCGCGTCCAAAGCCGCCTGGAGCACTTGCGCAAGACGCTGCAGGAGATGTCCCGACCTACAAGCCCACAGCAGAAGCGGAACGCCGTTTACGCAGAATTAACTCTCAATAAGCCACTCAAACAGAGACTAGTAGAGGTGCTCGGTGGAAAAAACGAGTACGCGAACTACTTGGATACAGAGGTGCTTGCAGATATTAGGGGGCTAAAGCAGAAGGCAAAAGTCGAGAAGGGTCAGCTGGAGAGGCTTCTTGTGGTGGTAAGGAGTGTGCTTGATAGTTTTTGGGATATCAAACAGCAGTGGAGGGGTGGGGGTCTGTGGGCACTGTTTTTGGCGGAGGGGGAGGTTAGGGTCGCCATTATGAATCTCTGGGCCGTAGAGGAGGTGAATAGGGCATGGGTTATGAAGGCAGTGGAGATAGTGGAGGAGTGAGGGCAGTGGCATAGCTTTTCTCCGCCACAAAAATAGCCGATCTGGGCTTTTTCTTTGATGGGTATTGAATTCGTCTGGCCCTGAGATTTAGTTGTGTTGGTGGCTGTTTTTTCTGCTATATTGTTCCCCTGTATCTTGTTATATCAGCAACTACTATCTTTAGATCATAGCCACCTTCTATAGTAATTTACTCAGCCACCAACAAAAAGCATAGAGCAGCGACTGTTCTATCACTGTGGAGTTTGATGGCTTTGGATGTTTATCATTGCAATAGCGGTCACTGGTTTTCGGTTTGTCACTCGGGCCACTTTTTTTCTCACGAAATGCTGACCGCAAATTGGTGTGCTTTATAAAGATTATTTGGATAGCTAACACCAATAGACAATTCCCCCCATTAGGGTACTCGATCGGCCGAGTGACTACTCATGAAGAATATTTGGGATCACGAATAATCACTCGACCGAGTGCTGCGGGTAGTTTACGGCCGTACCGTGGATTAAACCTTCGACCTTTACAGTAGACTTCGACTCTGGCCGTAGTATATATGGCCATGAAATAAGGGTATACAAGACCCCTAGCCGTGGAGCGTGTCGTTAGGGTTCATCTGTTTCGTTAGGTCACGGTACGGTTAATTGCCTCTTACATGTTACTGAGATAAGTCTTTTATGCCTCTGATGGTGGAAATGTGAAGGTATACAGCCTTATCATGGGTTGGGCTATTCTGTACCCGACAGTGGCGCTGTTTCGTTTACATTCGGTCAGTAAATGGAGTCAGCCCATTTTCAAATGTTTTAGTCCCCATAACCTTTCTGAGAGCCCTCAAAAGATATCCAAATAAAGTCTTTGTCAAGATAAACCTAATCTCTAGAAACTATATTCTTTTCTTTCCCTCTTTCCTTTTTTTTTTTTTTTGTTTTGAGGCCACCCGCTGCGCCTAGACTTGACTTGGTGTTCCTCTGGTATGTGGGGGTATCTCTTCACTGGTGATTAAATGCTGCCAACTTTTGAGGGGCCACCTCTGCCACTGTGACAACTATGAACCAGTTTTAGAAGTATAGACGGCGTATTTACGAGGGGTGCACGGTGCACTATGCGGCCCCCTTAAATGTTGGCAGCGTCACCAGCAAAAGAGATAGGCCCACTGATCGGTTCCTTTTAGTTTGAGCTAGTTTTTTTCTGGGATACGGGTTATTGGCAGTCTTTTACGTCCCGGGGGTGCGCAAGCCCCGAACCCCCCAATAACCTGAAAGATAAGTTGTTCTAACCAGCCATTGTTTTTTTTTAAGACAGAGGAGTTGGACCGATTTGTAGGGATCTGGGGAGATCCGTGGTACTGCCGACGCCTCCTCAGTATCGAAGACGTTGCAATAAAAACTAGTAGGGTTAGGGCTCCAGTCTTCTTGGCACTGGCTATTTATTATTTATTTATACTTCATACTGCATGCTCTTGGCAATAGCTCCCCTAACATCAACTTCAGACATTGTCAAACCGTGACAGCCACCAAGGAGTCTCAGGAGGTCTCGGATTCGGCACAACGGCTAGAGGGCTACTGTAGGCCGAGGTTATTCGTCCTGGCGGGGCGTCGTCCTGATAAAAGGAAAAAAAGGAAAAAAAAAGGAAAAAAATACTAATTAAAGCAAAGTTTGTAGCCCGCCTTGTGAGGTGGCTCTTGCCAAGATTTCTCAGGATTTACTATTAACGTCGGAGTTTATGTGCATATGACGTGGAGAACTACATCTGAAACCTGCCTAGATAACACTACCTTAGGCCAGGCCCTCAAATGGTTTGTTATGGCAATGGCTTCACGCGCGTGGTAAGGTTAGTGACTTCCTCTGCTTCAAGGTGAGGACAGCTTTTTGCTTTCTCCCCCCTTCCACCGTGACCACTCTTTTAATTCTAAACTATTATCCAGGTCTTTTTTATCCAAGGAGATCGACATCAGATGCCAGACTCCCGGACTCCTATCTTATAGTGGTTGACGCCCTTAGAGCCTCAACAAAGCTGGAGGCTGCGGCTGAGTGGCCAAGTCAACCTGGAGCATCAGGATCTTTTTAAGGCCTTTAAAGGAGTGGTGGATTACTAAGGTTGGTGGTAGCCTCCGAGTGATGGTATGTGAACCAAGCAGACTCCCGGGTCTTAGTTTTTATTTATTTTACTATTTACACACCAAGCACAATCTAAGTCCTGTCTGCTAGTAATTTCTACTGTTGTCTCTTGAACCGGATCTGTAACTGCAGCGAGGACCCTAATACTGCGGGAAAGGGCCGGCAACCCCGCTCTTGGCCCACTCTGCAATCCCGCCCTTTATGTCAAAAACACGCCCTCCTGCTATACCTGCATCTTTCAGCTGCTTAGTCACATGCTGCGAGTCATTCCCGAGACGGCAAAGCACATAGACTGGCGCTTCAGGTGGACTTTTAGCTAAGATGGACTGCAGTGATGATGGGATCTTGGACGTCGCATCCTCTGTGAGTTCAAGTGATTCGAATTCGGAGTATGGAATGTCTTTCTACTCGTTAGCAAAGCTCTGCCAAGTGCTACAGTGTGGGATACGCACTTAAGCTCCCTTCTAGCTTGCAGATCCCAAACTGCGTTTCATCTCTCACGTCTAATAATGTATGTTCCTTCCCTTCGTCCCGGAGTTTCGCATACTCTCTAACATCTACTCTTTCCTCAGGTCCCAACAACCCCACCGGGGTGCTACTCCCACAAAACGCAATGTGGTCGATCAGGCCCTTCTCCATTGCCTCCCTGGTAATCTTATCCTTTGCATCAGCTGGCTCCCCACATGCCACGCAGGTCTTCCTTCTCCCGCGCATCTTCAAAGTCCTAAATGCCATTTGTGGAAAGGCCGAAAATATAGTCATACCCGTTGTTTTCGGCTCCGGGGGCCCCGGCCGAGAAAGGAGTTTTATCGCTTCAAGGGCCTGGAGAACGCCCATGATGCCCACTACAGGGCCTAGAATCCCGCCTTCACCACAGCTGGTGACAGTAGAGGCTGGGGGTGGGTTTGGCCATATACAGCGGTAGCAGGGACCAACACCAGGGGGATCGTTAAGCACGATTAGCTGACCGTCAGCGCGTAAGGCAGAGGCAGAGACGATGGGTTTGTTGAGAACTATTGCAGTATCAGAGATAAGATAACGGAGGGAGGGATGGTCAGTGCAATCAAGGATTAGGTCGTAGGGTGTAATTATGGATAAAGAATTGGCTGAGGTGAGCGCTTCTATGTGAGGGATATAAGTGGGATTTGGGTTTAAGCTAATGCGATTTTGGTGAGTTAAAATCCATTCGGAAGAGAGAATTCAGTAAATACTCTTTCAGGTAAGCTATTGCAGACTCAACCTTTGACATTCCAACCTTCGAAGTGGAATGCACGATTTGCCGGTGTAGGTTCGAGTGCTCAACAGTATCATGATCTATTATCCCTATAGTTCCTACCCCAGCCCCAGCAACATATGCAGCAGCCGGTGACCCTAATCCTCCAGCTCCCACTATTAGCACCTTGGCACGCTTTAGCCGCAGTTGCCCTACACCCCCCAGTACCCCCGAGTCAGCGATCATTGACCATGAGATATTTGGGACCTTAAACAACTGAACCTTACCATCGAACCCAATCTCGGGCATTATCATCTGTCTGCCATATCGTCTATATTCATCCAAAGATAAAGGCAGATCTACAACCTCTTCTTTTTGAGCTTTGTACTGCGATGTGGTGTCATCACTAGAAGCTGCTTGAGCAGAAGTACGAAGAGCAGCCAACTCGGCCTCGAGCTCCTGTATATGAAGCTGAACTGCTGCGGGGTCTTGAGATGGCATTTCAACTACTCTCTTTTTATGGGGGGGATGTTTGGTGGAGAGCTAGCTCGCTCAAAGTGCGAGTCACTGTTCGTTAGTGAAGGAGGGTAGTTACCCGGCTGGCTGGTGTGGTGGGAGTGACGTTAGTGAGATTCATGGGCAGTCACTCGATGCTCATGTCGTAACTAAGACCGCAAATGACTTAATGGCCAGTCCCAGGATTTCTAAATTATTTTCAGCCTTGTAGGAAAAGGGACCCCTGACTTTTACAGCTGCTTATGCCGTGCTCACTTAGGTAGTGTAGGGTACCCACCTGAGTGTTGACCGTACCGTCCGTGGCAGGTAGTACAGATCGCTGATCTGATCATGGTCACGCTCCCCCACACTGCCACACTCCCAACTGTTGAAAAGATGATTCCCCATTAATTCCCTATCTATTATATATACTTTGTATCTAGCTAGATTAAAACACTCTAAGCCGGTGCTAGGCGATATTAATAGGGCTGATATATCATTTGTCAGCCGTTGGTAAAATAGCCTAAGTACGCCCAAGTGGTATTCGCAATTTTCGGAACTGTGTAGGTGGAGTTTCTATTTTTGTTTAGGAATCTAGACATCAGTGCTCCCTGCAAGAATGCTTGTGTGTGTGGGGTAAGAATGTTGGTCTCGAATCACATAGTTGGGTTTGGGGCGTTGTATACCCGCCCTGCCTGACCACCACCGAAAATTGAGAACACTAGCAATGAGGACTCAAGCTGCCCTTTTATGTCAGAGAAAAGTGTTTTTCCGTCTCCACCATCTTTTAACTTTCCCACTCCCATCCCCGAGCCGCCGGGCCACTCACTCACTCACTCACTCACTGTGTCTTGATTCGTCCCACCGAAGCCCGCACACACACAGACCAAGGAGTCATACATGAGATTACCCACCCACCGTACCAGGGCGTTTTATCCCACGGGTATGTAGAAAATAAAAAACCAGTATGTACCTGCATCTACCCCCCTGGTGTGTGTACGGACGGTGCCCAGCTAGGCTGGCAATGTATTCATGTATTCGGAGTGCACGGGGTGGTTGTCAGCCCTTTCCTCGATGCTCGCGTGGAGTGCTGCGGCTGAGGAAGGGTACGGGGCGGAGGGGGGGTTGAAATGATCGGTTGTGCAGCTATAGCTGATCTCGTGCAACGTATATAATTGTGTGCCCAGTTACAGGTATGTAACAGACAAGAGACCCTCGGATACGTGGTGCGGGATCGATCAATCGATCTGCTATATTCTAGACGCACTCTAGACGCGCGAAAGGACATACATACGTACATGTACATAGCTTGATTGCAGAGTTATATTTTATATATGAAACAGCAACCAGTAGAATAGTAAAAAAAAGAATTATCAGAAACCAGCCATATTTTTTTTTGTTCGGAAAAAAACTAATAACTATGTTCGTAGATGCCCTTCCATCCAAGTCCATCATACCATCCCGTCCCATCCTGATCATAACATAGAGAGAGAGAAAGTAAAAAACAAGTAGGAAAAAAAAAACTCCTCATTAACACCACCCTAAAAATGGAAAAGGGAAACCGAAACATTAGAGATCGGGAAATGGTATCCGTAAAATGCATCAAACATAACATACCTCGAATCATAGATACCATGTCTCACAGGGCATAACAGAGCATAAATCCTCCCTAAATAAAAAAAAAAAGATGAAAACGAGAGATTATGTGCCAAATAGCAGTTTAACAAAGTCAGAAGGCAATATGATGGCATCATAGCAGAGCGAGGGACGCAAAATGAAGAGGGTCGAATGAAAACAAGCGATAAGAAATGCACAATATGAATATGGTATATAATAGGTGAAGTCATGGAGGCAAGAACATTTCAGCAATGAAGTAAAAAAAAAAAAAATGGATATGGAACGAAACGAAACGAAACGAAAAATGAAAACCCCAACTGAAAGAGAAAAAATAAAAAAACCAGAAGCCCTACATGCTACACGCTTAATGCCAGTGCTAATTCAAACTTTTTTTTCGGACGAAAAGCCCCCGTGGGGACCAACGATTGTCGTCCCTTCACCTCCCCGCCCCAGTTAATCATAAACTTCGTTAAATCGAGTTGCCGACATTCTAATCCAGTAAAGTCCTTTATCCGATAAATTCGCCGTTGGCCATCTCCCACCATGGCTTGTCCTCTTTCCATACTCGCTGCATCAATAACCTGGCGTGCCTCACCTAAATAAAACAAATATGATTAGCCGACATTGCCGCGTTAGAGGAAAGAAGCGATTGGCTTACCTGTGTGAGACCACTCTTTTCCACCTCTACCATTCTACCTAGGGTGTATTCCCTATGATATTGCTGGATCGCTTCACAACCCGCGGAGAATAGAGGGAAAAGCAAACAATTCTCCGCTGTGCCTCCTTGCCGCACCTTTGACATGGCCATAACTATTTGCTCAACCGCGGTTTGGACGTTCGGATGTCCTGTAGGATAGTTCAATACGCGACGATATAGGTGCACCAACGCCGCCCAATGAAACGCGTCGTTCGCCGCCAAAAGTTCTCCGGCATCTAGGGCATCCGTAGGCGAGCCCATCTGGAAATGTTTTCCTTGGTGATGTGTGTGGCTGCAGTGACCGGAGGCCTTGCCCCTAGCATCCTCCAATTCTTTTTGCAGGACCATTGCCTGAGTCTGAATAGATTGCGAAGGTCTCCACATGTCCATTTGCTGGCGATAGGTCTGAGTATAGTTCGAGGGATCCTCCAACATGAATCTCTTCTCCCTCTCACATTGCCTCGCCAATTCTCCAATCTTTGCTAAAATACTGACACATCTCCCTGTAAAGCCGAAGAAGCAATCTACGGAATATTCCTCCTGTTCATCGTCCTCCACGTCGTCGTTGGTCCAGTATTTGCCGCTAAAAAACGGTTCCTCAATTTCCCGCCCACTCAGGCTTCCCAACAGGTCTAGGTACGCAAACCATCGCACCAAAAAGTAAGACACTTTGTCTCGACTGTGCATACCCTGGGCACCCCCGCGAGCAAGGATAATCTTCCGGGCAGCGCTCAGATGCGTTTGCCAGGTCAGACCGCTCATGTGAAACGGATTAGGCGAGATGATTTGATATGACGATAGCATAATGGCAGTAGCGAGTGTTGAATCGCTCTTGGCATCATTGGGATCGTCAAGCGATGCATGAAGACTTCTAACAGTTTCATCCAAGAACCTGCCAATTCGTTCGGTAGGCTCCTTATGGGCGAGGAGTCGTGCCCGGTGGCTGGCAGAATATGCAAGCAACAGATTCATCAGATGATCCGTTTGCACGGCCACTAAAAAGATACCGGATTATGTCAGCTGAAACCCGCATACTACCCAAATAAGAATCTCTACCCGACGGGGAGCTATGACTTACTTTGAGGCAGAATGCTCTTGAACGGATTCTCGGAGCAATCATGAGGAACCAATAACCTTGCAGTGTAATGCAGATAATGGTGGAAGTACATCATGTTCTTTTTGCTAGACAATACCAACTGCGGCAACGGATCAAGCCGTCGGGGGATCGTTATTTGAACGGGGTAAAATGGTGAGTTAGGGTTCATGTTATACATCCCACTGCTTCGGGCGCCACTAGGATACATCCGTGAGGTGTTGTATCTTTTCATAGTTTGGGAGTAATCCCCAAAATCATGTCGCGGGATTTCTTCCACATCACTGTCCTGATCTAGATCTGGCTCACCATGATCTACACCAAAGTTCATGCCTTTAGGACTTTCCGCACCAAAGCTCGGACTATCTTCTTGTTTGAATTCATCCATATCTGACTGGGCATATCTTTCAACATAGCCGTAGCCGTTATCCGGGTTAGGTAAGGGTGCGGCAAGTAAATTCTCGACGGAAACACGTCGGATTATCGTCGTGTTCCCAATTCCCACGCCCGACACGCCTGAATGATCCAGCAATCCCATGTGATGTCCCATTGAAACACCGGATGATGTTGGCAAGTAATCAAGAGCCGTCCCAATCGATGTAGTATGTGGCGGCATGGTTACAGAATGCCCGTTCATATTACCGTAGATAAATGGTGAGTTGGGAGCGGGCTGGGTGGGCGAAGTACTAGTGCGTATTCTCTTTGTAGGTGATTGAAGAATCGGTGGCGGTGCATGGTACACCTTTTGTTGCTGGTGCAAAGGGGGCGAATTTTGCGGCTGAGAATAGTGAGTGGGACTAGTTACAGAACCTGGGGGACTATGAACATATCCGTTCCCATGACTTGACCCAGGTGACGCGATCTGTGTGACAAAGGACCCAGACACTGGTGTGTATGGGGTGTAGATACTCTGATGATGCTCCGTTTTATAAACGACGTCATCGTTATAACCTGAAGAATGGGGAGTGGCAGTTGTAGGAGTCAGGTTTTGTTCCCAATCAAAAGGATTTGGCCTATTTTGTGGGTGCATTATTGGGGTTTGGGGTTGTAGAGGAGGTGGGCGTCCATTAGTTATCCTCAGCTGAGGGTCTAATTGCACAGTGGAGGCTTGCATTACAGGCTGTGGTGGAGTCTGAGGTTCTGCTACCGAGAACACAGTCTGGTAATTTGACAATGTTGTCTTCTTTCCGCTTCCAACCCTCGGTACGGGGGCCTTCCGTGTAGTGCCATTGTTATGTGTCGTCTGTACAAAGGTTTGGGGCGATGGGAAATGTTGATTGATTGAAAACTGACCAGCACCGGGGATAAACTGTGACTGGTCGTCGGGGTTGGGATCTTGACCGTTCGCTCCGTTTTCCAGCTGCTTTTTCTTCAATGGGCGACCGCCCCATGATAGGCGAATTTTATAATCGCAGTCTTCATCGAGTCGCTCACAGTTGCTACACCGGGGCTTCTCTTCTCCGCATTTCACCTTGCGAGCCTTGCAGTTCCTGCACGGATTACGCCGTTAATAAGCACCATCTTTGTCGAAATTAACTGATCGTGGGAGGGAAGAGAGGGGAGTGGGAACGAGGAAGGGAAATTAAGCGGAGAAAACGGAATGGATGATGATGCGAATCAATGAAGTGAAATAGTAGCATACCAGCAACCGTTTCTGCTGCGACGACGAATCTCACGCCCAGCGACTGGAGCCCGAGGCATTGTTGAGTTGGTTATCTAATTAAATAAGGTAGGTGGGGAATCGCTATAGCGCGACGGAGTAGGAGAAGGAGGGAGAGTAAGGCTCAATTCGATGTTGTGGCGATAACGTCACGAAAGATGGCGGGGTGGTAGGAAGGAGGTTAATTCAACGACAACACGGGACGAGAATGAGATCGTCGCGGCAAGATAAAACGAACAGACGCTGAATGAGAGAGAAAATCTTGGTGAAATTAACGCGAAAGGGAGACGGCGCCTGAGACCTTGATAGTAATTTTTTTTTTTTTTTTTTAGATACCGACGAGCGGATGAGCGGGCAGGCGGGAGGCGGGGGCGGGAAGGGGTTAGTACAATAAAAAACTGAACCCTTTTTCTTTCGTTAAGGTAGTGGGCGGACAGTAAGTATTGTGGTATGATGTATGAGAAAGTCAGACAGCCCAGTATCAAGTAGGTAACTGTAGCAGGAGCCGCAGTGAAGGGAAAGAGGAGGGGGGGGGGCGATAGTAATGATAGCAATGTGTGGTGTAAAGGGAAATAGTAGTATCAGAGAAGTAGCAGCGAAGGAGGAGGGTTCGAGCGCATGCAGTACAGAATGTATGTAATGATCCGGGGGCTATATCTGGTCGGGCAAAACACAGAAGGCAGCAGTATCAAAACAAAATAAGTATTTGTAAGAAAACAAGAGTGGTAGTGGTAGGCAACGCTGCCTACTGCTGTGGGTGACCGAGATTCGTACTCAGACCGTAGCGTGCTGACTCCGAGTGACTGACTGACGAACTGACCGACTGAAGTCTGACTTGACAGACTTTCGAAGGGGACGGAGAGAAGAAAGTGGGAGGGAGGATAGAGAACTGAAGTAGAAGTGCGATCCGAAGAGAGAAGATGAATAGAGGGGCCTGGAGGTAGAGGGGGGGGGGGGGGGGGGGGTCGTCGTCGTCGTGGTGGTGGTGGTGGTGGTGGTGGCCAGTGTGGGTGTGTGGGTGTGAACGGGGGAGCAGGGTACCCTCTTTTAGTTACATATACAGGGTCTAGGGAACAACCGTATGAAGTGTCTGGGGAGGCAGCCTTTCAGTCGATCATAGGGTGGGGGAGGTTAGAGATATTGCTGAGAGGGCGATGGCAAGCATCTACTGGACGAACCACACAAGGTGGAGTACACGGACGAGGGCGAAGGCATAAATTGTGGAGAGGCCAGTCGGTATCTCCATATGTACGTCCGCTGTATCACGGGAAAGCACAATCTAGCGAGGCGGCACTGGCAGTAGGTATGGTATGTACATATGTAGCTATAGTGTGGAATTAAGCAGTAACGTATCGAGAAAACTGTCGCAGGCTGCTGGTAAATCGAGTAATGCCGAGGGATTTGAGAGCCGCTTGTCTGGCAACAACAACGTACAATGCATCGTGGTGATACTCTATAAGTTATAATGTGGTATTGTAGAGAGTAAATGTACATGTACTGTCTAACTGTGCCTACATTTAGGTACTCTAGCTGGCCAGTCCTTGTTAACTACTTTACTTCATATGAAGTACCTCCACCTAGAATACGCATTTCTTTACGTCCTTACTCTACGGTAGATTTTTATTAGGTACATGTACCTCCTTTAGAGTACCGACCTACACTGCCATGTACTTACAATATTACCATACATGATGTATCCTATGGTTTCCCTCTCCCTCACACCCCAGAAATATATTCAAATCTACTGGCTATATTTTTTTTTTCTTTCCAACCTCCCCTGGTCCCCTCCCACCCCTCCAAAAAAAAAAGGGAAAAATTAGGAGAAAAAAGAAAAGAAAGAAAAATCCCCTGCCCTCTCTTAGGAATTGATCTCAATCGTAAAGATTAACGCCGCCAACCGCAGAGGAGAGCAACAGTAAATCGGTGGAAAGAGGGAGGGGAAAGGGGCCTATTGAACAGAGCGGAGAAGGGCAATAGGCCGATCTGGTTGTCGCTGGTAGTAAAACGAAGCCACAGTAGTGGACGCCCGCCATGCGCGTGTCTATGAGACCATGTTCTACCTACTCCTGGTGACACACCTGAAAGCTGCGAGCTGCGGCAGGGATGAGGGGGTTTCTCTTTAGTTAACGCACAGTGTTGTCCAAGTAAAACTCACATATCTAACCGCTTCGATACGTTGCGACTGCACCCCCCCCCCCTCCTCCCTCCTTAAAAGACCCTTGAGGGCTAAATTTGTGATCCAGGTAGCTCGAAGTGTATCGTGCATTTCTATCTTCACTTTTTGGAGTGCCGTGATGTACGTGATACCCGTACGTACAAGGTCGGCACAGACGCAACAATAGGTATGAGACAAGTAGCGAGTACATCTTTGTAGGTACATGGTAATAGATAACCGGTTAATGATGTCTCCCATCCTTTTTTTTCCCCTGATGATAATAGAATCGTCATGAGGAAATCTCGATCACTTAGTAGGATAATAATAAGCATCGGGTTACCTCGGCACACGGTCCGGCTCAATAACGGTGACCCAATTCCACACTCGGATTGCCACTGACCGACCACCCTATTCGATACGGACTCGAAAGAAGCCGAGATCAAATGCCCAACAGTAGAGTAGAGTACTGCTTCTTTATTCTATTTGTCGTCGCTAGGTAGGGGTCCATACTCTAGACCAACTCTACATACCGTACCACGGCTGTAAGTCATTTGAGACTACTAGGTACTCACGCTATGGTCTTGCATGCTTGATCCTCAGCAGGCTCAAATCCGTGCGTTTCTTTTTTGGAAGCTTCTTTCCCTAGATTCAACTCACTACGTCAGCCCTACAAGGTCCAACCAGAGCGTCCTTGATAACACGTATGAGAGAATACGGAGTGTCTATCCGTAGCTATCTTTGCTTTATCTACTAAGGTGCAGTACCTGTCTCGACTTTCAAGCATCAGTTTCATCAAACTATTTCTTCTACTTACGACCCAAGTCCCCCCCTCCCCCAATTAAAGCCCAGAAACCCCATTTTCCTTAAAGATCCAAGTGTCATAGACGACGACGACGACGACGACAATGAGCTATAGGAAGGATCATAAGATTCCCGGCCACACAGGCGGAGTCGATATGGTGTTTCCCTATCAACCTGATAAAATCGAGAGTTCGCTCATCAAGAAACATCCTCTTCAGCGGATTCATTCTCCATCACGGTCAATTTCAGCTTTTGTGCACGTATGTCATTCTTCGGCAGAACCCTTACCCGTTGTATTTGTGTTCCCCATGTTGCACTTGTTTGATGAAACTCCCTCACCTGGAGTGGCGATGCGGGCAGCCCCGTTGCTACCTGAATGGCAATTGGTGCCCCCCAAGCATGCAGGCCCTTGATGGATAATTTGTTCACACCCCACGTACGGCAGGTTACCGGACTCGTGAGCTTCTTTTATTCCTTCCAATGGTAAGTGAGCCACACCGGCGTATGTCCAATTGTTCTGCGTCAAAATTGAAATGAATGTTTCTTCAATAAGCTCTTATCACCCATAGCTGCTGACACATTAATCTTATCATAAATCAGTTTACGATATTTCCCAGGCGAAATGTAAGAGAATTGCCCCTTTGCCGCCGCTTATTTGTTCCTCCTTTGCCACACACGTAGTGTTGCTGCATCTCTTATTGGGAGCAAACCAGCCCCACCTGTAATTGGGCCATATCTTCGGTTTTCTAATAAACACAATTTTTATGAAACGTATGCTGACATCCTTCGTGCAAAACCACAGAAACGAGGCATATGGGTATGGACGATCTTCTCATCTCAAGATTTTTCCCCCTCACCCAAGAGGCAAACGCGGGGAATACTCCGTCTTATCCGACCTTAAGTTTCTTGCATCTCTCATCTAGATAAACTGCTGACTGGTACGATCCGCGAGGTGCTTCGAGATGGTGCAGATGGCACTTCCAATTCCTTACGTAATATCTCGTTTCCATTTTGTTTTCTTGAAGGCGAAATTTCCTGCTTTTTTGCACATTTCCCCACCCTAATCTCGAACCCTAACTAGAGCCCAACCATCTTTTATCTGCTGCATGTTTTTGATAGTTGGCTCACGGGCCACATTGCTACCCGTCCAATGCGGCTCAAATCCTTATCGGATCTTATACCCTTTTTTGTGAAGGGCTCGAGCGACCAAGAATTTGGCTAAATGACCTCACGATGCTCTTCTAGGATTATCGCTCTGTCGATATCTACCCTGACCTTTATTTTCGGCTTTCTTGCGGATATAACCCTCAATCCCAAGCTATTTTTGGTCAAGAATGCTCTGTCAGTGGCTAGTGCACCTTTGGAGGTGTTGATTAGTCTGCTGTACTGGGGCCTCACAGCTGTGAGTCTCACCCCCTTTCTCCCTCATATGATTTGTTTATATATATCTCTGTTGTTTATGTACTATATTTCTTTTTGGTATCGGTGTCATTTCCCCATTCTCTGTTCTATGTGTCGTGTGTGCTATACGCGAGATATGAATATCTCATGGATCCACTCGGATACACGCGGCATATTGGGGCAACTCTTTTAACTCTGAACACACTGGTTCAAGCTGAGCCTATGAGCTCAATATGTATTAATATTACCCAGAGTGCAGGAGATTGCGATAATACATGTAGTTACTCTATATGCGATCCCCACATGTACCATCCATTTCTTTCTCGCTAATCGTTGTTAACTGTTTTCCTTTTGACCGTTGTTTCCCCCTCTCCTCCAACCAACCACGTTCAAACATATCATGCATCACAAAACACAGGGGGACCACCATGTGATAATCTGAATCTGCCTTACCACATCTTTATGAATTTCGCTTTTTTTTTTTCTTTCCCTTCCCTAATTTATTAATTTGAATGGGAAATGAAGGATAAAACAGCTAACGCCTCATGTGCGTCGCTAGATAGACCGCACGCTAGTCATGCCGCCTGGAATGCACATTGATACATTTGTCGGTCAGTACATACATTTTCCGGCCCGGCCCGATCAAATTTGCAAATCTATTTCCTGGTTTATCTTTTTTTTTCCGGTTACCGAAAGATGTTAAAGTCTTAGTTGGGGACTATTGACTTGTTGTTGACATTGTCGTTGTCGCACCATATCTCAAATCATCACTACTCACTCATCGTATTCTAAAACCGACATTAGAAGGCTTGGTACGTTTTATGTTAACTCGCTAATTCACCACAGATCTTAGCCTGCATCTTTTTCCTGCCGCCCTTCTCCTTATCGATGCACTTCTCCTGTCTCCTCCGTGGACCGTAGGTTTAGTCCCGGCGCTCCTAATTCCAGGTTGTCTCGCAACATTCTACTGGTTTTGGCTGGAACACTGTTATTCCTATAACGGGTGGTATCCGTACCCAATCATGGAGATGCTAAAGACAGAGCATAGGATCATTCTTTTTGCTAGTTCGGCGTTGACCATGAGCGCGAGTACATTGGCTTTGAAGTGGGCCTTTGTCAGGCTTAACGGGCAGCTTGCAAAAGCCGTCCCTGGTGATCTCAAAAGGAGATAGATAAATATCACGCCCCAATGGTCGTAACATATCTGAGGGTTTACTTGGAGGTGGTTGAGGCCTGCTGTAAATGGTACCCGCATCAAGATACATATGTGTGTAATACAGTATATTGTTAAATGGCTCCAGTTTTGTTTATACTTGTATTAGCTAGAGTACATACAAAGAACATGGATATATACTAAGAGAAGGCCCACAGTTGAAAAAAAGTGTTTTAATTGCCTAAACCTAAACTTTTAATGTTCATGACGCCGTGAGCAATTCCTAATTTACAAGATTTTTGTTTTATTACATCAAACGAATCCTTTTTAGAGATAGCTACCTCTAGATCAGACGCATGATGACCTTCCCGTCCTTCTCCTTTTTCAAGCACAGGGCTTTCCACAGATCTCTTTGTACAGCCTCCGCACCGTGCATCTTCTCCAGTTTCTCAACTGCTTTCTTGACCTGCAGCGGGTACGACCCTGGCTCAATTAGATCAATGAAGGCCTGTGCTAGAACGCGCCTTTCTGCAACCTCTTTCGCGATCTCCTCCTTAGGCTTCTTTGACTTCGGCGCGTCCCCCTTTACGTCTCCAGCTTCTTCTTCTGCTTCGAGCTTACGCTTCTGCTTGAGCGCCTTCTGTTCCGAGCGGCTCAACTTGGGCTTTTCGGCAACGGCTTCGAGCTCCCCAGAGGCCCCAGCAAGAGCTTCTTTGGGCTCACTGGAGGCGGCTTCTTGAGGCTCTTCGGAGGTGACGGTTTCGGCCTTGGGCTCTTCGGCAGTGGCTTCCTTGGATTCTTCGGTAGCCTTCTTGTCCTTCTTGTCCTTCTTTGACTTCTTGTCCTTCTTTGATTTCTTATCCTCCTTAGGCTCCTCGATGACTGGCTCGGTTTCGGGGACTTTGGGGGCTGCCTCGGCGGCCTCGGGCTCAGAGGTGACGGCTGGCTCTTCGGTCTTCTTTTCCTTTTTGCTCTTCTTTGGCTTTTTGTCCTTCTTTGGTGCAGCCTCTTCGGCGGCAGCTTTGGGCTCCGCAGCAGCCTCAGTGGGCTCAGCGGCCTTCTCCTTCTTCTCCTTCTTGTCTTTCTTCTCCTTCTTTTCCTTTTTATCCCTCTTTGCCTTCTCCTCTGTCACTGGCTCCTCCTCCTTCTCCTCAACTACAGGCTCTTCAACTTTTTTCTCCTCTGCCGCGGGCTCCTCAATTTTCTTCTCTACAACCACTGGTACCACAACCTGTTGCTTAGTACCCTTCTTGCCCTTGCCCTTCTCGGGCTTGTAAAGGGCGCCTTGGTACTTTTGCGCTTCCGAGATACAGCTGGTGTGTGTCTTGTGGTCGTTTCCACTGAAGGTTGTGTTGCAATCGATACACGTAAAGTATGCGCCCCGGCACTGGCCTCGGTGCGAGTCGAGCTTTGGCTTCTTAATCACGTCATTGCAGACTTCGCAAGAGACTGTGTTTAAACGCTAGTATTAGTACGAGGTGGGGAATTGAGGAGCACGGGGTAGTATAAGAGGGGGGGGGGGGGATGTAAGGGCTTACATGAGACCATTGTGGGCGAATTTGTGGTTTTTTTTGAAGTTTTTGCAATGAATGTATCGTGGGTTTGAAAGTTTTGCGAAGGCTGGCCGCTAGGGCCAGGGTCTTGGCGGGGTTCTGTGAACAAGGGTCCTGTTCGCTGTCTCGTCCCCCACGCGTCTGAGTAGCGGGCACTAGCCTGTATTTGGTGAGCCCTAACCCTGAAACTTAGGGTTTTGCGGTTTTGTGACGCTTGGGTGCATGAGGCTGGGAAAAAGTTAATATTGAGTTTGATAAGGATGTGCAGCCGTGTTTTAGGTACGTGGGGGAGGTGGGGGGTGAGAAGTCTAATTAATTACATGTAGGTGTTGAAACGGCGGGTGGAATTGTGGTGATTTGGAACATTTTGGGGGTTGGGACTTTTGTGTGTACATACATGTATGTACCTCTATGCCCTTAAATGATGCACTATGAGTTGTGAACTTTTGGAATATGTACTCAACGGTTGAATAGTAACAATAAAATGTATTATGAAGTGTAGATTCGAATAGTAATAGTATTACTAACGGGGTACTTTGTGTAACTACCAGGCAGTATTTCTTAGTAGTACTGAATGCCGTAACGGGATATATACTTACTTGATACTACATAGTACACTCTCATCCCTTACCTCCCATGAGAGCTGTCAGACGGAAGAATTTGGCTTCCACCCGCTGCTTAAGAGCACGAGTTTGCCTAGCCCTACCTATCCCCCCTCCCCCCTCCCCCCCATAGGGCCATCACGCGAGTCCCTACTGTGATCCCTTGCTTTGCCCAATGTAACCTTGCACAACATAACTCGGTAGTCGGCTCTTTGCATTACTCTCTACATACATACATGTACTTAGACCACCCACTACATGTGGGTGTGGGTGTCGCGGTGAACATGCTAATTCTCTTGCTTCCCAAACGGTTAATCTGCCTGCAGGATGCAAAAACAAAGTTGTAACTATCACCCCCCCGTCTCTCCCCGCCCGATTGGTACACCGATGATAAGCTTTTTTTTTTTTTTTTTTCCTTCCCCTTCCCTCCCTCGCCGGCTCGGGTTGGGTTGGAGAGTTTGGGCTTGGACTTGGGACTCGGAGGGTTTGGGACAGGTTGCGTTGCGTTGCGTTGCGTTTGAGGTTGGGGTTGAGTTTGGGAAGGGGAGGGGGGGGGGGTCTCAGATGGCCGATGGATAATCGTCAATCGTCAATCGTGTTGGGGGCGGGTACTCTACATGTATGTAAGTCCATGGTACATGTGGGGGGGTGAGAGTGGGTGTGGGTCTGGGAGGTGAGACTGAGACATTGTTTCGTTTCGGATGACGATGGTGACAGGTATATCATAGTGTGTTGAAGCTTAAGCTTTGAGTGCATTTTTGGTCCGGGTGTTTGTATTTAAGCTTGTATATGTAAGTACATGTATGTATAAGGTTAATTAAAACTGATAAATTGTTGTGCAGTATCCTGATCGGGTTGTCTGTCGCTTTATGCTATTTGTTCACCAGGCCCGTGCCCCCTTTAACAATACATAAAATAACCGTTTCGCTGATGATATGTTGAAAGGATACATACCGGACAGCACATGTATATTTTACCTGATATAGATCCCTAACTTGGTATTGGGTTCATACATGTAGGCAGGCGTAGTACGCGTTTAATTTCTCTCTCATACATACAATTCTCTATATTACGCCATTTGTACCTACTACGAACCGATCCATACATGTATAATAATGAAGTATCATGGATGCGGCTCCTCGTTTGTATTTATCGTCTCTGCTGTATGCACAGCGGGAGTGCCTAAGTATATGTAATATTCGAGTTCCAAAATTCTCATATATCTTATGACGAACCCAGCACCTTTTTGAAACGTCCCCAGTTTATTTGTGCACGCCCATGAATTTGGCATTTCCCGTCTTTCTTTATGTATATATCCAGACTTAAAGCCAGCTATTACGAGGGAATTTCGCTTGGCAGAGGACAAATAAGGCTGTGAGCTTAGCTCCAACAAACTTGTAGCCAGAGAAAGAGTTCTATAGGCCCTGCTTTCTCGGCTCTATTTATTTCCCTCTCTCTCCTCTTCTCTCTCCTTCCCTTCTTCCCTTGTCTCTCCTCCCCCTCTTCTCTCATCATCAAGTCACCCCTTCTCATCCTTTCACCATCATGGGGAAAGAAGAATCCGCTCTCTTGTAGGGCAGTTGTACTGGAAGAATAATACTAGCCGTATGTATCATCTGATCCTGATAAGAAAATCATTTAACTGAAGGCAAAAACTGACTGTGGTAGTAGTGAATGGTGGGGCCCAGCTCCTATGTCCGTATGTGTCTTTCCTCTTCCCTCCTGTCCGTGGTTTTTCTTTTTTTATAAAGCCATCCATTACTCATTAGTTTATCAGAGCTGAACACACGGACCTGGGGTCCCGACACCTGTTCGTATACTTCTTTCCCCCCCCTCCCTCTCTTATCTCCTGTGTAATCGTTTTAAGTAGCCATCCATACTGATTGATTCTATTAGCACGGATCGTATAGCATCTGGCTGGGGCCTAACCACTTGTTCGTATGTTTTTCTCTCATAACTCCCGTGTAATCGTTTTTATGAAAACAATTTCTTATTGATTGATTTTATCAGTGCGGATCATACATCCGGGGCCCGGCTGTCTTCCTACGGCAGCTGATCGCTGGGCCTGGCAAGTTTAGGGGTCTGAGGGTAAGTTCTGCATCATCCTCATTCCCTACCGCCCTGAAGTGTGTATGCATAGATACTAACTAGATATAAGAATATATCAGCAACCTATATGGGGTACGGGCATCGGGGATCATCTGCCTCCGTGCAGGTGCGATGGGAAACTCCGCCCACCTGCCTCCCTCCCCTCCTCCCCCCAGATCCTGTAATGGGATTCCGGTTAGTTTTCTCTTTTTGCTGTTCCCTTTTACTAAGTTACGCAGTCGTTGACGGATAAACCAGGTTAATAATCCGGGGGGCGGGGGGGTTATAGCATATACCCCGTAGAAAGTCGACAATGGTAAGAATAAATCGTTCTTAGATGTTGAAAGTCATTGTTGATTTATTGATAGCAGATCGGTTTTCTGGTCCTATGGCCATCTGCTCCGCCGCTCATAGGTAGCACAGGATCCCTTGGGAGTCTGTGGCTCCAAGTGCACGCATGTGCTCCTTGCCTTTGGTGGTGGAAAGGAGGGTGGGGAACTTACCTCCACAGAGAGGCTGAAGCAGAATCCGGGTCCGGTCAGTATTGATATTTCCGCTCTTTCTAGCTTTCTCCTTACTTACTTTTGTCAGGTTCTTGGTGTCTAGCCCTAGGGTTCTCGCTGGGGACAAATGGAGGCAGCCGGATGCATGGCGGGCATCAAGAAGCCATATATCCGGCTGCCTCCAGGTAGCCCTGAACAAATACTCCATTCGGGCCTGGGAAGAAGCCATATGCCTTGCAAAGAGGTAGTAATTGTAGAAATACAATTAATCTTTTGTGTTTTGTCCTTTTTTTCTTCCAGAAAAGTCCGTTGTGATTCCTATGTGTCGTGATGTGATCCTAGATCTTGCCGTGTCCATTATCGAGTGATGGTCCATGATTCCACGTGGAGCGTTTTTTTTTGTTTAATTCACTAATTACGCGCTTTTCATTGCCCGTCATATCTATCTTGTTTCCGCTGATAAAATTACGACCGGGTTTCCAAGAATCAACAACAGGTTTCGGGAAACATCACCGCCTAGCTTGCAGCGCACGTATTGGTTGGCAATTATTTTCTTTGGTCCGAACATACCACTTACCTGTGTGAATAGAGAGGATTACTCGATAAATAATGGTATATCTAAAGGCGGTGATGTTTCCTGGAACCTGTTAATTCTTGGAAACCCGGTCGTAATTTTATCAACGGAAACAAGATAGATATGACGGGCAATGAAAGGCGCGTAATTAGTGAATTTCGAGTAATCCTCTCTATTCACACAGGTAAATGGTATCTTCGGACCAAAGAAAATAACTGTCAACCAATACGTGCGCTGCAAGCTATTTCCTTTGGCCCAGACATATCATTTACCTACGCTTAAATAGTGGATTACTCGAGAAATGATCGTGTTAGGGCGCGGCGGGTTTAGGGCGACCCGATGAACTGGATTCATGGCTATTATAGGGGCGCATTATTTGAGACAGGTGTTGTTCAATCCAGCTATACTCGTGTGTTCACTAAGTTGACGAAATTTTTTGAGGGATTCTGACAACTTAATGAACGCACGAGTATATCTCCTCGAAATCGATATATGCTCGGTCGCGGTTCGTTCTCCTCCGGAAAGTTCGAGACGTGTTATAGATGTCCCGAAAGTCCTGTATCTTGTAGGGCATTTCGTCCGATTATCTGATGGCTTTGCTCGGTAGGAACAGAAGTTGTATGAGATGATCTAGTGGCCCATTGGCAACCACCTTCTGGGAGTATCCGGGTATTTAGAACACGATCCTGGATAATTCACTGCTATATGATAGGTACATGTAGGTTACTGCGGTCAGCATATCTGATGGTTTGACATTTAAGAGGATCTGGAGAAGGTATCTTAACTAGGTCGAGTGAATATGTACTTACCTTTAACCCAACACTGTCATGTGACAAGCACCTTGCTGTCCTGATCATTACCCCTGACATCTGAATTATTGTTAGAAAATCGCTTTGGAGGTAAAAGGGGGCGAGCTGAGGAGGGTGCACTTATATTAAGTATCAAACATGGTATCGAGGTGGAGGTATTGATTACCACTACGTTACTACAGTGTAAGTTTACAGTTAGGAATCCCTTCTCACTTTCACTTAACTTCTTCGCCTTGAGCTAACACAAATTGAAGGAAGGGCGCACTTAACAGCTCATCATCTCAACATAGCCGTCCTCGCGTCCCTTCTAGTTGGTAGCCCTGTTTGGATCTTTATCACCCTCACTGAGTACAATATTTCTTGCTTAACTGGACCAAACAAAGTTAGAATTGGGTGTTATAGTTACCGGCATCTCAATTGACTGGTTGGCATTTGGCCGGACAATATCTCGTTTAGTCTGACCAGACTACTACGGCATCTAGCTAGGGTGGTTAGGTATCGAGCTGCAGAACCGCAGAACTGCATACCCACAATCTCCGCTACTATCGGCGGTGCACAACTAGCAACTCCACCGCTCTGGAGCATGTAGTAGGTAAAATGCGGAGAGGGGCGCACCTAACGCCTCAATACCCCGACGCCACCTCGCTGTGCCGGCCATCACCCCCCACCACCGGGGTTGCAATTAATCAGCACAGTCTTCTTCGAGACAAACGATTGGTGGCTGGTGGTGCTTGGCAGCTCACACTACCTTAACACTACTTCGGGGTGGATCGAGGCGCACCTACCGTTGGGTATTTTGCTCCCCCAAGGGGGGGCGGGCGGTGGGCTTGATAATTACTGTGTATCCTTCCTGCCACCGGAACTAAAATTTACAACACATCTCCGGTCCTACGGAGTATAAAAAAAAGGTGGGGGGCGGAGGAGGAAGGAGGAAGGAGGAAGGGGAAGGTGGGCTCAACAATCCGCGCCGTAACGCCGTTGCAGTCGCCGATATCAGAAGTACCTCTTCATGTCCGCCTTCTCCAAGGAATTTATAGAGGGTGCTGGACAATTGGTAGTTAGCCAACTCAGTATAGAACTAGCACCTGATACCATAAACAGGGCAACTAGCACTCTTTCCTTATCCGGAGAAAGGAAGGAGGTAAGAAGGGTGTACTTATCAAGCAAGAGCGGAAAGTGCCCACCCTTAGTTACACTACCAGGGGCCAAACCAGCCACATCCTTATAACCTTCCTCCCCGAGGCATAAGGAAAGGTGTACCACCTATCAGCCAGTGTCTCGAAGTTTTATCGAGATTGGTTATTATTGCGAGAGTTGGTGGCATAGTTAGCATACCTATCCACCTATCCGGAGCGGCGGAAGAAGGGGGTGTACTTAACAGTAGTATCTCAGTAATGGAATCTCGATGTACCTACCTACAATTATCGCTGCTACCACCACCGGGGAGCGCATCATCTAATTCCTTCTCCTTTGAAGCAGAGGTGGACTAACGTAACGATAAACTAATTAATTAATATCCAACACTGTGTTGATATGGTAGTACGTGACCGTCGCTGCTACCACCGGGAAAAAAATTAGCACGTCTCTTTATTTGCCCCCCTCTCTCTCCCCCTGAAGCAGGAAGGAGTGTGTACTTAATAACTTCTCTACCAACACCTCAATCTCGTATCGAGACGGACTTAGTGCTCGGCTATCACCTACTGCTACTAGAGGAGCATTCAATTAGCAACCCTACATTTTCCTTCTCCTTACAGGGGATAAAACAGAAAAGAGAGGCGGGAGGGGGGGAGGGGGTACTTATCGACCATTATCTCAACACTGCTGCTATAACCAGTTTAACAGCCAGCACCGTTCCTCTAGCTACCTGCCTTTCCGGCGGAGCAGAAAAAGGTGTGAACATACCTATCATCATCATCACCACCATCACCTGTACCTCACGGTTACAATTACCGATACCATCAGTAGCGACTCATCTTGTTGGAAGCATGCAGAGGCACAAATAAATAAACAAGTATCATCTCATCCACTCCTCTCCCCGCCGCCCGCCCGCAGGAGATAAACCAAAGGAGGGGTCAACTTAACAAGTATTTCTCGGGGCAGAATCAAGCCGTATCTTCATAACTAGCAGCAGCAGCAGCAGTAACACAAGACGGTAAATTATCTAGTCATAGAGCCCGACGATTCTTCACATCCCGCCGCCGATACCAGCGATGGCTGAATGTGTTTTGGGTGAGATGAGATGCAGGAGGGGCGAAGGAGGAGGAGGGAGGAAGCACTAAGTAAAGGCTTAAGCTGGGAGGGTTTTGTTGGCTGACTAATTTTATTATGCCGGTTATGTGTCGGTCCGTATATACGAGCACCAAAGTCACATAGGGCTGCATGCGTGTTTATGCACCCGTAACGGTTATCAAGATCCAGTGGTATAATACTACATGTAATATTGTATTAACTACAACACCCACCCGGCAGACACAACTATTCCCGTCCGAGGACACCCTACAATGCCACATGTACGTATGTAGTAGTGAAACCGCGGACACCCAAGCAACCGGACACACAATCGCCCAGTAGCGGTACCGCCCAATCAGAACCGTGTGAAAATTTCCCCTATTTTAATTTGTGGGGCGCAGCACACCGAGTGATATGCCAAGCCACGAGTGACGTCGTATGACGCACATGTATTTTCGACCTCGTCAAACGCAGTTATTAGAATTAATTACCCACCACCTGCCCATCCACAAAGATGAAAGAATTCTACAAGCAAAATGCAACGGGTACACCATTACCTAGCCCCACGCAAGCTATAAAATCCGAGCACAGCACAGGCCAAAACTGCCCCCCGCCAGCAATGTCTCTACGTCTGCTATGAATGATTACCTAGCTAGATTACAATCTACCGCCCGCCCCTCTACAGCCCTACCAGCTCCGCCAACAACATCTCCGGCTCCCAACTCTCCCCCTTCACCGCCTCCAGCACCGTTTTCGCCCTACACACGCGCGCGTTAGCACAATCAACTTCCCCCTTCTCCTCCGGCGTGGGGGGGTACTCACCATCTCACCGACTCGCGCTTCTTCATCTCCGTCTCCAGCTGGGCAGCCTTGATACCGGCAACCTCGAGGCAGCTCTTTGGCAGTCCGGCCAAGCGCGCAACGTTGAGCCCGTAGCTGCGGTGCGCGATTCCCTCCACGATCTGGTAGAGGAACGTGATATCCTCGCTGCCGTCTGTTGTTGTTACCCGCCCATGTCAGCTACCCAGAAACCCGCAAAAACAGGAAGGAAGGAGAGAGAGAAACGCACCCGCCGCCTCCTCAAACGCCATATGAGCACACCCCACCCGGCCCCCCAACCCCTCCGCCACCCTCTCCAGCACCGGATAGTGCGTCACAAACAAGCATAGACACCCCAGCTCCCCAACCACGTGCTGCAGCACCGCGCCCGCAATCGCCACGCCATCATGCGTACTCGTGCCGCGCCCCAGCTCGTCCAGAACCACCAGGCTCCGCGCCGTCGCCGTCTTCAGGATATCGCTCGTCTCGCTCAGCTCAACCATGAACGTCGACTCCCCGGCCATGACGTT
This sequence comes from Morchella sp. 2016-72, assembly GCA_024713865.1. Lineage (NCBI taxonomy): Eukaryota > Fungi > Ascomycota > Pezizomycetes > Pezizales > Morchellaceae > Morchella > Morchella sp. 2016-72. Next base: position 324,128 of record JAMJEY010000009.1, read on the forward strand.
GTCCATGGCGCCCATGCGCGTGTAGACCGCGTCCAGCAGCCCGAGCTCCGCGCGCTCCGCAGGAACATAGCTCCCGATCTGCGCCATGATGGCGATGAGCGCCACGGCGCGCACGTAGCTGCTCTTGCCGCCCATGTTTGGGCCCGTGATGAGCATTGCGGGGGCCGCGGGGGTGAGGTTGATCGGGTTGGGGACGTAGGGGGTGAGCAGCAGCTGCTCGACCATGGGGTGGCGGGCGCCCGTGACAACGATGGACGGCGTGTCCGTGGCGGTGAAGGTGGGCTTTACGTATCCGGGCTGCGCGGCGACGAGGGCGAGGGAGAAGAGGCAGTCGAGGGTTGCGAGGGCCGCGATGGTGTCGCGGAGGGGCTGGTAGTGGGAGGAGATTGAGGAGAGGAAGCGCGCGTAGGCGGCATCGCAGGAGGCGCTGAGTGACTCTTTGCGCTGGTCGCGTTCGCGGAGGAGCTTGCTGACCGTGGGGGTGTGGAAGCGGGAGACCTTTTTGGTGCCGCTGAGTTTGGCCCAGGTGGCGGGGACGAGGGAGAGGGAGGATTTGTCATTGTAGACTTCGATTAGGTACTAATTGGTGTGAGCGAGTGAGGACTGGAGAGGGGAGGGGAGGGGAGGGAGAGGACTGAAGGGGGGGTACCTCGATGCCAGAGACAGAGACGTAGGCGACTTTGGGCTTTCGGAGCGTTTTTGCAATCTCCTTAAGATGCTCCCTGAGCTCTGCCTCTACTGCCGCAATGCCCTAAACCTGTCATCAGTATCATTGACCCTCCAACCTACCACACTCATATCATAAGTGAACATACCAGCTTATGCTCAGCAATCTCCTCATACTCATCCTCGTCCTTGAAGAAATTGTATTTATCATCCTTACAGGCCGCCTGGCCCCTAAACGTGTCCAAAAACCCGTCCACACACCCCTTCACCCTTGGGAGCGCCGCCACCGCCTCATTCAACAACCTACTCTCAAAGCCGACCTCCTCCGCCTCCTCCACCCCCGGAAACGTCCCCGCGATCCTCTGCATCGCCTGCAAGATCTGGAACAGCTCCGGCCGCGTACACTTCCCATAATAGATCCTGATGAGGCCCTTCTCGAGGTCCCCGCCCGTGCGGGCCAGCAGCTCGCGGACACAATCCAACTTTGCGTTCCTGGCCGCGAGGATCTCCTCCACGGCTGCAAAGCGCTCCTCGAGCGCCGGGTGGTGCAGCAGCGGCCGCCCAACCCACTTGCGCAGCAGGCGGCGCCCAGGCTTCGTCTTTGTGCGGTCGAGGGCCCAGAAGAGCGAGCCGCGCGTGGTGTGGTCCGTCTGGTTGCGATAGATCTCGAGCGACGCGAGCGTGTTACCGTTCAGCAGCATGTGCGAGCGCGCGCTGAAGGGGGCAAAGTATTTCGTGAGGTCGAAGACGTGCTCGAGGCCGTAGGCGGACAGATGGGTGATCATGGCCGAGAGGCAGATTGTCACAAGGTCCGAGAGACCCGTCACTGTGTCGAGCAGCCGGTTTGCGCCAGTGGCGGTGGGGGAGGAGGCATCGGAGGAGGCATCGGATTTGAGCTTGTCGGCGTAGAAGGCGGCGACGTGGGAGGTGGCTGCGGCGATGGCTTCGCCCTTCTTTGCGCTGCGAGGGACCCGCTCGACGCGCACCTTTTCGCCAAAGACAGAGGTTGTGCTGCCAGCCAGGTGCGTGACGAGCTTCTCGGTGGCCTTTGTGAGCTCCCCGACAATCAGGAACTCGCACGGCGCAATGTGAAGCAGCCGTGTCTCGATCTCGCTGCGCATGAATCCGTCATCAAACTCATCATATATCACGTCGCCCGTCGCCGGCTGCACCGCGACAATTCCGACATGCGACTTTTCATCTGTCCCTGTCCCACCCCCCGGCTTCTCCGTGATACACAGCAGGTACCCCGTGTTTGGAGCACCGCCGCTACCAGAGCCCGCAGAGACATCGTCGAGGGCGTCAACATCGTCGATATACGTCCCCTTGGTGTACAGGTTCGTGAGCTCCCTCACAAACGGCGCATTCCTGTTATCGCCCGCGGCCTTGAGAGCGGCCGTCTCGCGCTGGCGCACGATGCCGACCTTGTATCCGGCCTCGACGAGACGCTTGACATGGACGTGCAGGCGCGGTACGGGGATGCTCGCGCTGGCGAAGCGGTCCAAGTGTGCTTCGGACGGGTGCTCGTCGAAGCGCATCTTTCCAGGGACACACATTATGCTTAGATTCTGGCTGGCGATGCGGGCGTCCTCGCCGAAGAAGCGGTACTTGTAGCCCACCTCGACGAGGAGGACTGTGTCGGGGTTCCGCCGCTTGATGTCCACCACCTGCTGCTCGAGCGGTGTCAGCTTTGCCTTGCCCTTGCCTTTCGCCTTTCCTCCTGCTGCTGCTCCTGCGGCCTTGACGCCCCTCCCAAACTTCTTTGCAATTGGTCCAGGTTCGTCGTCCTCGTCCTCCTCCTGCTGCTGCTCCCCGCCGTCCTCCTCCCCTTCCCCTTCCCCCTCCTCACCGTCAGCGCCTCCCCACCGCGCATCAAGCAGTGCACCCGGCCCTGCAAGCTTCTTTACAAACCGCTCATGCACCAGCCGTCTCTGTGGATCCGCCGTTTTGGCACCGCCCTGCTGCTGCACCCCCATGCCAAAGCGGTACTTTGCCGCCCTCTCCGCCACCACCGACCGCTTCTTGCCACCATCTCCACCACCGCCTTTATCTGCCGGCGCAGTGTGCACCACGAGCACCGTGTGCTCCTTCTCGTCATCGGCCTCGGCCTCGGAGGGCGAGAACCTGGCTGTCCGCTTGGCCTTCTTGCTGGGGGCTGGGGGCGCGCGGTAGAGGTCCTCGTCGTCACTGCTGAGGGGGTCGAGGGCTCGCTTGGGGGCACGGCGGCGGGACCGGGGCGCGCGGGGAAGGTCGTCCTCGTCTTCGTCGTCGGGGGCTTCTGTTACCGGTGGCTCTGCAGGGGGTGCTTTGGGGGCGGCGGCACTAGAGGTGCTGGTGGGGGTCTTTGGCGTGAAGAAACTGGAGATTGTGCGTTGGGAGGAGGGCTTCTTTGGCGGCCCCATTTTTTTGTGAGGTTTGGTGATGTTTGTGGTGTCGATGGTTGGGGTCAATTGGTAAATTTGAGTTTCTTTCTCTTGGAATTGACGCGTGACGTGACGTGAAGTTCGAAATTAAAGAAAAAAAGTGACAAACGCGTTGCAATTTGTGATAAAGTGGCTTGGCGGTCATGGACTGTCACTCGGTGGCTTTGGGGGGTGTTTTTGTGGGGTTGTTGATTGGTCAATTGGAGTATGTATTATTAATTACGCATGTGATATTCATACGGAAGATAGAGACATCTTTTGGTGTGACCTTGTATGCTAATACATGGTCGGGCTATATGTGGGGCGGTGTCTATAAGGCTGCTCCGAGCTCACTGGTATCCCAAACTGGACACCGTAGTTCATATAATTTATACCATTGCACAAGAGACCAGAATTAGGTCTCGAAGTTAGCCGATGATCATCCTGCTAGGTCTCGCGGTACCAGAAGACAACATCTCACTCTTAAACCGTAGATGCCGCTCTAGACAGGGTCTTCTTCTATCTAAAGGCCCTGGAAGGTTTGTCCTTAGCAGAAAAACCAGGGCACCGGCTAGCCATGGGTGTCGAAAGTGGGTCATGCTTAGGTAGGATGCCCTGAGATACCGTCTCTTCGTTTTGGCGTCCGTCTAGGATATTCCAGTGGGTATGTGGAACAGGGCAAGAACTGCACAGGTATATCCCGCGGTGCCTACATGTATGTTTAACACTGGCCTCTGGGTTTAGGCCATCGCGGCCTAGGTCTATCCGGGCTGCGGTTCAGGTAATTTGGGTGGCGGGAGCATAGCTGGTTGCGGGCTGGGCAGGACCACGAACGTGCCTGAAGGAAGTGCCATGTGTAGAAGGAGAGCGATAGTTCCTTCTATGCAGCTTGGCCTGGATAGGTGATTGATCCATACGTTGCCTGGGGGTGGTAATGATGTTTGATCTAGAGATATATGGGGTGCCACGACCCTGAGCCGCTCCTGGGGGTCCCCACAGTAGTAGGTATCCCTCCCTGGGTCGGTTTCGCTGTAGCTTGCTGTCTACATGTAGTTTGTATTGTCGGGGACTTGGGCTTGAATGTGCCAAGATTAGATCATCTTATCTCTACCGACTAAGCCGTTTCTGGTAATCGTGATATAAACAGCGCAATGATGTACAAACTGTCATGCGTGCCAAAAACTACCACCTGGCGTTAGATTCATCACGTTACCATAAAGGGTTTAAATTCAGCTTGGCGGGGTTGAATTTTTATTTATTATTATTATTTATTGTTTTATTATTTCTTTTACTTATTTTATGATTATTTGTTTTATGATTATTTGTTTTATGATTATTTGTTTTATGATTATTTGTTTTATGATTATTTGTTTTATGATTATTTGTTTTATGATTATTTGTTTTATGATTATTTGTTTTATTATTTTATTATTCGTTATTTTATTATTCATTATTTTATTATTCATTATTTTATTATTCATTATTTTATTATTCGTTATTTTATTATTCGTTATTTTATTATTCATTATTTCATTATTCATTATTTCATTATTCATTATTTTTATTGTTAATTTACTGTTTTTACCCTTTAATTTACTGTTTTTATTTTATTGTTTACTGTTTTTAAATTTATTTTACTATTTTTATCTTGTTTTCAATATGTGCGTTTTCTTAGTCAGGTCGGACAGACCCAGGCAATTCTACAGACAAACATTTCATTACTCAGGTTGCAATGCTCGTACTGGTGGATTCACTATTTTCTTTTCATTATAATTGTTTTTCCCAGTAGACCGAGAGGCTCACTGACATCCTCTACGAAAGAGAACCGAGAAGATTCAACCCCCCAAACCCGCCGCCCAGCACTATTATCAATGCTAATTACGGCCTATCTGCCAGCAAACACCATCAATATCACGCAAATCAACCCGATCAAAAAAGGTAAAAAGGAGGGACAAAAGGAGAACTAAAAACCACCACAAGAATTCCCCCACTAGCTACACTTCAAGTAAGAACGGCAACACCCCCCCGCACCCCGACCCCTAAGCACAAATCTTCCCATTCCTTGTGCAGAACTGACATTTCTTGCCACGCAGCAGCGTCTCCCTAGCGGGGTCCATGACTCTGCACGGGTGGCAGCCTCCGCCGCCCCTGCCACGAATAACGCACTCATTGCACGGCGGGTCGCGCAGGACCGTATACACCTTGCGGCCCGAGACGGTGAGGTCGCCGCTGAGGAAGCGGGCTTTGGTTGCAGATTTGGTCATTCCTATCGCCTTCGAGGTCGCGGCCCAGATTGAGGGGGCGGCAGGGTCGAGCTTGCATTCGGTGGCGGGGCTGGAGGAGGTGGTGTTAGCCGGTGCAGCGAGGCCAGAGGAAGATAGATGGGGAAAGAGGGGCATACGTAGAACTCTGGGCCTCCGAGGGCAGACTTTCTGGCTGGAAAGCCATGGCAGAGGTGGAGGCCTCAGCGTTTTCGGAATCGTCATCTTCGTCGGCCTCTTCGGTGTTATCGGGGCCGTGAGGCGCAGCATCAGACTCGCCATCAAAGTCATCCGGGAACACCTCAGCCCGGAGACGCTTCGACCCGATACGCAGGGTGATAGCCTGTGGCCTCGCCTCCTTGCTGGTGGCAACAATCTCGCCAACCCTTGTCTCAATATAGGGAGCTGCTGCAGACCCGGGGAACGCCGCAGGGGCTTGCTGGCCCCTGGTGAAGTTGTCGAGGACATTGTCTAGGAGGACGGAAATGTATGAGGTCACGGGAGGGCGCAGGACTTCGTACATTTCTTTACGGATGTCCTGGATTGCAAGGTTGTAGCCTGCTTTGAACTGGGCGTCGGACATGTTGATGGATGATGGATGCGTGGGTTCAAAGAGGATTTGTGGGTGGGGGAACTTAATGGGATTTGAGGGATCTGGGACGAGTGAGCAACTGGTTAGGGTCAGGGTAACTAGTTGCAGGTTTCATGCGAAAGTATCATTTCCAGTATTGCTGACTAAACATTTGCAAAAACCTGATATGCATATTGTCTACGTACGTACGTAGCACATGAAAGAGTATCCCGCCCTATGTTGATGGAGTAGCGGGGGCTGAGGCTTAGATACTGTTTTTGAGCTTTGGGAGCTAGTCTTGTAGTTGGTAGTGACGAGGCTAGGTGTCCTTGGGGTCGAGTGGTCTACTGAGGCGCCCGTACGTACATTAACTAGACAAGTACATGTATCCGCCTGAAACTAGATGGTGATACTACATGTACTGTTGAGGTTGGCAAGCTTGCATGCCAATAATAAAACCTTGTATTCAGAGTATATACATATATAACAATAAAGAACTACTCAGAGATTACATGACGCTTTGTTAAGTAATTACATGTAACTTTACCTATCCCATGGACGGATGAATCTTGTCAATTCGCTGCTTGCCTTTTTGAGCAAGTTCTAGCTTTGCGTGGCAACGTACTCTGAATTTCAATTGGTTGTTTGGCAACCGTCACCTGAAGTATTCCCTTACTAAGTGCGTGCACGGTCCAAGCAGCGAATTGACAAAATTCATCCGTCTAAGGGATAATCTATGGTGAGAATCGGTGTAACAGGCTTAGGGCAGAGATTGCAATCACATGGAAACTGAGACTGCATAGAGAGCTGAACCCCTCCTCTAAGGATACTAATCTTTGGTCCTAATGTACCCTTATAGAGATTCTCGACTATGTTCGATCTCGATATAATATTGCCTATAACTCCCAAGAACATAGAAAGCTGCTAGACACACGTTTTGTGCCAACTAATGCAAGGAATGCATTCCCTAGAATTTCTAAGTGAAGGCTCTTTCTCAGGATCAGCCACCCTACACTCACGGTCCTTATTACTCTTACAGTTCTTGCAAGGTGGATCCCTCAACACAGTAAACACCTTGCGCCCATCAAAAGCAAGCCGGCCAGCTAGATAATGCTTCATGATCAGCTGGGGCTTAGGACTTTAGGTGACCTCACAGGCGGCCTTCCAGACTTCAGCCTCGGAAAGATTGCGATGCTGTGGTAGAGCGACGTTGAAGGTGCCAAGACGAGAACGTTTCCGTCTAGTGCTAAAGTAGCTAGGTCGGGTGTTAGGAAGGATGAAACAAGGGTAGATAAAGGTCTATCTTACGAGACGAAACTCTCGCCCGAGGTGGAACACTTTGGCTGGGTGACAGCGGAGTCGGATTCGGGATTGTGGTCGGGGTCGGGGTCGGGGTCGGAGCTGTCCTTGACACCCTTATTCCCCTCAATGCCCCCCTCCTCTATGATACACTCATTCTCATCGAGATCAATAGGATATTGCTTTGCACGAAAGAGTTTCGAGACAGAACAGCGAACTGGAACGTTAACAGGGGAAGCGGCGGTCTGGGTTTGCGCTTCATTCTCAGCACCAGCAGTCTCTGGGCCAGTAAGCTCGACGGGGACGGCAGTCTCAGTGTAAACTGACTCGGTAACTTCAGGAGATGGTTGATTTCTAGCTCTCTACAACAACAACGCCTTAGATCATGATCAGATGTTACATGAGGTAAGTGCTGTTCCCTCGATACCCAATCTGCGGGGAGAGATCAGGTGTAATCATATGTTCATATGATACTTACGACCTCCAATGCGGTCTATGGGGTCGAAATGTCCTGTGCCCTATCTCGATACTCGATTCAGCCTGGGGAGTACTCTCCAACACTCTGATTTCTCTCGATAGACTATATATAGTCTCTTCCTCAGCGAAGATTGAGATAACTTGAGATGTACAACTACGTGGTTCCAGGGTCCCAATGCAGGTATTATCCAAAAACGGAGTAACTTGATGAGCCCCTCCACCTCCCTACCTCGATTATATCCCTCGTGGACCGCACTGACATTCTTGCTACCCCATGGACAAGGGTGACCACCATTCCAATAATCCTTGTACCGCATGGCCTAGATTTCTTGAACACGGAAATAATACAGTTAGCCTTACTATAAGCTACATCCAGATAATTCTAAACTCGAGCTATGCTATGTTGTAAGCTATAGATAGCTCTGTGTGTGGGTTAATAGTGAGGTTTCCCTCATCACGAAATTTAGCTTACATGATGCTTGGTGTTATATAGAATCTAATATCAAGGGTTTAGAGGCAGAGGCAATCCGATACATCCCTCCTTACCTCGATACGGCCTATGAGCCACGCTAACATCGATCAAAAGAACCATCGACCTTCTAGGCTACCTAGAGTAAAGACTACCACCCCCGGAGTAGACAGGAATCTCAGGCATTCATGGCTGAGTAACCATCTGACGAATACGGTCCCTTTTTTTGTATTTGGCATTCGTGTAGGATGGCGACTCTCGTGTGATGGGAGGGATGATTATCTGACACTCAAAGACAGTTTATCAGCTAATTCGCTGTTTGATAGCAAGTGGGGGAGGAGAAGCGGAGGAGAAGGCCGGCTACCAGAGTGGTTGACCAGCGCTGTATTACATATACACACGTGTATGAGGGGTTGCCGTACTAGATATGGTATATGTGATCCTAATCGCCGTCCCCTAAGCTGTACATGTAGCTAAATCAACTTCTAACATTCAAGGGCGGCGCGTTTTCCTATTTAGAGAGTGCCGCAATACTGATGGGTCACACATCAAAACAAATGGTTAGATATCGTTTTGACCAAGTTCTTATATGGAGAGTTCTTACTACTGATGGACGCGCGAGTATATTTCCTGAAGCTACGTAGTTGGGGGGGGTCTGGGCACTCGGGCCTCTTGCTCCTAAGTTACTGGTGGGTAAATAGTCAAGGTCAAAGGTCCTACAAAGGTTCTGTCCAACACCCATCATGGGCCTCCAATAGGTAAAACCAATCGTCTCGGGATTTCATACCATATTGAACTAAGATGGACCGACTCTAAGCTCTAAATCGAACTGAACTGAACGGGGCGCGGGGAGGGGGCGGCTGGGAAAACCAGTTCAGCTACCAGAGCTATTCTCTCCAGGTAAGAGACCCTCAAAGATATAAACAACCTTATGACTTATTCAATTGTATAAGCGGACAATTACAAGGCATCACCCCGGAAGGTGGTGAGGCATCACAGGGTGGCTGCATCCTACAACTGTTTATCAAACCAGTTCAAACCAGCTCTTGTCTAGAATCAACCGTTGAAACCGAGAACTGGACCGAACTTCCATCAGGACCGTTCTAAAGAATAGGTTACCAAAGCAAAATGGACGGACCATCGGGGCCCAGCACCCATGTAAGTACGTAACAATATATTAATTGAACTCCCCCCGTGTACGTACGGTCATCTACTACTAATGTTAAATCAGTGAGATAATATGATTAGTACTAGCGCATTTATGGGCTTCAAACACTAGATAATCCGATTATCACGTTCACTCCACATGTAGGTACGGGTTGTAGGCATATATTCTTGGCCGCAGCATAAGAAAGCGCTCATTGTCTTTCAAGCTAGACATTCCTATCAAGCAAGTCCGACCCCTAGCCCAAGAGTGCCCTAACCAATGGATCGGGTTAAATCGCCTGACGCGAGTGACGCTAGTGAATTATTAGGGAAAGCAACATTTGTACTCTGTAAAAAAAGGCTCAAGGCTACTAAAATCTATATCACACAGAAAGCTAATACTATATATGGAAACCGGGCTGTTTTGGTGACACGTTACACTAGTTAGACAAACCCTTATGATTCGTAGGCTACTCATCCAGGTTCATCAGACCCCGCCCCAATGGGGCAAAATGCCAAAATCTAAAGGATGCCCACCATATAAGCAATAGACATAGACCTCCCCAAAGTATGATACCCTATATAAGTCTATGATTACAAAAGTTTGGAACCACTAATCGGACCAACTTTAACGCATTCAAAATTCACATCCTATATACTCACGTATATGTATTGAAAATTCTTGGTAGCAACGGGCTCACGAAATTTCTCAGGAATTAATTAACGCGTGGGTATTTTCTGTAAGATATGCTGTCTTCTCTCTCATTGGCTGGGCCGGGCCCGAGGCAACCGTGCCCCGTCTCGGTTTTGCCTTGCATGCATATACTGCCAAAACCTTAAGTCTGTCCTTTTGGTACCTAACATTTGGTTGCGCTGCAACCGCGCAACACCCAGTACAAAAGGGACAAACTTAAAAATTTTGGTGAGTATGCTGACGTTTTTGAATGCGACTAATATTGCATGCATATCATACAAAAGTACGCCAAGCTCCCGATTTTAGATGTATGGTGCGGCGCGTCTTAAAGGTGACATGCCGGTATCTCAGCTGGAACAATCTCAGCCACTCCAGCTGCTTGTGAACCAATGAGGACCTTCGATTCCAGCCACTTTACGGCTGAAAACTAAGTCCTGGCAATGTAGGGGTATAAATGGGTATAATACTGTTCCACTTCACCATGTCTTGGCGCTTTTTACATACAAAAACAGCCAAATCCAATCTCTTATAACTTTTTAACAAGACAAGATATCAAAAATCTGTGAAATCAAAATCTCTATCATATCTATATCTACAATTTGATTTCACAAATTTTTGATATCTTGTCTGATTAAAAAGTTATAAGCGATGTAATTTATGTCACCTTTAACGTGCGCGGCACCATATGCCACTCTGGTTGCCCAACCGGAAGGCTACAAACAAGCCTAATTGAAATTTAACAACCAATATCGCAACCAATTAAATAAGGAATTTTTCGTACAGCTGTGTGTGTGTATCAAGTCTTTATTCGTTATAATATGATATCGATGTTAAGTTCACTCTCCCCCATCTTCCCCTCAAATCAGACACTACTTGCAGTCACCACTACCGGGAACTGTTGCCTTTACCATTACCAAAGAATATCGAATAGAGCTTAGCCCCACGCTAGCATATATGTAGGTAATGAGATTACATAATATGCAAATGCCAATCTAGACGAGTGATAATTCGTGATTACAGTTATATTTATCCGTAGGTATACGCCGCTAACACCGCGAACTCCCGCTTGCGCATATATCCTCAGAATATATCTGCTTGCTGTAAACAGCCCTATTACAAACACCCAGCCCCCGTGGTGAGTGTTGAGGACACCGTGACAGTAAACAACCCAAATAAGGGTGTGTACTTTAATTCCAGTTCTACTTGCCTCGAGAATAAGTTTCTGTCACCACCCCTGTCTTGCAACAGCGTTTTCTCACACAAACTTGGCGGAAAATTATTCTCGCCGCAAGTAGAAGTATAACATACAGTTGAGTTATTATTGATAGCAGCAGACTAAGCTAGATTCTTTTTAACTAAGTACTACGCTTATCGAAGAAGTTTCCTCATCGATATGGAATAATACTTAACATGATATGCATGTCCCATTGGACATTTAGGTTTGGTGGCGCTAATATAATATTACCTTTGCCCCAAGTTTCTACTTCCAGAAATTATAGAGCTTTTTCGTTGATATGGCATCTTTTGATTTAAGTTTGTTGCTGTCATGGCTAATGATTTTTGAATATGGGTAGAAATTGGAGCTCTTAGCTAGCTTTCTGGTCTGGCTTATCTCTACGATGTACATGATACACTGCCTCTAAGCACCTACGCCACCAGGTAGCTATAGGAAGTTTCCCGAGGGACAATGCTGCGTCACTCAATGTTGAAATATTAGCTCAATCCCCTAGAACCGCTCTATTTTTCATTTATCTGCTAGCCGTTTTCTCTGAGGTAGAGGCGCTATGGGTAATATATGGCACGTGTGCAAGAACATCAGTACAGCAACCATAAGATCAGCGTATGTTTGTAATTTTCAAGAGAGTTAAAATGATGGTTAGGGTGGTATGATATTAGGTACTATCAGAGTTGTATTTGGTAAATCTATCGGAGCTATTATTCTGCTTTTACTAACTTATGTTGGTAAGGAGACTGACATTTAGACCAGTGTGGGTTAGAACGTAAAGTTGTGTGAGGGGTCGAGTAGCTAAGTATCATTCGTCTCGAGGTTACTTCCAGAGGTGATTTACCCCTGGACGGATGAGAGTGGACCTCCCTCTTATAGCTAATATTAACCTCGTGTGGCAACTGTTGGAAATTCTTGTTTGGTTCTGTTGTTGCTATCTACTATATATAATAAACAATATAATTCCTTTACTAAGTGGTGCACGGCCCAGGTCGCGAATTTGACCACTCTCATCCGTCCAAGGGATTGTTTGTAACTGGGTGTAAACCTTAGCCTTGCCAACGGTGCACAAACCCACAACAAAATGGTTTCCGAGAGATTCGGCACCATATCCCACAGTAGATTAGTCTACCCGTTAGGTAATGATGTTATGCATGTTTTGAAACTCGCATCCAGGTACTCTATAAGATAGCTATAGGGCATGGCGTCTAGCGGAAAGCGCCGCGGCTAGGACGCGCGTGCACCGACCCGTACCCAGCTCTTGAATTCCTTAGCGCGGCGTACAGCCGGAAGCTCACCTGTAACACCTCTGAATTATAAGCGCATACCCGATTAAAGTGATATTAATAATATAGTGTAGATTGTGCCTGAGGATTAGATCTGCACTTGAAAACCCGGTAACCTCGGAGCAATATTTGCGAATTATACATGTAACACTCTATTCGTACTCTAGTGTCCTGACGTTTTTGAACGTGACTGATATTGCATACCATACAAAAATACGCCAAGCTCCTGATTTTGGGTGTATGCAATAGCGACCGAGTTCAAAAACGTTAGGGCACTACGAGTAATAGGCTGGCACATATACATAACGATGATCAATGAATGTCACGTGTGCATGTGTGGGTGGTCTAGGACCAGATCAGGACTACTGCATGTTGTCTCCTCACTTACCCCTACACCCGAAGTACATTCCCCGAACGACGGCCGTGTCCAGGCAGGCCGGAGTCGCCTATGGAGTTGTATAAAATTAAATGTACCTATATATAAGCTTATAATTTGCTCGCTACAAGTCAATAATTACAAGAATATCAATAAACCCTAACCCATTCAAGCAGCCTAGGATTAGATCATTTGTATTTGTTAGGCCCGTTCCCAGCTTCAAACTTAAATGGTGGTTACATGTATGTAGTTGGTATCTGGTTGGGCCTACATACATTTACCTACATGTATATACCGTATTAGGACATGAATTTTGGTAGATTACACCTTTTACAGCTAAAGTACATGTAGCCATGTTTAGCAACCCAAATTAACCAACTATACAGAGTCTTGGACAAAAAGTTCCACCACTTAAAATACATTAGAAATTATCTCAAAGTGGAACTCAGGGGATTATGGAATTCTGAGCCCACTTTCTAGGTGTGTGTAATGCGTTTTTCCAGGTGGTCTTTCAAGGGCTCCTGATTTTGTATGGCATTCCCGTACGTATTTAGCATTACATATACAACGGTCGAAAACTACCGAAACTCCTGTACCCCGACGCAACTATATATACAAGAAAGTCTTTAGCACAGTTTTATCATACATAACCAAACTCTCACGAGCGCTGAATCAAAATCTAGAAGATTAAGACCTGATATTTGGGTGTTAGTAAACTCTACCTAGTGGGGTTATGGCTAGCCAGGCTCGCACCCAGTACTACATATACACTCCGTTTCCCTGCCCAGTGAGCTCCCTGCCAACCGAGTCCTGAGAGCCTCCTGCACGCAAAAACTGGGTGTCAGGTCTGCGACCAAGGCTTGCTGAGCAGGAGTACTTCGCTGAGCAGGGAAACGGAGTAATACATGTAGCTACTAGAAAGGGAACCTAGACGCTGGTTTATTGCGTAATTAAGGGCCTGTTCCGTTACAGCGATATTTGGCCCCAAGAGAAATATTCATTACTACATGTAGGTTGATACAACACCCCCAGTTGCAGGGATCTTTTTGCTGGGCGGGCAAACGTTAAACAGCATGTCTCAAAATTGATGCTTGGCCTAAAATCTCTATTAATATGATATAACCGAACGTACGGGCCTTAAGTGCAAATATATGTGGTTTTTTTCCTTCCTCCTTGAGCGAGGGTGAGAATCCAACAACCCCACGCATTACGTGTGACGAGTTCCTCCTGGCTATGGTTGGGGACGGCCGGACTGATTTCCGAAGATCACTTTAGGCCGAGATTATGTGCCAGGATGTGCCAGGATGTGCCAAGACTGCGATTTGGGCTGTAGACCCATTGAGCTTGCCCAATTGGGATGGATAAGTCCAGATCAGGTAATATATCTGTCCAAATAGGAAATTACCTGTGTGACATTCGTTTGGCTCTCCATGCCACCAAAAACCCAACCTTTAGAAACTTAATAACCCCACCACAACGAGAGATAAAAGTTAGGCTCTATTAATTTGTAGAGAAGAAGCAGTACTATTATCCAATAGAGAGCAAAATAGTTTATGGTGTGGTTGGGGAAAGCCATTAGCGGTTGAAGTTGACCCTCGAAAGTGGTCCGATTACAGGTCGCCCCTTGCATGGCGTCCCGGAATTGATTTTTCTGGGTAACGCGCTAGCGCGCTGGACTGTATGTAGAGCGGCGTCAGGCCGGGTCGAAATCAGAGTGACCCAAGGCAAAATGGAAATCCTGATATCAAGCACGCCTATCCGGCCGGTAGCCAGGCATAATCCCAACTAGAGGCACCTAACCACGTGATGAATACAACGCCAAGATTTCTAGCATGCGTGACAGTTTGTAACATTTCCATTAGAGCGTATTTACCAAGTGTCAAATTCGACAATTGACACTTTAAGAATGACGGTTGCGAGAGGCAAAATTGACAGTTACCTAATTAACTACATCAGGAAGGATGATAGGAAAAGCCCCATAGATAAATAATTCTTCACGCTTACTGAAATACGCTGGATGGATATGAACTACACACAGTATAGTAAACATATCCAGGCGTATCATACATCCCCCACCTGTGGGCCTAGTCGGAATTGACAGTTTCGGCAACCCACTTTTTAATATGGCAAAGTGTAAATTGTGGGTTTTGACACTTGGTAAATACGCTCTATTCCCTGTGCTGTTGATATCACTATTACTGGAAATGGTTAGATGCCTCTAATTACAATTCGGCCTGACCGCCAGCCAGATAAGAGTAGCCAGAAATTATCATATCGGTCTTGAGTTTACTATACCGCACTATTTGAGAAAATTCGTTGTGCTGCAGCAGGGGCCTTCTACCATATATATTGACGTCCAAATCCTGCCTCTGGTTGTCATGCCGATTCCGATTCGGCCTGACGTTCTAAGGATATATACATGACCACCCTATCCAGAATATCCACTAAGTTGCCGATGCTGACCCCTATTAGAGACTTTGCGCAAATGGAGCCAGCTCCATTTCCCATAACCTGATTGATGCCGATCCCATAGCCTGCCAATCAGATAACCGAAATATAGAGCTGGCTCCATTTGCGCAAAGTCTCTATTATAGGGCCAGGATTTGTATGGGAAACCAATTATTTGATAAGAGAGATAACAAGATCTATTAACAGAAGCCACCAAGCTTGTCTCGGGCCAAGCCCTTCGGCTTGGCGTTGAATAAACAAGCACGTGACCCAAAGTCTGGTTCGAGGCAACCCGCAAGATCCGATTCGGGATCGAAATCCTCTGAATGTTGTAACTACTATATATAGTTGGGGACGCCTGTAAGCACTTGTTTTCCGAAGATCGATTTCCTAATCGGATAATCATTTAACGATTTTGGGTCGGCTACACGAGTAATTACATGTAGTTAGCCACTTAGAAAAGATAGAATTCTAAAAGCACCGTGCATATACACGCACAACTACAACTAGTTGGGAATTATTGTCATAATTTGAACAGATTGTGATTTTCTTCGTCCGGGCTACGATTTGGTTTTGGGTTGCATTTTTTGACTCGCCGCCCAGTTGGCGTTCGCCCAAACGCACCCATTAGGCCTTGATCCTAGCTTAGAGGCTCTATTTTTTTTGTTGTCAATTAATTATAACGGGCCCTTGGTTGTACATTGGCCTAAAATTAAAAAGCAATATTAAAGCGGCACAGCTGTAGAATATGTGGCTTAAAGGTATGATTTTTGCTTTGAGAGTTTCGATTTTCTATAATATGACTAGTCGGGTACGACTAGGGTGTCTAACAGGTACCAGATATCGATAACTACAAAGAAGAAGCATGTAGAGGGGCCCCGGAGGGCCGGGGGGCGTACCCAATAACAGCTATATCAGAAGCCCAGGAGAGCTTGGCATCCGCGCTTCAAAGTAGAGAAGCACCTACAACTCGCGGTCACGAGGCCGAGGTGGTTTCCCCTAGTTAATTTGTACTCTTATTCAGACGATCGCGCGCGATCAATTGGAATTAGAATAGTAAAGTAATCGTATGTAGAAGTCTGCCCATGGTCGTGTCAGGCACTATTACGTCATAAACCCGGATAGCTGCAGTCAGTACTGCTCCACTCTCTCATTAGCTATTAATTGGAAGTTCCCTAGTTGTAAGAACAAATACCAGCACCGACGGCGTTCAATTAACATAGTAATTAATCACATGCGGTTGGTTACATGTAGTTTTACCATTCCGATTCTGACTGGCTGCCGGAGAGGTGGGGGTAGAGCCGCAGAATTATATTATTACTTACGTGTAGCTAATTTGTTATATTAGTGTATCTAGTTATCTCAGAGACAATCACAGTACACCGACACCCCCAGGACGCTGAACACGCATCAATTAATACTAGCAGCAAATATATACATACATACCTTCATTGCGTGAGTATATATCAGGTTGATATCTTCTCGATCAGACCTACCGTCACCTTATCCTCTAGACACTAAGAGCTAGTAACTTAACAAGTATATATATATATATCTCCTCAAATTGCAACCTTTACCCCGAAGACTTAGACCTCATCACGTCAAATATTATTTTAGACACTTGTCACAGGCTAGCTAGGCGTTTTTAAGGGCTCGCCAGGGAACAAGATATCTTCGCAGGAAACCAAAACACATAATGGAGGCTCGTAACAACAAATTACAACAATGTTGTTATTGTGGATCATGGGGAGCAAGCTCCCTAAAGTGTGTTAGGTGAGGAGAACTACCTTCCGCTCGAGATTCCCTCACATTATATATACAGCCATCGATTAATATAAGACCCATTGCCTCCAGAAATCACCTTCACAGAGTTCATACAAAATCCTTGCAGTGCCCCATATGCGCAAAACGTTTTGGCGGAGTGTTCGAACTTAACCGCCATATGGGTTTCAATGGAATCCGCCCACCCGATTCTTGCGAATTAGAGCAGAACTTTAATAGTGTTTCGGAAGATCTGATAAATCATGCGGCGAGAATGGACGCATGCAAAAGCGTTGAGGAGCTTCTGGGGATGATGTTTGTGGAAGGGGAAAAGGTATATGATGAGAATGATGGGACAGACAGTACGTACCTGATCCGTGATTCTGTCAATCTGAATTCTGACGTCCGTCTAGATTTAGACAAAGTCAACCATCTGAACAGATCTAAGGACTAGCCTGTACGTCACGGCGCGAACCATCTATATAAGATAGCGGACAACGTCTTGAACCAATCGAATATGGACATGATGTTGGGTAATAACCAACAGAATTTTGAGCACTGGGGATATGTTAAGGGAATGAAACAACTTGAGGATAGGTCTCTGACCCCGGCGGTACTTAGTTATGTGCACCAACAAAACTGCCAGGGGCAGCCCGCAACGATTCGTGGGACCCGAGCGTGAGTCTACTGAATGGAAGGATTTATCGGGAATATAATATGCTACTAGCTAGTGTTAACATAAGGTCTATTGTTATTAGATCACGTTTGAGGTTATTCATGTACGAGGTTATGAGTTATAGGGATATGTACGTGTACATGTGTCAACTTTGAAGGATCCTGTTGCTTGTATATATTAGAATTAAAGTCTCAAAAGTTATTCATTTAGGGGCCCGGAACCTTCCCAATTTATGATATCTAAGAGCTCAAGTCCTTTATAAATTTAATTGCCCTTAAAATATATATATATATTCCCGGTAACCTGGCCATGGCCGGCCATGGTACTCGGGGCAGGCAAATAGAACCTGAACATAAAAACGCGCTAGGGGTCAAAGTGGTGGCTACCAGAAAAACGACGCCCAGGTTCTTGCCTACCCCGAGTACTCTGTTCCCGGCGTCCCTTAGCTAGCGAGCGATACGTGCCTGATTTGGGCCTAAAAAGCGGATAGATTGAGGGACTCAACCTCGTGCATCATGCATGTAGTGGTCATGCAGCGCAGATTGGGTTTCAAACTGCCAGTATACTGTGACACTACATGTAGGTATGTACTCGGCAGGTAAAAAGTAGACAATAGAGGTTTTTGGTTCGCCAGTGGGTGCGCGTACTAGGCGAGAACTGCTGCAAAAAGAGCCTAGGGACAAAACTTGCATTGTCCGGTAATATTTACCTGCCCCGAGTATCCCTAGCTAGAGTAGTAGCCCTAGATTAACTACTCGCGGCAGGCATCAAGAACCTGAACATTGTTTTTCTGGTAGCCACCACTTTGACCCTGTCGCGAGCTCGAGCAGAAGCATCAGAGTAGCCCGCGGCCGGGCGCATAAGACAGGGGACGAAATCGAACATAAACTCTGTAATAAGCTTTGGGCACTAGTATGTATGAGAGAGATATTGTCCTCTGTCTTACCCACCTAGGACATGGCCAAATGTAGCTTTTAATTGGATATCGGAGATTTACCCTGGGGAGTAAGGAGTTAGAGTACACTTTACGACTAGGGTTAGGGCCGCCTGGAGGTGTAGTAAAATGGTTGTACTACTCTACTAGGGATGGGCTAACCCGCGACCGCGAGATGATCATGTAACGGCAGAATTGACCTCCCAACCTCCTACTCCCTAAGCTGATATGTCTTAGGAAACAGCGACAGCGGTAAACTATAGGGAACAGCGGCACACTTTAGTAAACAGTGGACTGTTGATTCCTCCTCCACCATGAATTGCGTACACATTGCCTATCTTCCCATCCGGTGCCTACATGTACCCAGCTGTTAGCCACCCAGCGTCCTCGGCGCTCTTTTTGGTGGTGTTGGTTGCCATGCTGGTTAGGGTTTCCAGTATCCAGCCAATCAGCTCTTGAGAAAACGCGCAAAAGTGTTAACCTAGTACATAATAGAACATCACCCTAAACAACTACAGTACCAAAAAGAGGGGTGGGATCACTACGGTATTCTCGTTGATACGCTAGAAATGTGGTAAGAATACGGTATCCGTACAGTACTCTTCCTCTAATGCCGATTTAATTCGGTATTTGTCACTAAATTCCGTAGTCCTATGGTAGTGATTTCACCCAATTTTTTCATACTGTAATAATGTATGCAGGGGCCCCAACAACTACGCCGGGCAGCAAAAAATAGCTTGGAAATAATAAAAATAATATAGAAATACAATAAAGAATTAACTTAACAGCCATATACATACAGTCCAGGACTAGCTAGGACTATCCGGCCCATTTATAGACATCCACAAATGTCCAAGATTCTCCCCCCTCGACCCAATCCTTCGCAGAGTTCGTCGGGTGGCCGTGTTACATGCGTACACAGAAAACCAATATCACGTGAGGGGGAATAAAGAGTGTAGGACGCACAAGGCAGCTCTGGCCTTAAGTGGGTGAACTAAACGGGGTGCCAAGACTGGCCCCCAGGGCTGCCCCTGAGTGTTAGTAGATCCCTTTCTGATCATGTGCTCCGAAAGGTGGGGTTTGCATATAAGCACCGTACTAGTTCCCGGGCGTATAGTACTATGCAGCAATGTGGGGTGAATGTCGTTTTTTAAATTTTCTCTGTGAGGGTTAAGGTTAATGCTAACAAGATCTTAGATACAATATGTAGCCTGCACCGGGGGTTCAATGATAAGGCAGATACCCCTGTTTTACAGCAAGATCGGCTGATCGAGTTCTTCAGACTTATGCTGAACACCCGGTACATACATAGCTATAGCTAGCGGGTAAAAACGCAGGCCAATAATTTTGGCTCGTACATGTGGCCACCTGACAATCCGTCAGGCCGAACTTGAATCTGAGACACCTAAACCCTTTATGGCAGCGTGATGAATTTAACGCCCAGAATATTCAGGTGGTACAGTTTCTGGCATGCGTGACAGGTTGTAACATTGTTTCAATTCATTGCGTTGTTTGTGACGCGATTACCAGAAAGGGTTTAGATGTCTCGTTGTAACCCGGCCTGACAAGTTATCGGTAACATCGTCGCATTCCCGACTTCAAGAAGCCCTAACCCTATATCAAACTTATGCTATTTGACCCTAGAGGCTTTTAGTTGACCCCTGTTTTCCATTTTCAAAGTGAAAGGGAAACTCCTGAGATATACTCGAGGACAGAGCATCAAGTATCGACATGCCAGCTCAGAAGCAGACGCATGGGTTTCACTTTCACTTTGAAATGATAACCCAGGTCAACTCAAAGCCTCTACTGAAAGACCATCTAGAAAAGTCCCCCAAAACAGCACACGAGTGGCACCCCATGCAGCGCTCCAAACCAAACCACTATATTCGATCTACAGCTACCTACAGACCCAACCCCCCACCCACCCAGCGCCTTCTACGGGGCCTGACTGACGCTATCCTCGCCGCTGCCGCCCTTGTGTCCTTCAACGCCCGTGGTCGGCGGCTCCACCGTCTCCACCAGCCACCCAAATGTGTCGGGCAGCGCGCCCGACTGGATGCCCTTGAGCGTTTTGAGCAGGCTGAGCACGCCCTCGCCGGGCTCGTCGCCGCAGTAGTCGATCTTGAGGTTCGTGCTCTTCATTGTGATGGACTTTATGGGCACAAGCGCCGCGGCCGTGCCCGCTGCCATCACCTCTGTGAACGTCGGGAGCTCCACGAGCGGCACCTACTCACACTGTCGTTAGTGATGTTTATTGGATTAGGGGGAGGCGGGGGGGAGACTCACCGCGCGGACCTCAACGACCCATCCCCAGCTGCTTGCAATCTCCTGGATGCTCTGGCTGGTGACGGACTTGATGACGCTGGTGCTGTCGGGCACGACGAGCCTGGTCACCTCGCCCTCGCGCTTGATCCCCAGGAAGCCGCTGGTGCTGAACTCGTCGATCTTTGTGCGCGTCTGTGAGTCGAGGTGCAGCGTGATGCCGTAGCCCTCCTTGCGCGCCGCCTCGCTGTGCACCAGCACGGGCGCATAGTTCCCGCCCACCTTTGCGCTCCCCGTGCCGTTTGGGGCGGCGCGGTCGAACGTTTCAAGGATCAGACAGTCGACGGGGTGCACGCCGTGGTAGACGCCGACGGGCAGCACAAACACGCAGAAGGTGTACTCGTCCGGCGGGTTGAGGCCGAGCTGGGCGCAGGACCCGAAGAGCAGCGGGCGGATGTAGAGGCTTGCGCCGGTGGCGTGGGGCGGCACGAACTCGGCGTTGTGCGCGACGGCTAGGTTGACGGCGCTGAGGAAGAGGGCTTCCGGCGGCGAGGGCATGGCGATGAAGGAGGCTGAGTGCGCCATGCGGCGGGCGTTGAGCGCGGGGCGGAAGATGTTGATGCGCGTGTCGTCGGGCGTGCGGAAGGCTTTCAGGCCCTCGTAGCATTGCTGCCCGTAGTTGAGGGCGGGGGCGAGGCCGTGCAGTGAGAGGAAGGGGGAGGGGACGAAGGTTGGGGTGGTCCAGGTGCCGGTGTGGACGCTGTAGTGGGACTCGATGTGGCCGTTGACTTCGCGGACTTTGAAGCCGATATTGCTCCAGTCTGTGGGGAGGTTAGTCTGGAAGAATGGAAGGAGAGGGGAGGGGAGGGGAGGGGGGAGGGGGACGGACCAATTGAGCTGGTGGGAGGCGGGGGGAAGACCATGGTGGGCTCAGAGGTATGACGTTGTTTGCTCTGTGTAGATAGATTTTATATATAGAGAGAGAGAACCAAGCAATTGAGTGAAGCGTGAAGAATCAGAATGGTGGAGATGAGGGGCCTTTTCACTCCTGCAAGGAACGTTGAAAATCCCCGTCGGAAGTCAAATGCGGGGGTGGGGCAGGGAAGCGGCAAGTTCCGATATGCACGCAATTTGGATGCAGGCAAACTCCGGACGCAGGAATGGAGGAAAATGTACTTTTTCGGGGCGGACGTTCCGGATTGCAAATCGCTCATGGGGTGATGAAATGGGTTGGTCCCCATGCACCATTTGGGGGTTCGGTTTTAACAGGTACAAATACTCCATACATTTCCTCGCCCAATGCTTACATTACAGTAAAAGATCAATTTAAGGGCCGGTGGGACTCTCACTCAGCATGTACCTACAGCACTAAACCTTATACATGCACTGTGCCCTTCTGAGTCGTGGCGGTTTTATACCTGACCTTAACGGCAAGGGGTTTTCTATTGGCTCTCACTGGCGGTGCAGCTTCCATTGGCTGTATACCTACATCTCAACGTCGACGCAATGTTCGGATCTGTCGGATCCGAGCCCCGTAAAATTGCAGGTTGGTGGTCACGTTAAATGCATCATGCGTCTTCCGGACTACATGACATCTTGGATTGACATCTTGGGTCTTGCAACAACTCCACCTAGGGGGTGCGAACTCTGCCTCAAGTGCCCAGTAGGGACAATTGAAAGGGATCAGTCGAGTCCCGCCCGATGAGGGGAATACAGAAGGGTGAAGTACAAGAAGACAATAAGGTCATTAGGAGTGGGTCCAAAAGAATCAAGGGAGGGGGGTGTCATTCTGAGATGAAAGGTGGTGGTGGTGGGGGCTGCCCTTTTAGGATGCATGTATGTGTAGTTACCCTCTCGTGGTTGGGACACTTGGCACTTCAACGTCCAGCCAAGTCTGGGTTAGGGTTATTTCAGCGTGGAGACGACAACGTGTGATTATATGAGTATGTGTATATTCGGGAATGAGGACAACGATCGCGTCTTTCTGCTGTTTACTGTGTGTCTGCTCTCTGCTCTCTGCTCTCTCCTCTCCCCCTCCATCTCTCTCTCTACTCTCTGTCTGTATGTCCCTCTGGCCCCGTCTGTAACATACAAAGATGAACAACAAAGGACTCACCATGCACCCCTGACCGGACAAAGCTTTGGCAGTGATTGACTGTTGAGTCCGTGTATGCATGCATGTCTCTCCTCTAGCTGTCTTCTCTCTTCTCTCTTGCCCCGCAAGAAGATTCCACATCAAGATACCAGAGATTGGCCCAACTCTCAAGGAATCAGTCACTTACCACGCTCGGACCTGAAGAGAGACCCTGTCGGTCACTGGCTGTGCTTGGCTGGCCATGAATTAAAATATCCGTGCGACCAAGCGTGCGTCCCGGCAACAATACTAAATACCCGTCCCCCCCTCTCTCTCTCTGCCCCCCTCCTCCCTTCTTTCTTCCACACAACACACACATACACAAACACACCATACACACACACACTCACACACAACAAACACACCAAACCATGGCCCGCCACCGCGTGCCCCTTGTCGCGACCGCCGCCGCCCTCTTCCTCCTCACGCTCTTCGTGCTCCTCCCAGCCTCGGGCAGCAACAACCGCGCACCCACGGGCTCCAGCGCCTCAAAGCACGCCAGCGTCACAATCATAGACTCTAAACCTCGCTTCCGCACCGAGTCCGAGTCTGGCTTCGCCATCGCCAAGGAGGAGGTCGTGGGCGGGGGCCCGCCCCTCGTCGGCGGCGAGATCCACAAGGAGATCCTCCACGGCGTGACAATAATGCCGAAATTGGGAAACGAGACGGCAAAGTACACCCCCTCCCCCCTCCCCCCTTGGGATGGAGTGCACTGAACTGACGTGACGGTGGGTAGAGCGGAGCTGGGACGGGCATCGTGGAAGTTGCTGCATACCACGCTGGCAAGGTTCCCAAAGAAGCCCGCGAAGGATGAGCGCGAGGCCCTGTCGTCGTTCCTGTACCTCTTTGCGCGCCTATACCCCTGGTACCCCCTCCCTCCCCCTTACCTCCACTAACACACGCAGTGGCGAATGTGCAACACACTTCCAGGCGCTGCTCACGCAGTATCCACCACAGACGTCGTCGCGCGACGCGGCGGCGCAGTGGGGATGCTTCGTGCACAACCTTGTCAACGAGCGGCTGCGCAAGCCCGCGTTCGACTGCGGCGCCGTCACGGAGATGTACAAGTGCGGCTGTGCGGACGCCGACGCCGAGGACAAACAGGAGGAGGAGCCGGAGGAGGAGAAGGGGGACACGAAAGGGGTAACGGCAGGGAGGCCGTTGACTGCTGCCGAGGGCGTTGACCTGTTGGAGGTTAATACAAGGAGGGCTGGCGTGGAGATGCAGGTGGATGGGTAGGTTTTTCTTTTCCGGGTGGGGTGGGGGGTTGGGTATGCTAACAGCGGTGCGACACAGGATGATGAATGGTGGTTGAAAGCCTGGCCCCGAGGGCCCGTGTAATTAATTTAATTGCTTTTTTTAATTGTTTAATCTAGTGTATGTGTGCTTTGTTTATAGGGGTGGGTAGGGCGTAACTATCTAGGAATTGGATCCACACTGCTTGGAGTCTTTGCGTTTTGTGTTTTGCGTTTGGTGTGGGTTTGACTGCGGTAGAGGGGTGAGGCGTGTGTGTTGGGGGTGGGGGTGTAGAGTTAAGGATGGATGGATGGGTAGGGTGGGTGGGTGGGTGGGTGGATGGATATGGATATGGAGAGTGCCAGGGGGATAACGCTGTGGTAGTAGATGGCGGGGTGGTAGCAGATGCGGGTAGGGGGGGGGGGAGGTGGGGAGGTGGGGGATTATGGTTACGAGCGGGTAGACTGGGTTGCTTGAGGGAAGGTACGGTCTTGGGCCTGGGATTGAGCGGCTATAGTTAATGGAGGAGGAGGAGGCTTACCTCTCTTTGGCCCGTGGGTTAGATGCGGGGAAAATGCGGCGGACGAGGTTCATTGGTGGACGGATGGATGGTGCTGGGTGGAGGAGGAGGTTATAGGTTGGTGTGGAGATGGTGGGGGGGTTCTAGCTGCGAGGGGGCGGGGGTTTGGTACGCTGGCTTTTTGATAATTGCCTGTTGCGGGTGACGTTCGTGGGGAGGGCAAGGCAAGCGTACTGGGGCACTGCACTATACTACGTACGCTCCCCACACGACGGATGGGGGGTTGGGCGGTAGGGTGCCCGCGAAGTGGGTTTATGGGTGTGCTGTGGTGGTGGGTGGTGGTTGGGGTTGGTTAGGGAGAGGGAGATATAGATATGCGTCTCTGTAGCACAAGCTCACCCTACGGACGATGGACTGGACTGTTTGGAACGGAAGATCGATATGGCTAGTCGAACTTCTGGGGGTGGGGTTATGACTAATATCACCCAAATCCAGCAACGAACTAAAAACGAAATTCCTGAGAACGGGTGGATATGGAGAAGTTTCCTTTTTGATCAAGAACCACTAACAGCATGTTTTATTCAATCCCGTTTTTCCCCTAGGAGATGGTAATAAGTGACCCGATTGGGAATCCTTGGCGGGTTGTTACCGTGTTGGGACGTCATGGGACATCACTCGGTGCTTGGCGGCTTGGCGGTCGGGTTGGGTTGGGGCCGTAGGGATTAAAGTTAAAGTGCATAGATGTAAGAATACATACATAGCCGGTGCTACGACTGCTGCTGCTGCGGTGTTATTTCCCCGGGGGGTAGAGTCTTGATCAGCCAATCGCTACACTTACTATTGGCTTAATCACCTGGCGGGGGTGGCTAAGTGAAATGGTACATGTTGGTGGCTGACCTGCTAGCTAGGGCTTATAAGAAACTGGGAGCTCTGGTTCTACTTCTTCAGTGGCCTGGAATGCCGTACCTACTACTTACCTACAGCTAGCTAGCGGAGGTGGTTGCTCCTGGTGTTAGTAGAAGTGTGGCGTCGATTACCAACCAGATCGGGGAAATGCTACGCCCCCACATGCGCGTGGGTCTGGGTCTTCATGGTGGTGGCAGATCATGGTGTAATGCGGATAACCTGCACGCCCTATTAGGTACGGAATTTGGTGACAAATACCGGATTAAAGCCGCATTAGAGGAAGAGTACTGTAGAAATACCGTATCCTTACCACACTACTACTAGCGTATCAGCGGCAATACCGTAGTGATCCCACCCCTCTTTTTGGTACTGTATGTATGTATGCGTCGGGGGGGGGGATTCTGGGCTGTTTCCATGTGGTGGTGGGCTTTGAGGTACAGGGGCTGTTATGGGTTGGGGGTTTTTTGGAGCTGACATACCGCGGTAATTACATGTAGTCTCAGCGGACGGTTACACAGTCGTCGAAGTTGCCTTTTACAGCAAGATTATTAGAGAGGCGTTTGTAAGACAAATGTCAATACAAGTATCCGCTAAGACGAATTAATGCGGTACTACTCGCGTTATATTTAGTACATGTAATTATGTAAGCCACTAGAAATCTTGGCAGTAACCACCTCACATTAGTACGCTAGTATTCGTCAGAACCCTTATTTCAGCAACGAAACACAACCCAACCAACTGTAACAGCATATAGTAAATGGAACACAATGCTCAGCCCCCCACCTTACCAAGCTGCAGCCGTAGGGTATGGCGTAAGGCCATCCTGATTAGTCAGCAGAAGGGGGTAATGATAGCTTGACCGGAAATAATATCTCGCGGGAGAGAACTGCTAAGAGGATGAATTTCATTCATTAGGGAATATTAAGTAGCCGGGGAGTTGTTTTCTGCTAGCGTGCGGGGCACAATGGGGGTTTGAATGGGTGCGTCACCGTCAATCACTCGCGCTTTGAAGTGTGCGTCATGGATGATCACTCGTAGCCATTTAGCGCCCGGACACTAGGGGGGCTCTTTGTGTGGCGAGCCTCTAGATCTTTAGTTTTAGGATTGTCAGAAGTGGGCTTTTTGTGCGCTTTTTTTTTTTTTTTTTTTTTTTTTTTTTTTGTTTAAGGGCCGTTCGGCGGGCCGCAGAAAAGATACAATTGATGATGCAAACAAAAAAAAAAGCCGCAGAAAAGATAACGTCGTTTTGTTCCGCGTGAATTAACCACCAAAGACGTAACGGGAAACGGTGTTTCAAGGTGGTTGCCGAGCGGGCCCTAGCCCATCACTAGTGCGCCGGTTGTGGCGTCACTACCAGCCCTGGAAACGAATCAAGTGATTCGTTTCCCACTGAGGTATGGCGGATCTACTCATAGAGGGTGAGCGGGAGTACTCCCACCCCCAAAAATGCTATTGGCTGGTGGCCACTAAATCCAAGTGATGGCAACCGAGAAAGGGCCCGTAGTTCCTTAGATAGGATTAGTTTAACACTATTACAGGCCCCCAACCAATGGTATTTTTCAGGGTGGATATGTACTCCCGCTCACCCTCTATGGGTAGATCCGCCATAGTTTTGGGAAATGAATCAAGTGATTCGTTTTCGGGGGACGTTAATTGCAAAAACCCTTGATTCATTTACCTGATCCATTTATTTGATCCCTTACTTGATTCATTTACTGATCCATTATCAATCAGTAACCCTTTCTTACTACTTTCTCTTAAATGTTATTATCTGAAGTATTGGCGGAAGTGATAAGATCTAGGCTAAAGATTCAAGATAGTGAGAGTTCAGCTCTCATCAAGATCAACATTTTTCTTTCTTGAGAATTTAGATGGGAGATGTGTGAACTTAAGTGACAGAATGAACTTAAGATTCATTTACTGATTTGTTTCCCCATAGTTATTTGATGCCTTATTATATGTCACATTTGATCCATTTACTCGCACGATTCATTTCCCAATTCATTTCCCGATTCATTTCCCGATTCACTTTGATAGTTTGTAGAGCGACTATATGTAAAACGCGCCTAATGTAAAGGATATATCAATGCGGGAGTGGGCGATTGTTTACTCCTTTTCTTTCTTGAGCTTTTGCTTGCCCCTCTTGTAAGGCCTGCTTAGCTAGAGTACCCCGGGAGCGAACACTCCAGCAGTAGGAAAGATAGTACTAAACAAGGGGTAGACGTAGGGGTAGGTAGATTAGCCGGTTTCAAGAACAAAAAAATGTAATATAGTGTAGTGGCAGGGGGAATAACTAGTAGAAATAATCATCGTGAGCAGCTAGACACCCAACATTCTAGGGATATGTCCGTGAAACAGTTACCCTTCCGTGGCGGTTGGTACACGGCTGCAGTACTGGGTCGTGAATTTGGAGGAATTCAGAGTCTTGGCATAGTCATACGAGGATGTTCAGGACGAGGCTCCATGATCACCTTGAGGTGCCTTGTCTAGATACCCGCTATATATATATTAGGGGTCTAGTCTTTGAATAGCGGATGGGCTGGATGAGGATTGCATGCAACTGCTAGATTTTGTTCCGTTTCATTAGTGCCCGTTGTGTGGTGGTCACAGTCAGATCAGCTTTTGTGCCGTGTTTTCTGGAGGAATGGACTTGGGTACCACCACTGATGACACTTTTGACACGTTCTCCAACTCAAACACCTACTTTATAGGTAATAACTTGTCAGGCCGAATTGCAACGAGACACCTAAACCCTTTTTGATATAAACAGTGTAATAAATTAAAACAATGTTACAACCTGTCACGCATGCCGACAACTACGGCCACCTAGATATTCTGGGCGTTTGGGTCAGATTTTAATTCGGCCTAACGAGTTATCAGATGGTGTGTAGTTTTCTCTACAACTCCAGTATCCTCTGTTTCTTGTGCTGCTGCAATAAAGTACAGCGAGATGGAACACCCTGAGATACAGGCACCAAATGTTGGTGGCGTTTTACCAAAACAGGCATCACTGTGTTCCATCACTTATTACCCTACCGCTGTACATTACCACGACAAATCCTAATATATCAAGATCCGTGGTATAAAAGGCCTTTGCCGTAAATTCAAAGCAAGATATGCACGCAAATTCTTCACAAATACCGCAAACACCAAATCCAACTGAGTAAGAAAACTAACTTTTCACAAAAAAGACGTAACACGACAATAAGCTTTTGATCCCCTCACAGACACCCCAGGCGCGACCCAACACCAAAACTCATCTAACTAGTGATTCCGCTGAGATAGCACTGTTACATTATTTACAGTTGTGTTATGATTGAAATTGACATATATATTTCTTGCACAATGATTGTTATACTGATAATTATGGTATGGTAATATGTTGTGATGCTGGTAGGAGTTTTGCGTAGGATGAGAGGACCTGGTAACATCGCGAGTTTCGAGCCTCTAGTAGATAGATTAAGTCAATGACCGACCGCCAACCTCAACTCCTCCCCTGAGTGTACTGCTTGGGATACATACACCCCTATCCTTAGATCTTCGTGTTCTGCAATATTTCCAGACTTTCCAGGTCTTGAAAAGAGTCAAAATGGCGACTAGAACGGCAACTGATGCAAGAGTCGTATTTGGTATGGAGAACTTATCAGAGGGATTGCTCTGGCTGTCGACTTCGGTATTTCCAGTCTGGTTTTGGCAAGGAGCCGGTAATGTTCTCTCCACCAAATATTTTGTAAGGTCTGGCATGTAAGGTCCCCGCAGGTTCAGAGCACAAGGTCGTGTGAGGGAATAGTACGTGGTAGGGAGCTGTTATGTGTAGCAGGTACTGGGGGCGGTGGGCTCAATTTCGGGCTGTTAGAAAATTTACGCATCACAATAAGAGTTGTGGGGTACAATGTAGGCCTTATAGCTCATTTTTAGTCAGAGTGGCTGATCACTCTTGCGCCAAGGTTCGTAGTTTTGTGACCAATCAGCAGAAGGCTCATCTGAGATTGAGGCTTAGAGTAAAATATTAACCAATAGAATTTAGCCAACGACTAGAGGTGCATAACCCCACTATTGTTAACGGACATCTCTTTCCATGCCTGGTGCAAGTGGTCCGAGCAGTTCCATTAAATTACTAGTATCTTTGCATGGAGAGATCGAGACCTAACCCTGAATTTTAGACATATGATATGTCATATTTCTCGGCTCCTCGATCTTCAAACAATGAATGCAAACCCCGGTCCCCCCCGATGTTCTACAACGACACCAATAAAAAGGAAAAAATGAAGATCAAATTACAAGGCTACTACCGCTGCTATATACTATGCGTCGAGTGTCGGCGAATCCTTGACCCAGTTGTCGTTCACGGGATACTGGGTACCGACAGATCCCACCAAGGAGAAACAGCCATACCCAGTGAGTGACAGTATAGTACCTTACCAGGCGCAGCAATTAACTACCCCTATAGCTTGCAGCCGCACGATTAGGTCTGAAAGTATTCGGCAGTGTAACACATGTTGAGGCTGGAAAGTGTCTGCCGACAAGGCAGGACCAAGCAATGAGATTTGATGATAGAAGTTCTATACCGGACATACTACGTGTACGTTTTAATAATTACGGCGCCTCTATTTTGTTGGTACTTGCAATATGTGTGTGACCATATATATATGACATCACCGCGTATTGCTAAGTTCGATCATCATCAAAGCCCCTTCCAGAAGTGGGCTATGATTTCTTATCTATTTGAAGACGGACTCGGAAGCCCGAAGAGAATGAGGGGCCCTTATATCTATATAGCAGCCAATATATATCCTGGAGGTCTCTACCTAATGTTAAAACTAGCTAGAAGCTAATTTAAGATGGTTATTATAGATTACTCTATGTTACTAAAATCTTGAGGAGCCCCGTTGTAAGGTTACTCCACCTATAATCGGGTAGGTTAAGATCTAGACCATTAATTCTTGCCAAACACGGCATCCCACCATTACAACACTCGTGGAGGTGGGGTAGTGATCGGTTAACAGAAGTTACTTACTAAGTAGATTCATGTCCATGCAACTACTGTTAGGTTAATATAACTAAGGTAACCCCAGTCCTATAATACCCCCTTATATCCCTTAGACGGCCAGTCTAAATTGAAATATAAACTAACCGTATCTGTGCATTTGTGCTGTGCTGAAGTCACTGAATGTTTATTCTAGCACTTGGTAACCCAGTACACGCTGGGTCACAGCCTCAATGCCAGGATAAACATGAGCGGCATTCAGCACAGAACAGATACCGGGTACGGTTAGTTTTATATTTCAACTTTGGCTGACCGTCTAAGGGATAGATTTGGCAGAATTGTAATTAGAGGCATCTAACCGTTTCCAGTAATCGTGATGAATATAACGCCCAGAGCGTACAATTGGTAGTCTCTGGCATGCGTGACAGTTTGTAACTTTATTTCCATTCCCTGTGTTGTTGATATCACGATTACTGGAAATGTGCCTCTAATTACAATTGACCGCCAGCGAGATAATACAACTATCAATTTAGGTGCTCGAGCTCTTCAAGATTATTCGTGAACCGCAGGCACAGATCGCGCGCGGCTAAGGCATGTGTGAATTACCAGATACTAGTCGTATAAAATTAATAAACTAGTTAATGCCATCTAATTCTTTATACTCTATAGAACCGGTCACGAGATATAGGCGGCATATTACTCCATATTCTCGTACTACTCCGTAGTAGTTAGTATTTTTTCAAAATATAAAGCTCTAATAATAGATGTAGAGCCTGGTAAGTGGCAGAGTCTTGTATCTCGTACGAATCCGCTGGCCTTGTTACCAGGGGATAGGCTTGGGTATCGATCCAGATAGAAGAATTAAATTAGCATTTGAAACAGTTCAAGGTCGGCTGGGTAAGCATAGTTGTCGGATACAAGTGTCTACAACCGTACCGTTGTTCGAAAATGACAGAGTTATATATGTGGAGGTTATTCAGAGTAATCCCCTTCCGACACTGCATGGTATCGTTTAACTGCAAGGCTGATGGTTAACAGATCAAATTTTAACTATCTAATGATCTAAAGATGATCAGCCCGAATTATGGCGAGACACTCAAACCCTTTCTAGTAGTCGTGATAAAAATCACACAGAACCGAAACACCGTTACAACCTATTACGCAAGCCAAACGCTACACCTCGGAATTTCTGGGCTAATCGTCTATCAGATAAACGAAGCAATTTTTTTTGCCCCTCAGACTCTTGTGTATTATCTTATAGACGGTCAGTCCAAATTATAACCAGAGACACTTAAACCCTTTATAGCAACGTGATGAATATAACGCTCAACAAGTCTGAGTTGTAGTTTCCAGCATGCGTGACAGTTTGTGACACTTTTTCTTTTTATAGCACGGTTACTAGAAAGGATTTAAGTATCTCGTTGCCATTCGGTCTATCAGATACATGATGTGTGGCATACGGCTGGCCGATCGCGATCGTCTCAACCTCCAAGTAGAGCAACGATCCATGTGTGGCACACGCAAAATAAAGAAAAGTCAAGCATTTGGGTATGCGCCTTGCCATGAGGTAAAGGCCGATGAAGTTTTGGAATTTGGAGGAATTTTCCGAAAGCCTCAATGGTGTGCATTTTGCGTAGAGTAAGCAGACGTGGTGTATCTCTTTCACTGGCCAATACGCAACCTGGCTTTCTACCCTAACCATCAAATCCAAGATCCGCCAGGCTAACCAGGTGCGTTGTAGCTGCAGTCCCTTTCTGCGCCAATTACCACCCGAACCGGCCACTACACCCTTTTTTTTGTTGCCGAGCCAACCAATAGCAAGAGACCCCAGCAGCCTCCCCCCAGTCAACAACCGCCTGGTTCGTTCAGACTAGAGGGTGGGGAGTCACTGGGGGACCATTATAAGTACGAACACAACTACTATTGGTATTTAGTAGTGAGGCTAGCTCAAACAGTCATTCTTTTTTGCCGGCAATAAACTACATGCGCATGCGTGCGTCAGCGACGCTCTTCCGGCAAAACTCCCTCTGGTGAGCGCAATCAAAATTGCCCTCCAAAACGTTGCAATTAACGTGGTTGGGTGATTTAGGTATCTCTTTTTCTGCCAACATTTAAGGAGGCCGCGTAGTGCACCGTGCACCCGGGAACTCCCTCAGAAATACGCTGTCTGTACTACGGGGTAGGGGTAGGTCTCCAGAACTATGGCCTGTTGCAACCATGGCCGCAGTTCTGGAGACGTACTTTCCCCTAACCCTACTACTGAGAACTGGTTCATGGTTGTCACGGTGGCGGCGACATAGTGGCCAATCACAATTACGCCCATATGTCGAAGCTGGATTGTTGCCTGCAGTTGATTACGCGGGGCTCGGTAAGATAACTACCGCAGATATTCGATTGATTCGCTGCCTACTTTTTGTGCAAACGGCGCTAGCGAATTCCCCGAGTATCTAGATCTGCGGTAAATGGCTGTCAATTGGGTGAAATGCTAATGATCTCAAACAACTCTGGCCGCTGGAGGACAGCGGAGTTCTAGACTCCTCCTCAGAGGACCCATAGCTTGTGGGTGGGTTATTGCTGAACAACATCTCATGCCGTCTACGTAAGCTTTACTTTACCATTTGGAACTGGGCCTCACTAGAACAGTACTCAATATTTTAAGCACAGATTCACAGACCTGCTCCAGACGAATACTTCGGGATCAACTGCTCCCTCTACATGTACATCTCCACTAACACGAATAGCTCTATTTTTTTTTTTAAAAAAAAAGCTTTAAGATGTTAGTAGTGAGAGGTATGAATTCACTATAACCGGGTTAATCAGGCTCATAATCACAGTAATAAATTGAATAAATTATGAATTCTCTAGACACAGCAAAACAATGAAATATGACTAGTAAATCGTCGATATATTGCATTTTCCTGTGAAGGCGAGGGATATGAGGCTGTAAAGGTGTCAAAGGATTTTACGGCTGACAGCAAACTGTTTACCACCTGTAGGATAAACATTGAATTTCAGTCCTTATGCCAAGCTATACCGCATTAGTGCATTCTCAATCATTTCTCACAGGTATAAGCGCTGAATTTCAGCTTTGATGCTGTGCTATACTACACAAGTAATTAAGTATTTAATCATTAATACTGAAACATAAAATCCCCTGCCAGTGATGAAATACCTGCTGTTGGCGGACATTGTGGATATATATATTTGCATTATATAGCCCCTTTTGGCCAAAGAACCTGCGGTTTTCATATAAATTGGCACTACAGGGTATTATTTTCTCAGTGGGAAAATTACCTTGAACACATTCACCACCCATAGAAGCGGCCTAGGAAGGTCAATTGCGGTAAGTGATCCAGTTCCAAAGCTTGAAATATAATACTACAATCAATCAGAATAATTAAATAGGTATCCCTAGTACGTTGCACGGATAAAAGTTGTCAAATTCGCGACCTCCCTCTAGTTTCAGCGAATATTAACCTAGTGTGGCAAACACTCCGAAACTCTTGTTTGGTTCCGTTGTTGCTATTTACCGTAACAAGCAATATAATTACTCTACCAAGCGGTGCACGGCCCAGGCCGCGAACCCGAAAACCCTCATCCGTGAAAGGGATAAATCAATCACGAGTATGATTTGATGGACCTGGAAGGGCCAGTTGACTCAATTAGAGACGAAAAACCTAGTCATTGGTAACCATATTGCCTCACACTAGCTAGGTGCTACATGTAGTTATATCGGAGAGCATATCTACAAAGGTCCCGAGAGTCTCTTTCAAGGGTGATCATAACAACGGAGGAGGTCTAAGACCGAAAAACGCTAGAGAGATCTACAGATGCTAAGAAGGAGGAGAAAAGATTTGCCAGAGAACAGCGGAAGGGTTCTAAAAAATACTCTTGTAGAATTGTTGGTAGGAGCGCAACCTCTTACTATCAATCTCCCTGCCACTCCAAATGACGGGCAAGGCCTAGGAGAATGTCTCGGCGGTGTGGGGTTACCTCTAGATGAAAAGAAGGCGATAGTAGTGATATTGCGGGCCACATACGCCCCTCACATCATGTCAGCGGTAGAAAGTCGAAGGTCGCTGAAGCGCCAAACCAGTGGTAGAAGGTTATTAAGGTCAAGTAGGGCTATATAATAAGACGTAATGATGACATAATTACGTAATCGTCCCCATGCAAAAGAGCGAGTGATATACTATGACCTAAATCCCGCTACTACTATCCGTCTTTTAATTTTCTGAAAGCCATGTGCTAACCAACCCCCACCCAAACCAACCATCTCCTCACGAAAACACAACCTCAATCCCGGTGCCGCTCTAATAATGCAGGCCCCAAGCCTGTAAACTATTATTATCTGCTACGCTATATATCTGCAATAATGGACACACGTATCTCCAGTTATAACTTGGCCAGTTGATAGGCGGACAGTCGGAAGCAGGAAGTAAGCAAGTACATGTGCATACCAAAATAAAACTAAACAAGCCCAGGAACGACGCAACTTCACGCTGTTTTGATCATTTCTCCCGGCCGCCCCCCACTGTCAGGTATATATATCTACATGTACATACGCCCAACTCTGCAACGATATCCCCTCCATTCCACCCCCACTACGCAACACTCCTCCCCAAAGGACAAGCCCTCAAGCTAAAAGCGCAGAGGAAAGAAAAAAACCCAAACAACCAACCAACTCATCATCTAGTCGTACCATATCTTCGCCCCAGCCGCAATTAACAGATAAAACCCGCAAAGCCGCCATATAACATAGTGCAGTAGTAATAGTAATAGTAATAAGAATCCAATCGAATCACGAAAGGAAAAATGGGAAATGGGAATAGAGGATATAGAAAGCACATCCATGATAAGGTAAAAGCCTTTAATGATGCTACAAGAGTAGAAAACAGAACACCAGACCGTAAAAGACCACGATAGTTACACTCCAGCGCAAAAAAGGCGCAAAAAGAAAGGGAAAAAGCTAAAATTTAAAAACTATCAGAGTGCTAAAGGGGGATGGAGAAAGAGAGAGGAAGAGAGGAAGCTCTACGCCTCCCCCACAACCTCATCATCCGCAGCCATCTCCCAATCATCCACCACCTCCTTCTCCTTCCCCTTATCCCTCTTCTGCAACACCAACTTCCCCCTCGCCAGCCCCTCCGGTTTCCCTTCCACCCACCCTGCCCCCGCAGCAGACGACTCCCCACCTCCGCCACCTCCCAGCATCCCAAACCCATTCCTCGTACTCACCCCAGCCACCATCAACTTCGCCGGTGGCGCCCCCCTACTCGCGGCGACCGTCGCCCACTGCCCCTGCCGTCCCACCACCTGCCCGTCCCGTCCAACCACACACAACTCCGCACTCTCCGCGATCCCCCGCTGCGCAACCACCCTCTTCACTCTCGTTGCCACCTCCCCCAACTCCGTCTCCACCTGCTCCGCGCCCAGACTGCACGCTCTTGGCTCCAGCAATACTTCCTCATCGCCGCACCATGCGATCCCGAAGCGCAGCTGGGACTCGCGCAGAACCCCCTCCAGCTCGCGCTCAAGCTCTGCCGTCAGCATGCCCACGCGGATACCGCGCAGAAGGAGTGCGTTGTATTGTGCCTTGAGCGGCTTCTTGAGCTGTTGGAGGACGGACGCAGGCATGGTGCTTGGCAAGGCGCTAGGCTTGCTGGCGAGGTACTCAGCGATGGACTTGCGGGGCGTAGCGAGGAAGGTGCTCCCCTTTGTAAGGACTACGCTGCGATACGGCTCGGGATCCTGTGACTCTGAGTCGAGGCCGTAGTCGGTGGCAAGGGTATGTAGGAATGCGCGCTGGCTTGACTTCATTGGTGGGAAGGCAAGGCGCTTGGAGGTAGGGGTATCAGCAAATGACCGGTACTTGGTTTCGATGGCGCTGGCGAATTTCTTGTCGCGGTTGTAGAAGAAAAGGGTCTCTTCGGAGTAGGGAGGCGCGGCGGAGGCGTCGCGGTCGGGGTCGAGAGCGAGAGCGAGAGCGAGGCGGCGGCTACGGCAGGCGTCGGTACACTTGAACTCCTTTTTGGAGCCGGTAGGGTTGGCTTTGGTGGCGCCGCATTTGATGTCTTGCTTGAGGCCGCCGCAAGGGCACTTCAGAGTGAGAATTGCGGGGCAAGGCTTGACTTCGGAGCATTGGAAGGGGGCATGGCAGGCGTCGAGGCAGGGGTGCCCGCAGACTGACTTTGGCTTTCCGCATTGCTGCTTACAGGGCTCGTCGCATTGGCCGCCCTTGTGGCAGGTCTTGTGGCAAAGGTGGGAACCACAGGAAAGCTTCTTGCCGCACTCTGTCCCGCAAGAGACCGCATCCCTCCAGCATGGGATCGACTTTACAGACTTCTTTCCACAGAGACAGACCTTCTCCACGAGGTACGGACACTTGGGACAATTCTCCTCATCAGGGTGACATGGATGAGAAACCGCCGGGTGATTGCAGTCCTTGGCCCTTGTGCACTGATGCTTACAGGCCGGCGGCTTAGCCCCGCAAGGAATCGGGGCAGGAGTAACTGTACGCCCGCAGTTACAGCTCAGATCCTCAAAGCTAGCCTCCAGGCAGTTTCCACACTGCCCACGATGGCACAACATAGGACAGGTATGAGTCCCACATTTCAGCAATCTCCCACAGGGCCGAGTGCAGATATGCTCCGGCTCAACCACCTCGTCGTTTGAACCGGAAGCAAGTCTCTTCTTCTTTGAAGACAGCCTCTCCAGGGCTTTCGCCTCTCCCGAACAACACTTATCACCACACTCGTGCCTGCCGCAGTTCAAAGCTGCTTTGCAGGTGCACATGCATTGCGGAGGCTCTCCTTCTTCGCCTTGATGACAGAGACTGGACGAGGAAGTCTTCCCGCAGCGGCATGTAATAGACACATGTTGCAGGCACATGCCGCAATCTCCGTCGTGACAAGTCCTTTGGCATTGATGTCCACACTTGAGTGTCTTGTGGCAGATCTTTCCACATGTTGGAATAGGATCTTCACATGATTGCCTTGGTGTAGAGAGAAGCTCATTGATATTAGTTTTGCCACAAGAACAGAACTTGACAACATCCGGGGATAGAGCGCAATGCGCAGGAAGGACATCTTGAGCGTGACAGGTTTTCCGGCAGCGATGTACACCGCAGTCAAATGGCCTAAGGTTGTCAGTATGTCAAACTAAAAATCCAATAAAAACAAAGAGAAATTTAACTTACCTGTCACAAATCCTGTCACAGTCCCAATATCCCTCCCATTGAGTAACCCCCTCCTCCCCTCCTTCAAAACTAAGCATTGCTTCCTTTCTATCACAGCACTTTATATCCTTTATACTGTCCCCGCAATAGCACCTCAACTCCGACTCCACCTGGCAAGCCCCACACGTCCCTGGATGACACATCTTCGGGCAAGTATGTTCGCCGCAGGGCATAAAATCGTCACACGGCTTCTGACAGCTCCAGCCCTCTTCGTAGTTAGTGTCAAGACACCTCCTCTGAGACGTCTCACTCCCACAGTAACACTTCTTGACCGGCCCAATCGCAGTACAACGCGGACAAGGCCCAGCATGGCACTGAAGATCACAAGCATGGGGACAATTCTTCGGTGAAGTGCGTGCCTTGCCGCATGTTTGCCCACAGCTATAACCCGGCCCAGTCAGCTAAAAAAAAAAAAAAACAGAAAACGCCCAGAGAACGCAGTCCTACCTGTGTGGTGGGATATTCTTGGTAACCTCCGGCTGCACCGTCTTCTCGCACCAGCAGGTGTACATATCCGGAACCTCTTCCCCCGGATTATTACAAGCAGGGCACTTCCACCTCCTCCTTGGCGGCTCCGCATTCTCATCAGAGCTCCTCGGTGGCGGCTGGTCAAGCCCCTGCTTTGCCCACTTCGTGATGCAGTGCAAATGGAATACCGCCCAGCAGCACTTGCAGTTCCAGACCTTCGACTTCCTGTTCAGTCCACCGTAGCAAACCATACACTCATATGCCCCGCTAGAAATCTCCTTGTGTATCCTTGTCCCGATATCGTCGGAATCTTTGACAATGTTGGCATGAACTCTCATATTCTTGATAAGGGGTAACTTCTCACCATCCGGTTTATACAGCTCCTCCATCTGCTGCTTCCGCTTGTCCTTATTACTGTTCGTTGCTTTTTTGTTATTCGTTTTCGGCCCCGCCGCCGCCGAGCCCGAAGATTGAGGTCCGCCCCATTCAGCCTGCGGTAGCATCGACGGGTTGAATTTCGCCATGCCACGCAGATGCGGTGGGACCTTCTCTGTCGGCTCGAATGTCGCAGCGTCTGCTCTGAGCTTCCCCTTCTCCGGCTGGTCGTCTGCTGTGTCATCAGTCAATTTGCCACCAAACGTCCTGGCTGGCGGAACCACACGGGTATCCTTTGAACGCTCGCCATCCGGCGTACCGGCCCGTGGTGGGCTGGGTTTCGGCCCTTCCGGCGTTAGATTCGCACCAAACCGGCGTTGCGGCTGCTGGCGGCGCCGTTGGTTGGGTGGAGAGCCCCCGAGTGCGTCTCCGAGTGTGTGGCTTCCATGGGGCAGGAAGGCCTGTCGCTGACGGCTTTCGGCCCTGGTCTCCCGCTCTTTGCCCTTACGTCTCCCGCCAGCCTGTCGAGGCCCAGTCGGCGGTTCATCGGGCCTCCCAGCCGGCCTCGGTCCACTCGTTGCTCCAGGTGAAGGCTGTTGCTGGTTATCAGCCGGCAATCCCTGCGCATCTCCAGCGCTCACCGCATTTCGCGCAATACCACTGCCCTTCTGCTGCCTCGAGGCGCTCTCCTCCCTATGCGACTCCACCAGCGCCTGAACCTTTTCCACACCACTCAGCTGTCTGGGCGCGGCCACACTCGAGCCACCACTTGTCGAACCCGCCCCCTCACCAGGCGCAGCCTGAGGGGCACTACTTGACGCCTCCGCCTCCGATACTGGCGTCGCACTCCCCGACGACGCCTCCGAGTTCCTTCCTCTGCCACGTCCTCTGCCCGCCCTGTTCCGTCCCGCCCGCCCGCGGCGGTCCCCTTCTGGTTTCTGTGAATTTGCAGAACTCTCTGGTGCCCCGTCCTGGGGCTGTTGGCGTGAGGACTGTGGCGGGGGTGGTGCGGCGCCGCCGCGCCGGCCCATGTTGTAGAATGCTACTCGGCCACGGGGGCGGCCACCTCGAGATGCGCCTTGATCTTCTGAGGGAGGCAAGGGCAAGGATGGGTCGATGGTGGCCATTGAAGTTGTGTTGGGAGTAGAAGTTGTGTTTAGTGATGGGGTGGCCAATGTGGCGGTAGTAATGAGTGGATTAGTGCTTGGTGTATTGGTCAGAGTGAGAGAGTGGAAAGAAAGAAACGAAATGTGAAAGATGGAAAAGATTATAAGAGAATAGTGGTGATAGTAGTGGTGTAGATAGGATTCCTCTCTGCGCAGTGCGAATCAGTGGCTTGACGATTTGATTTACGCAGCGAGATGCAATGCAGTGCCTTTATAAGTAGGGCAGATGGTGAAGTTGGGGGGGAGAGAGAGAGAGAATGGGAGAAAGGGAGAAAGAGAGAAGGGGGGGGGGGGTGAAGATGTCGATGGATAGAAAGAGAGAAGAAGGACGATGATTTGAGCAGAACAGACTCGTAGTATGTAGAGCCTGTGCTGTACCCTGTCTGTATGTAAAGTGTGTACCACCACACGGATGACACATCTCGTATCTTATGCAGTACAGTATGCATAGGTTATGCATACATTATGCATATATTACCCTTCTTTTAGCCCTACCCGCCTCGGCGTTTAATTCCGGCTTTAATTTTCTTTTTCTTCTTACCGCGCTATGGCTCACCCCGCCCCACTTCCCCACTCCCCTTCACTGATTGGCTGGGATTCAAAGTCTGGTTACTAATAATTCTCTAGAGCTTTGAGCTCTCCCTCAGGCGTCCGAGCAGCAGCAGTAAGAGTCATCGAGGGACATTGCTCACAGCTCACTACACTCAGGTAAGTACTGCATGTAGTTAACATACAATACTGCAATGACTGCTCCCCCGTTCCAAGAGAGATTAGAGGCCGTGGAACCGAACCTGGATACCCATCGATCGGTGATAACCAACGTTAACTGCAACGGTGGTATGTTGTTACAACATTCCTTATGTACGTACTACTGCATACTTCTGGGGGGCGGAGCATATTAACAGTCACTGACGTACAAGATAGGGGACTATGTATGTCTAAGAAGAATGGAGGGAATACCTATGCGCTTATTGGAGCCCAGGACTAAGCTTTTCTGCGTATGTACCTACCTGGCTTGTGTAGCCCGTCGGGTGCTCACGCGTGATTGGCACCGGTGTTTCTTTATTCCAGGGCAATCTATGTAACAAACCCCTCGGAAGCTGCTGAACTTAGCTCTAGGAAAACACCGCACCTAAACTCACCACGTCTTTAAACTCTAAAGTCTGGTGTGATCACCACCAGATCCTGTGCCTCACAAGAACATTATTTGGAGTTACGGCGGTGAAGAGGTGGTGTTTATGGCAAGGGGCAATATAGGGGGGTAGAGGGGCAAGGCCCAAAAACCCAATCATTGCGTTTCATGGGCCGCCCCTCTGTTACAGCCAGACAGAGCATAAACCAGGTACCACTGCCACACGAAGAGCCGTTACTATATGCCGTCGGCCGTATCCGCGCGCGACTCTACGGAACCCATGATCACTACAGCAGAAGCTTTCTATAATGGTACGCTCGGGGCCGAGGTTTTATACCCTTATAGCGAGATTGCCCTTATATAGATCTAGAGGGTACCACAAAAGAAAGAGTACCAAAGAATAGCACCCTTATAGAGAGATCACCTTGCATATCTACAAGCCGGGAAGCAGGCGTCTGATCAATGATCCACCGCTAGTCCCACCCACGTCGGTCCAAGCACGCACTCCCATGAACCTGAGCCCTCCGACCCCAACTACACCAAAACCCCGCCCAAAACACTATAGCCCGGGCCCTACTCCCGCATGCAACCCCCACACAGGGTAAGGGGGAAAGGAGAGCAACCCCGAAGGCGGTAAGCTTTTCGAACCCCGCATGTAAAGAACTGCCTGGAAGCAAACCACTGTTATCCTGCAGCATGCTAGCACCCCAGGGGGTAGACATCCCAGCCACAGGTCCTGCAAGCCATGAACAGTGCACGCACGCATTGTAGAGGACGAACACTACCAGACGAATTGTACGTGATTAACATGGATTGCGTGTTTATTTACTTATGGTTCCTGCTAGCTAGCGCAGCTTCAATAATCAGTTAACCGGGTAAGTAGTAGGACTGGAGATAATTTATACATTATCTAGAGCTAGCTATATAAACATAGTGATTACTGTCCTCGGGGGTGCTGCTGGCCTGCCTGGGGTCCTGGAGATATGCTTGGGCACCTACTCGCTCGCCCACCTGCCTAGATACAAGCACCTGCCCACCAGACCTACCTGCCCAGCTGCCCGCCGCCCTCCCTACCGCCTGCGGGCCTATCGACATACCAGCCAGCCTGCCTTAACCCCTATACCCACCCCGCCAGACCCGCCAACAAGAACCCGGAAACAGCGCCGCCCCAACCAGCAACGAGTGATAATCGGTGACTAAGAGAATTATTTCCCACCCAACCACTGGATGACCCCACTCGACCATCTCGCTCCTAGTGACATTTGGGGCCTAGTCCTTCGGGCGGCCACGAGGCTAGCTTGCTTGCTGCCCCAGAGTTCTCAATGAATGCATGCGACCCCCCTCCCGAGCACAGAAGTGCCTGTATGAAGCCCGAAGTGTGTTTATGAATGCTCGGAGGAATGGTACACAACTCGATACCATTGTGAAAGGGGAAAGGGGGGGGTTGAAGGCTGATCCGGGGGTTATTTATTGGGTTTTGTGGGGTCTTCATGGTGGGCTCGGGGATATAGGGTTTGTGTATACCGTAGAGAAGCGCCTATCCCCCGCTCTATCTATTCCCATCATTGTTTGGGATGTGAAGACCGACAAACATAGATAGATAAAATAGCAAAAGATTTTTTTTTTTTTTTAATAATTATCGCGACTGTATTGTTAATCTATTATACTACATGTAGTTTAGTTTAGTTGGTGGTGGTGTTGACTCATTATGTTC
The DNA here is from genome assembly GCA_024713865.1 of Morchella sp. 2016-72. NCBI lineage: Eukaryota > Fungi > Ascomycota > Pezizomycetes > Pezizales > Morchellaceae > Morchella > Morchella sp. 2016-72. Next base: position 366,956 of record JAMJEY010000009.1, read on the forward strand.
ATAACAATCATTGACACACGATAATCAAACCCCCACCCCCCAAAACCTCACCTCATCCCACCGCATCTATATAACCACCGGCACCCACCCTTCTATCTCCATCTCTACAACCCTACCCCAACCACATATCTACCAAGCATTCATTCTTTAACCGCATCGCTATTTACCCCACAATGATATCCACTTTACCAATAAATTACACAAAAAGAAGTTTTCATCAAAAAAAAAGGGGGGGGAGAAAAAGGGGGGAAAAACGCCGGTCCAACCATAAAGAAAAAGATCCCCACATCCTCGCAATGCACCCAAAAGTCCTCTCCCCTACACACGCGCACGGCTAGATTTACAACATCCTATCGTCCGTCGTCCTCCTAATCATTGTTCTCCGCCTCCCCACCCACACCTCCTCCAACTGGCTAACCAAGCTTGGGTTCACAAATAGCCCTCCGCGCTCGCGACGCTCATCTAGAGTCCCCTCGTGCTCGCGACGCTCGAGCAGAGCCTCCTGGGATAGGCGGCCAGCTATTCCGTCGCCGCGGAACACATCATCTTCGTCATCAATGCTCTGATTGACATCGACCTCGGCGGGCTCACGAATGGCGTGAAGCGCAATAAAGGAGTTGAGTTTACCCCAGTCCGCCTCCCAGCGGTACATCCAGAAAACGTTTCCGACAATCAGGGGTGCGACCAAGGCGCTGCGGACGAACGCGCCTTGCGATGCGAGGAAGCCGGCCATGGCGAGCTGGAAGATGATGAGTCCGATGACGACACGATAAAATATTATTGACCATGCCTGTCCTGTGCTGTGCTGCGGGTGATCCATGGCGTACAGGAGCTGGTATTTATAGGTGAAGTACCCGATGACGAAGTATAAGAAGCCAAAAAATAGGATCAATCTTCCGCGGGGAAGTATACTATAAACAAATGTGATGATCAACACCAAGATCGGTTGGGGGAGAAAGAACCCGTATGAGAACACCGGTGGTCGGTTGAGCTCTGCGTGTTGGCGGGGGCTCTTTGCGATAAGCTTGGTGATGGGGTATAGCGCCACTGTGCCAAACTCGAGGAGGCGGAAGGGAAACATTCCAATTCCCTGAAGAATAATTAGGTTGACATAAAACGCGGCAAGACCGTTAAGAGAGCCGGCAAGTGCATAGGCAATACGGGTGGTATCGCCGAGCGAGCCTTTGAGTTCGTCCCAGAGTTTTTCAAAAGTGAGGGCAGTGCCAAGAACGGTAAACGCGATAAACAAGTTGAAAAAGGTGAAGAAGAAGTTCTTCGAAATAACTGAGAGTTCAAGCTCGGCTATCGATATAAAAGCCTGATACGTTGACAGCCCTAGGAATTCAAATATATTAACGCACAGGCGATCACTCGCAGAAGGGGGGAATACAAACATTCATAAAAGTACGGAACCGCAACATTAAGAAGGGTCAACGCGAGGGTAGGTAGGAACGCCTGCACCAAGGACTTGACCCATTCACTTTTCTCCAATACTGCTGCCAACCATGGCCAAACCTTTTGGATATCGGCAATGTTCAAAAGTGCAGCCAGCCCAGTAACCGGAATGAGCCAGATGATACTCAAAATACTAACAAAAACACTTATACCCCAACTCCTTACCACGCGCTGCAGACGGGACATATAGGTGTTCCGCCATATAATTGAATCAGGGGCAGGTGCTTGGTATGCAAGCAATGTCCCGAAACGGGGATCTAAAACAGCCTGGATGGCGACCTGTGCAGAGGCTGTTGAGGACATGGTTACAAACGCGATTGGGACCGGTTTGTACGTTTGCTTTCTGGCAACCATAATCTTTTCATCGAGAGTTTGAAGAAGCGCCGTATAATGGTCAATCGAGTCTACGGTTTTAATATGCATCTTAAGTGGGCCATAGCGAAAGTTATGCATCGGCCTATTTGTCTTATGCGAATGTGGGCCGTTTCCTTGGTGTGCCAACAACGGTGTGTGATCACTATCCATGCTACCTGGGGTTGAAGTTGCAGTCGGGAGTTCATCCGGATCGCTGTACACCGTTCTTCGGAACCCATAATAGCTTGTATAAGCTGCCTCCAAACTCCTCAAAGCCTTATCCCTTTGTTCCATCAACTTATCCAACTCCAACCAATTCCGACAGATTGTGACTGATTCGACTTTACCGATGTTGAGCTCATCAATATATTGGCGTAGGGCGCTTTCGGACTGAAGTTCCGGGGGTACCCCAGAAAGACGAATAGTCCTGTCGGTGATCGTCACTTGGCCACCAAGGTATTTCTGGCGTACCGCAATGACCTTCTTGGTGGCATCAACTAGGAGGTAAGTTGCAAGACCTGTAAAGATGTAGATGAAAAACACGTATGCCCAGAGATATGGCCCATCCAGCTTCTTCGGCTTTCCCTCATCCGGATGTCGGGTATTATTAAGGACCCACATCGGGAGGGACGAGAACTTGATCTTTGAGCCATCATAGTAGTATTGGATCGGAAGCAAAACTGTGAATGCGAGGATGGTAGCCAGACCAGTGAACCGGATCGCCATCTTAAAGAACGCCAAGAAAACATAAGCATCCAAACCCGCAGTTGCGAGTACCTCATCATCAGTGATTTCCCATAGGGCCGGAATCCAACCGAACAGTGTCTTTGGCAGGTCAGGAAGTATCGATGCTACACCATCTCTTGTGAGTTTCATGTCCATGCAAAGAGCACGTGGACAGTATCAACATACCACTGTAAACCTGCTTTTTGCGCGCCGCATATAACGTTGACCATCGTGGACGCAAAATGCAGAAAGCAATAAAAGCGCCGATCCCAAAGGTTAATGAGATGGCGAGCTGTGTTGGAAGATCCTTTGCGCCTGTTGTTGCGAATGGCGTTCTGTTAGGAACCTTTGGGCGCATAGAATACATATCAAACGGAGGTTTTGGGGGGGTGGTAGAGGGACTCGATAACAGAGTAGAAAGAAAAGGGAGAGCAACATACGAGTTAGGTTCGCAGGGTCTCTAATATCAGTGTCGTTCTTTAGGAAAACGGGGGTTTGGATTTGGTACTCCATGGCTGCCCATCCACTGCCCCGAGCAGTTTTCGTAAGTAGAAGGAGGGATGGTAGTTTAGAGTATAGTTTTAGTATGGAACTAGTAGTCCGGTGTTGTTAGGTAGTAGAATGGAACCGCGAAGTTTGGATCGGTCTTTTTTCTCTCTCTCTCTCTCTCTCGGAGGTCTACTGGGGGGGGGCGGTGGTTGGGGCAGACTGGTTGGCTAGTTAACCTGGTTGGTTGGCTGAAATGCGAGTCTGGTCCGTCTGTCGCGTAACAGCTGGCAACCCACGCCAAGTTCTTCGTGACGACATACTGCGGTGGGTGGCACTAGTCGGGGGTTGTCAGGTACAAGCGATTCCCGACGACAACTGCGGTTTCTTCGACTACTAAAACGCTTCCCCACGTTCTAAATCTCAAATCGGCCCTGCCTCTCATTGGCGACTTCCCCTCTATCCTTAACGGCCCATCGGTATATATGTATCAGAACCCCTCTTCGGCAAACAAAAAACGGTGGAGTTGGCCATCTGCTCGAGAAATTAAAACGTTGATTATTATTTTTTTTTTTCCTGTTAATGTGACCCCCGCAATAGCTGCTCTACACCACACGCACTCTAGCAAGTGGTCTCAGCGGAAGTTGGCTCTTCCGGAAAACATGGTCTGGTTTGCTATCGACACTGACATGATAAAAAAATCCTGTTACGAAACTACGCCTTAAAACCTTTCCTTGCAAGTGACGCCCCCCCCCTCCATATCATACTATAGACTAATAGTAACAGTAATAGTAGGTACTTTCGGCTACATGTAGAGCGCTACATCCTGCACACCTATCCACATGTAGGCATTCTACCAGATAGACAGATAGAACGCAAACTCTACGCTAGGCTTGGGATAGGAGACCCAGGTCTTAAGAAGACTTTATCTCCACCATATCCTTGTTGTCCGACATGGGAACGAAGCCTGCTCGTTTGACGAAACAATTTCCAGGCATCTCTCCGGCCCCGGGCGGACTGATTCGAGTATGTTTGAGGTGGATTTCAATACGTATACCACAATATATGAGAGCTCTCAAACCCCCTACGGTTACCCTACCTCCAGTCAGCCATCACTCTCCAGCTCACCGTCACCACCAAAAAAAATAATAAATAATTTACTACAGGAAATTTGTAATATTACAATCTATATCAGTTCAAATATATATGACCGCAGAAAGTGCATGCAACTGATAAGGCTTGATAGGCTCTCAAGATCACAAGCTGTGCACTAGAGGAATCATTTTTATTGATATTTACATAACTCGGGTAAACTTATGTGGTTTGCCATTCTAACCCTAGCCCTCGCTCCAATCTAGAGATGTATGTAAAAGTTGCCCTGCATAGAACCACATATACATAGAGTACAGATGGCATAAACCAATTTTGCGTAAGACGTCAAAAAACAAAATCCGCCGCACTCTATTTTGCAAGGGTAGCCACCTGCAGAAAGGATCTTCCAGGTTGTCGGTGTAGATAATATCACGGCTTTAGCGCGCTGTCAAAAGCACATTCCTGGCGCCTGGATCGTAGGAAATTACCCTATTGTTGACTCCAGCAATAGGGGTTTGCGCAAACAATCTCAGACCTACATGTATTCCCCGTTTTTAGTCGACGTCGCCGAAGCTTCCGCGCAACCCTTCTAGGTCTATATATACCTACCCCATGTTATTACGTTACATTTCCTAACTTAGAAACATCCTGGACAGGGTAGATACTTAGACTCCAAATCAGTGCCAAGAACAATAAATTAGCAAGATATAACGAACTACCATCTTCCTATAAATACTTTGGGGCAGGATAGAACTCGGATTTTCATTTCCATGTATACCCCAATAACGGCTTTTGAAGATGATTTCGTATGGTGAGTCTTAAGACGCCCTAGTAACCCGGGTAATGTATGGTCGTCACCTGTAATGTGAGAGACGGCTCTACTTATTGGAATCCGGTGCCACATCGTTTTGATTTTTAGTGCGAGACTTTGCCAAGAATACATCCTTCTTAGGATTTAACTAACTTATCAGACTAGAGTAGACGGGTGTAGTAAGCTATAAGGCAGCTTATAGTCACCTTAAAGAATTGACCCCATGATGCCCGAGACACTCTCTGTAGAACAGTGCCCATATATAGTAATCCGAGGGGGAATGTCGAACTGCGGGAAATAGTAAGCTCAAGAAGCTCAAGAAGCTCAAGAAGTATCTACTGAAGAAAGGTACACCGCCGGCAGAGAAGGTCGTACATAGGCACATAATATCGCGAAAGATTAGACCAAATCCTGAATCACACCTACATAGGTCAGATGCTTTGCTTGACATCTCTTAAGTCTCTCCAATCCCGGGAGGCCGGGCACTCCGAATATGCTGCACACCCACATCCTTTCCAGTATCATGGGAGCCCGAGACGAAACAATACTCGCGGGCAGTTGCATTAGGGGCGCTAGATCTGACGATCATGGTACCCGAAGACCCAGGAATATGCGGCATGGTACCCGTAGCATTGGTCTCGCCAAACTATTCTGTTAGGTAGTCGGAATTATACCGTTTTTTGTCTTTGGCGCGCGCCGGGGTTGGCCTGGTTCTGTTCCCCACGCTAGCTGTATTGAAGAGAGCTATTTTCCAAACTGCCTATGCTGGTCCATTCCCGTGGGATATGGGTGTTGCATTGTTGGTTTTGTGGGTTGATATTCGGGTTCCTGTGACTTTGGTTTGATATGTGTGAGTACAGGCATGTCTCTCATAGTGAGATGGAATAACCCAAGCTGTCTCGGGCAAATATGTTGGGTTGAATCCCGAGACAAATCTTAACCATGGCTCACTCATGCAAATAACTCCAAAAACTAAGATAGTATTTAAAGCACTAATGCTTATGGTCACGATGAATCATCTCACTTGGTTCAAGGAAAGTTCCTTCAAAGTAGGGGGATCACTAAAGGAACTGGGGCGTCACGAGGTGATCTAAATGTATCGCGATCAGTAATTTAGGAGCCTGTCTGAGTCTCCATATTAACGTACCCCCAAATACTAGACGTCACGGCTATCTTGTCGGGTCTCAGTAATTAGGTTGACTAGGCGTCCCTCAAATATCAATTATCACTACCATTGACGTCTTGATGTTTCAATGTTTAAATCCTCAAAATGAGCCCAAGATTAACATAAGATTAGCGCCCACCGCAGCCAATTATATCACTGCCTTCTCAACTTCATACCACGTGGTCGCAAAACCCAACAAAAAATACTAGGAACGAGGAAGTCGGACCCTCCCCACGTGCAGGAAATTCCCTATTCCTAATGAACGATACGGAATAATTCCGTGACTAATGAGTACTATCCCGAGGCCGCGGAATGCTAATTTCATTCCGATGTCGGACACCCGGAAGTTTCCAGTTATATAATTATCCGCATCTGTCACCACTAGTGAGCGTTGCCGAATGTCAATTGTTTGACCCGGGAATCCGCATAAACACGAATGGTATTGTATGGTGACAAACACCGCATATTGAATATGTCCGAAATTAGGGTGATTATACACACAAGTTAGTACCCATCTCAATGTTAAATGCTGCTTGTTTGTTTGACATGCCGGAAGTGTTGATGACGATAACCCGCTATCAATCACGATAACTCAAACATATTCCTCATATTCCTCGTTTTACAAAGGCCAGGTGAGGAATGACATTAGCCTTGTTCGGCATGCTCCCTGCAGTATTTGTCGATCATGTTGGATCTATTTTTGCAGAAATGGAATCAGACGAGTAATTGCTTTTCCCGAGTTAAAAATGATTCTATTGATGTCTTAGATTCCATCTAAGCCACCTTGCTTCCCCGGATTATAGAATAGACCTCTAACTATCGGGTTTTCTAGAAGGAAGAATTATATTTAAGGTTCCTATATTCTGAGGATTTTCGATTCGTGCAAAGTAAAAACGTCTGGTGTATAGATATTATGTGGATGCTTGAGTACTAGGCGCGTGGAGAGGACCGCAGTTTATAGACTTCAGATGAAATTGGCGCATTGGCCCGTTGCACTATCTGCACTGTCACAAACAAGCTCGAGGAATGTTTAGCCTTTCTAGGGCTCCGGTAAGAGGTTGGGGTGGTTAGGTACCATTTAACAGTGTTTCCTTACGCCGCAATTGGAAAAGCCACAGAAGTGAGATTTCATGCACCAAGTAGGAATGTCCTTGTAAAGTTATATCGCATTAACGCCCCAACCACGGCTCAGTATATTCAGGCACCGATTTTCACCTCGCCCGAGCCGCATTTGCCTTACTGGACGGTGTCAGCCATCTCAACAGCTGCAACATCTCAATCCAATTTTGGGCAAACGTTTCGTCATAATATAAGCAAGAAAGAGCGGCGGTAGTGGCACACGAAGTGGCATCCCCACTCTATCTCAGGATTATCGGTAGCTCCAGGTTTTGAATAGAAAGCGTTGTAGGAAAGCAAAAGATGAGTTTCTTGGCTTGCAAGGGTCGCAAGTGCCCCTGGACTTGCCCTCATCTAGCCAAGCGCCGCCTGCAGGGAACCCAACCCCAGTTGAGGGGAAGAAAGGATTCCAACTTCTTGGGAAAAAGGAAAGATCTCTCGAGGAGAAGGTGATATCTTATTTTCAGCTCTTTCACTTAGAGTGGGCGCATCTGAATGGAAGAAATCAAATCTCCGAGGGTACCTATATGGTTGTCTTCGCGGGGGCCGCGCGTGGGCACCGCCGCTGTTGCCAAAAAGCTGATGCTGACCCTGTGGCTTCTGCAGCAGGTACGCCATAGAAGAGGAGGGATTCGGTATTGGCCGCGCAAGTCTGATGTTTGGAGGATCGTGTAGGGCAGCAGGTAGAGTATCATCGGCTGGTGTTCCGTTCCCCGCACTTGTTCCTGGACCTGAACTTTTTTTTTTTTTTTTTTTTTATTTTTTCTTTCGCGGATCAGTGCAAAAGGGAGCTTCCTTGTTTCGAAAGTTCTTTATCCACTCCGGAGGGCGGTGTTTTGTGTACCTGAACTCTTATTTTTGACCTGACTTGCAAGGTGTTTTACAAACAGGAGCCTCACACGAAAGCACCAAATTCATGCGAAGGCTTCTATATTTCGTATATACATATATGGCACATAGATTGTAGTACTCTATTAGAGAGCATAGTAGAGTAAAAGGGTACATACATGTACTTTATATACGATCCCACCAGATGCCTCATGTACTGTAGTATGCTAACTTAACCTGCGGCTCGAGTCCCGGGTGCACGCTGCTGTAGAACTCTTGATATCCTCGCTCCTTCGCTTCAGTCCTCCACATAGTGTTGAGAGGAGGGGGGGGGGGGGGGGCCACGGATTCTTCTGTCCTTTCAGATCACCTCATCTTTCGTCTTTCATCATCTCTCTTCTCAACTGAGGCTACTCCCTATTCTATCCACACTTGCCCACGCCCCTCGTCTACATAGACTCCAGTAATTCTCTTGTGGGGTACTTTTTTTTTTTTCTTTCAATCGTTTCTTCCGTACATATATACACCCACCTACATTACCCCTTTGTGTCCACTGCTGAGAGCATCTCTGCAGCCACTATCTGCCCAGCTCACATAGCTCTCATTGCCTCCCATCGTGCCAGTACATACTATTACGCTTTCGGAGGCCCTAACTTGTTAGAGGGCGCCTTCCTCTCTCGCTTCCCCCTTCCCACCCACCCAAACAGCCGGAATGCAATTGAAACAACGAGACTGACAACCACCTCCGTATCCCACTCTCTGCTATTGACACTCAAATTCCATGTGTACAGATCTTCAGGACTCCTTCCCATTCTTTGCCTAGATCGCACTTTCACACACTCTATAGTTCCTACTCTACCAGCTCCATTCAACTTAAGCCCCTCCGCTCCCTCCCCAACCCTCCCCCACACAACGACCAACTACAGCTACGGTTACTCTCCCCAGCATTCATAACAAGCAGCTACCTTACTGCAAGGCTTGAGCATAATCCAAACTTGATCGACGACTTCTGGTCCACTCGTGAACAGCTCCCACACACACACTCAAGAGGAGACCAAGAGAAGAAAACACAAAGAATTACGCAAGGGGCCCACATCCAAAACCCTGACCTCCGTCAACTGCATCCAGCCAGGGGTGTTCCTCGTTCCAATCGTCCACTTTCTTGATCGGGATCAGTCAGAATTGCAAAGGAATTTTTTGATAATATTTTTGTCGTTTTTTTCTTGCGTTTGAGCTATTTGCTCGAGAGAGCGTGGTTCCTATCATGGGCAAAAAAGACCCTAAAACAGCCTACATGACAAACGGGACCAGTACAACAGGCAACAAGAAGACCCATGAAGGTCACAGGACAACAGCCGCAACGCTCGCGAAAGTAGCTGCGGCTCAGGAGGAAGTCAATCAATCCCTCGAACCCCTTGGAAGGACTGAACAACAACCACCAAAGGCTCCACCGAAGGATTTGAAGAAGCTTCTCAAAGGACAGCAGCCACCTTTTGGAGGAAGATTAAACATGTCCCCAGGTGCCGCACAAACAGCGACAGCTATTCAACGGATCGCCGAGAATGGGGCCCCACCGTTAAAGCTTAGTACTAATTCTTCTGGTTACTCGTCAAAGCCGCGTAAAGGGAACTCAAAGTCGAAATCAGCTTCCAAGTCGTCGACATCCTTAACTTCGGTCTCTCCATCCACAGCCAGACACCATTCATCTCCGTCATCGCCCGGATCCGAGAACGCCCCTCCCCTCCCCCAGCGGCCCCATCCGCAACGCTCCTCCTCCGCTGAGGGTGCCAGCTTGCTTAGTATTGTCAAGAAGGGAAAGGAGCAAATCCAATCAGATGGATCAAAAGTCGCGAAGTTCTTCGGCAAGAAATCTCATGAGGCCTGGGACAAGATTAAGAAACAGAAGGAAAAGGAGTCGAAATCGCAGAAATCTATTGGTGAAAAGAGAGACACGAGCAATGACATCGATGTCTTTGGAATGGATTTGAAGGATGCGGTTCTGAAAACTAGAGTTGTGAGTGATAGGAAGATGGTCGGCGATGGTGCATATTGGATGCCCGCTCTGGCTTATAGGTGTTTACAGTACGTATTTATCGATCTTGAAGGTTTCCAATTGAGAAATTATGTTAACAGTAAACAAATTTTAGATATCTTAATGTTCACGGACCACACGAGTTGGGGATTTACCGGATATCCGGGAGCACATCTGTTGTGGATGAGCTGAGGGCGGACTTCAAGATCCGTATGTTTAGACCCCACCAAACCTTTCTAACTCTTCTTGATCTAGCGGCTGATCTCCATCTCAGACCACGATATCGATCTTTTTGATAACCCCCCGGATGATCTCCATACAGTCTCATCTTTATTGAAGGGTTGGTTTAGGTCCTTACCTGAGGCTATTCTCCCCAATGATGTCCAGAAGCGTGTCTACGAAAAATGTAAGGATGTAACAGATGCTGTGAAACCACCACAAGCCTTTGTTGAGGAGCTATCAAACCTCCCACCATATGTAAGAACCATCCGCTATTAATATTTCATCGCGAAGGGGGAAGCTCACTCAAGTTCCAGAACTACTACCTCCTTCATCACCTCTTCTCACATTTGAGCGCAATCTGCGGCGCTTCAGATGTGAACAAGATGGGTCTTGCCAATCTTGGCATGATATTCTGCTCAACCCTTCGAATCGATCGATTTTGCTTCAACTGGCTAGTCAATAGCTGGTCTGACTGTTGGGCGGGCTGCTTGACTGAGGAAGAGGAATATGAAAGGACTCTTCCGCCGCCACCACGCCGCAACCCTTCAATTACGTCGTCGGCTTCTCATAATTACAACCGTTACAATCAGTCCTCGCCCATCCCCTCAGAACCTAGATCAAGGTCTGCTGGACGTGCCGATACCATGCCTAATAACAGCGTAGATCGTTGGCCATCAAATGGGTCGAGCAATCGTCAGATTTCTAACAAATCCCCCGTACTATCATCAGGTCGGAGTAGATCTGCAAGCAAAGCTGGTACGGACCGTCTGGTAGAGGCCGACAAGGATCCGGAACGGGATTTCCGGAGACGGGGGGGTCAAGATCTGGCGATGTCTCGCGAGAGGTCAAAAGAAACTCAGCGATCTAAAACGGACCTATCTGACGAGGATTGGAAAGATGCTCCAGAAAACCCCCAACCTTCATGTACACCGACCCCACCCCCGTCTGTGACTCGCTACCCAACTCCCCCTGTAAACGCCAAGAAGGAAAGGCCAAGGGCAAGGTCACCGGAGGGTTCAAGAAGCGCTATCAATAAGCAAGACATTGACGAGTTGAGTAAATTTACTCCTCGAAAGAAGGATAACGGCGAGGTGAATAACCTTCGCATCGAAACGAATACCAATTATCAACCCCCTAGATCGCCGGCTGGAAAATCACCAAGTGGAAAGTTTTCAATTCATAGCAATCAGTCTGATCAACTCAGTTTGAACGTGGAGACAGGATGTACCCCAAGAGGTAGCATCAGCAGCGAGCACGAGCGCAATGGGAAGAACTCGGAAAAGAACTCGCCTGCAATGTTAGGAATGCCCCTACCGAGGATTGAACCAATCAGCCCTATGTTAAAGGAGGGAGGAATGCTTTGAACTGCATAGGAGGTTTCTGAGGGTTGCTTAGCTCTAGGATTGTTCAAATTATTATTTTTACCCTTTAGTTTCTTTTAATATGCGCTGCTTGTGGAGCTTTCACCCCTTTTTGGGTTACCATTAACCCTCTGGCAGGATTTATTAATTGGTATCTGCTTATTGTGGAATTGAAATCACCGCACTTCCCGCACTCTCTGCGTCTTTATACAGATTTTATTTTTATTTTGGATTTTCTGAGTAAGTGCTTTTTTCTTTCCTTCTTTTTTCTTTTTTTGCTCTCTTTACAACGACGGTGAACCGTTTTGGTGGCCTTTTTTTTTTCTCTCTAAAGTTTCTCGGTTGGAGTTGAGCGTAGCATTTTCAGTGCATTGTCTTTTTTTTTCTTATCCCATCAATTTCCTAGTGTTCATGGGTGATACGAGTTCCTTTCTTATCGTTCGTTCTTCCTTTTATCTGGTGTGGTCTTAAACAAGATCACTACAGAGACACGGCGGGTATAAGGGGTGGTGTACAGCTCTCGGCGGCATGTGGCGTAGACATGCATAATGTATCTTTTTGTACCGCTTTTTCTCATTACTGACTCGTCTCGCCTGTTGAACTCATTCGCTCGTTTAGAGGCATCCTATATATTCCCCCATCCATCCACTCGCTACCTACTACCTACGTCCATATTTAAAAAGTTGCTGCTTGATACATCTTTATACCATATAGGCTGCAATTGTCTAGTTTAAACCGCCCACTCTTCTTTTTCATTTCTTCGCCTTATGCGTATTTTAGAGTTTCGAGATACCCCTACTTCTGCTTGGAACAAGTCGATTGATGGAGGCTGTGGTGAGTGGGAAAGAATGAAAAATGCGGCTCGAATGAAAAGAAGGAGTTCTAATTGTGACAAATTATCTTGTGAATGCCTTGTTCCATCGTGAATTATGGGAAAGCTCCGTTTGGTCGAAAGTTTTGTGCCTAGAAACGTGAGTCCTTGGGACAAATCCAGGAACCTCTGCGGACCAAGATGCCGAGTCATGAATGGTGACCGGCAGAACAAGGCCCATCATGCAACTACGCGCAGGATACTGTCTAGTGCATGCATGTACTGGATACCAGTCTTGGGGCCTTTACATACATGTAGCTACCACTATTGCAGATTTATACTGCGGCTGTATATAGCAATGTACCATATGCGCCTCCATGTATCTCCTCCATGTATCTCTTGCCATTCGTTCTGTTCTTATTCGGTCTTGTTGTGGTGAGCTCTATATCTCCTGTTAGTACGGTCATATGCAATTTGTTGACGAACCTTCAGCCCCAGACACAATATTAGTACAGATTGAATCTAGGGAAGCCTTGTAGAAATCTACTATCACTTGTATCTAAACTTTCCATTGAAATAGTAACTAAGGGCCGGTTGCTCAAGAGGTTTGTAGAAATTTCGGCTATTGTAAATAACAACATACAGCGAAAAACTTGTTTGATTACAGCTAGTTGGATACCAGGAAATTTGAAGATACAATCCGCCCGTCACGAGTAGTAATAGTAGTAAGGTACGTGGCTCCACGAGGCATCTTCCAGCTTGACCAATTCTTCTTTGATCGCAACCACCCATTCCATCTGAACATCCTCAATCCAAAACCTTTCCGTCTTGAGATCATCTTCCATCTTTAGATACTCTTCCTTCTTCTCCGCCTCCTCCATCTTGGTATCGAGCCCTTGTTCGACTTCCGTCTCCGTCTTGATTCCGGGTTCAGCTTTAATTCTAGGCTCAATCTTGACTTTAAACTCAGCCTTGATGTCAGCTTCAGCCTTGATTTCAGGCCCAGCTCCGATTCCGGGCTTAGTTTCGGCTCTAAATTCAACCTTGATCTCAAACTCCGACTTTATTCCGAACTCAGACTTAATGTTGGGTTCAGCCTTAATCTCCACTTTAAACTCCGGTAGCTCGAAACCGTCCTCCGACCTCAACTCCCCCTTAGCCTTGGCTTCGGTAATAAGGTTATCTACTGGGGGTTGGTTTGGTTCGGGTTGTCTTTGAGGAGCCCCCAACTGTTCACGTTGTTCGGGTGTCGCCTGGTGCTGTCTAAGGTCTACCTCCAGTGATTGTTGCTCCACGTCAACTCCCTCGTGGATATCTCTCAGGCCCCCTCTGACCTGATCACGTCGACCAAGTGCCCCCTCTAGATCGTTATGTTAATTCACTTGACATCCTTTCGTTTCATAGTCGGAGAAGAGTGATACGAACCTGCAACAAGACTTTCAGCTTTCCTCCGTGCCCTCACGAGCGCACTAACTCTCGCTGCTGCTCTACACTGCAACCTTCTATGGCTGATCGCACCCATTTGGTCAAGTGAGGGTGTGAGATTCGTTGGGTTCGATAAGTGAAAAGGCTAGTTTGAAATGAAGTTGATAGAATCGATAGCTATGGGGAGAGTGGTGGGGAAACAGAAGGACGATTTGAGATACTAAATGAATTATAATATGTTTATGTACGAATGTCAGATCCTTGGCGTGGCGTGTGATCTGATGTTTTACCTGGGGTGCTTGAATTCGAAGGCTAACAGATTGTAATGTATGTAACTTTACACGTGTTTGTAAGTTCGTGCTCGTTTCGAAGGGGACATGTAAGCATGTAAACTGTTTAGTATAGCACTATGTAGCAGTATTGACCTTGATTTGGTATCGAATACATGTATCTATTGTAAATTTTGGACTATGTATGTACATGTAGCTTTATCCGGGTTGCGTTGGTCCTGAGCTCACAACACTTAATACATGTACACACAGGAAATCTTTAGACTTATACCCGCTAGTAATGCATATCAGGATACTAGTAAAATACGCGCATGTTTTCTCGCTCCTACTATTAAATCAAATGAACACGTCTTCGCTGCAAGGCTATAGCCTACCTACCTCTGAAGCCCTATCGAGTGATAATCTATGATTATTAACGTCGTCAAATTACGTCATGTGCGGGAGTGGCATCATGTATTCGCCAAAATTCCACCAGGAGCGCCCCAGGAAAGAAACTCAGAGGGTGCACCGACCTTGGCTTTCCCATATACATTGGACCGCATAAATTACAACCACAACCTTCACTATCTAGCGGAGAGTCGCGTACTAACCAGGGACTAGAGGCTATGGAATCACTAAGCCTTTTAGACCCTGTGGGTACCTTGGCTTATCACTTTAGATCTTTTGGTTCTGAGCCTGCTGCAAAAAAAACGCCTCTGAGGTTTGTCTGACTGTTTGCTGTTCCCCCCTCAGTGCTGACAACATTTCCCGGTAGAATCCCTTCCTCGCTGCAGTCGCAGCTAAATAAGAGACTTGGTGCATCGGGGTTGGATGAAATCTCAAACGTAAGGCTCATCTTACTGCTAAATAATTATGTATTAACCCAAATAGGCCCCCTACAGCCCGAAGACCATCACGAATCTTGTCAGCTCCATCAGTGATGAAGATTTCGAGCGGTGGTGCCTACTGGATGCTACTGCATTCATTTTTATCACAAGAATTCTTCTAGAGGCAGAGCCCTGTCTGGCAAAGGACCGGGGACTCTTTCGACTGATAGTGAGTATATTACTTCTGGTAAGGCTTGAATTAATTCTGTATGGATGAGGCTTAACGGTGATTTAGGAGGTCCTTGAAACTTTGAGAGATCAGAGCAGTGAATTGTCGATGCCAGAGAGATTGTTGATTTTATACAAAAATACCGTTGGAGAGTCCCTTACGGTTAAGTTACTTGAGACCTTCCTTGATTGCGAGGAGTCTGGATTCACGAGACGTTGGACAGGCATGTTGCTCGTTGAACTGCTGGAGGAATCCAAGGCAAACAAGGGTCGTGTTTGGAAACTACCTGACAAATCTTTGTAGGATCCCTGCTTAAAATTCTATTGCGTTCATTCCCGTAGCTGATGGTTGGTTTGGGTAGCAAGGATATAGGAGAAGTTATTGTGAGTGGGGGTGATAGGATGTTAAAGATCGTCGCCGGCAAGATCATTTGCCAGTTAATGCAAGCCATTGAGAACGAAGAAGAGATGCGGCAACGTTTATCCACATTTTGCCAGTCAGATCAGATTGGTGACTTCACTGAGGGGTTCCCTTTACAAGATGGTTCGCAATGGGAGAACGGATTTGCAAGTTTCATCAATGAGATGGAACTGAATAGATATGAGCTGGAACTTGGGTATGGGAATCTTTTAAACTCCCAAAAACCGTAGCTAATTTGGATGAATAACAGCCCACCAAACGGCTACACAGCGGTCCAGGTTATTCTTGGGAATAACAGCCCTATAAGTGCTGACATTGGGGCAATCTCGATCAATATCGCCGAAATATTCAGCATATATATTCCGCCAAACGCAGATCGCTCTCCCGACTGGTTGGATCTTAAAATTGTTAATATCAGCAAGATTGAGTTCACAAAACAGGTTATCACTGGGGATTCAATGAATGATCTCATGTACCTCAAACTTCATCTATATGACTACGACAAGGATGGATATCTTTATTTACTCTCAATGCAGCCGTCATCGGATTCAGATAACATTACAATGCTATGCTATAAGGACGGGATAGAAGATCTTGCTGAAGATATAGGGAAATGCCAAGAAAGTGTACTGCTACGCAAAGGTAGAAGGCAGCTGAGTAGTGCGCCGTTAAAAGATATCCAGGCAAACCCTGGATGTCGCCAATCCCAACAGCAGAAGATTGATGAGCTTGAGCGGCACCGAGAAGATATTCTAAAGGTTTTGGAGAGTCCAACAGCCAAATATGAGAGTGATGAATATGCTAGTTCACTGACAGATCCAGATGAGTTCGAGGACGGATGGGACGGATGGGACATGAGTCTGCCAGCCTGTAAGCCGGTGGAACTAATAGAGGGCGAATACAATACTAAAGAGAGAGGAAAAGAAACGCTGGAAAAGAATCCAATGGTAGCAGGAACATCGGAGCATGCCATTATTGCCAACCTTGCTAAGAGCCCCGCCACACCTGAATTAATGGACGGACGGAACAAGCCTATCTCTTATCCCAAACGCCCTATCGGGACCTCTGATACTGTGCTGGAGCCAAGTCTCCCAGCCCCCATTGCTCCTATTAACCCCGAATATATCCCTAGCGTTACTGTGGGCAGTTCCTTACCACCTTTAAGAACTCCGGCACAAGCTCCTAAGTTACAAAAGGCTACGAACCCTAATACCCCGCCGATAATTACCGCCCAGCCATCTATAGCCATAAAACCCAACTACCAAAAAGGATTAGAGGAAGTTTTTGATCTTCTCAAGGGGGGGACATCTAGTGTCTTACGGGATGAACAGAGGCATTATGGAGCTACATTAGCAGAAGAGCAAGCAGGAACTGAATTATCAATTAAGACCCCAATATTGAAAATAATGCCAACACCCCACAATAACCAGGAAGACATACATAATCTGAAACCTACTAATAGTGTTGAGCTCTCGGAGGACCCTTCGAGGGGTTTACTGGTCTGTGGAGACTCCAGAAAGCCAAGCACTGAATGCTTAGATGTCCCAGCTGTGGATGGTTTACAGGAGGAACCAGAAAATAATACCCTGCTCCCAATTTCTGAGGAGAAACGGCCTCCTCGGAATATAAAGGTCAAGGAAAATGATGTACCCACCACAGTTAAGAACAAGCCCAAAGTGGCCGCTCAATCTGCAGTCCTTAGCATCCCGGAGGACCCACTGAAATTTCGCACCGCTCCTGATACGTATGGGACAAAAAACAGAGCTAAGAGGGAATCCAAGCCAAAAGAAAAGGGTCTAACCAAGGGCGATCCTCCATCTAAGGGTAAATCACAGGCAGTAAGTATCAAGCCAACCAAGACTCGTGCGTCAGTTATGAAACTAGACAAGGAAAAGTTGCCGGCATCGGATGATACTAGTATTTGGGAGTTACCTGTATCTGAGGGATCGGAAATCGAAGCAAAAAACCCGAAAAAAGAAGTAACCACACGTCTTAGGATCTTGTCACCAAAGAAGCCAGCTGCTAAACCAAAGAATCCTACAAAATCAAAACCACCGCCTAAAAAAAGAGTTTATGGAAAGAAATCTATGTCAAAGCCAGAACCAAAATCAAAAGAGTTTATTTCAGATTCTGATAAAGATATAGAAGTAGAACCACAAGTTGTTTTGCAAAAGCAGAATCCTGGGTCAAAGGACAAAGTTTTTCCAGAAGCCATGGCTGATAGTAACATTTTTGGTCGAGACAGCGAAAACGAACCGGGAGATAAAGTGATTGCTCATTCACTCAGGCCCAAAGTGAAACCGAGGCCGAAACCAAAATCAAGGAGTCCCCCTGCATCTGAGCTGGCAAATCGTACATCACCCAAATGCAACGAGAAACTCATGGAATCCTCAGGTGAAGAGCTCATTCGCCCATCAACACCTCCAACTCCTACACCGAAGCTGAGAAAAAAAGAATTGGCCAAGTGTACAGTGCTTGAAGGTAGTGATGATGAACATGCAAAGCTTTCTCCTCGAGAGATAGGTACAAAGATAACTCTAAAATCTGTTCCCATATTCGGACCAAGCAAACACAACGAAAGCGAAGAATTGCAACAAAGGGGACCCCTCACAATCTCGACAAAAGAAAAGAGAGTTGTGAAAATGGTATCGACATCGGTACTTACTAAGCGTGTTGCGTCTCCAGATGTTGATGGTGATGCCAATAAGGACACTGGTCCGCAGGGCAAGAGAAAAAAGCCAGACCAACTAAAAATTGGCCAAACGACCGAAAGGGCACACCAACGGCCGCTTTATAAAACGACACTAGAAAGTTCCAAAAA
Organism: Morchella sp. 2016-72; assembly: GCA_024713865.1. Taxonomy (NCBI): domain Eukaryota; kingdom Fungi; phylum Ascomycota; class Pezizomycetes; order Pezizales; family Morchellaceae; genus Morchella; species Morchella sp. 2016-72. Next base: position 385,406 of record JAMJEY010000009.1, read on the forward strand.
GTACTTCAATCCAAATGCGCCCCTTAATACAAGTGATGCAGACGAGGATAGTTCATGGAGGCCCAAAACCCGCCTGCAAGTGAAGTTAGAGCTTGCAAATAAGTCTACCAAAACAAGGGGAAGTATAATACCTGAGTCACATATTATGGAGGTAGATTCTAATACAGAATATACTTACGAGATTAAAAATGTGGGCCAATCAGCCAATAAAGGTCGCCGTCGGTTGGTCCGTCGAAGGATTGCTCTTGACTCTGAATCTAGTGAGGACGAGGTCGAAGAGTTCCCCCAGAGGATATCGGGCACAGTAGATAATATGATTTCCGGAGCAGCCTATCCATTTCTAGATGGTGAGGGAGACCCCACCTTGAAGGAACGTGCATCCAGTGAGTGTGAACCGAAAGGAAAAACTTCTATAAGCCGAGTGATATCCGGTGATGGCCCTCAGAACCTGGATGAATCTGGGCTAGATAAAAGGGGACTATTCTCTATAAAATCTACAAATAATCAAGCACCCATTACTAGTATGAGCTTAGCGGCGCCTGGTGCGCATTTTGCCTCCAAAAGACCTAAAAATCACCCAGAAAAACATTTCCAAGGCTCGGCACTGTTGCAGAAACAGAACAAGGAAGCGCCATCAACTTTAACTACGCAAGGAAATATGACCAAAGATCCGAAAGCGCAAGAAACTCGCATCGGGGTGCTTATTGACGATCATCTGGCAAGGAAAGCACAGATAATCTCTTGGGGCTCCAGTGGCCCCAAAAACCAAGGCCGAGCACCTATTATAGAGAAAGTAGGCAGTAGTGACAACGGCGGAGACAGTCCTCTCAGCAACCCCGGGGGCGGAGAAGATGGTACCTCATCCCCGACACCAGAGAGAGGCTTTAGCCTCATGATCATTGCAAGCGGTGATGAAGACCGTATCATTATGCAGAATAAATTGGAGCCCAGCCCACCAATTTGTCTCGACAGAAGGGAAATGAAAAATGTTGTAATTTCTTTCAGTGTTGAACTTTGAACTTCATTCATAGACTAACGCTGTTCTAGATCTGCACGAGCGAGAGACCTCCCCCACCCGTGCCTATCAGCCGAGTTAGTGGGTCTCTTGGGCCTCCTAGTAGTAATAATAGCGATAGTGAATCACTACAATCAAACACTATTGATTCCCAAGGCGATAGTGATGCTGTCTCCGATTCAGGGGCCGGGGATATAAATGATAAAAACCTAAAATTCTCCGCTGCCGAAGATGCGGACGCGCTAAAAAAGGATAATCTGGGAGAGCTAGATGGTGTTTTACGAGAGGATGAGCCTATTACTCTAAAGGAGAGGGATTCGCCCTTTATCAAAAGAAGGTTTACTGTAATCGAACTTCTGTCAGATTCAGATTCAGAAGCCGATGACCGGACCCAGCCACAACCCCCTGAGCGCCCCCGCCAAAGGCCAGGAGATACCTTCGGTGCGAGAAAATCACCCGATTGTTATATCGACGAGAAATTTGGCAAAAAGTGGAGTATTGATGCTGTGCGCCCAAATCCTAAGAATCCTATAGCATGCAATCAATATTTGCAACACTCCAGAGAAGATCCCGATAATATAATTCTAAATAAAAGGGGCCTATTACCAATAGAATATACACCCTCAACACCCACGGTTGCACCCACAATGGCAAGCGATACTGTGTTAGAAACTAAGATGGTTACGAGCCCAGGAGCTCTAGAGATTTCTATAAGCAATAAGAACCAGGAAACAAACTTTTCCAAGTGGCTACAGGAATCGGGATTCAGGAATATGGCCAATGATAATAATGACAACCAAAAAGCCCACAACGTATCCAAAAATAGTTCGCGGTCAAGCGATCCGGACAAAACTCTAGTAAATGAAAATAATCACGGCGAATCTGAAATGGGTCAAGAGCGTAAGAAAAAACAAGGGAATAATCATAGAAAAAGGATGCTGGACAATGATAGCGATGATTCGGACAGTGATACTACTGATTACGAAAACTCGGATACCGATGATGATGAGGACAATGAGGATGAAGAGAGTGAGGAATCCTCAGAGGATGAAGACCTACGATGGCGTCGGTCAGTGCCGGACTATCACAGAGAAAGTTTATCGGTCTTAAACCAGATTTCTCGGGTATGCCAGCTCCAAGTTAGATATATTTAATTGAACCAAAGTGAAACGCACAGCTAACATGTTTTAGGGGCTTCTAAGATATCTTATGAGCAGTGAAGAGCTTGCAATAGAAATAATCAACGATTTCGAAAAGCAGGGGAAAGAGATAGTGGGGCGATTGAGTTCATCCCATAAAGGCGAATACAAAGAATTTCTAGCAAGAGTGAGGTTGGCAAAGGGGAAAGTGCAAGCGGGGCACGCTCAAGTTATGGAGGCTGTTGAGGAAGACTTGACAAAGACCAGGGAGAGGTCAGAGACATTAGTAGGCGTTAGAAAAAAGTTAGGAAAGGAGTATGAAACCCTGGGAGATACAATAATGGCAATGATGACTAGCTTGGAGGAAGACCTTGGAAGATCGATGCTATAGATATCGTAGTCAAATATGTTTTTTCTTCTTTGATTTCTATGGCTACATGTATTTGAGAGGTAATTGCTCTGCTGAGGGGGGGGTTGACTGTATTTACTCGGATGGCTTAGAAAACATAACTACGATAACATTAAATAAAAGCACGAAATATACGCTGTCATGTAAGCCACAACTTCACCAGTGACAAGAGGAACTTAGCAAATCATCGCATATCACTCGGTCCTTAATAATTTGGAAGAGTTGGGTCCGGACTCTTCTTTGTTTACATCATACTCGTATACAATCTTTAGGCTATGACGGCTTTGGGTCCGGACTCTTTTATTGAGTTTGTTGAGTAGAACAATAGTATGTCAGCTTCCACCCCTTTCCTGCAGCTATGTAGGTGTTGCACTCGGCAGATCTATCTAAGAATATTCATTCGAATATAAAGATTCGTGCCGTGGAATCTCCACCACAAAATCTGATGTTACCCGGTTGCGTTATTGCTACAGTATTGTTGGTATATGTATAGATACCATATCTACGCCTGCTCCGATTCCCAGTCATGATTTGTCACTCGGTATATGCTTATGAGATTGATGCGGACGGACCCGTGGCAATATTACCTATTAGAGCGGTACCAAACGCAAAAGAATAACATCCGACGTCAAGTAAGTCCGATTAAGGTTCTATTACCCACCTGCCTTGTGCTCGTTTGATTTTAGAATTTATACCCCTACATTCAGTTATTTTGCCGGCTGAGATAAGCCAATGTTGTATTTATCATGGTCCGTGATTACTTGATCACCAACTGCTGACCCTTCTGCTGCAGCATAAATCACAGGATCTCTTTACAAACCCTAATTTATATGCACTAGCCCGGCTTCATAACAAAACTGTACTACACAAACTCGAGAGAACTGACAGGGTCAGCTACAATCCAAGTTGGGGGAAGCCAATATTCCGGTTCCATTTTGGTAATGATTATATCGCCCTTTTTCTGATAATAAACAGGTCATGGGCCCGGGCTACCGGCAACTTACCAAACCACTGAGGAACGGACCACTAAAGTGACGGTCCCAAAGCAAACCTACGGGTACGTAGCCTAAAATCTTGAATAGGCTAAACTCTATTGCGGATAACTGGCCTGGTGGGCAAGCTTATACGATGCAATTTTTAATCATTATAGTACTAACAGGATGATTCGTGTCAACTTTGTTTATCCAAGCGGAGCTAGGAGAGGTATACATCCATCTCTTCTAACCTCCAATCATCTCGTCATCCTTAATATCCTTTTTTCTTTCTTTCTTTTATTGACTTCCCTAGCCAGATACAACCTTTTTACTTATATCTTCAGCATACAGAAGGTACGTACTTAACTAACCCGGAGCACCGCGGACTATTCCAAGCAGATCGCCAGTCCAGGCCTTAAACCGGAAACAACTCGGAAAGATTATCTTCAATCGCAATAGATTTCCATCCTGGGGGAATTTAGTCTCACCAATGCTGATAATTGCCACTCCCTGTTGTTGAACAAGCCACCCAAGCTCATCCAATCAGCGGTTTATCCTCTACTATGTACTTTACATGCTCTGCCGAGCCTTTATTACCTATCAACTACTCTGTAAGCTAACCACTAAGGAGTCTAGTACGGGGCTCTCTTAAAACCTAAGGGCGCGTTTCCCCTGCGCCGAACATCCAAGAGCGCCTCCTAGCTATATTAGAGCTACTGATAACCCGCTGATAACAACCACCCCGCACTGTTTCTTTACCCCACTTCCTGCCTCACCTGATAATGGCACACCATAAGGACGTATGTATCTTTATCCCTCCTTCCTCTAGAAATAGGCGGGGACCCGTGAGTTTAGGTACATGCATATCTATACATGAACTCAGCTCTCCGATCGAGTCACCACGGAGGACGTTGAACGCAATCCTTGGCGGTCAGGGGTGGTCCCCCCTGTAAGCCAGATCGGAGGCTCAAATAGAACTATGACTTGCTTGCGTACTTGGCTAAGCCGGGTAACTCCATCCATTTGACCAATTGTTTCCCCTGTCAAACAAGCATATGGGGAAAGTGATTCGGTGCCTGCTGGCTACAAGCGAGTCATAGCTAGGTAATTACCAACCTTCTAAACACAACTGGGCAGTGCTCTTATAAGTTATGGGTAGGACTACCAAAAGAAGCCATACTGTGACCGAATCGTGTAATTTGATTTAAGATATTGTTTTGGTGGCGCTGCTTACGGGATGCTTGGTTAGTGGTGGCGAATGAAGAAACAATATATTCGAGTGATATGCTGTGATCAGCCTCGGACCATATTACGTTCAAATTCAGCTCACCAAGGCAAGAAGTCGGGGGACCTCGGAAATGTGAGAGGCCGAATTGGGGCTGAGAGGTAGCTCTTGGTAATTGCAATTGCAATGATATCTAACCATGAATTTTGGAATGCACGACCAGGACTGGGAAAGAGTCAACCATGGCTCTGGGTAGCCTTCCGTACTCGCCGATTTGGTGGATGTTAGCTTAATTCATCCGGTACCTTGCGCGGTGCAGTGCAGTGTTAGGGATGCCATTGGGAGGGAAGCAATGCTCGGGCTGGTTCCCTGGGTTCATCGGCCGGTATTGATAGCCTGTTGGTTGGACTATGCCGGCAAATTGCAGTCAAATATCGAATGAGGCGCCAAGATGCCGTGCGTTTGCCAAAAGCAATTCGAATATAAGTGTTTCATGTTTTTCGATATTCTTCAACAATGCGCGAAACACCATATATCACATCTTTTTCAACAACAAGAAATTTTTTAGGGCACTAGATCCCATTAGCCTCAAGCACTACTTGGGGACCTAGTTGGTTGACATTCGAGAAATCATTGGGAGACAAAGCTTTTGTATATTTGGCTGATCTTGTCTACAGATTTGAAATCGTAGATCTCACGTCCTAGATTCAACCAGACCCAAGACTGCGGAACCTATGTGGAATGCCACGTTTACTAGAGACACACACCTGATACCGATTTGGGTTAGTTGCCCAGGAACTGGTTACTGGGACGTGCCACCAACGGCCTGGTAACCTACCCAGGCTACCTGTGTATCAGAAGTTACAAAGGCTTCTTATTGAGGTGCTTTGGGGGTTACTATTCAGTGGTTTTTAAGGGACATAGAACGTCCAAAGGTATAATAGAAGCCCAAGTGCTTCGTGCCGGTGGTGGAGGGATTTTTGGCAAGTTGTGGTGTTGAGGAACAGCTTTATGTACAGGAACCCAGGGTATGAAGTGAGGCTGAACAAATGTGCCAGTGGCACTAATAAGCTTGTGCTCCCATGGCCAGTGAAATAGTTTCTAAAAGGAGACATCACGAATTAGCGGTAGATACCGGGTGGTTAAGTACAGGCAGGGATGTCACCCCCAAGGAACATGTACCGAGACTATTCGAGTGCTCAATGCGCGAAGGTTGATTAATCTCGTTCTCCTATCAATCGACGAGGTTTAGCACGCAGAGATGTGTCGTCTGTGGTTTACAGCCTCTCCATTTGTTTGTGGTAGTTACAGACGCGGCTTTCCTCTCTCTCCCCTCTCCTTGCGTTACCAGCCACACTCACTCACTCACTCACTCACTCACTCTCACTCATCATACTCTGCATATTTGACCTGAGGGGGAGTCTTATTTATTGCGTGTACTTTATGTGTATTTGGGAGGGTGGGAGGGTGGGGGGGTACTCTAAGGAGGGAATAAATAAACGCAACAGGGCGCCCGATTTACATGGTTGTGAATCGAAGGTCTTGTGCATTACAATCGCTTCACGGGAGGAAATCAATCAATTCTCCTTTTCTTTGAGACTACCAACCATCTAGAGAGTACTTTATCTGCATACCTGCCTGCCTACTCCTGCCTGCTTTCTTGCCTTCTGCGCCTAGAGCATACCTAGATCCATACACACATGTTCACTGCATAAATCGCCTGCACACACCACAAAACCGGTCCCGTCGATAATTACCCACCTTTCACTCCATACAGACTATCAATTCGTTAGATACGTACAGATCCACCCGATATCCACCAAGCCCGTTTTTGTATCGCGCACTTCACCCCCCCATCACTGCATCGGAGTACATAATCCCTCCCTCCCACCTACCTCATGGTTGCCGCCTGCTGCTTACTTGCTGGCGCGCTTTTTGAAACCGGCACTGCTGCACTGTCCTCTTAATCTAATAGCTTCATCATCATCATCGATCTTCTCCTCTCTTCCCAGTCCCAGACGTAGCTAGATAAACATCGGTTTGTATATTGCTACTTACACCCCCTCTCCTTTCGTCAACAAGAAACGACTCGACTTCCCCTCTCTCTCGCTCCCTACTACTTCTTCTCCACCATATCCTCATAACCTACCTATCTACCTTAGTTCCCCCAACTAAAACAACGTCAACGGCAGCAACCACAACACCAATACTCATCACAGCTGGTCTCAGATAACCCAAACAACTAAAATCCCAATTTCACAATTCCTTTTCTCGGAAATGCTGCAGGTACGTTGTTTTTTCTATCATTGAGACCTGCTGTGTGCGAGACACAATGACCAGGTCGCCGCTGTGTCTTGTGCGCTCGCCCCCCCCCCCCTCCCCCTATGCAACTGCGGTGTAATGACGTCCAGGGGGGTCCCACGAACATCCTCTTCCCAGGCCTGTTGAGGGGTTTATTCTTGCTACTGCAGGGTCTCTCTTGCTTCGTGCCTTCCCGCTTGTAACTTCTCGCTACCCTGCCCTGCCTCATTCTCTAAGCCCTCCCTAGGGCCTCGCTCTGTCACATAGGTTCCCTCTTGTCCTCTTCTTCTAATCCCTTCCCCTTCTCACTCCTTAACCCTCTGAGGGTGTGAGATGCATAATACTCCCCGTCTAATTAATTCATTGTTTTCAAACTACTCAATTTGAGGTCTAACTTTAACCGTTGGCATTTTGCTGGGGAGTTACAATGCAGGTAGGATTCCGACCCGAAAACATCATGATCGCGGCCACGCAGTCCGAGGGCAGCGCGTATCATCTCTCATCACTGCCCCATACTTCCACAACAAGTTCGGTAACGTCGTCAGACCAATGGACGTCTGCCCGATCATCGGCCTCTGCTACCCCCACATTAATCCAACCACCTCCCTCATCAACCCGCGGGGCCACACCAACAACAACAACGGTATTTAGACCTCACCCATCGTCATCAACACCATCATCGGCATCGCATTCTTCAACGCCAATACACTCTCACCCATCCACACCTTCCCCCAGCTCAAGACAATCGCCTACACCAACGGGGCGAAGGTCAGAAGACTCGGCACCCGTTGTTCTCCAGAATTTATCACAAGTAGTCGAGCTGCCTAGAGAAGAGCCTTTACCGCATTCCCCCTCGCGGAGGAATCGCAACGGGGAAGAGGACAGGAAGCGGTACGAGATAAGCAAAATGCCAGTAACGGACGTAATAGAGATGGTGGCGGGTCTTTTAACAAAGATCACAACTACCAACGACCAACAGCACTCACAGATGCAGCGTATACCCCCGCCAGAAGCAAATGGGATGAGCAATACCACAAACAGCGTTCTTGCATTCCATGGGAGAAATGTTCCTAGCATAACAATTCTTAGTTATCTATCTCGGATACACAAATACTGCCCAACAACATACGAAGTGTTTCTATCGTTGTTGGTTTACTTTGATCGTATGACTGAAAGAGTGAACAGAAACCAGCAATTAAACTGGAGGGGGGGTGCTACAGTCTCGAATGGGGAACTGAGTTCCCCTGGTGTTATTTCTTCCGACCCGTATAATTTCTCACATTTCTTCGTAGTAGACAGCTTCAACATTCATAGGCTTGTCATTGCTGGCGTAACATGTGCTTCGAAATTCTTCTCCGATGTGTTTTACACAAACTCTAGATATGCAAAAGTATAACCCCCCGCTTTTTGATACTCTTTCCCGAAGCTTACTAATCGGTTTAAAGGTTGGCGGTTTACCACTACAAGAACTAAATCACTTGGAACTGCAATTCCTTATCCTGAACGATTTCCGACTTGCTGTGCCAGTGGAAGAGTTGGAGGCGTACGGAACAATGTTGGTGCAGTTCTATGCACGGGAGGCAGTGGCAAATGCGGATCTCAGGGGAATAGGGCCCCCAGCCGATCCAGCAGCGAACTGAGCTGTTGTCGCATACACCGTTGCAATAATATCATAACCGTCACAGGTCACTGAGAGATCATATTTCGTCTGGTCACGTACTGTACGTTTTTGACTGGCACCGTCTTTGGATCAGCACTATTTATTTCCTTTTTTAACCAACCTCTCTGGGCGGAAAGCGATCGAACTTTTTTCTTCGGTTTTTTTTAGACTGTTAAGGCGAATATTGCGAAAGATCGGCTACCATCTTTTTATTAGTGGTTTATTGTTTAAAGCGCGGAGAGGACAGGTTCAGCACCTAGACGGGGACCGAGGAATTCATGCCGAGGAAGTGCCGGACGAAGTGGTTTATTATACGAGGGCGGGGCGTTCGTCTATTTTTCTTATATATGGGCTTTGGTCGGATTTAGTTATGCGACTGATGTGGATGTAGAGATTCGTGGGAAATGGGGGCGTCATTGGTGTCTGCATGGGTACTATCATTGATATAGTGATGGGGCACTTTCTTGAAAGCATTGGAGGTTGAAGTAGGATAGGAAATGTGACGGCGCTTATAATCTTTTGCTTTTGTTTTTTCTCCTTTCATCAGTTTTTTTCGATTTTTTTTCTGCATATGTTTCTTTTGTCGTTTGCGAGCAGAGCATTGTTTACCACATCGCATCTATTCTTGTGTTTGGAAGGAGGTGTGCGGGGGCACAACCATGTTTTAAAGGGTGGTTGCCTTTCGTTGTTCTCTCTTGGAGGTTCAATTTGTTTATCGTCTTGTCCTGTCTACTGGGTGGTCTTTTTATTTCTTTCCGGATGTTAGGAATTGGGATTTTTTTTATTATGATGGGCGTGATTGTTTATCATCTCTCTACGTTCATTGTTCTACTCTATCAACCATGTTAGATCTAGCCTTCTTTTTTCTTATCCTTATTCTTCTTTCTGATTAATCTCACGGCACATATTTTCATATCTCTTTCCATCATTTCCATCATTTCCTCTAGCTGTCTCGTTTGTGCTTTCTTTCTCCCTCTCCCAATCTAGGGGCTGAGTGAGATTTCTATTTTTTTTATTTTTTTTTTTTCGCTGGGTGGAATTCTATATTGGCCGCTGGAGTACACATAGGGTTGGAGTCGGCGTAGGGGATGGGATTGGATAGTAAGGGGGAGGAGAAAGGGAAATTTCGATTTTAACGAGGCCTTTTACGAACTTGTATATATCATATACTTTTTAAATTCTCTGCACAATTTCAAGCCTCCACCGGAACTCGTACATACATGTCATGCATACATACGCACGTACATACATGATACATGGTATCAACGTTCTTTTTGCCCGAGCACCACCCTCCCCCCCCCCCCACTCCTTGAACTATCTATTGTAGACCGAGGTTTTCCGGGAACCCGAACTTCTTTGCTCCGCTACCACACCCCCGTATTTTTCGGCTTTCCAGTTACATAGTTACACACATGGTATTTCCAATCACTGCTTTTTTCCCTCCCTCCCTTCCTCCTATCCCCTCCCCTCCCTCCACTCCGCCCCCACAGCTTCCTTTCTTCCTTCTTTCCTCCCTTCTGTGTCACCATCGCTGTCACTAGACGTAGATATGTAGGTATGTAGTCACTCTCACTCACTCACTCACTCATGTTCCACCCCCCCCCCCCCCAAATAAAAGTCCGGGTCATCGTTAATCCACCGCCCAATACAAACTCGTAAGCGAGCCCCCAAGAGCAGTTTCCATTAGCAACCCGAAACCCCATGTCATTCCCAAGGCGGTGGTGCGTGCTGGTGCCTTAGTACTTATCGTTTATCGATAACCTTATCAGGTCCTGTATGTAGGGCCCACGTGCTAGGGTTTGTGGATGACGGTGGGCCTTGGCGAGGCGAAGTCGGCGCTGAGACATTTTGCTTGGGGGGGGGGGTGCCCTGGTAAAGTTAGGTCTCGGTAGTTTTTTTTTTTTTTTTTGTATGTTTGGGGCTAGTGAAATTGGATGGTTTAATTTTTTTGCTACATAGCAGAAGGCTAGCTAGGGTTATGCACCCCACACTCCTATGGATATTCGGACTTCCTCGAGTTAGTTCCGCTATATCTCTCATTTCTCTACTCACCCATCGCGATATCGAGCAACCCCCCCGCCCCCCTCCAGGGGTTGCGTAAAAAGGCACGGAGCGGACCGCATATTGATTCTAAAAAGCAAGTCTGACCCTGATAATGTATAGTACAAAAGCATTCCAGCCCCCGAATTTCAAGTATTCCTATTTCGTGGATCATCAACCGTCACCCGAAGCCAGCGCCCAGGCAGACAAGTGTGAAGAGAAAAATGGCAAAAAAGAGATTATGAAAGAGCTAATGAAAAAATAAAGAGGCTATGAAAAGAGATAATGAGAGGGTCCTGGTATTTCTCCACTCCATTCCGCTGACACAAGGTGAAAAAACCGAAAAGCTACAACATGGCCCCTGGTGTGCGCGCCGAAAACCCGACTCTGAAGTAGAAGTAAAGCAAAACAACGCTAGGCAAAGAGGAAAAAAAAAGAAATCAAATGTAACACGCCGTTGTCGTTGTGCGCAAGGATAAAGGAGGAAACGTTACACATTAATTTGTGTTTTCCTTCTCTGCACCAATCCTGGGTGGGCTTGTTCGGCCTTCGGCGGTTTTCTTAGGACTTTGACTACTCCAGGAAGTCAGCTTGTTGGAGATAGAATCCGTACCTCCCCTAGTAGCAGGGGTATACGGCCACATGGTCCTCACCTTCTTGAAGCTTTCTTCCGTAAAGATTCACAGACTTTCAACATTTCCTTCCTCACACCACTCGCATCTACCCGCTTGCCCCCCAAGCTCATGTTGACCTCTTTCTCCACCTCCACGGCCAGTAACCTCCTGACGAGTAGATGCTTCATAGCCCAGCAAACATGAACCCCGCAATCACTCCCATTGTCCTGCTGTGGGGTGTCTTCGATATTGCTCAATCTTAACTGGAATCCAAGCAATGGCTCGAGCTTGTGGACAACCATCCGGGCCTCGGCGTAGTTGGCTGGCGATAATGAGTCGTAATGAAATGCAACCCGATCACGGACTCCCACTACTAGTAAGGACCAGTGAGAGCCGCCCTCAGGGATAGCAGGGTTGCGGCAATCGTTGATTGGGAGAAATATGTGGGAGGCACTACGAACGTCGGGGAGAGCTGTGCGTAGGGACATGGGGTCTTTGAGGAATATCGTTAGCAAAATCTTGAGAAAACGAGAAAGGGAGCTCGCCATTAGTAGACTTTAGAAGAAATGCCATAGAAGGCCTGAGCAGTATAATCTTGGATGACGATTGTTTTGAGAGGTTTTCATGTTCAAGGTACCTATATCGGTAACACGTCGAGAAAAGTGGGGAGATTGTCAGCGAGAGTTGATTTAGCCACGAAAAGCAAATGACCTACGCACTCTTCCCAGAAGGAGATGTTCTATGAGTGATTGATTAGCGGCTGTCTCTTAGAACGATAGAAGGAATATTAAGCCCTACATTGTCAGTAAGCCAGTCATTTTTCAAGCAGTCTATATCCTCTCTAGTGACTATTCTTGGGGAAATTCAAAGCTGCTGGTCAGACCGGTGTAGTCCCACTAAAACTTTCCTCGCCCATGGAAGTAGACATACGGCAGATATCATGATCTACAATTCAGTTAGCTTGCAACGTCTTGGCTGTTGTAATCTGAGCTGGGATCATACACGATAGATAGGGATCCTCAGGCCTGAAATTCTATCAGCCAGACCATATGTTAGCATAAACTCTTGATCCCTCGGGGAGACCCAGGGCACGGTGTTAGGGGCGGGCGAGATTTACATCGTCCCTATGGAATCCATTGCTAATCTCTCGAATTGCTTCACGGAATGGCATTCTGTGATTGGGTTAATTGGTTGTGCAGCCTCCTGTAGACAAGGCTGTAGGTGTGTGGAAGATATCACGTAAGATCGGATAGAGTAATAAAGATGAAGCTCGTTTGTAGCAGTAAAGAAGAAGTCTAGAGGGTAGATGCAAAGAAAAGGAGGATCGATTACTTATTTGAGGCGATGATTCCCTGGGTGTTGTCGTTTCCCTGCCCCCGAAACCTGTCGCCGGCCTAGGAAGGGGATCCAACGTCATTTGCGGGGCCGACGGACAACCCCTCGCTAAGCTGTTTCTTATGCACCCAAACCCACAATCCCCCATGGGGAATGTGGGAAAGGCCATTTCAGGACCAGAATTCCATTTGGTGATTGGTGATTCTAGAGTTTCAGGATATGGCTTCTTGCACGAATAATGCCATTTTGTATACAGCTTCGGAGGCCTCGTCATCCAAGAGCCGCATTCGGCGCGACTTGGCATCAATGGAACTATTCAGGCCTGTCCATATGCCGTTAAAGCGACAGTCCCTGAGCCGCGAGGTCACATCTTGGCTTTGGGAGTGGATCCTAGAGCAGCTATAACTCCAGAGCTATTCTATTGGTCGAGCAGATGCTGGGATCGACTAGGTAGGTAAACTGCATATCAATCTATTATCAACTAAAGTTGTATGCTTCATCTCCTCTGGATTAACGAGAAACAGAAGATACTTGGGGATAAGTCTGCTAGTCCTATGACTAAAATTGGTATTTTGCTTTGCGGGGGTGTATTGAGGTTTAATTATAAACAAGCATCACAAAGGGAACGGGAATATAGTAAAAGAAATGGAGCTCAAAACATGTCGAGTCACCTAGCACCTAAGTGTCCCAAGCCATAAATACATGTAAGCAAGTAGCGTTCCAACCTCCGAATCACCATAACATAACCAAGAGCCAGAAAGGGCCCCCGTGGCTAAGGGTACGTTAGGTAGCGATGAAACCTTTTGTGCCTACAGCTGTGGCGTCAAAAAGTGCCAAGTACCCCACTTCCCAATGACTCGCGCAGCTGAGGATGTTTACGCATCGCGGGAGCTTCCAGATTGGTCATGTACCAGTCAAAGTAATAAAAACCCGCTTATTATGATTATTTAGAGCACTGTACCTAGCTAATCAACGGTTAGTTACCATGATCCACGATGTCCCGCAGCTGAACCCGATTTATGGGATGCCTGAAGTTTAGCTATCTAGATAAAGCATTGTACCCCGCCTTCTTTGTCAACCATCTTGCTCCCAGACTCTAGAGTAAGTGCATCCTAAATTCAATTGGCTTAAGATCTATGGGCGCAACTTTCCTGATATTAAATTCGACAGGGTCAAGAAGAAAAATCCGGCCAGTGTTGGTGCCTTGTTAGCGACATAGAAACAGAAATTTAGACAATTACTTACGACGGAGCCTCGGGTTTACCGCCGGGCCAACATCAACCGCTCTTGTTCCCATAACCCAACGACATAGAGCTTCCAAAAAGCTTCCGGCATTCCTCAACTTCGGCTCCCTATTGCTATCACGGCGGGATCTCTTGGGTTATAGGTCCGTGAGACAAGACTGTTGCATCGCCCCTTGTTCATGTGAGGAAATCCAGACCACTGCGACGTTTGTGATATCTTTGTGTAGTCGGGGGTAGAGCTCAGGTTACATCGAAGGATCCACAAACCCAATATCCCAGCAGCAGTAACCTGCACAACATCAAGGCTACCGCCCAAGATCCCATCAACGACAATATCGTCTATTCGCTCACAGAAACTCCTATTGACCCCACGGGCTCTTTTGCGGAGCTTCCATACAACAGCAGCCTGAAGGACAAGTCCGAAGATAATATAGAGAAAGAGTCAGCTCTAGAAGGGATAATTATTACTGCTATATCAATGCCGGAGCACATACCTGAGAAAAATAATAGGGGAGAAACCGCCAACATTGTCTCAGGAACTTCATTCTGCGAGCTTTGTTGGTTAGAAAGAAGCGCTCATCACTTTAAAACTCAACCCCATACTCTGGGCCCGACCTTTGCTTGCGGCGGTTGTCCTCTCTTTCTTTCCAGTAAGGCAGCCAGATCTCGACACCGCCGTTCCACGGGTTGCGTCAGTGCCGACCCTCCACTTAGCTGCCCTGTTTGTAATCTCCAGTTCAAAAAAAAAGGCGTAAAGGACCTCCGAATCCATCGCAAAACTCATGGCCTTGAGGGGGAAACTCCCAATACAGGCACAGCATCCTCATCAAATACGACACCCTCTGCAAACACAATGTCCGCATCAAATACAGCCCCTCCTCAAGAGGCAGTGCCCTCCCTTCGCCCAGCCCCCACTATAAATGCGACGGCCCCGACAAACACAGCTCCTACGGCTGCCAGGACTGTACCCGCTTTAGATGCTGACCCATTGAGCGTGTTCTGCAAACTCTGCTGGAAAGGATTCCGCGACATAGAACAACACAATAAATCGAAAGCCCATCTAAGGGGGCATGAAGTGAGATGCAGCCGCTGTGTCAGTGAACGGTGGTTTTCTAGTAAAACCGCGAGAAAGCGTCACATGGCTTCGAATTCTTGCTCGGAGTTTGAAGAATACCGTTGCTGCGATTGCGATATCAGCTTTGCAACTGCAAAGCTCCTTAAACGACACACCAGAGACTTCACAATTCATCCGCCTAGAGCAGTTCCGGAATACGTTGACCATAACGGCGACGTAGAGGAGCTTGCAACCTATCTGGGTTCTGTAACCCTCAATGCGCCGAGTGAGGAACCCATAAAATGTCTAGGAATGGGCTGCGGAAGGACATTTACCAAGACCTATGCAATGCTCACTCACATTGAGAGCGGATTCTGCCGCTCGAAGCTGAATCGTGATATCATCGACGATATCATTATCGCGAACGACCCCACAAACATCATCACGGAGGCAGCCGCGGTTGAAGTGCGAGCCCAAGACCGGGCATCTATAGCCTCCTCCGAATACTCCAGTTCCATCGACGGCAGCGTATTCCTTACTTCTAGTGAAGCCGATAGTGACTTTGAGCAGTTTGGCAGCGATATCATGGTAGGCAGTATTAGCGGGAGCGACGGGACCATCACACCCCGCGCCCGCAGGGTCTCGGACCATGGCTCGGACTCTAATTCGGACTCTGATGATGATGACTATAACGGCCTCCCTACACCCAGTGACTCGGAGAACGGCGTCACTTTAACCCCGTCCGACTCGGAAGACTCTGATTACTGTTACCTACCCACCCCCAGTGACTCGGAGGATGATGTTTATTTGACCCCGTCAAACTCGGGCGACTCTAGGAGTGGGGTCTACTTGACGCCTTCCGAGACCAGTGGCGCCGGGTCTTTGTTCACCATGTCCACGGACACCCTCTGTAGCCTGCCCCAGCCAACCGTTATCAAATGCCCCATCTGCCCCGCCCACATAAAAAGAACGTTTCCAAACATCGATGCGCTGCACACACACCTTCGGTCGAAAGTGCACCAGCCAAAGATCTACCACTGCCCGTCGCCAGATGCTCCCGGTAGTGACGCCGCTGACGGGGCCGCAGCTAGTGAGGCAGCCCCGGCCGGCGAGGAGAAGAATGGGAGTAAGAAGAAAGCGCAGCCGCTACTGAAAATGTTTGGGACTTTGAGTGCGCTAGGACACCATGTTGACTCGGGGAACTGCAAGAAGGGGGAGCGTACGTTCTTTGCGACGGTTGCGTTTCTGCATGAGAAATTGAAGGAGGCGGGCAGGGCGGATGTCTGATCGGGTGTGATATATGTGATGTCGAGTGTGAGGTTTGGAAATATTTTGTTTTCTTTTTTTCTTCTTTTCTTTTCTCTTTTCTTTTCTCTTGGAACGGATGAGTGCATTTGATCGACTGATTGTACTGTGAGATTAAACTTCCACCCCCGCCGTTGATTTCTGGGATTGTCAAGAACCGAGTGATGTATATGAACCGGCCACTGATACAAGTAAAAAAAAACCTGCCGACGCCAGCTTTATCAGAAGGCACCCCAGGTCCAAATATCCAGTGTAGAGCAAAAAAAGATCTCCCCCACCCACCGTGTTTCCCCACTCATTTATGGAGTCTAGAAGACGTCAGTGTCTATATATATCGCACCCACATGCCACCACCTCACACCACGCCTAGGAGGATCCTAACACTCACCCCCGCCCAGAAGTGGAATGTGGAAGACGTGCAGATTATCGATCGATTGGTTAAGTGGTGTAGTGTAGATCATGTCTAGTCTTTGGTCTCTGAGGCCTGACAGCACATGTATGGTGAATGAACACCTGTTTCAATGGCTAGTTCATCTATGGTTAGCTTTTGTAAGAGTATACGTAGAGTAATTAGCGAAACTCAGCGTCGGAAGCGTGCCCGTTATAGCTCCAGGTAGATTAAAGATGCATGTGTGTAGAGCAGAGAACATTGAAGATTGCAGATGGGATGACTATCTGCGGGGTATGTCGGCGCGGTCATCACAAGTCACTCGACCCCCCGCCGAGAAGACAGAAGTGGGGTTACATCCTGCTGGATGCATAAGCTTTGTTTATGCGCATGGTGCAGCAGCAGCAGCATGCAGGTCCGCGGCGTGGAGTGTTCGGGTGTTTTGTTCCGACCAACTGGTGATAGTCAAAAACATGTGAGGGGAGAGGGTTTCATGTATTCGAGTTATGAGAGCTACGGGCTCGAGAATTGAGGGAAGCGAGGGCCCAATTACTGCTAGCAAGATGGCGGGAAATAGTGATACGGCCGCCACAACTATCTACTAACAACTACCTGTTATAAACAAAAAAGAACGAGCTCAAAAGAACTCGTTCACATAAACCCCGAACCTCGTAACTATTCTTTCCCCCCAGCAACCTCCCCCTTAGGCCACACCCAACAGCCAATCCCCATCTCCCAAACCCACTTCCAAAACCCCTCCTGTTTCCTTTCCCCCTCCCCTATCCTTCAAAGCCCTTCGCCCTCCAAAAGAAAAGAAAGTCTTCTAGTCTTCCTCTCCAAAAGCCCACAAGACCCACAAAGCCCACAAAAGCCCACAGTACCCACAGTACCCCACTCCTTAACCAATCACCCCTTCGGACTGCGCCCAAGGTAACAGCAACTGGAAAAACCAAAAAAAAAAAGCGAGCTGCCTTTTTTTTTATAAAACAAAAATTAAGCAACCCAGAAGGCCCGAAGACCTTTGGCAGAAGCTCAGCCCTCGATGTGCAATGAAGGCTATATCGCCCCCGGAGACCTGGCCTGCATGTGCGCCGGGTCTCGTCGCCAGGTAAGTATGAGGAGACAAGAGGGGGGCGGGGCAGGAGTGCATTATATAGATGCTATACGCTTGGCGCCCAGACGTGTTTTGGCCGATTGGAGGGTTTGGGGTTCAGGGCTGGTTTGGGGGGGAGGGAGGGGCCAGGCCACATGGCCGACTGGTTGTGGGTTGGGTTCGGTTGAGGCATGCATGGGCGTGGACTGGGGGTGGTTGTGAGTGCGCACGGAGGTTGTTGGTGAGGAGGGGAGGGTTGCCAGGTGGCAAGGACTCTAGCTAAGTCGAGATAAAGCTTGTCTAGAAGTTATCGGACGGATACCTTGCCCAGGCGCATACTGGGGTGATTAGTAGCAATTAATGGGACAGTTAAGTTCAGGGACAGTCGAATCGGGTTACCAACAGTATAAGTAATCAACTACATACTAGACTTAAAGGGCCTATCGATAGATACCATATTAGTATTGCTGTGGTGTGCTTAAAACACAGTACCACATAATACTGTTTTTTAAAAATTTGTACTCATATAATAAGGTGTTCGATTCCTCCTTTAATACTGTGGGCCCTCAAAATCACCCGGACGCCTGATGCGCCCCCAACTAGACAAAACTCTACTACAAGGCCGTCAAGCTGGATACCGGTATTAACTAAGTAGGCTGGCAAGTATTTCTTGCGAAAACTTAGGACTGTCTGTGGGCTGTAGCATCATGGTCGTTGCGTCCGGATAATTTTGACAACCCACAACTAATATATACAGTACCAAAAAGAGGGGGTGGGATCACTACGGTATTCCCGCTGATAAGCTAGCAATGCGGTAAGAATACGGTATTTGTACCTACACTTCGGTTTAATTCGGTATTTGTCATTAAATTCCGTAGTCCTATGGTAGTGATTTCACCCCATGTTTTCATACTGTACCTTAGAATAATAAAACTAAAACCTCCACTAGAGCAATGAAGTCAGTCAGTAGGTACCTGTTTACCAGCAATCAAGTGACGGAAACAGGGAGAGAACGTATATACGGCGTCCAGACTACATGTATATAGATACACAATTACAAGTTTTGATGCATTGCCAAGGAGATCGATCTTTCGCTCATAAACCACAACGACACAAACAAAAGCATCGTGGCGTGGCCTAGTGGTAATACACTGGGCTTCGTCATATGACCACATACAGGTTCAAACCCTGGTGGGAGCAGTGATGAGAATGCCCAACATGGTAGCGACGCTCTTGAGGGATGATACTCACTCACATAAGTCTTTTGTTGCCGGCTTTTTTTTTTTTTTATCATTTGACCGCGAGTTGTGTATATTTTAGGGAACTGTGGTAGACAAATCCTCTGTCGTCAGGAACACCAAATCAACGACAGCTCCTGCTAGAAAAAAAAAAAAGATCCCGGGGCTGGGTACATACAACTTATACACACTACCCGTACGTACCCAGCAGCCTTTCTTAATTCTACGTATGCATGCATACCGTATAAAGAAACGGGGGTGAAGAATATTGACGCATTGACGCCTTTTTTTTTTGTAATACCTAAAGGGAAAAATGTAAGTGTAGGTACATACATGTATGTATGCAATGTGGGTACACATCTACCGCTCTGTGAGCCGGTCAGATCACGTGGTGGAATTTAGGATGGGCTCGAGTGATATCCCATGATCACCATCGGCCGACTTTAGGTTGGATTTGAAGATGGGTCTTTTAATCTCGCCCTACCAGCGATGAGAACATAGAGTAGGAATGTAGTTCCTCGAGCTGATATGAGTTTTGTTTTTGTCTTGAGATGTCTCTACGTTAAGGCCGGTCAGCCAGTCAGTGAACTATCTACATGCACGTAACTACACAAGTCTTCACCACACAGCACAGGGCCCAAAAGGATTCATTAGCAGTGGGATATTCCCCTAGCTATAGATTCGTCACAGTTTATATATCGACATGCGCACACGCATCCTTCTATAACTTCGCCTTTACCACCTCATTCTTCTTCTTCTCCTCTTGCGCGGCCTGGTCCCTCAGTAACCTCCTCAATATCTTCCCGCTCACGCTCTTCGGAATCTCATTTATGAACCTGATGCCACCCCTCATCTTCTTATGGTTCGCTACCTTTTCATCAATCCACTTGATCAGCTCCTCCTCGGTCGCCGCCGCCCCAGGCGCAAGCACCACATACGCCCTCGGCACCTCCGTCGCCATCGCCTCAATGTGTACACCCGTCACTGCGCAGTCCGCAACCTTCTCGTGCCCCAGCAATAGGCCCTCCAGCTCCGCAGGCGGTACCTGAAACCCCTTGTACTTGATCAGCTCCTTGATGCGGTCCGTGATCCAAAAGTTCCCGTCCTTGTCTTGGTATCCGATGTCACCCGTCTTAAAGTATCCATCCGGAGTGATTGCATTCGCGGTTGCCGCTGGGTTGTTGTGGTATCCCAGCATGATGTTTGGGCCCTTCATCCACAGCTCGCCGGTCTGGCCGGGTGCCAGCTCGCTACCATCCTCGGCGACGTACTTTGCCGTCATGTTGGGCAGGAGGGTTCCGACGCTGCCAATCTTCGGCCGCCAGACCGCCCAGGGGACCATGTGGGTTGTTGGTGAGCACTCGGAGAGGCCGTAGCCCTGCTTGACGGGGATTTTGAGGCGCGTGTAGAGAGCCTCTACGAGCTCCTTTGTGAGTGGGGCGGCGCCGGAGTTGAGCATGCGGATGGAGGAGAGGTCGTAGTTGTCGACGATTGGGTTTTTTGCGAGGAGGAGAATGACGGGTGGAACGGCGTACGAGTACGTGACTTTGTATTCCTGGACGAGTTCGCAGAATTTTGCGAGGTCGAAGCGGTCCATGACGATGGTTTGAAGGCCGATCCATAAAGAGGAGTGCATGATGCATGTGAGGCCGTAGACATGGAAGAAGGGGAGGAAGGCGACGAGGCGGTCATTCTGGGGGGTGATATTACCTTGTTCGCCGGCTTCGACTTGGAGCTGTCGGGGGGGTTTAGTTTACTAGTTACAGGTTGCCATTTTGCTGCAGGAGCTGGGGGGGGGGGGGGCTTACTATGTTACAGATTATATTCCGGTGGCTTATCATGACACCCTTTGGCAGCCCGGTAGTCCCGGAGCTGTATACCAGGAATGCCATATCTTTGGCTGGGTTGATCTTTGTGCGTCTCCACTTGACGCTTGTGGAGGGATCAATCAGCTCCCTCCAGTGCTTGAACTCGGGGCTCTTCTTGTCTCCCATGATGATGACGCGGTCCTTTGGAATACCAGCTTCCGCAGCAGCCTTAGTAGCTATAGGCAGGAAATCTACTAATGTAGCAATTGCCTTTGCGCCACTGTCCTTGAGCTGGAACGCCAGTTCTTCAACTGTGTATGTTGGGTTTGCGGGGGTGATTACACCCGAGGCCCACATGGTCCCCCATATTAATGGGGGCGTGTCAATATGGTTGGTACTTGTGGAATGTTAGTTTTCTTGGGCAATTGGGTTGTTTTGGGGTGAGTATTGGGCGCAAACCTGAAGACTGCTAGGACGTCGCCTTTGCGCCATCCCCATTGAGACTTGAGGCCAATCCCGAAGTTGAGGGCTTGCTGGTGAATGTCGGCGTAGGTGAGTTGGCGCCTTGTGTTGCCGTCAATGTAGATTGCTGTTGGGGGGGTGAGAGTATGGTCAGTATAAGGCTTCAATGGCAGGGGGGGATATAATTGTTATTGTTCTCAAGGGGAGCGCAGTTCGTACCATGGTCGTCTGGGAATGGTCTACTCTCCCGCTCAAACAGGAACTGGTAGAGGTCCTTATCGGGGATTACTACTGGCTTGTGTAATGAATCTGTAGGCATCGTGGTTGTGGTTGTGGTTGTGGTGGGAATATGTGAAAGGTGTCTCTGTCTTTATAAGTCTTCTTCTTCAGAGATTAGGGAAGAAAGTAAAGAAATAAAGTGGGCGAAGGGGAGTTTAAGCAGAGGCTGGATGTATGAAGAATGTTGACGTGGTGGTGGATAGAGTAGACCGAGGATGAAGAGACCCTAACAAGAGCTAGAGTCCCCCCAATCCATGCATAGAAAGCTGCTGTGTATTACTTTTTGGTATGTGCCTCGGCCCCGGTGGTCGGCCCCCATATGGCACTAGCACACGCTTAGTTGCGGGGGAAGCACTCACATACTTGAACTTATGTACCTGCTACATGTAGATACATGTAGATAAAGGGCTGGGGAGGGGGGAGGGGGGGGAGGAGGCTCCTCCACGAGATAGAAAAGGGAGGGAGGTTTCACTTCTTGGAAAAGATTCCAACTCGGATAAGTCCCCCAAGTTGGGGAGGAGGAGGGCAGCAGTCCGTCCCTTATCCTTATCACCACCTTATAAAAGATTTCAAATCATTGGGAGGGGCCAGGCACGTTGGGCAGCAGCTATTACCATATACGCACATATACAAGTGCCTACTCTAGCTCTACCTACAACCCTACATACTCTACTTTATGCAGCGTTGGATTCTCGCAGTCCCCTCGGGAATATTGTGTGGGGAAGGTCAAAACCGGTTTGGGTGTTTTGACAGAGGAAGTCTGGGGTTTTCCCGAATCCCTGCATCTACATGTATCCAGGCAACTTTCTCCTCCACGGATCCCGGCACGCCAGGGAAAAAGGCTGGGGGAGGAAGGGGGGCACGTTACATGATACGTCGATCCAACGTCTTCCGAATGACTTTCTGTGACTGGGACTGAGAGAGGAGAAGAGGGACGTCCGAGATTCGTGCCTCGAGATAGATGTTTATTCATTCTTGCTCCCTTTCTCCCTTACCCCCCCAAAAGTGCAAATCAATCTTGTTGGTTCCAAAGATGCAGGGAAACGATCTGGCTGAGCATCTCGGAATGAGTGATCGGCTTGGCGTGCCAGTATTCCAGTTCGGCTCTCCTGCCGACGATCCGGAGGGGGAATATTCGTTCGGGCACCAAGATCTTTGCAAAGTCTGTCGGGATGGGTCGACACGAAAAAATTCAAAAGAGTGAACAGGAAGACAGAAATAGCCAAAGAATTTGTCACGGCCTGGCACCTGAGTAAGGGACTGGTTACACTACTATTATCTTCTACCATGCTGTGGTGTCTGTGGTTCCTTCTCCCATCATCACCGCATATCCCACACTTCACAAGATACAAATCGGCTTGTAATACTGCATGATGTAGCAGCCAGCCACTGGGCTGGGCAAGCAGTCAGATTTTTCTGCCTCTTGAACTTGTCTACCCAAGACGGATAAATAGTCCAACATTCCACAACACCAGAAACATTACGAGGCACTTATCCAATTGAGCACCGTGAGCGATTGCAGCACAATAATGAGTATGGAACTACATAAAGAGTGCCTCTTTATCTGAATCTTTAAGGCCTTTACATTCCTCAAGAGTCGTGCGACATCTAGAGCCCAAATGCTATTGGCAGCTCAATCTCGGTGGTCCAGGAAATACAACAAAAGAAAGAGCCCTGAGGAGGTTCTAAACATTGGAAATATCGCACACATTCTCAGTAGGGCTCTTCTCAATTCCTATTAGAAGTTTCTACTATCTTACCTGTATCTGGACCCGACAAGGATATCGCTTGGCATCAATCCCTCACTCTGATTATCGAGATAATCAGTCTCATCCCAAAACCTCTATTCACATTCACATTTGCACTGACCACCACCACCACCACCACCACCACCACCACCACCAATAATCTATCAATTGAAGCACCAAATCCCACTATGGCCTCCCCCCTCCGGCAACTGGCCATGATGCGCCACCTTACCCGCACCCTCAACCCCACCGTCCAACGCCGCACCGCCCGCGCCGTCGACATCCGCCACATCACCACCCGCCCCTCCCCCGCCATCCTCGAAAAGTACCGCGCCAAGCTCGACGCCAAGCTCAAAGCCGAGGGCGTCTCTACCTTCGACGAGCTCAAGACCGCCTACAAAGACAAGATCGAAGCCGTGCGCAGAGAGGCCGCCATCGAGCTCCCGCGCGCATCACCCGCGGTCGAGGCGGGACTCGCCCAGCCGCCGCCGCCGGTGCCAACGCCCGTGGCCGAGGCCGCAAGGAGAGCCAGCGCAGTGCCAGGGATCAAGTCGCTGGATAGCTATGTGGATGTCGAGAAGCTAAGGGCGCTGCCCGGGCCGAAGGAGATTGAGTTTATTTGGAGGGCGCGGTTCGTCGCGGATGGGAACAGTCTGTGTGCGGCGATCCCGCAGGAGAAGTATGCAAAGATGGAAGCGGACGCTAAGAGGCACCCTATGGTAACCCCCTCTTCTTCTTCCTCCCTTTAACCCCCCCATCTTCACTAACCCGCCATATCCAGTTCATCCTCCCCCTCCCGCGCGAAGGCCAAGGCATCGAAATGCAATTCCTCCAATGGTCCTTCCCCTCCTCCACCTCCTCGACCATGATCTTCACCTCCCTCGAGCAATACCGTCTACACGGCGAGTTCGCCGTCCCGCACACCACCCTGACGCACCACCTGGAGCTCGCGCACGAGAAGGGCGTCGTCCTCGCGCACGGCACCGTCAACAGGGACGCCGGCGTCAGCGCAGACGAGGCCCGACTGCTGCTGATATCGCTGCAGAAGTTCTACGGCGCGGGGGAGGACGAGGCGGGCAGGAGGCGCAGGGCCCTGCTGGACATGTTTAGCAGGGGCGACCAGGGCTTTAGGATCGAGGATCTGGTGGTGGAGGTGGAGAGGATCGATTGATTGGATAATAGAGGGGGGAAAAATATAGATTTGTATTTATTTAGAACGGAGCGTGGATTGTGTTTTTTTTTGTATTATATAGGGCAGTTTAGCGAAGTAAATAGAGCGAAATAAAATAGAATAAGCCTCTCTCTTCAAACAATCAGATCTTGCATACAAGGCACCTCATCTTGTCTCAGCACCCAAGCACCACCACAACAATATCCCACCCCCAAATCATTGACCCCCCCTCCTTCCATCCCGCGCCCACCCCACCCCACCCACAAACTCCGACCCCCATCCCAGCCACGCTTGCCGGGTATCCGCCCCCCGCCCCCCGGTCAAGCCTCGGCCCCGGCCTGATTAGTGATTCCACCCAGCACGGAGCATCACTCGTTTTGGCCCGGACATACATGTACGTACATACATGCTCCCCCTGAAAAGGTGCTAGCAGGGCCCGCCAGCCCAGCCGACAGGAAGGATGGCTGCAACACACGCTCTTGTTACCGATGGGGGGTCCTACCTAGTACTTTAGGGGGGGGGGAGTCGGCGCCGCGTCACAGCACGGGGCGTCTAGGTTGGGTTGGATGTGTTCATAGGATATCACTCGGTGCGTCGAACCGCACCGCTGGGTATTCGGTCTCGGGGTCTACAATACTGATGGGTGGTCTGGTCTGGTCTGGTCTGGTCTGGTTGGCTGCAGCGGTCGTGGGGAGTCCGCGGCTGGGAGGGACAGCGTAAATAGATAGATAGCGTAGTTGGACCACCAGGGTGGATAGGCCAGTGCATATGAGGATGGCTGGCAAGTTCACAAACACACACTACAATAAGAATATCTAGGACAGCAAACTACTAGTAAATACCTCTCACACGCTACAAGAAAAACTCCTCTAATTACCTGCAAGTATAACCATAAGTACAGAAAGAAAAGAAAAAAGAAAAAAAAAACCACAAACTTTTGTTGCGCATCACCGGAAATCACTCGGCCGGTTAGTCAAACTTCATCTTAGTCCCCTTGCTCTCGGTGATGGCGCCAGTCCTCCTAACGTCATTACTGTAGACCGCGCCCGGGTTGGTATCTCTCTTATCCTGTCTCTGCCTCTTCTCCTCCCACGCCCTCTCCGCCCAGTCATCCTCCGTCTTCTGCTGCCTCCTCTTCCTCGGCCTGAACTCCTCAACCTCGACCCGCTCCGCCTTCTCGCCCTCGGGCCTATCCTTCCCGAAGCGCTTCTTATACCTCACGCTCGAGTCCTCGCCATACTCCATCTTGATCTGCCTAGTCCCCAAGAACCTCCTCTTCTTCTGCCGCTTCGCCAGCTCCTCCTCCTCCTTCCCCTCCAGCTCATCCTTGACCTTCTCCTCCTCCAGCGACAACCCCAGCATCGCGCGCTTCACCGAGTCGACATCCTCAAAGTCGACGAACCCGAACCCCTTACACTTGCCCGTGTCCTCGAACGTCGCCAACCGGATCTTTGCGATTGGCCCCGCGAACTCAAAGTGGGTCTTCAGGTCCTCCTCCGTCGTCGCAAAGTCCAGGTTCCCCACAAACAAGATCTTGCTCGGCGGCTTACTTTCCAGGTTCGGGCCGAGTCTTGGGCCACCGTTAGCAGGTGTGCTGCCGCTATTGCGGTTCGAAAAGTCCTTGGAGTTCTTGATGAGGACCCTGCGGCCGAGGAAGGGCGTCTCGGTGAGCGTGAGCGCATAGTCGAGCGCCTTCTCGTTCGCAAAGTCGATGTAGGCAAAGCCCTTGTTGCGCTTGGTGCGCGGGTCCGTCGGCAGGTTGATGCGCGTCACCTCGATGCGCTGGATTGTGGACGGCGGGAGGGTCAGGAACTCTTCGAGCTGCGGGCGGGTCGTGGAGAAGCCGAGGTTGCCGATCCAGATGCCCCATTTTGAGCGGGCCTGCGAGGAGTGCTCGGGGAATTCTTCAGCGGGCTTGGATGCGGCGGCAGCGGCGGCGTTAGTACTAGTGGTGGTGGTGGTACCAGCGGTAGCGACGGGAGAGGGTTTAATGAGCTTTGGGGCGAGTTCGGGGTGCTTTTTGAGTTTTCGGAGGGCCTTCTTGGAGGGGGGTTCCGGGAGGGTGACGTCGATCTCAATCTCGGAGGTTTCGGTATCGCGCTTCCGCTTTTTGGAGGCGTTGGGAGAGTCTTCGGGGACGGCGGGGGTCTCTGGGGTGGTATCGGCCCCAGCTTCGGCATCGACTTCGTTTTCGGCCTCAGACTCTGGCTTTTCCTTTTCCTTCTTTTCCTTCTCTCCCTTCTTTTCCTTCTTCTTTTTCTCCTTCTTCTCCTTCTTCTCCTTTTTCTCTGTCTTTATCTCCTTCTCGTTTTGCTCCGCAGGTTTATACTCCCCAGACTCGTCATTGGCATCTGCATCTTCAGCAGCGGCCTCTTCTGCAGCCTTCTTCTTCGCCTTCTCCTGGAGCCTGGTCTCACGGAGCTTATCCTTCTTCTCGTTTCCGCGGCCTGGGGCCCTCATCTTTGTACGCGACATCTTATCCTGCTGCCGAGTGGATTTTGTGAGGTGTGGTGGTGGTTTTGGTTGAGGGCTCGAGAAATATTATTTTTTTTTTCTTCTTCGTGAAATCTTGGCAAGTTGTGTGTGTGTGCGCTCAGTGCACGGGCTGCACAGACAGGTCACTCAGTGGGAAATGCATGAAGAAGTTGTTTTTCACACGTGGATTGGTTGTTTGAGCTGTGAAGAGTGCAATTGAGCTGTTTTCAATAGAGACTGTGTATGGGCGAGGGTATGCACCTTTTGGGGGGAGGGTCTTTCGAACAGGCGAAACCTCCCAGGTGGCCTCCCCGGGTTTTTATCCAGGCCCAGGGTTTGGTTTGGTGGTGGAACCTTTTACAGCTGCTCTGCTTTACAACCACCGGGCAGCTTCACTTCTTCATCCTCCAGCCTCTATCGCCCACTCTCTATTCTACTCTACCGTACCAAACTACCAACTCCTCAAAATGTCGAAAGCCCAGAAAGACCAGCGCCGTGCGGACCTCAGTATGCCTCTCTCCATGCCACTACCACTGTACTACATGTAGATACTAATAATCCACCCAGTAATCCCCTACGTCCCCACCGAGCCCAAAGCCGAAGAAAACGACATCGCCAGTACTTCCCCCCCTCTTCTCCCTCCACAGACACACAGAGACTAAAACCACACACTATCCAGGCACAATCGGCTCCACCCTCCCCATGGCCGCAATGTTCACGCGCAACAAGATGATCGGCTGGACGGCCGTCGTGTTCGCCGTCCAGGGCTGGCTCAGCGAGACGCCCGGCCAGGTCGCCAGCGGGAAGCAGCCCGCTTACTTCAGTGTCGGTATGAGTGTTATGGCGTTGGCAATGGTATGTGTTCCTCTTTTTGAATCTGGCGGGTGATGAGTGACTGACTGATTGGTGTGCCGTGACCGGACAGAGTTATCTCCCGCTCTTTATCCCGAGCATGAATAAGGCCGCGTCGAGTACTGCGCCGGTGCCGCCAGCGCCGGGTGCGTAGAGGCTGCGAGGGGTATGGATACTAGAGAGGCTATAGGTAGATAGGTTATATGCCAATTGACGTAACTTTTAATACGTGGCTTGTAGTGTGCGGGCGTGAATACCAAGTTTGCTTAACAGATAGTCCAGTCCCAGTGAAATGCATGCAGCGCAGTAGTATTCAATCATGTGCCCACCACATTCCAAATTGAACAATCACAAACATCCAAAGACAAAATAAAGTAGAGGGTGCAGTATCAATGTCTCACCGCACTACCAAATTGGGCCTATCAGTATCTCCCGTATTAGAGGGGCGCCATATAAGCTCGAAGGAGCCTAGTGCGGCTAGCTGGAGAGCTGTAACAGTAGAGTCAAGTAAGGCCGGATGTATGTGTAGTAAGTAAGCATCTCTACAGTTGTTTGGGGGGGGGGGGGGATGGCATAGCTCTAGACGGGGAGGGGTTGTTGGAACCAAAGACTTGTTTATTACGTACATACCTAAAGTGCTTTGGGTGGGGTGTTTATTCATAGAAGTAGAGCTGGAGGGGAACTCGATCATAGATTGATTGAGCTTTGTGGTACTACTCTAGGGCCGGACTAACGCCAAGTTTAATAATTAAGGCCCACTCAACCCAACGTCTGGTTCGGGACAAGGTGCTTCAGTCACTCGCTGGAATTGTAGGGAACAGTTGGGGGATGTGGTAATGATGGGGGTTTCTATCAACCGGTGGCATATCGATCAATAATATAAGCAGGGCTGGTCTCAGTTACAGAATTATTTAAAGAACGAAATTGTAAACATGATAATTATTAGGCCTCTGCGGGTAGCTACTAGGCAGAGCTCAGCTAGTTGTCTGAGGGTAAGCATAGCTACAAAGGCCCCTGTTTCCGGGTTGGAACGCTGATTAGTTAGTGCTGTTTGGTCAGTCATGGGATATCAATCGCAACACTCTCAGTACCGGTTAAGAACCTTGTGAAATTAGGTGGATTGATTATTCTGGGCATGTCGACAAGAACCCAGCTGAGTAGCGAACCTCTAAGTGCCCTCCGCACATGCCCAACCAAAATCCCCATTCTTCCCAGGATAAAAAAAAAAAAGAACTCCGATTAAACACTGGCAAGGAGAAAAAAAAAAAAAAACCAAAAAACCACAAACACAAAGACACGGCTGCATGCAACAACACAAAATCCCAGACCCGGCCCAGCGAAGGAATACCCCAAACTTTTTTTGCGGTTGTGATCGCAGGATTTTGGTTTATTTGGTAAATTTTTTTTTTTTACACAATCCCCCAAACCCGAAACCACGAAAAAAAAAAAAAAAAAAGGCAAGAAAGGAAATGGCCCCCGTTTTTATTCTGTTGTGCGTTTATTCGGCGGTGGCGGTGGCGGTGGCGGTGCTGGCGACGGGGCCACGAGCGCCCTTGGGAGCGCCCTGCTGGAAGCCGTTGCTGAATTTCCTGTTGACGGTCTTGAGGTACCTCATGCGGCCGGTACCGGTGGTCTTTCTCCTCTTGGCCTTCTCGGACCAGTTGTCTATTTTTTCTACTCGTTAGCTCTTCTACCATTTACCTCATGATTGCTGGCTTCTTGACGGTGGTCGAGGCGACGTACACTTCCTGGTCTTAGCAGCGGGGTAAGCACAGCTAGAGCAAGTGTGCTTCTGGATGTGGAAAGAGCGGCGGCCGCAGCGACGGCACAAGGTGTGCGACTTGTTCTATAGTTTCCCAATATCTCGTCAATATTTCCATCTTCCATTTCCTTCAGCTTCCACCTCCACTTCCACTCCCATGCTCTCTGTTATGCCCTGCTATCTCTGCTGATGCAGCCGAAGCTTGCTCGGACCGTAGAGGGTGGAGGGGGGAGGGGAGATTCGGGGGGGGGGGAGGGGGTTGAACTAACGTGGCGCTTTCCGAACGAGCTGTAAATGGATATCCAATTAGCCCTCAATTACTCTTTTTCTCCAAAATCAAAATTCCGCCAGCAGTTCGGGCCGAAGAAATGGGGGGGGGTCGGAGATGGAGGGAGTGGGAAAAACTCACGAAGTTCCTTTCGTCATTGTCGGATAATTTTCGGGGGGATTTGATGGGGATTTTCGTGAAGGATTGCTGCGTAGTCAGTTGGCGTGTCGGTAAATTCTGTCTATATCGCGAATTGTGAAAGTGTGGTGTTGTTGGGATTTCCGATGTGTGGTTTTTCTGGGTAAAGCTAAGCCTATTGGGGGAGAAGCAGTCGCCTGTTACAGTGTGTGGTGTGGGGGGGGAGAGGGAGGGGACGAGACGAGAGGGTTTTGACCCTAGCACTGCAGGTTGTGTGAGGCTAGTGAGTTTTGTGGCTGCCTGGAAGAGTTTGTTGTGGCTTCAATTATAGTGTGGCTGTGTGACAACCAACCAGCCACACAGAAACGTCAAGGAATGTGCATGTTAGAAGTTGATCAAGGGCGCGCGGGTGGCTTGGCGTGTCGTGAGAGAACAATCAATACTAACAACAGACGGGAGAGAAGAGGAAACGCAGGACGACATCGCCCATGACCTAAAACCTCACCTCACCCCCTCCCTTCTCTCTCTGTTCATCTCACCATCCTATCCCCTGTTTTCTAACTTCATCTTCCCCCCCCCTTCATCACTTTGTAAACACCATCCCTTTCTTTCTCTTCCTCTCTTTCTCTCTTTCTCTCTTCCTCTCTCTCTCTACAATCAAACCTTCACTCTCTCGGCATTACCCCAAATCTCCCTTACTAGCAATGTCTGCAGAACATGGCACCTCCGGTGGAGGTGATAAAGCTCACTACAAATCCTACAAGTACATCACACCTGGGAAACAATCGCCCTCTCCCTCCCCCAAGTGCGCTGACACTAACTACCATCATCATTACTACAGGAAGAAATACCGTAAGCTCCGCTTCAAATTCCACCAGTCTATGAAACGTTCCGACGAGCTCTTCAAGCAAGAGCAGACAGCAAAGGCAGCTGTAAGACGAATACTGGAGGAAAACACGTTTGCACTCCCAATTCCCCATCCTCTTCCCATAAAATGCTTCGATACTGACACTGAGTCTCCCCCGCTTCGCCAGTCGCCTTCTTGACCTCCTCGTTGACCTTAACTCCTCAACCCACATTCCCAAAGAGCGCCGCTTCAACCTCGGTTCGCCATCATGTCCAACACCAACTCGATTCCTCTCGCCTACACTACTCGCTACAATCCCACAGGATGAGATCGCAGATGACGCACTTCTTCTTGACCCCCCTGTCAATGGGGCCCTGCAAGCGAAGGTGGAAGCTATGGATGCAGATACCTCCTCGACCTCGTCTGATTCTGAGAACGAAGGCGACTTTGATACCCACAACCGCCGTGAGCGAGATTCAGATAACGAGGATGACGATATGGATGATGATGATGACCGCGAGGCCTACCTTGAAGAGATCCGGGAGACAAACTACAAGCGCGGGATCCCCGGAACACCCCCTCGGTACGTTCGCGACCAAATGAAAGCCGACGCGGACCGTGAGCGCAAAGAGGCAGTCGAGCAGGCTCGCATGGCAGCCGAACAGGCTAAACAGGAGGCTATCGACTCCGCGGCTGCAACTGCGGCCGCGGGAGTGAAGCAGGAGCCGGTCGATGAGAACATGGAGGACCTTGACAGCGCAGAGCATCCACCTCCGCAGACGCCACCGAGGAAGCCAATCTCATTGGCCGATATTTACCCGGCGCCTGGACACACCCCACCGTATCTGCGTGACCCGTCGCCGTTCCTCATGTCCCTGGAGGAAGAGGAAGCGTTCTATTATAACATTGACGAGAACCTTGGCGGCGAGATACCAACAGCCCTTGAGACATCGCCCTCATCAAAGGTGGAATCTGACCCCCGTAACCCAATGAGTGTATACTGTTGGCTCCGGAAATACCAGCCTCAAGTATTCCTCCAAGAGGGCGAGGGCGAAAAGAAGCCAAGGGGCCGCGGCGGCCGTAAGAAGGCTGGCCATGATGGAGATTCAGGGGATGAAATCATGCCAACGCCCGCCGCAGCACCACAATCGGCCGCAAAGACCACCGGCAAAAGGCGGCGTGCTGATACAATGAAGGGCGCGGGGCTAGAAGATAGTGTGGAGATAGATCCCCATGCTACCACGCCTAGTCGTGGCCGCGGAGGAGGCAGGGGCCGAGGCGGTAGAAGGAGGGAGGGTGAACCCCCGGTTAAAAAACAGAGGAGGTTGGTGCAATCTAGAAACTCTTGATTTCGGGTTTTCATTTCATTTTCTTGTTTTCTTTGTACTAGGGACTAATGGTGGTGGTTAAGTGTTGTTTAGTGAAGAGATTTGATGTTCTCATAATCAATATACACTCCCCCTCTTAATCTTACCAAATGAGCTTTGGTACGAGCAGTTATTGGAGATCTAATTACGGGTGTGAGGGGAACTTCTCTTTTGACCTTTTGTAGAACAGGAAGGATAGGCTGTCGTTACATTTAAAATCTGGGGGGAAACGGGTGTCGGCTGCTTGGGGGGTTCTGTTTCTAACGGTTGTCTTTTTTCTTCCTTTATATTTTTCTTCTTTTTCGTTGGGATGGCTTGCTTGTATCTGTATCTTAGGCTTTCTTCCTCCTTTTATCATTTGCGGAGTTCTCTTTTTATGTTCCTTTCTATTCTTTACTAGGGGGTCTCCGGTCGTACACTGCTATACTACTACCGTTGCTGCTTGCTTGCATGCTGCTATTGTTGCATAACTATTACATTACTTAGTCAGTATTACTACTATTATTCTTTTTTTTTTCCGGGGGAGGGAGGGAAGCAACTAAAGGAGGCGTTTCTTTCTTTCTTCACATATTTGGGGTTGGGGGCTTGGGCGGGGAACTTGTACGTTAATTTGAGCTGCTTGTGGAAATAATAGTTGCTGTGGTTGTTGGCATGGATTAGTTGGATTTGGTTAGACTTGGAGGGAAAAATGTGGCATTTAGATCATTGACATTACATAACTCTTTTGGGTTTGGGTCATCGCCGTGAGATTGGAACTCTTTCCGGGGAACTAACTGACTGATTGACTAGCCTGGTAATGTTGATACGGATAATATCTCCCCTCTCTAGGCCTCCTAGATGCAAATGTTCTTTCCCTTCTATAGACCACCACCACCACCACCACCACCACCACCATCCTTTCTTTAAAATAAACACACTCGTTACAAACGACACTCACCCTTTAATTACGCCATTGTCAAAGTAGACCTAATCAACAAACACCTCTCTACCAACAACTAACCAAACAAAACACAAAATGCCCATCCTGAAATCCCTCGCCATGCGCACTGCCGCAACTTTCGCAACTCCTCTCTCCCGCGTCCACCACGCCCCCGTTCTGCGCATCAAGGGCCTCTCGGCGGCAAGCATCGTGTTTCCGCCCCCAGAGGCTACCAAGGAGGTTGGGGTCCCCCCTAGCTACATGTACTTATATTTTGTTTAGGTACGTAGGTGTGGCTGCTGACGGATTCGTGATTGCATAGGTCGAGATGTCTTTTGCAGGGACTATGGTTAGGGCAGCCCCAACTCGTGGAGCTGTGGCTGCGGCTACTGCAGATGCGAAAATTGCAGGTGTGCAGGAATAATATAATCAGTGTTTTGGGATTCTCGTTCGTACTCTATCCAATATCTCTAAATCGAATAACTCGAATAACCCTGCTAATACCCCCTTTGAGCTTCCACCGACCCTAGCCCTTCTCAACTTTTCAAGTTAATAGAGGGCTAGATAGACTATCATATTTGTCTATATCCAATGGGTCAATCACAACTTACTAGATTTTAATAAGAGTTAGTTTCTACTTTAGTAGTCTTTTAGGATGCTTTGAGGTTGATGGATGCTCCTAACGGCCCCACGGTGCGGCCATTATGTAGCTGTCCATATGTACACGCATCTTATGGCCGCCCAGCCGACTAAATTAGTACCTATTACGAGTACCTATTATCCTCTAGCTTCCGGGGCCGGCCTGGAGTTGAGAACTTGCCCAATTGCCCATTTATAACTCTAGGGCAATAATACCGGTATAGAACTCGCTATATGACCCATCCAGCAGCTTCAAACTGCAAAAGACCCTAACCCAGAAATATGTAGGTACCTAAGGGTCAGCTAGTATTAAATTTGTACGTCCATATACTTATGTAGGCATCCCATCATTAGAATAGCCTGTCCAATGACCTTAAGTGTATTTTCCGCATGGTTAATTAAACATATAATACTATAGTCCATACGCATATACGAACTTCTTCCATCTGCGGTATTTCGAGAAAGAGACTGTCCCTTTGAAAGATGTGTCTATAGCCTTTGATGCAAGTGTAAAATAGTGAGAACGGATGTTTTGTTTCAATTATGCCCATATATCTACACCAGTTTTCTCAACACCTCGAGGAGCTGATTAGGGCAAATCTCTCTAGAATTCCAATAATCTTAGATTACGACAACTCGCAGTTCTTCAGAGATGCGCAAGATCTAGTGATTACTGATTGTGCTAGCCCCCGCTCTCTCTTGGAGTATGTTTTCGGCCTATTATCGACAAAGCAGTCGTCTCGACCGATTCTTAATTAACTTTCACTTTGAGCTTAATAACCCAAACGGTTGCGTCGGAGTGTACTCCCCCCCCCCCCCCAATACCTCAATCTTTTTAGAGCTCCATATATATAAACCGTTCCCCAAACTAACCTTAGTCTCGTGATATTACCTAAAAAAGAGTACCTACCCTTATCCCTCCAACAAATCAAACTGCAGGCCACGAGCCAAACTCAAGGTTTCATGCGCGAGGACAGCAGTGATGTTTCATTCAGTTTCAAGATAAAGAGAAAATTAGGCAGAGACAGGAACGATGAAACGTTTCTTGGTAGCAATATATTGTATGCGGAGCTGGCTCGTAGATAGTCAGTGTACAACATATTAAGTATGGGTTGGTGCAGCCACTGCACAGAGTCGCCCGTGATGGCCTGCCTCGAAATAGAAAGCTAGTCGTCTTAGACGACTGTAAATATGTATCTTCTCACAGGTAGGGACTTCAATATTTGTGAGTACAAAGGGAATGGATATATATTCTCTATATAGACAGGGTGAACGGGGTAGTTGAAGTTAACATGGATGCATAGATCTATGGAACTGGAATAGGAACGCGTCAGAGAGCTCGGGGACTAGATTTTTACTTTCGATGCAGCGGGTTGGGCAGCTTCTTCAGAATTGGCCACCGTGTATGGGCTCAGTCAGCTAGCCTACTCTGTTCCATCCAAGGATATCCTCTATCCACGAATGCACCATAAAAAATTATACCTTGTATCTCACTTACCAGATTATTCAAAAAAAAAAATACTATATTAATTCTATTCAACAACGTTTTCAACTAGTCCACTATGGACTACTATCCTTTTTGTTCTAGGTTGAAAGGGGCCTGGTATCTTATAGAAAATCTTAATACGGCGCCTTTCCTCGTTATTTATATAACGGAGCAATACTAACAAGATCAGCAGGGAATGGGGCACTGATTGCTGTTAGGTGTTTGCACAGTGCGTCTATAGCTATAGTGGCATGCCAAATATTCATAGGCACCAGAAGGCTCTCAACAACTCTATAATCCCTAGCTTCCTGATTACCAACACCGTGGTAAGTCTGGTAGCCCTTCATAATAAGCTATTCTTGGGCCGACAAGAGCGCATCACAGTTACTGATGGGACGAAAGCCTTTTTATACATGTATACAATCACACCCATATACCTTAATGGGAGCCATAGGCTTGACTAACTATAACTCTAATATATATTGAATGCCTCAATACAAGCTTTAACAGAGTAGAGGGAACGATGCTGCGGTATTATAAGGGGGGAAAAGAACTTCATGAGGTCACCAGAATTCCCTATTGTGGTAACTATTATTTGGGCTAATAAGGACGAGTTGCACGTTGCTAGGTTCAAATGATGTACCATATCGCCGACCCTTGTCCTGCCGTAGGAAGAACGAGGAGAGGGGGGGCTGGGGGAACATGTCGACTAATTACTATATACCACTTTTGTCTATTTTCCTGGATCTATAGGAGCAGGGGTTAACTTGGGGGTTGTTCCATTACCATAACCGGAAGGCTTCATCAATCAATTAATCAAGCCCCAACAGAGTGGACGTAATTCTAAGCGTCGAGTGATCACACATGAAGATTGTTACCAACTGCGAACCACTCACTAGGCATCTACATGTAGCTTTGGAAATATTTAAGTGTATATAACGGTAATTTTTTATCGGAGATTGTTTGCACCTCAAACAACTCCCAGAATTGATGGGCTATAGCTACATGTAATAAAGGTTCAATCATTACGTTACCGGACATCTATTACCGCCCGCGAGACTGTTTTTTTTTTTTTTAGTTTAGTTTAGTTTACTACTACATAAGGTGTGAATCAGTTGGTAAGTTCTCTTCATAGTTAGACATTTTGGCTTAGATTCAATATCGGATATGAAGTGGAGAGAGACGGATTTGTTAGCCAGAGTAGGATATACCAACCTACATACATATATCTATATTAAATACGGAGATTCTTAAACAGTATTTACTAAACAGCTACATTTATGACTATAGGCATCCTCTTGGGCTCGAAAGCCATATTCCAACACCGACTCCATATTGCAAAGCTCGAAACGAACCAACAACAGTTAATCGATTGAAATAATCCAGTGGTATACGGTGAGAATAAGGGGGCGACTTCGTATTCCTCTGAGCGAGGAGTATATCGAAGCAGATTTCAATTCCCTAGACCTTGTACCCGAGTGACTTGATCGAATCTGGCAGATAACGCATAACGCATTACACAACTCCAAAATTCGCAGCCTTCCTGCACAACATGTAGTTGCAAGAAGCCATCCGACGCGATAACAAACTTATATGCAGCCTTCCCCTTAAAATATAAAGGGTTCGCTTCTTGAGTGTAATCCATAAAGAGGTTCATCATGACCGGATCGTTTTCCGATCGCTTGTGAGAGGTATTTGTGCACTTACTCTTTACACGTAGCTACTAGACAACACAAGGCTTGTGTCTCTACAAGTATGTAAGGAGACTAAGCCTCTGTATATGGGGATACGGTGCGCAGTGAGCGAGCGATGTACAGACTAGTGAGTATTCCAACCGCCCGACTCCATCATGATCTACCCTGGGAAGAAGGTTGATCAAATGATAGAGAAAGTTAAGGCTGGTGATGTTGAGTGGACTGTTTTGATAACGTGTTCTCACCAAAGGTTACCCTCCATGCACACCACTCTTCCTAAACAGGTTTTCGGAGATATCGCAGCATATCATTGCTTGTATTACACAGTCTATATAGATCTATCTTTAATATTTGGTCTATAACCCATTAAAACTTAAACGAATGGCTTTTGCGGATTTTAGATTGAACCAATTCCCCATTGATAGTTTCTCCTAGTGGATAAGGATAAAGTACTTGTGATATAAGTAAATCATATGATCACAGGCTCACCGATAGATTAGCCGATGACACCAGCCTTGGTAGAAATCCCTTTAATGCTCGTCGAGGATAGATGATATAGGCTATTATATTCAAAGACCTTGCCAAACGCGCATCTACCCTACGAGAAGGCTCCAGCTCTTGAACGCTGACGTTCTTTGGTCCCTATCCAGTGTTCGAGATTGCGTAATATACAACGTCAAAGTGCGTCCACAACCCCTTTGTAAAGTTGTTCTAACCAAATATAGGTTTTTCTATGAGGAACTCCGATAAGATATCTGCTAAAAATCATGCACAAGCCAACGGGCCCTTTGTGATATTAGGGTATTATCTAGTTTAAGAGCCACGAAACCTGGAAAACTCAGTATCCACATCGAACACATTTCTTGTATCCCAGCTTAGCTCCCAAAAAGAAAAGAAGCCATAATGACGAGTGATATTTTATGATTTGACGGTGGATACTCGACAGAGGCACGGTTCATCGATTCGCCAAGCCATATTCAACTCAGTTCGCAGACGTTCAGCTCACCTACTCATGATATTAGTTTTCAGGCAACCCGACTCGTGAAGAAATGACTACACAGCCTCCAAAAGAAAATTTCGCTTGGTCAAACGTCGTCACATGGATGAAAACGATTCATCACAACCATAACAACCACCTGAACTTCATCCACCTGTTTCTTCCCAAATATATCTGGATCTCATATGAACTCCGATATAATATGCCACTGGTTATAGCTATGCCCCAAATATAGTTAGCATCGCTATCAATTGTAAGCCCTATCGTATCTTAGGACGCCGTTCCAACCCGCTAGGGGGCTAACCGTAGAGAATTATATACCTACGTGTGCTCTTGCCAGTGGAACCACTCGAGTGAGGTTACGAGGGCCCTACGATTTTCTTTCAACCTGATACCGGATCGCTCCGTTAGTTTCCCAACTCCTAGGAAGGGGGTGCATTATACATGTGCACTTTGCTCTATGTCCCTCTACAGGTCAGTAACAAGGCGCGACCAGGGGCTGGGACTAAATCAAGAAGGCCAGATCTACCCCCCATGTCAAGCCGCCATAAAATCAATTGCGCACCAGGTATGTATGACCTATGTGAGTGTACCAACCATTCAATTATTTATCTCTTCTAATCATCCCCCACTTTCAAAGATCTACATTACGAAACTATGTATGTAGTGCGATTAGAAGGGCATAAAAATACAGGGTAGAGAGAAAAGAGCTGTCGACAGATGAAGGGAAAATAGAAATTCTACCAGCAGTTGGTATATGCCAAGAAGAAGTGCAATGTATACAAGAGCGCCATAAATACCGTCAAAGCTAATATTTCAATCTTTTGCACATAGTCAGAGTCATTATGCCTTAGATCCGACCCCCCCGACATCATCCAATGCAGACTTTACTTCTTCTACAGAAGCACCAGCTCTAATGTCACTGATAAAGTCGTGGATGTAATCAAAGTAATTATCTTCCGCACAAGTGTCGTTATGTGTACCTTCAGGAAGTTCGCGCCAGACCTTGGTGGATGTGCACACGTTGTACAGCGTTTTCATGTGAGATGGCCTGTCTTGTGTCAGCATATTTCATATTTCATCAAGGTTCCAATGAAACGAGCCCGTAGAATATCGGAACAGGAGAAACGGAACAGTCGCCAGGTAGAAACTTACGGAACAAGTTCATCCTTCAAGCCGCTTAGGAATAATACTGGCACTCCCTTGATCGCTGGAAGTGTTGCCTCGCTGGGCCATATCTGATGGCACAGCCTCGCTAGGTACCTTGCGGGGGGGAAAACGGTTGGAATAAGCTTCCGGATTGAACGGAAAGTATTCTCGAGGATAAGACCAGCAATCTTGTCTTGATTCTTTGTGACTAGTTGAATCGCGAGGGCCCCGCCAAGTGACTGTCCGTAGACGAAGATTGAAGTATTCGCGGTCGAGGGGTCGGTGAGTAGATAGTCGAGAGCTGTTTGAGCATCTATCATAAGGCCTTTTTCTGAAGGTCGGCCGGTAGATTTACCATATCTAGGGAAGTCTCGCGTAGTAAATATAAAGGAGCCCCATTTATAAGAAGCGGTAAGAAAGCGAAGATCGGCATTACAGAACTTACCCACGATAGGACAGGATGAAGATATGACACCCCATCTGCTCACTGAATACACGCGCTATCGGTAGTCTATGGCCCTGTTTGATGTCAGCCTCAGTGACAGGAGAGGTGGGGAGCTTGGGTTCTAAAGCTTACAATATTGCCAGCATTTCCATGCATGAAGAGCACCTACGATAACACCCGTCAACATCCAGCCAAAGCCACGATAAGCGCATGTAGTGGAGCTGCACAGTAACACCCAGCTGCGGCCTCTTTGTAGTGCGCAAGAGAAAGTTGCTCAGCATCTCACCGTCCGGCGTCTTGAGCTTCACCGTCTCCCAATCATCGATGCCGAAATCTTGGGGTGTCGGTACATTTGTTCGTGCGCCGGCCGGTATGGATCGAGGGTATATGAGTTCCCTATCGGCATCTCCGTTAGCTTCGGTTGGGGGGGGGGGGGGGGAGAGGAGGGAATTGGAAAGACTGTCGGCCAGCAGTGATGACGTACGATTGCTTAAAATATAGCAGTGCTGAGAGGAGCACGGCGAGACCAGTTGAAGCCACGATTGCTCCTTTCAAGTATGAATAGAGGGAGCTAATATAGGAGAAGATGGTCCCCGAAGACGACATGGGAGGGATAACAGGGAAGGAAGATAGTTCTAGGAGGAGCTCAGCTGAGTGTTACCCAGATTGAGCATAAAAAAGTATGTATTATATGTAAATACCCACAAGGCTTAACTGGCAGCAAACAGCAGGATCGACGGCGCCTGTTGGATTGTTGTTGCCTTGTGTGTGGTGTGTGGTGGGAAAGCGAGGGAAGCAATGCTTCTGGGGGGGGGGGGAGGGGGCTTGTTTGGTTGTTTGGTTATGCGCGGTGTGTTTGCAGTTACTGGTATGGTACGTACAGAAGAAGCGCCGTAGCTGCGTACTCTAAAGTACAAGTTCGTTGGAATGTTCCGGGAGAATTTAGCGAGATCCTGGGGTTCCTGCGCGTGCGGGAGGTGCTCTGTGCTTCATACATGTATGCCCTTCTTACCGATTTGCAAACCCACCACAATTCACGTGATTGGGCATATTTACATACATGTAGAGATTAGAAGTAATATATTATTACATGTATTATACAATGTATGTAGCTACATGTAGTGTGCCTAATTTCAATCTTCGGTCACGCCGGCATGTACTACTTCATTTCGTGCGCACTCTACATTTAACTAGGGCTTGAAGTGATAGGGCTGAGACCTGCAGGCGTTCCACTAAGAAATCACTCTGCGCACAAGTGTGAAATCCCGTCGATACCAGGTCCGGGTTTGGGCCGGTTTGGAGCAGTTTTTTGGTGAAGTACCGGCAGTAAAGTACTAGGGCACCGTCCGCGGCAGACGTTTTGATATTAATTATTGGAGTATATATTAACAACCTGGACGTGTGTATTATAGGGGGAGCGGTACTTGAAGCATCCAGAGTCATGGGAATGTAACCATGACTGTAACGGAACTCTTTCGAGATGACTGATACATAAGGTATCACTCGCATAAATAATCAGTGATCACTCCCCACAAATAGCTAAGTATAGTTTTAAGGCTGTTTCCTATAAGCATATAATTACAAGCTGATCTTTTAACCCAAGTTGTTGTAAAACAATGAAAAAGAATCGCGTTGCGCGCCTCGAGGTGCGTTACCCACATTCAGTTGGTTTTAGTAGGGAAAAGCTTTCACGACTAACAGGCCTCTGCGCGTTTAGAGAGTGATTCCCACGCAACTACGAATTATCGAATCAACGACGTCACAGACCGACGGGAAATGGTTTTTATTTCTTTCTCTATTACCCCCTCCTATATCCACAGAGCGGAGCAGTAGCGCAGATTTAAAGAAAACAACAAATTTCGTCTCCGATGAGACACGTGGTGTGTGGCCGGTCGTGTCATGGTTTGTGCGCACTTCTCACAAATGCATATATATATATAAACCTCCAGGAGTCTCATTATATTCAGCGTGCTCTCTCCCACTTACTTTCCCTTCAATCTTATCCCAGTAATACTACGTCTCAAAAGCAGCCCACAATCCACATAAGCTCTATTATCATCGCTAGTTGCTTCACGCCACTCATTTATATACCAGCTCTCAAAGTTTAGACCCGATGAACCCCACATCTCACCACTCCTCTTACCGGGACGTCACGAATGCCACCCCCGAACCCGAGCTTGGGGCTCCATCCCCGAAATCATGGGATGCCATCCCCCCAATTCTAAATATACCCCCCGAGATCCTTATTATGATCGCTGCGTATCTCCCTGAACGCGACCTTTTCTCTCTTCTCCTCGCCGCGAAAGCCTTCCCCATGTGGCTGCTCCCCATGGTGCTTAAACTGCGCCTCACCCAGGATAAATCTAGAACCTTCCTCCATTATGTTGTGCAGAACGGTTCCCCAACTCAGATGCACCACATTCTCAGAAACGAAATATGCCGTACCTCACTCCTGGATATCCCCGATGAAGATGGCGCGACTCCATTGCACCTGGCCGCTAGTCTTCTCCCGTGCAGGTGCGATGGGCAGCCAAACGCCGACCCAGATATCGTTGATGACCCGACTTCACTACATGTGCCCCCATGTTCCGACCTGCGCATGCGCCCAGTGTTGGCAAACATGTGTGAGGAGCTGCTACTTGCTGGCGCAGATGTCAATGCGCGCAATAAGCTGCGCGAGACGCCGATCTTTTGTGCTGTAGATGCGGGGTGTGCTGAAACAGCCAAGGTGTTGAGGAGGCGAGGCGCTGACCTGCAGGTAGTTGAGGAAAACAATTTGACGGCTGAGCAGAAGGCAATCATGTATGGGCGCGAGGACCTTATTTTGGCGCTGAAGCGCGAGGAGGAGGTGAACGGAGGGTGTGATGGGTATCAAGAGTTGGCGGCTGCCACAGCGCATCAGTTCATTGAGACTTTGAAAAAGATGATTGGAGAGGGAAAGAACCCTTTTGAGGAGGGTAGAGAGGGAGCTCTGGGTGTAATTGCATGCTGGAGGAGTGGCGGAAGAATATCTGAGGGGTTAGACGCTCAGGAGATCAGCGTGGCATCGAAGTTGACGAGAGGGAAGAAGCGTAGAACACGGGATGATCCTACAACCTCGTTTGAGAAGAGGCTAAGGATGATGGACTACTGACTCTAGTGGGAGGCAGGTTAAGAATTTAAGTAGGAAGTATTGTCAGTATATTTCAATTGGGGGTTCTTATGGTATCCATGTTCAGGGCCTAGATTTTAGCTGTAAGTAAGATCGAGCATCTTTCTCGCTATTTCTTTTCTCTCGTTTCCCTTCCCGTTTCCGTTTCCCTCTCTCCGTTTCCCTTTCCGTTTCTCCCTTTCCCTCTTTTCCTCTCTTCCTTTCTCTCTTTCTCCCATGCACACCCACTTGTTCTCTCCTTCCGTCTTAATATGTAGGTTCTATGGCGTATGGTGTATGTGTCTATATCCGTGTTCGTGTCCCTCTTTTCTTTTTAAAAATGTATCTATTATATGTAATCCGTAATGTTTGTTCGTACTAGCCGCCTGTATTATTAGCATTCGGATTATTAAAATTAGGCTCCAAACTGCTAGCTCCCTAGCCAAAGTAGTGATGTAGTGAGTATCATCCCGGTAGATTACTCTACTAGTAGGCAGGGCAGGAAGCTTCTTAACCCACACTAGATGTACTACGGTATCAAGGGTAAGTAAGTAGAATGTAACACAAATCACCGCCGCGTTCTACTCACTTACCCTTGATACCGTAGTACAGCGGTGGGTAATAATAAGTCATTGGACAGTTCTACTGACAAATGCGCATTCTAGTAGCGTTCCGTCCGATGACTTGTTACCCAGTGCTGTACATGTAGCCTTCCCACAGGCTTGAGCAAATCTAAAAGCTCTGGCACCAGCACCCCCCCGTAAAAAAACATA
Source organism: Morchella sp. 2016-72 (assembly GCA_024713865.1). Taxonomy (NCBI): domain Eukaryota; kingdom Fungi; phylum Ascomycota; class Pezizomycetes; order Pezizales; family Morchellaceae; genus Morchella; species Morchella sp. 2016-72. The sequence continues at coordinate 428,849 of JAMJEY010000009.1, forward strand.
AGGAGCTCATAGCTCACTATCATATACTTACATGTACTTAAAATACATGTCCATGTAGTAGTTCCAAACCACTAAAAATCACTCGCGTGTATAATTAGCAGTGAGATCCTATGAGGCCTACATACCTGAATTATACATTGTAGTGTCTCCAAATAAAGTTTGGAGCTTAGAAAGAGAGTTATACATGTATGTATACTGTAGTTACTAGCCACGTACGAGTTGGTACCAGCTAGCTCTCCTCAATACATGTACTTACATGTAAATTGGGGTCTCGAGATCAACCCACTCTTTATCAATCTGCCAATCTGCCAGTCTGCTAATTCACGGTCCTCTATCAAGATGGATGGGAATCCATCTCTCCCCACGGATGTGCTCCACAATTCATTGCCATCCCCACCAACGGAGGAAGCTGCAACCTCCTCTACCTCGAGGCTTACGGACCTGACTGCCCATGTAAGCTGTCCGGACCCCCTGCCCGTCTCCTCAAACAGCAATGATCCCTGCGTCCCCTACATCCCCACACTTCATCTCGAAGTTCGTCTCCTTCCACAGGCTTCAATTCGCCCTGACTCGATCATCCGCTACGTCCATGAATGGCTTAATGCCAACTTCATCTCCCTGCATCTGGCACAGAACATTACCGTATTTGAAGATGCCCCATTGATCTCGGAGAGCGTAGAGATAATCACTGTAGTTGAAGCTACGGGATCAACAGCAGAAATTCTGCATCTTGATGAGGTGTTACTGGATGTGTGCGCATATAAGCTACACGAAGGGGTAGATGTGCTTGGTGGGACAGGCGGGGAGGAGGGCGAGGAGGCACCGAGCTCAAGGGTTTTGGTCCTACCGAGTAGGGCCTTGGATGGGCTATGGGAGTATCTGGTTTTTGAGCCAGATATCAGGAGAGGGTTGTTACATTTTATATCTAGTATTAGTGAGTGGTCTAGAGATGTGAGGTTAGTAGGCAAATATGCTAATGTTTAGTTAGTTTTGTTTGCGGACAAGAAGGTCAACTTTATGTGCGTGACTTGGAATAGGCTGGTATTACTACATGGGCCCCCAGGGTCCGGAAAGACGAGCCTATGGTAGATGCTGATGTACTCTACTTGGTTACATCAATGCTGATCTATAAAGCCGGGCGTTGGCACAGAAGCTCTCGATTCGGCTGTCAAAACGGTTCTCACACTGCCAGCTCGTAGAGATTAATAGCCATAGCCTGTTCTCAAAATGGTTCTCGGAGTCTGGTAAGCTTGTGGGCAGGATGTTTGATGAGATACTGCAGATGCTGGCGGACGAGGATACATTTATTGTAGTACTAATAGGTTAGTGGCTAATGACTAGTGGTCAGTACTATATGTAATAATAGTAGCAAGCCGTACTGCTATTGTTGCTAACGGGCGAGACTCTGGGGGGGATAGATGAAGTTGAATCCCTTACTTCGGCCCGGAAAGGTGCCGCCAGCGGCAACGAGCCTTCCGACTCGCTCCGGGTAGTGAATGCACTACTTACAGCACTCGACAAACTTCGCTTCAGGAATAATGTGAGAGTAGCCCTGTACCTTAAATGTATTCCAATAAGCAACTAACCAACCTGGCAACAATGGCGATAGGTGATCGTACTAACAACTTCTAATCTCCTTGAAGCCATGGACCCAGCCTTCCTCGACCGCGCAGATATAAAGCAGTACGTCGGTGCCCCAAAGACACAAGCCGTTTATACTATCCTACGAACCTGTCTCAATGAGCTTATTCGCTGTGGATTGATTGATGAACAGGTATGTCATCGAAAGTCAACACTCCTCTCAAAAAGAGGAATGAGCTAAGCCTGTATAGACGGAAATAGCTACGGCCGAAGAAGCCAGCTTGACACTGTTCTCGCAGCCCTGCTTTGCGTCGAGCAGGCTGTGGCGTATCGCAGAGGAGTGTACGGACTTCTCAGGCCGGACACTGAGGAGGCTGCCAGTTCTGATGCATGCGGCCTATATTCAAAAGGAGAGTTGTAGCCTGCTCGAGGCATTGAAGGCGCTGGAGTTGACGGTGGAGGATGAAAAGAGGGCAAGAAGGGAGTTGGCGGTAGACTGAGAGGCGTTTGTTTACTAGCAGCAGTAGCTTTCTTTTGATGTAGGGTGATTTCTGCTGATAAGGTTGTGCTTTTTTTCTCCTTGCTGTAGGAATGGTGGCTAGATGGTAGCGTATGTAGCTATTTTAGGTGTGTCGGCAACGATGTATAGGGGTTAAAGGTGCTGGGAGGAATTCATCACTGGATGTCACTCGATAGTTGTAGACCAATGCGTGTGTTGTCTCCGCGACAGGTTGTTGTTTGGTTGATGTATTAACACACACGTATGTGCAGCAGCAGTACCGCCCATACATTACATGTATATTCAACACCACTCACCTACTTACTCCTCCTGCACAGGTGTGCTACCACTGCGACTACATGTACTACTACATGTACTTCTATTGTTACCAGGAAAAAAAATGGAATTAAGAAACAGCGTCATCCTAAATCATCTATATGTAGATATCTAACTAGTTACTCTCCTTTTTGTCAGTCTCCTCTTCGAAACTTACAATCCCTGCCTCAACCTATCCGCCAACTGCCTCTTGCCAAACTCCCATGCATTGAGCAGCCCCTGTTCCGAGAGGTCAATGTTCTTGACACTCGGCGCATCCTCCATGGGCTGCTTCGTCACCCGTGTAGCGATCGTCGCCGGATCTGTCTCCAGTATCACTCCATCATCGACAACTTCGTCGACAGCTAGGGAGACAACATCAAAGTTCTCTAGTATGGTGCGCTTATCCACCGTATTCCTACCAGCGCATATCATCATCATCAGCCCCTTCACCTCCTTTTCAATTGAAGTAGTAGATAACGGGTACACACCTCAGTAGAATACTCAACGTATCCCTGAGTGCCAGCAGAGCGTTCCACAGGAGGAGCTCATTCTCGTCGGCGCCGCCAACTACATAGAGGATGATGTCGCCCTCGGCCTTGAAGACAACGACACGACCATCATAGAGAATGATGTCGTTTCCAGCGGTCGCCGTCTTCCCGGCGAGACCCTTTTCAAATGCGGCCTGAGAGGCTGGCGTGGGGTAGGGCGGGGCGCTGCCAGCGGGGGAATGCGGGGGATGGTAGTATTTGGCGAGGAGGCGGGTTCCAGTATTCGTCAAGAGGAGGATCGCGTTTACCTAGGTGTAATGGAGGCGCGGTTAGCAGCGGATAGGGCGAGTCGAAGGTGAGGGGGGGGGGGAGGTAGGTGTGCTACCGAGAAGAGGGTGAGATTGGGGGACATTGTGTAGATACTGGGTGGGTAGGTACTTCTGCGCTGGTGAGAGTGGAATACAGCCGTAAGGTGTAAGATGGTTGTCGCGGGTACAAGTAAAGTAAGTGCAGCAGTATACATGTAGTTGTCGCAGGAGTTAATACCTAGTTAGCCTGAGCGGGAGAAGCCGTTAGGAGTAGGAGTTGCAATAGATTGAATAAATTGACAATTCTGCACTCTTAACTGGTATTATCAAGATTCACGAATATATGTGCATATGTGCTAATGAGAAACAGCTATTAATATTAAATTCTGCTATTGGTCAAGGGCTCTATCACTCATCCAAAATCACTCGTTGTTCTGTTCCAACCAGTAAGCGCGTTCCTGCATTCATGTATGTACAAGCTTCTTTCTTTTTTTCGCCCCTCCCCATTTTTGTGTGTGGTCAGCTTACTACTCTACATTTATCACTCAAGTGTGCGCACCGCAGACAGACTAAATAGGATATCTTGGTGATTTTCCGAGTTTCATGCATTCACCGCCGGAAACATGCCTTACTGGCGGAGCTCCTAGCTTGCGGAGCGAAACGAAACATCTTAAGGTTCGCACTTTTATTAGGGCCAAAAGTATAATCTGTCATATTGGTACTCCCTTGATCGCAGTTATGTAGCACATTAATATAACGGCCGACCAGTAAGATAATTAGCGCTTGTGATCACAATATTATATATATAGCGGGTGTCTCAGCTAGCATGAAAAAGCTATACCCACCATTCCTCGGGGTAAAACTGCCCTCGAAATTATATATAGCTGAAGAAACAACAACCATGGGTAGGACCCCCGGAAATGCTAAAGAGAATGCACTTTCACTCCTCAAGAGAAAGCCAGGCTGCCAAAGAGCCCACGAAGGTGATGATCTCTTTCCTTGTTGGCGGCATCAATTCTTATACGAGTATTTTATCTCCTTGTTCAAGAACCTAACCAAATACTAGGAGAAACAATACAATAGACACCCTAGGCCATCTCAGAGAGAGTAGCACTAACCTGTTTACTTCCAGGGTTGTTAATGTATTTAGACATTTTAGCTTCTATGTCACGCAGTCCACCTCATATACGTTTTATATATACATACATGTATATATAATCTAAGCCTCTAACGGCTTTGGCTTCAAGATCCGGATGGGAACCCATAGGGCAGTAGCAGATATTAGGCCACGATAAATGACTAGAGGATGCTATGTATTATGAATTAGTCGGTTGATTGAGCTCGTAGTAGATACAGTATCAAAAAAGCGGGTGTATCTAGTACCTTATCTGTCAGAATACCATGACACTCTGGTATTGCTACAGCATTGCTATGGTATAATGGCCGAAATTCCGATTTAATTCAGAAGTTTTTCACGATACCGTATTGCTATGGTATCTATTACATCCCCTTTTTTGGTACTGTATATTCTTTTTTTATCACGGGATGATGCAGGTATATACATGTATACATGTATATATGGAATGAAGTGGAGGCTCATTCGGTGGACAGCGAAAATGCTCCAGCATGAACTTTAACAACTATACTAAATATTTGTCAGATATTTTGACATCGACTAACATTATAGCGCACCACTATGATATAGCCAGTAGTTCGAGGCTCACTGCAGCAATTGTAATCTCTCTAGCCATGGGCCGGTTACTCAGCCAGATCATATCAAGATATTAAGAGTAAGCTCGTCAACCGCAAATTAAAGTGTGATAAAAACATAGAGTAATATACATATGATTTGTATAATATCAAAATTACCTGGGGCCATTTAGTTTTACCGTGTATAAATACTAAGTGACTCGATCATCCTATTATACGGGGTTAATAAATTCCCTGCCAACTTTGAATCCCTACCATAGTGTTAACTTCCGATATAAAGGGATATCATTAGTAGTCTAAGCATCCAACGAACACCCAAGTTTATTCGTAGGTTACTAGTGTTCGCCAGCTACCCTAATACCACTATCGCGCTAGTCATAAACTCAAAGATTCTAGTTCCTTAAGCTGTGGCAATGTATATAACAGGGCCATGATATATACAGATTAACCCCTGAAATCAAGTGCCGATTCAGTTGGTAAAGTACATGTAGGTGGGTTCAATCACAACCCAAGCCACACTTTCTTTTACTAGCTCTAAGGTCCAAACACGACCGGCCCTTGCATGCCCACAACATTGTAAGATGGTGGTAACATCATTCGCGAGTGATGCCTTGTGATCCGTTCAATACCCAGCCGCATGATATAGGGACTTATATCCCCACCCAAGACCCAAAACCAAGCCCAGATCTAGGTGTTTCTCTCCCATCAAGAAATGATATCTTCTATTCAATTTAGTTGGGGGTATATTTCTCCCTTTGTTGTTCTGTTTAATTGGTGGCCCCTAATCATATTATAACACGACGCACTATATATTAATGAATTCACCATTCTAAGTATTAAATAATGGGCTGGGTAGATAGTTGAAATGTTAATGCGGTCAATATGGCTGTTCGTACCCTGTATACTTATGGGCTTCTATTAATTACTTTGCTGAGCTGTAGGATGGTTTCTTGCCTTGAAGGCTCTAACAAGTCCTAGATGATTTGGTCTTTTGGTGTTTTAGATGAACGAAATATTTGAGCACGAGATCGAGAAGCCATCTCTAGGGCCGATGAATATATAGTCCAGAGAACAGACGCCACGACCCCCGATATTGGGCGGCTGCACAATGGTCTCTGTAACCGAGTGCAAAGTTAATAGGAGAAGAAACACCCCTTGAAGCACGCATATTGTCTTAGGAGAGGTGGTTTTGGGAGCCTAAAAAAAAAATAAAAATAAAAATAAAAATAACGTTCTCCTGGCCGTGATCATAAAACATCACTCGAGTTGCATCGCCACGGGATTTCGGCACCCCAGCAGGGGGTGTTGGTCAAAGCCAACCCAGCATATTCCGGGATAAAGTCATTGTTAACTTGTCCTTGAAGCCTTCAGGCTACTGGTTAGGGGGATCCAATCTCATGATTCTGGGGCAATGTGACATATCATGTGTTAATTACATCCGATAAAAGATGCCAAAAGCGAGCAAGTACTAAATGTACTAGGTATCTCGACAGGTTCGTTCATGCACCGGCTGTCAGAATTGCCGGTGAAACTGCTATCCCAAGCGGCATATGTACATTACTATGCCTTACGAATTCTCGCTCACGAAGGATTTACAGTACAATTCGTAACTCACACATAATCCTTCCTGCCGCGCGTTACTGGTTTTTTCTTCTACCCCCCCCCCCCCTGCTAATTTCTTCCAGAAATTCTTTATTGTACTCTAGACAAATTATGAAAAACCCCTGACTTACGCAGCTTTCCCTGGGGGATGAGCTCTTCGCTAGATCCGCGATTCCTGATTTAATTGATCCAAGAAACGGCGACGCGGAATCGTCATCCCCTAGCAGGTGGTAACTCCGTTCAGAACCGGCCTGAATCTAGTACATTGACGACTATCTTCCTCCTACCTAAGAGACGTCGGCATAGGCAGCCCAAGCGTTATAATATTTCTGTAGGAGTGTAATACATGTATTTGATGGGTGGTAGATTGGGATTGTGAGTGGGGATTGTCGTTGGGTGCAACCAGGACAAAGAGATACGGAATTACAGATAGTATGTATATCACACATCCTCCCGACTATCCTTGAATATTTCATGCCAATAGTTTTTTTTTGTCTGGCCTGGTTACTGATCAGGACTGGATAAAACGCTAAGTACATATCACAAACTAAAAAATGAGAGTGGTACCGATTAGCTAGAAAGATCGCGTACAGCGAGTAAGACGTGCATACCATGTGGCAAAGATCTTTAATAGACGTTATTGTGGAGTTGCGTAAACAACCTCTTTCTCCTTTTTTTATGTATGAGGTATCAATCGGTCAATTTCTCCTTTTTTTCTCAAGTTGATATTACCACGAGTGATAGCACATGACCGAACATGTTACTACACAGTTCCTTGACCAAGGGCATAGCAAGATAATAAGTAGTCTATTTGGCGTGTTCGTACGCTCGAAAACCCCGGGGGTCTTCATGAGATCCATTAAAGTATCGCAATTACCAACGGTTTTGGATAGACTATAACCAGATACGTTAATCAAAATATAGGTCCTTAAAGGGTAAGATACACTAAGATAATTCTTCACTATATTAGGGATAATGCACACGAGCGAAACCTGCATGTAACACTAGCACGATTTATCCCCTGTCCAAAGTTTGGTTTCAGATCGAGCGGTATTTATTTTGTTTGGTGCTAGCATTCTCAGCGGATACATATCTAGACCTCGAGATTGACAGAAATCGGCTATATCAAGGCACTTGCATGATGTCGTTGCCTTCGAAACAAATGTTTTTTCTGGGGAAAGAATAAATGCGATATCCCCGCGAACTCAAGCGAGATGGAGTCCCAAGAAAAATTTGTTCAAGGGTCATGCTTTATCCTTTTTGGCGGCGTACATACATGAAGAAGCGAAGCCTTGTACCTATTGTGCCCTGGTTACAGCCCTGTCCCCCCTCTTCCATGCGACGGAATTTTCAAGTTCGAGCGCGGTGCTCTAGTTTTTTCTTTTCTCACCGGGGGAAAGTACGACAGCGGCGTAAGTGGTGGTCTTGGCTGCTTTTGATCCTGTCTGCACATACCCAAAAACATTCTTAATTGGTGGTGGTAAAATCCACCCTGGGCCTTACTAAGTTGGGCTTATTACCATACACCTCACTTGGTCTTGGCGCAGGAGCTACATGTAAGTAGGATATGATCTTCGTCTAGATTTGTGGGGTAGTATATTTTACCTCCTCACGAAAACACGATTTGTCCGGGGAAACAATTGAATGGAGTATGGAGTGGCAACCTTACTCGCGATGGCCAGAATAACAACTGTGATTCGCCGGCACCTGATCTCAGGAGTAGTATCCGGCCCTAATAGGGTTGACGATCTCCTTGCGGAGAAACAACAAACTATGAAGAATAATTTGTCTAGAAACCAATGGGGCCTGGACAGGTTTAAATTCGAAGGTTGGGTACTGATCGAGTACATACACAGTTTGATTGACATGTCGACACCCGCTGGAGTATACATTGCCTCTGATACTCCGTGAAACTATATGATGTCAGGTGACGTCGAAGAGGGGAATCCAGCTGCTTTGTATCATTGCAGCGAAGCACCTGTAGAATATATGCCTCAGTTAAGGGCTCGCCTAACAAAGCTTGTTTGGTTATATGGGAGTAAACAATTGGCTTAGAAGAAAGAAGACTAATTTGTGGTTGAAGTGTTGAAGGCCAGTAAGGTGTTTTTGAGAAGTGATTCCTCGATAAGATAAGAATACCTATAGGTATATGTACCTCTTACCTATACATGTACTTACGTAGGTAATCAACTTCAATCACGTGCTGAATTGTTGGGAGAGAAGGCGCATAACTTACTTAAGTATGTACCTAGAGTATACATGTATGTACTCTACTCTATGTAGGTACATACATGTGCGCCTGTTAGCTCCCTCGAAGGGCGGCGGCCGATCTGCTGAACCTGTACCACTGGGTAGATTACTTACCTAGACCTGCGTTGGAGGTAACCTATCACCACAAAAACTACTAGGGTGCATATTAAAGTGCAACCGATTTTCAGCACACCAAGACTTGAATATCGTTTTTGGCTGATCTCGGCTCCTCATCGAGTAGTTTACTCTACAGCTGGACTATCATTAAATTTTTCTCTTCTCACATAATTTTTATCCAGCTGCAGTGCATCCAGTGCGACACCTGTACACACCCGACCTACGTCAGGCTCAAGGTTTGAAAAATAAGGGTCTTGTGTTGTTTAAACTTGGACTGGTACATACACGCGATACATTTAATACATTGTAGATACTCCATGACGGATTTGAAGGTCATGCGAGAGATGGGGGTGCTCTAGAGTAGAGTACCAGGGTGGAGGATGGGGTTCGCATTAATTGGGTACGAACAGGCCTCGGAGTGGAAGGTTCTGGAGTATCGAATCATATACGGTACCTAGGGAATTTTACCGGCCGGTAGATAAGTGGAGATACCCAATGTGGGTCAAGTATTTGAGTGTGGCCTATTTTCCACGAGACATGTTCCTTCTGTTGCCACTACTAGGATTCAGCGTATAGGTACATCATGGGAGAAATTTTATATTGCAGTTGAGACTGTGCGGTCGCCTACGTACCCAGGAGGAAAAAACGTCCTCTTAAACATGCCAGAGCACCTCGCTGGGAGATGTGGTACCTATCCATTCCCTGCCATTTTCTTCAGAGACTTCAGGTTTACCATACCAGCCAAAAAAAAATATAAAAATCAAATATCTAAATGAACAATCCTGCCGAGTACCTAGCTAGCTGCAGCAGTAGTGTCCGTGGAGTATCGTATCCGCGTGCGTGTGAAAGAACTCTCGGGCAAGGCGGTGAGAACGAGGAAAGCCTAGACGGTGATACCTTGCCGACATACATACTTCTCACGCATACATCCGACGAGCAAGAGCGGGACCGAAATAGTTTGATGTAGGCCGACTATTGGCGGGGGAAGGGAGTATATATGTACTCTGCTGTACCTACTAGCAAGAACAGCAGATGTGCACATCCGAGCACATACATTTCCATGTAACTAGAAGTAGAGTATGTAGAGGTATTGGGGGGTAGGTCTCACAAGCAAAAAGTTCTCCAACCAAACACAATGTTCCGCTGGGATTTTTGTGACTGTCATTGCCGGTGATGGAGATGAGCATGGGTGATGATGAAGAACGCCAGCACAACCAGTTTCTGTTTGAGGGACCCCTTAACGTGCCTGCATATATGATATGCGCCGGTTCAGCTTAAAGCCTATCGATGAGGTCCAGAGTTAGAGATTTGGGGTTAGAAAATTGTTCCTGTCTGCGTGCGGGAACAACATAGGAGCAAAACAAAATAAGTTGTGACGCGTAACTGAGATTTGGTTCCTGGCATCACGTTTCTGTTTTTTTCCCCACAGCCGCCCTCTATGTTGAAACTAGGCTTTCTCTGGCTAAGAGAAATGGGGGAGGGCGTGAATTCCGAGCTTGTGGTGTGGCCGAGTTGCTTCTGCACAGCCGGGCCCGCCTCACTGACTTTTGTAGCCGTTAAGGCCCGCCCAGGGTGTGCAGCTAGCGGCCCTACACCCCTAAGAGGCACTTAAACTCGAACAAGGAGGATGAATTATGGGTGAGTTACGTGCTTGTATGGGAGTTACACTGCTTGGGCGAAAAAAAAAAAAAAAAAAAAAAACCTGTTACTGTTTCTTCTCAGGTCAAGCATAAGCGATATCTGTTTTTGGTTGGATGTTTTTTTTTTTTCTCTGGGCGCCCGCGCATTGTTGGTTGGCGGGATGGCAGTGGGTGCAATATTGGGTGGGTATGTACTAGTAAGTAGGTGGTGGTGCTGATACTGGGGGGGTGCGTGAGAAGGGAGTTTTCGGCGCTGAAAGGAAGGCGACCCGTTTTGAAACCCCGTACGTAACTACTTCTTACTATTGCTGTAACCTGTCGCTTGAAAGGATTCGTTCGGTCTCTGCCTGGTCCATAGTGTCTCCCAAGTGTTCGCCTCTTGCCTTTCTTCTTTGCTAGTCTGCCCACCCCCCACTAATACGCTAGCGGCCTTTACCACACCATCACCACCTTGGGTGTTTACCAACCTCCATCGTTTACGACCATCGCTCCACATCATTCTACTACACCTTACTCCGGCCGGCAACGTCAGCATCACGTTCCTTTAAAAAAACAACTTACTATAGGATCTCGAGAAATCATAAGGGAGAAGAAGAAGACACACGCACAGAGGCTGGCCTGCAGTGCCCAAGCTTCGTCTACGTGAACTTGCAACCAACCTTAAAATGTCTGGCTCAGTAGGCGCCCTTTTATGGGTGTTTTTGGTTATCTCAGCTCTTGCCGTGGCCTCTGAGGGATTCCCTCCTTCCGAGATTAGGAACATAAACCAGCGGCAATCGGAACCAGAGCTATCGCGTATCGTCCCTCCAGGGGCTTCAAAGCAGAACATCAATGACAGCGAGAAATCTAACAACTTTAACGATCTTACATCTTCTCTAAGTGCTGCCAGAGCACTTGCAACCTATTCTCCAGAAGCTACAAATGGAATCCATCAATCTGGGCTTGGAAGGGTTGGGGATGGAGGAGGGGTAGCACTTCAGAGGGAAAGATATATTCATGACTGGGAGGTTGAGGACTATGTATTGTTATCCACCGTCGATGGAAGTCTCTATGCCACCGACAGGAAGACAGGAATGAAGAGGTGGGATATTTCGTCAAATTATCCAGCAGTGCAAATTACTGCCCACCGGGCCAATATTTCTCATCCAGTACGGGATTGGATTCCAGACGATAATGTTGTTTGGATTGTAGAGCCAGTCAACGGGGGTCAATTGTACTATTATTCCCCAGATAGTGGGCTGAAGGTAGGTTTAAATAAACAAGGACCTCCTTGTTCTATTTATAAATAAAGCTGACCAATGCGTCTCTTAGAAATTCGGTATTTCTGTCAAAGGGATCGTGGATAATACGCCCTTTTCTTCAGAGGGTAGTGACAAGGTCTATAACGGAGACAAGAAAACCACTACATTATCTATTGATGCTCGTGCCGGTAAAGTTCAAAGAGTGTTTAGCTCAAATGGACCGGTGAACATAATGCATAATGAAAAGTGCAAACCAAAGAAAGGTCTTGAGGTTGAAGACTTGGACGATGAATGCGATTCCACCGAAAAGATCATCTTGATTGGAAGAACTGGTATGGTTATGATTACTTTCTGGGCAACGCATATTTTTAGGTGATTATTTGCTGACAGTTTTTATAGAGTACACTGTCACTATTAGCAATGTTAATACTGGGGAGCTTCTTTGGACCATTAGGTACACTGAATGGGGTCCTAACAATAGTGATCGTGATTTGGCCGAACAGCACCACCAGCCTATGGATAACCGCTATATTTATAGTAATTACTATGGCAGAATCTATGGCTTTGAGGGGGACCCGACAGGCATGTCTTCACAGCTTACATTTTTAGGGATTTGAACCTAACAATTTATTAGGTATTGCAAGCGAAAGGCGCCCAAGGTATCAGCAAGATCTCATGTCACCCGTCACCAGAATCTTTGACGTTGTCAAGTCTGCATCGCCGTCAGATACAGAAGCTTCAACATTTGTGGTTCTTCCCCAACCAATTGTGCATGCAAAGGATGTTCCTCGCGATGACAAAATGACTTTTGTTGGTCTCGGGAAAGGTGGCCATTTTGCCTTGTCTGAGCTTAGTTACCCGTATGTAACGCATGGGGCGGATAAGGCAGGATGCTACAGCAAGGGTATCGATTGGCCATACCTAGAACACAACGAGCGTCAAAAGTCCTTGGTTGGAATTCACTCCGCTCAGTTTGTATATCCAGACTCGTACCCACACCCTGCATCGCTCCCGGCTCGCTCTCAGAATGAGGACGAGAAACCAGTGCAATCTAGAAGTACATCCCCGCCATTACCTTCTTCACCTTCACTGGGAGGTAGTAAGCTGCTTGGCTTGGCCGTGAGCAATCCTGTAGATCTCAGCATTGTGGTCTTGATTTTCTCTTTGGCGCTTTATGTTCTTCGTGGTGGGTCGAAAAAGGGAAAATACAAGTTCCCAAGCGAGGGTCGCGAATTCCAAGAACCCCAGTCTCAACAAGACGCAATAAAAGAAATCGTCATACCTGGTGTCGGCTTAGAAAAACCAGAGGAGGTTATCAAACCGGAGCCAATTGTAGACTTGGAACAACCAAGGCAGCCAGAACCAAAAGGACCTAGCGCAACACCACTGGCTGAGGAAACAATAATGGCTGCCGAGGCACGGGTCCCAGAGGATGAACCAACTATTCTTGCAGATGATACTAAACCTCGTGAGGTGAGATTCGATCCTAAACCGCAGGAGATCAAGGATGGAGAGGAGATAGTTGCGCCTGCCCCACCCGTTACGCCGAAAAAGAAAAAAGCCCATAGGGGCCAACGTGGGGGTGCGAGACGACGTAAAGGAAACAGCAACTCCGAGAAGGAAGAGGATAGGATTGATAAGATTGTAAATGATGCCAAGAAGGTCGAGCAAGAGATTACTTTACAACCAGATATGACAGATGGATCTTCCATGAACGAGGTCGAAACATCAAAGGTTGTGATAAACGGCCTTGAGGTTTATGAGGACGAAATTCTGGGTAAGTTTACCATACTAGGACCCCTAAAATATGAATGCCTGCTCATTAAATTCAAGGGAGGGGGAGTCAAGGAACAACCGTCTGCAGAGGGAAATTTGAAAACAGAGACGTTGCAGTCAAGAGGATGTTGAATGATTTCGTCGAGATCGCCGAGCATGAGGTTAAGCTCTTACAGGCGAGCGATGATCACCCTAATGTCATAAGATACCACTGCAAGCAAAAAGGGGGCAAATTTCTCTACATTGCGTTGGAACTTTGTCAAGCCTCTCTTAACGACTTCTTATTAGATCCGGTAAGATTTTTGGAGCTTACCGATGCTTTGGATGCCACAGAAATACTCTATCAGATCGCTGCAGGCGTACATCATCTACACTCACTAAAGATTGTACACCGAGACCTCAAACCACAAAACATCCTGGTTAGCTTTCCCAAGGCGCCACGGAACGGGGGCCGGGGAGCCGCCAAAAAGCCACGACTGCTCATTTCCGATTTTGGACTTTGCAAAACTCTTGACGATAACCAGAGTTCATTCAAGCTAACAACACATGCTTCACCTGGAACATGTGGATGGAGAGCACCTGAATTGTTGACAATGGATGATGAAAGACGTCGGCCCTTTTCGTCGCCTGGGAATACGGAGAGCTCCGGGTCAGCCTCGTCTGAGACCGTAATCTTTGAGGTTAATAACACTCAGCGCAGAGCGACGAGGGCAATCGACATCTTTTCAATGGGCTGTGTATTCTACTTCATCTTGACGCAGGGAGAACATCCCTTTGGAGATAGGTGGCACAGAGAGTTGAACATCATTAGCAACAAGAGTGATCTGAGCAGATTGAACATTCTGGGACACCCGGGACATGAGGCAAGAGACTTGATCAGTAGTATGATCGATCACAATCCAAAGAAAAGGTAATACTTAATGCATATAAAAGCTCATAAGAGCTAATCTGAAGCTAACATCAACCAATTAGACCCGACGCTACAAAGGTCATGATCCATCCCTTCTTCTGGTCACCAGAGAAGCGTTTGAACTTTCTTCTAGACGTTTCAGACCGGTTTGAAGTAGAGAAAGATAAAGAGAAAGACCCAAATTACAAGTCGAAGTGGATTCCCTACATCGAAAGAAATGCCATCCAAGTTACTGGGGGCGATTGGCTGAAACGCCTAGATCGCGGTTTTCTCGAAGAGTTGATAGTCAACAAACGACGAGGCTATGAGGGTGTGAAGGTTTTGGACCTGCTGAGAGCTATTCGGAACAAAAAGCATCACTATCAAGATATGAAGCCCGCAGCCAAAGCCTCTGTTGGTGCTTTGCCGGGCGAGTATCTCAACTACTTTACCACAAAATTCCCCGACCTCTTGCTACACGCCTATCAGGTAATTCGAGATACTGGGTTTTACGAGGAGCCGATGTTCCATTCCTACTTCTCCACCACTGTCTCGACCTTATAGCTTTAATGTCTTGGGATACCTTCTAACTTGCATATACTTTGGGCATAATCTTTATTTCTGGTGTTGGGTAAGCGTTTGCTATATTTATTGAGCTGTTATGGACTCAGGGCATTCTTGGTCTTTTTTTTTTCTTGTTTATGAATTTATTTCCTTTGTTTTCATCGTCCTTTCTTTGCTATACTTCATGACTCAGGCTCGAAGGGATTTTTCCCTCGCCTGAACTCGGTAAAAACAAAAAGTACCCGCTCGTTAGGCTTTTGGATACCAGTTTTGCTTTGTTATTATTTTTTATACTGGTTGGGTTTATGTTTTGGGGAACAGATGGCTGGGTCGGGATGGGATTGGGGTTCTCTTTTTCTTTTATATATATATATATTGGGCTTGAACATGCTGTTCTGCTCAATTTCATGTCTATTTACGATGGTCACGACTTTTTTTTGTCTTGCGCTCGTTTAGTTTGGGAAGGGGTATTTTTCTTTTGTTGCTCCTTTCCTTTCTTTTGTTAGAATTCCGATTTTACCCCTTTCCTATAGCTTGTTGCGGGCTTAAGGTTATATCACCACCTCTGTTCATGGTTATTCCGCAAAGGTTAATCGCGGTTCCAATCACTGGTTTATTTTATGTGAAGATGCAAGGTTATATATCACTTCCTCACGTTATCATATTCCATATACTACTTTAGTTAGCTTATAAAAGTGGTGGGAATCAGCTGTACTATCAGTGATTTCTTGCTACAAGTACTCAATTCTGTCCAGTTATATCCTCATAAATCGGTCTTTTCAAGCACAGTTACATGTATACTAGCTAATCGCAGAAAGTGCTCTTGTAGGCATATGCCTACATGTATGTACTTGGATGTATATTGATCGCCTCAGGATCTATTGCGTATTATGAGAAAGAAGATAACTATGGCTATCCTACCATATTTTTCAGAATATGAGGTTTATACGTACGGAATATATGGATTACGAGTTTGTGGAACTACATGTAGTGACGCTAAGTGTAGTAAATACTAAACGTCAGTCGCTTGTGAGGCCACTGTATTTATGTCGATGACTGCTCTAGACTGGCGGGTCCGGCTGATCATGATCGGACTCATACTACAGTATGAAAAAATGGGGTGAAATCACTACCATAGGACTACAGAATCTAGTGACAAATACCGAATTAAATCGGCATTAGAGGAAGAGTACTGTACAAATACCGTATTCTTACCGTAATGCTAGCGTACCAATGAGAATACCGTAGTGATCCCACCCCTCTTTTT
Source organism: Morchella sp. 2016-72 (assembly GCA_024713865.1). Classification (NCBI taxonomy): domain Eukaryota; kingdom Fungi; phylum Ascomycota; class Pezizomycetes; order Pezizales; family Morchellaceae; genus Morchella; species Morchella sp. 2016-72. Next base: position 445,099 of record JAMJEY010000009.1, read on the forward strand.
GGTACTGTAGTTTTTTTTTTCTTTTTGTTTAATTCATTAATTCATTTACTACATGTAGTTGTATCAAAAAAGGTAGGTACTAGATATGACATGGATTTTAAATTTATACGTCACGTTATAACGAAGCGTTGTAATAACACATAACTATTCGCAGAAGTATATCTTAATAAACATTTAATGACTTAATTTGTGGTATTTAAGGAAATGATAGTAATTGCAGGTTATACGATCATGCCATCAACGAAAATCCAGGCAGGGGCTAGACCTTCTATTCTGGAATCTACGTATATGGGTACATATTCTTTTTAGTCCCTCCTCTTTTCCATCATGAAAAAGCCCTACTTCCAGAAAAAAAAAATGAGAATACGAACGCAGACATAAGGAGATGTTTTTATGCGTAGAAATTAACCTGCAAAATCACAATCAGCAATAGCCCGCATTATAGAACTTATGGAGGTTGAGCATACCGTATCCTTCTTCTTCGCCTGAACTTCACCGATAGCATCCACATAATGCTCGTGGCTTACTTTCGTCTTCCCACCTCTTAACGCAATCATACCGGCCTCTACACAAACAGCCTTCAGTTGAGCACCACCAAACTCATCTGTAGACCTGGCAAGCTCCATCCAGTTTACACCATCTTCAACAGTCATCTTCCTACTGTGAATACGGAGAATACCAGCTCTGGCCTCCTCATTTGGTAGCGGGAACTCAATCTTCCTGTCCAAGCGCCCAGATCGCAACAACGCAGGGTCAAGTACATCTACTCTGTTTGTCGCTGCAAGAACCTTAACCCGATCATCCGATGAGAAACCGTCAAGCTGGTTAAGAAGCTCCAACATGGTACGCTGTACCTCACGATCTCCGGATTTCTCTGAGTCGAAACGCTTGGTACCAACAGCATCTAGCTCATCGATGAAAATAATGGCTGGCGCCTTCTCCTTTGCTAGCGCGAAGGCATCACGAACAAGTTTTGCACCATCACCAATGAACATTTGAACAAGCTGAGGGCCGGCAATCTTTAAGAAGGTAGCGTTACTCTGGGCAGCGCAAGCACGAGCAAGAAGGGTCTTTCCGGTTCCTGGGGGACCATACATCAGAGCTCCTATTTACTTATTAGCTGAGCTCCTCCATAAAGCTTGCTTGACTCATTACCCTTTGGAGGCTTAATGCCGATTTTCTTAAACCTCTCTGCCTCCTTCATTGGCATTACCACAGCTTCCACAAGCTCTTCAATCTGCTTATCCAGACCACCGATATCACCATATGTCTCTGTAGGCTTCTCATCAACTTCCATAGCCTTAACTCGCGAATCATACTCGGCGGGCAGGGTGTCAAGAACGAGGTAGCTGTCCTTGTTAACACCGATAAGATCACCGGGAGATAGTTTGTCCGGGTCAACAAGACCGATGAGGGGTAAGAAGATTGTCTGTCGGGTGGAGGTTTTGATAACTGCAGATTTGCCGGCGCGAGTCGCATCAAGGTCAACATTAGCGCCATCCTCGGCGGCCTCAGCAGTTGGGTCCATATCTAGAAGCTCGACAACATTTCCAACAAGATAGGGGAGTTGTCTGAGAGATGAAAAGTATGACATTAGTACCTTCGATGGATGTGTAAAGCAAACATTCATTGCCCAACAAACCTGTTATTCTCAATTTTATCCAAATTATCCTTTATCCTATCCTTCATACTCCCCTTCTCGTGTATAAGCCGCTGGTGCTCCTGTCGCATGACTCTGAGATCATTCTCGAGCAATCGTTTTCGGTTGATGATATCGGGGGTGGAAAGAGACAAGATCTCCCGGTCGATACTATCATCCTCCCTCTCTCCATCGACGTCCATCTTTGCATCACTATCTACATCGGCGGCATCCTTCTTATTACCCTTCTCTTGTCTTTCCTGCTCAAGGTCTTCAAGGTCTTCCAAAGAGGCCATTTTGTGGAGTGTAAATAACCTGTAGGGATCGGTATTCGGTGAATAGGGCTCTTAGGTGTATACTATTTGGTAGTTTTTAGGATGCGTGAGGATAGTTGATGATGAACAACAGATAGCGATGGCAGTGTTGTAGATGGATGGGATGATTGAGAGTAAGTAGGATGAATGGAGGGTTGCCCCAAGAGTCGTTGGCTGGTGACGCTCCAAGGATACCTAGCTGCCCCACCACGCGTAATTCGTATCCCTGCGAACCTCTAGTCACCGCCGCTAAATAATTCTTACGACAAGACGAAAAAGCATCCCAGCCAGTAGTTACAACCACCTCCTAGTAAAAACTTCACGACTGACAACCTTTCAACAATTCAAAATGGTACGAAAATCTCACTATAGCTCCAATTATCCCTTGTACCAGAAATATGCCCAAGAAAGAAAAGTAACAAAGTAATTATAGGCCCGCCGCCGCCAAAAGAAAAGGACCCATCTCCCAGCAGAAACCTCTAAAACCAATGCCTCAGGTGTCGGTCAACCTCTCAATGCCTCGGCATCTCGTACACCAAAGACAATGGTTATTCGGATCGGCGCTGGCGAAGTCGGGCCTTCAATCTCTCAGCTCGTTACCGACGTGCGAACAATGATGGAGCCACACACCGCGAGTAGGTTGAAAGAGCGCAAGTCGAACAAACTGAAGGATTATACCACCATGGCTGGCCCTTTGGGGGTCACTCAACTCCTTCTCTTTTCAAGAAACGAAAACTCCGGATCTACAACTCTGCGAATAACGAGATGCCCCCGTGGCCCTACAATTCACTTCCGCGTGAAGAATTATTCGTTGTGTAAAGATGTGCGGAAGAGCATGCGGAATCCCAAGACCCCCGGGAAAGAGTTCATTACTCCACCTTTGGTATATTTCAAGCCTCTTTTTTTTCCCTTTGCTCTTCGAGAAGCGCGAGAAGTCAAACCAGACAGTCCAAAGCCCTCTAACACATCCTACAGCTTGTGATGAATGGCTTCAATACTCCTCAACCGCCCAAACCTGATGGCACACCCGGACGCCAGCCTCCGCACGAAATGCTCCTTACCAGCATGTTCCAATCCCTTTTCCCGCCAATTTCTGCACAGCGCACTCCCCTCGCATCGATTCGCCGCATCCTCCTCCTCAACCGTAGACCCGTTTCTGAGGCTGACCCCAAGGACGGCACCACCTCCGAATATGTAATCGACGTGCGTCATTATATTATTAATACCAAACCTGTTGGAGTCTCACGCCCCATCAGGCGCATCAACGCCGCTGAGCGAGCTCTACGCGCAAAATCCAACGGCGAGAAGAGCAATAAAGGGGCATTGCCTAACTTGGGTAGACTGGAAGATATTGCAGATTACATGCTCGATCCTGCCGTGGGCGGATACACGTCTGAGTCTGAAGTTGAGGAGGATGCTGAGGTTGAAGTGCTTCCGGGGAGCAGTCGCCACACTATCAAGAAGAAGAGAACTCCGAAAGGGCCGCAAAAGAGGGCAGTCAAGTTGTCTGAGATTGGACCGAGAATGAGACTAGAGATGGTCAAAATCGAGGAAGGTCTGGCAGAAGGGAAGGTTCTTTGGCACGCATACGAGACGAAGACAAAACAGGAGGAACGGGAATTGGAGGAAAGGCACAAGATCAAGAAGGCAGAGCGCGAGCAGAGGAGGGCAATTCAGCAGGAAAACGTTAGAAGAAAGAAAGCGGAAAAGGAGGCGCTCAAAGGAAAGAGGAAAGCAGAAGGCGTGGAAGGAGAAGATGAAGTTAATGATGACGATAACGACGAGGAAGAGATGTGGGACGACGATGACTTCGAGGGCGATTATGAGGACGAAAATGAAGAGGATGTAGAGATGGAAGATTAATAATCTTTTCTTTTCTTTTCTGTATTTTATATTTTTTCTGTAGATCAAAATTTCATTGGGTTTATCAAAGTCCCTGTTCTAGGGTGATAGGGACCCCGGTTGTACAAATATCTTAAACGCCTAGCATCTAGGATTGGGACACTCCCATCCTAGGATTGCAGGTTTTGGCGCATATATGGGCATAGGTAAAAAGATAGAATATCCTAGGTAATTTATCGAGTTTTTATTACCATATCCGGTTCCCACGCATGATTAAGATGCTATGTGGCGGGGGATACATGGAGAGCAGTATAAAGCAGAAAATTGAATCACCAAGAATCACCAAGAGTCACTCATAGGTTATCCTAAAGCTCATCCATAGGGAAGGCCCGCTACAGTTATCATATAAGGGCGGCATAACTTACGTTACAAACTTTGAACACAATCTATCAACCCGCCACCCTAACCAGTGACAACCTGTTGGACCCACTCAACAAACTACTACTCTCTGGGGCTCTCCAGAAGATAAACGCCCCCGATGTGCTCCTGCTGAACGGGGCGCTCTTATTTCCCCTCCAGTAGCCCAATATCATGTTATTCCCTGGAAGCATGATACCCTCATAAACCCACTCCCAGTCCCTGTAGCGCTTTATAAACTCCAGCTTCTTCCATCCACTGACTGCGGAGAGTGGACCGGGCGGAGATGGAATCGGTGTTATCACTACACCCTTGACAACGAAGAGGTCACAGTCCTCTCCGCATCCAAAAATTGGTGTAGTAGACGTCTCAGCACCTTCTGCCCCTGGCTTATTAAACGTCAGATCGACAAGAAAGCCATCGGACCTGTCGGAGCGTAAAAACGCTATCCAGAAATTCAAATCAGTAGCTATCCCTGTTGGGAGTGATGGCAGGAGAACAAACTGTAAGCTCCAAACCACTTCGTCGGTATATTCCCCTCATCCCCCATCCTTCCCTCCCAAAACCCAGGGAATTCGCCCTTAGTTAATATCGACCTCTGGTGAAACAAGACACTGGAAGAGCGTGGGTTTATGTGCCATGTGAGAGTCTTTGCAATTGCGTTTAGAACTCTCACATTAGGGGAACCATCATGGCTAATAATCCAGTTTAAATCAGGGTTATAAGCGGTTTCCCGGAAGCCATCCAGCGAGGGATTGTCCGGCAGGTCTAGCAATGGGGTAAGGAACAAGCTGACGGCGCTCAGCAGCGGGTGCGCATCTGCGTGCGAGTTGAAGATGGTGCTTTTACCGCGCAGGGAAAGTAATTGACTAAAGTTTCGCCCATCCACCGGATCGTCCCCGAATCGGAGGTTACCACGTGCATCTACAGAGTTATCAGCCTTTCAAGCCCCCCACACTAGCAAGGAAACTTTTACTCGCGAACCTGCTAGCATATCCCACAAAACCGCCAATACTTCTAGTTCTTCCTTCGAACAACCTTTGTAGAACGAAATCTCCTTCATTTGCTTTAACAGAGACCGGCGTTTCTGGTATGTGGCCTTCCAGTCGTAGAAGGTTTTGTTTATGGGTTCATCGTAAACACTCAGGAACCGATCTCGCCATACGATCTGGTCGCCATGAACAGCATCGTGGAAGGTACTACACGCGAGAACAAAGCTGCAGAGGTCTTTATCGGAGAGACTGGCCGTTATTAGCTTAAGGAGCTATTCAAGGATAGGCGTTAGCTAACTGAAGATATATTTCGAGCTGGGGCTTAACAGACTTCAACTGGAAATTCGACAATTGCCATAGTCATTTTCAGTGCTTGTATATGTATACACAGTCTTGAGGGTGATATGTGAGTTGATGCGGGGGTTTTGGTGGGAGTTAGTGGAGAGTTTCAAAATAGGGCAACATCACTGGGCGTAGGCTAGTGTATATATTCCATAGCTGAGGTGGCAAGCCCCGGGTAGAATGTTCAAACAATACAAGGCTATTCCAAGCCTGGGAAGCGTAACTTGGGGTCCAAGTTCACGGAGTCAGTGATTGGGTGATGTTATGTAGATCACTGATGCCCTAGCTTGAAGGGATATCAAAATTTGGAGTAGTGGTGTACCTGCTACATGTACTTGTACAAGTCAAGGATCTAAATTAAGCCTTCCACTACATGTGAGTAGAAATACATTTTTACATGGGGCTCCCTCTAAGTTATGGAAGTAAGAGTCATATTATAAAGTCATGGTACTGCTGCCGGCGGCCCGCCTGAAAACCGTAACATACTTACTGGGTTCAATATTAAAACATTTTATCCATTATAATCTATTGCGTCATTCAGTCGAGAATGGAACTCAACCATGGGATCCCATGGCGGATCAGTTGTGTGGTTCCTCCTCGCAATCTTGGAGTTCGGAGACCATTCTCTCGATAACCCGCTACAGAACCCGAGCGTCCCGTTGGAGGTGAATGTAGGTACATGTAGTTCGAGGGGTTACATGTATGCAGCCCCGTCCAATCTGCAGGGGGCCTTGGTATGCATTTGTCATATTGCCCCAGGTACCTACATGTACATACATGTACTACAGGCATGTGTGCTCACAAGGATCATCGAGAAGCGTATATTTGGCGAAGTGCTTAAACTGACTTCATAGTGATCAACATTTTAGTAAAACGGAGCCTTTGTTCAGGCCTTGTGTGAATGAGAGTTATTGTGCAGCCGCTACATTAGTATTGACGGCTAAATTGGGACGTATTCAACCATGAGGTGAGTTTATAGTTATTGGAAACATGGTAATTAGAGATGTGAAACATTTGCGGGGTGTGCTCGATAATGCTTGCCTTCCCTGGCCATGCAATATACTTACATGTATGTGCTATTCGCAGAGTCTACATTCTATCTTAATTTTACCATATAAGTTGTTTTCACGCCTACGCCCTCCTTAGGCTGTTTGATAAGTTATTACTAACTTCTCTAGCTCTGTCGCCTCTCTTTAACATTGTTATAACCTTCCTGTTACTGAGCGGATGCTTATGTGGTAAGGCTGCCGCCGAGTGAGAATCTGTGATTGCCGCATATATACATGTACATGTAGTCACACTTATGCGAACGCAGTGTTGTGCATATCTTCCACCTACAATGTACATAAATACATGTAGTTGCTCTTTGTGCTCTCTTGTATTTATTATTAGTGTGTTTATGGGACAATGTCTGCGTTGACTAATGATGAGTATTTAATTTACCTATAAAGGGATCCTGCTTCTCATAGCTACATACAGTACCAAAAAGAGGGGTGGGATCACTACGGTATTCTCGTTGGTACGCTAGCATTGCGGTAAGCATTACGGTACGCATACGGTATTTATACAGTACTCTTCCTCTAATGCCGATTTAATTCGGTATTTATCACTAAATTCCGTAGTCCTATAGTAGTAATTTCACCCCATTTTTTCATACTGTACTATCCGATAATACAATACAGCTCTTTGTCTCTTTCGATCAAGACATGAATTGTTTATGAAGCTCGAGCTCATGAATGGAATGTTGGGGCCATACATGCGTTGCAGCTGTAAGATGGTGTTTATCATAGTATGTAGTAGGTAAATATGTAGCTATTCGCACGTACTCTACTAGCATAGCTTCAGTACAGACGTATTGATAGAGATGGATCGGATCTGAAACTAAAATATAGAGACCAAAAAAACAACAAGAATTTACAAAGCGGTAGGGAAGCTTCAGAGTCACAGACCTCAACCTCGGGTGTGATGATTAGATAAGACAACACGTCCATCCATCCCAGGCCTCGGCTCTGCTACTCAACTCACATTACAATGCCAACAACCTAAACCCGCGATCTCAACCACCACGAAAGCCCGTGAACCTCCACGCCCATGACCACCGAGACAGCAACCTCCGGGGCCGTAGCCATCACTGCCAATGGGTCATCAGATCCCACCGGATCCTCATCGTCCTCAGAATCAGCGTTCAACTTCCCCTTTGCAGCTGCACCAGACATAAGTAACGCCCCCTCCAGAGCGCCTTTGCTCAGTATGATCTCTAACAACCCATAGTCCGGTCAAACCAGAAGGATGCCTACTACCAGGGTGTACTCCTCGAACAAATCTCCACAATCCTCCGCAAAATCTATGGTTCGTGATGCCTCCTTTCAATGTGCGCGTGCGAGGCTCGCCCTCTCCTCAGCTCAGCTTACAATCGACCAAAAACAGGAGCCCGGATCCTCCACAAATACGCGCTTGAGACTAAAACTCTCGCCGACATCCTCTACTTGACGCTCACAACACTCCGTGGCGCGCGAACCCTCGGTGAGGAATACTGCGACATCCTCCACGTCGAGTCAAAAACGCTCCGTCTCCCGGGTATCAAGCGTCGTGCCGGCTTCATCCTCACCACCATCCTCGTACCCTTTTTCCTCACGAAAGCGCTACCGCGCTTCCGCTCGCGCATACGACAGAAGCTCCAACGAGCAACGATGCAGGGGAACGCTGGGAAACCGGGCCAGGACTCGGCAGGGATGAAGGTGAAGAAGTATCTATTAGAAAACTTGGATACCCTTACGTCCACAGAGAGCCTTCTTGCGGTGCACCTGGGAATGTTTTACTTTACGGGAGCTTATTACCATCTCTCGAAGCGCATCTGGGGATTGAGGTACATATTCACGAAGCGACTGGCGCCGCATGAGCAGCGGGTTGGGTATGAGGTATTGGGGTTACTGTTGCTGGCGCAGTTGGCGACGCAGGGGTACTTTCATATCTCGAGTACGTTTGCGCATACGGCGGCTGTCACGACGGACGATGAGGCGGTCGATATCGTTGCGACGAGCGGTGTACTCAGTAGTTCGGATTCGCATGTTCAGGATGCGGGGAAAGCGACGTATGATCTGGACGATGACAAGACGATGCGCTTCATGAGCGGGGAGATGGGAAGGAAGTGTACACTGTGTCTGGAGAATATGAAGGACCCGACGGCGACGGGGTGCGGGCATGTGTTTTGTTGGAGCTGCATCAGCGAGTGGTGCCGTAGCAAGGTTTGTAAACCCCAACCCCCCATTCTTCTCTCTTTTTAAATAGGCTATGGCAGTGGAACCTCAACTAACGAACTCAATTCAGCCCGAATGTCCACTTTGCCGACAGTCTGCGCTTGTGCAGCACCTATTGCCGCTGAGGTGCTAGTTGTCTGAACTTGTTTGTTACCTGCCTTGTGGTTGTGAGCTTGACTTTTTTGAATTTCATGTTTCTTTTTGTTTCTTTTTTCTTTCCTCTGAGCATTACGGGTAGTTGCGTTGTTATTTATATCATGATACATATACATATATTGTGCATTGATGGCCGAGTGGGATTATTAATAGACTAGACTCATAGGCTGTTTTATCGTGTTGTTTACGGGACTAAGGTGTGTGTGTGTGTGTGTGTGAATTTAATCAGGATGAGCTAGGGATGCAACATGTATGTGGTGATGTGGTGATGTGGTGAAATCAGGAGGTTTGGCTTTGGTCTACCGTGAGTAGGCTAGGAGGGATGCTACGTAATACATCAGTACTTTCCAGCATAGGCCGCGTTGTGGCTAGCGACGAGGTTGGATTACCTTCTACACCTTCTACACCTTCTACGCCTTCTACACCTTCTACGCCTTCTACACCTTCTATGGTTGGGGACACCTGTAGCCGGAGCATTTGTGATGATTTTAGGCCGAGGTTCTCCACCACAACGAAAGATAAAATCTATCTAGCTCTATGAAGTTGTAGAGGAGAAGTAGTTCTATCATCCAATAGAGAGAAAAATAATTTAGGGTGTGGTTGGGGGAAAGTCATTAGCGGTTGAAGTTGACTCTCGAAAGCGGCCACCATACACCTTCTCCATCCCCTACACCTCTGGATGTTTTGCCCCAAACTCGTGTCTACACAAGCACGCCAGCAAGGAGCAACAGACGCCCTGGCCAACTCAAGCCACAGCTATGTATTGTTATAGTAATCATGTCGACTCCTACCTGCCTCTCTTGACATGGCCATCCCTCTCTCCAATGAGGTCTGGGAACATAACCTGATCTGGACCTCCTCTCTTTGTTGTAATCCAACTCTCTTCCTCCATTTGACGAGCTAGCCTACAATACCGTGCGCAACAAGATACGATCGTCTCTGTTAGTTACATGTAGGCAGTCACTTCTCGCTCTGCTTCAACACCTCGCGCAGTCTTGGCGTCGAGTGATGCGCCATGATGTCACAAAACGACACAAGCTCAGCGTCGATACAGTCGAATCCCCCTATAAGGGTACCCGTTATAAGAATAATCGCCCTGTAAGGGTAAGCGCCCTATAAGGATACCAATCTTTGGTCCCGACGTACTCTTATAGAGAGATTCAACTGTACACACATAAACTTCTTCGATCCAGCAAGTCTAAATCTTCTAATAACCAAATACTGTTTAGATACATACAGATAATAATAACCACATGCCAAACCACAAGGTCGAAGCACGTAGAAGAAGCAATAATACAAAAGAACATAGTAATAAAAAAAAACACCCCACCCCCGAAACAAAAGTTTATAAATTTCTAACCTTTCCTAGATCGACCCATCCCTTTTTCCAAAAAAGCTTGTGATCCCTCTGACCAAACCCCGGACTCCCCACACCGACCATGACCACGACCGTCATGAATCAGCTGTGCTCTCGGTGGCCTTCACAATCTCGGCAGCCCCCACAATGCCGACCGCTTTCGCCGCGGCAACCTTAGCGGGTGCGGCGGGTGTTGCAATTGATGTAGGGGGAGGTGGTACGGGCGCGGCGGGTCTTACTTCGAGCTCTGTAGGTGGTGCCTTCCCCTTCGCGGGCACCTCCCCGTCCTGCTCGTCCTCCTCGTCCTCCTCGTCCTCCTCGTCCTCCTCGTCCTCCTCCTCCTCATCATCGTCCCCTGAATCGGCAGCTGAAGGCTTTGGTTCACCCCTGTCATACTCCTCCTCATCGTCGTACTCACCGTCTGAGCCAAGGCCGGACGCATCGGATGCGTAGTTCCCGTCGAGTCCAGTGAATGCAACAAATCGCTCGTTTTTGGCCTCCGCTGTTCACAGGAAGCAGTGGGGTCAGTCTCTGGTTTACCACCTCCGACAGGGAAGCGTCTAACTTACCACCCTCCTCGACGACATATCCCTCTGCGACTTCGCAGTCCTTGAGGTTCGACTTAACACCGATGATGGCTTTTCGCCCAATCGTGCAACCCTCTAGTTTGGCCCCTTCACCGACACTCGCACCGTCCATGAGGACACACCCTGTCAGGCGCACGTTCTTACCAATACTTACACTGCTACCCAGAACTGAGCGCTTGATGAGGGACCTCTCTCCAATAGACACTCTATCCGCGATTAGACAATCGAAGCTCGTGACCTTCGCCTTCGGGTCGATAGACGATGACGGATCAACCTTGATCATTGTCGATGGAACAGTTGGGTCCGACTTCGCCAGATACAGCGATGTGAAAAGGTATAGATGCACTGTATCTACTCTTCTTGTGAAGCCTGTCGCCGGCGATGGTAGGTAGGCTGTAATCGTCGGGATTTTGACCTCGCTCCTCTTCCCCTGCGCCCCTGCCGCCGAAATTGCGGCCGCCTCCTCGGAGGTCGCAGGAACCCTGGACGCAAAGATCCGCTCAGCATCGCTCATCTTATTTGAGAAGCTCCGTCTTCTCGTGGAGCTCATCGCGCCAACCTGGTATCGCTCGCCGCTACCATCCTCACTGTCGTCATCGCCACCCTCTGCGCTCCCCTCCAGAATCTCCAGCAGCCCGAGTTTCCGCGCCAGCCGCTGGTTCTGCCAGCACGCCTTTGACCACCACGGCAGCACGTCCTCCCTAATGGAGTTCAGCTTTGGGTTCCGATCGATAAACTTCAGCACCCAGTACGGGAAGAAGTAGATGCCACTATCCCTTCTCGTCGCCAGCAGCTGCAAATTCGGATGCTTCCCCAGCAACCCGTCCCTCAGCTGTATATTCGCGTTTTCCCCACCACCCCTCAACGAGTCCCCCGGCAGTGTAAACAGCAATTGTGCCAGCCCTTCACGCTCCTCCCCCACCGCCAAAAAGTCTGTCTCCTGCCCCTTCACCGCCCCGTCCCCCCTCGTCTCGTACCATATCCCTAGCGCCCCCCTCCGTCCTTCGTCCCCATCGCCGCCCTTCCGGCTCCGCCGCGAGCGTAGTCCCATATCCCCGTCGAAACCCGCCTGCTCAACCATCCATATCTGCGCAACCTCCTGCGCGTCCAGATTCGTAACCAGGTCGCAGGGCAGCACCGCGAAGTCGCCCTTGATCCAGCCGCGCCGGAAGGCGGTGCGTAGGACGTCGGCAGTGCCGTGATTGTCATTGAGGGAGGAGGCAGGCTCGACTTGGATGTATATGGATGACTTTTGCAGGCGGTGGGAACGCATGTAGGATTGGATTGCGGGGTGGTGCTCGGTCAGGGTCAGGATTAAGATTGCTTGTTACAGAGCATCAGATATCACAACCTATTTACTACCCCGCCCATACACGAAACAGAAGACATACACTCAAAACCAGCCTTCTCACACCACTCCAGCGGATAGTGCAGCATCGGCTTGTTCGCAATCGGCAGCAGCGCCTTCGGCAGGTCCTCGGCGCCCGTGAACGGGTAGAGGGAGGTGCCGGGACCACAAAGGATCACGGCCTGGAAGCCGATAGATGGGTGTGCTGAGGGCATTTTGGGACTTGAGTTTGGTTGTAATTGGTGGTATCGAAGAGTCACTCCAGGTCAGTCTCCTTCCCCGCTCCATCCCCGTTTTTGAAATTTCAATACCAAAATCTGCTAAGCAACCAGGTTACACAAGTAGTAAAGTGTTTAACTCTTAGGCTTTGAAGATGCCATCACTACCCCACTACCCCACTTCTTCGAAAACCTCATCAGAGGACTCTTGGTAGGACATATGGAAAAAGAGTTCTTCACTGAAGAATCTCTCCCCTTCTCCACCACTGTTAATGGCCTCTGAGTCCTTATAAGTGAAAATACTACCGACGAATCAAGGATTCTCCTCACACTCTTGTATGGCATTGTTAAACAGAACACTTTCCTTGGAGTTCTACTAGGTTCTATAGGGTGAGTTAGCGAAGGGATTCTGGGGGCTATATATAAGGAGTTTTCTCCCTTGCTTGTAGGACTTTCCTTCTCCTTCTTTCTTCTTCACGCAACCTTCCTGTAATTTTAGGAGTCTACAAAGATCACTTTTGTTTTAGTCTCATCTGGTATGCCATACCAGGTGATACCGTAATTATCTTTAGTACTTAGCAAGTCTCGTATAACTTCGTCCTGGGCTCAAATGAAGTCTTGCTGATGTATGTTAGGTCAGCCTGGGGACTAGGCGTCTCTTCTATCCTCGGTAATGATTAATAGAAAAATTTCTTTATAATTCTTTTGTGTTTTGCGTTGTTTATCTCCTTTGTCCAGGATGGGGGTAGGTTTGTTTACACCAAAGGAGTTCCTGCACGCAACATTCTTGTACCTAGAAACAAATGAAAAAAAGAGTCACCCCTGATGGAGTAGTGGTAGGGCGGTTGCCACTGGAACAGAGACGGGAGGGTAATCATTGGATTGTGGCTTACCCGGTCCGGGCCTGGTGAGGGGTGGGTGATAGTTGGTGATTGTTTATAAGGCTTGCTTGGTTGGGTCCAAAGTAGCTCCGTGGGGTATCGCTTACTTCCCAATAGATGCTAACAACTCCTAGGCTATAGAAAAGCCACCAGCTACTAAACTAGCTACAAAAGAGAACGCAGCAGGTTCAGGTGCACGTAAGTTTTCTGGAATAAACTTGGCCGTTGTGGGTGTGGAGTTGGGGCTATTCCTGCGGATACGGTACGAGAGGCCTGAAGATGATACACACTACCTACTACAGCTCTTTCTTGACCTTTTAGAGAGATATGGACTGTTGGGCGTCATAGTAGGCTGCTCGCGTGTGTTAAAAAGCTATCTAGATACATGCTGGCCTTCCAACCGGAGAAAAAAAAAAATAAACGCAGCACAGCACCCGGTTCTATTCGATCTCCGGCCTGTGGTTTATAGAGTCGAGTTGTAAGACATGCCCATCACTGTAAACACTGTTATTGTAATTAAGCTCCTCTAGCTATAGTAAGATTAAACAAAAGTATCTCGGGCTGCGCTAAAGAGCCAACAATCTATCCTATGTATCTCGGCCAGAGCAGGAGGACTGGTAATCTATGAAACCAAGAACTATACCAGAGCACATGAGAAAAAGCAGGCCCCCCACTACTGCTTGGGTGAACATAAAGTAATCATGAGTGAGTTCTCTACAGTCCAACATGGAACAGGATCTGCTTCTGTTTCCCCTTCTTCTTTTTCCCGCCACTGCTGCTCCCACCAACACCCTCGCTCTCACTCGGTTCAGCACTCTGTTCGCCGCCGCTTCCCCCGCCTCCTCCTCCCCATGCGCCCGCCTGTGGAGCGGGTGCACCATTGTAGGCCGCATACGGGTCCTTCTTCTTGATCGGGCCCCACCCCGGCGGTGGTGGCGGCTTCGTTGGTAGACTCGGAAATTCGTCCTTACCACCAACCTTTCTTGAAGGGCCGGTAACGACAACAGGGGTGTCCGACACTGTTACTAGCGGCCGAGTAGGTGCGCTGGGCGCTACCCAGGGTGTTGGGGCATGTGCGCCGGGGCCTTGGCGGTTCACTGATCGCGGTGCAGGGCCAGGCGCAGGAGAGGATGTAGACGATGATGACGATGGGACGACTGCAGCGGCGCCCCAGGCGCCCTGGCGGGCGGTGGTGGAGCGTGCTGAGTGCGATGTTGAGGATTTGATCTTGAGGACGCGGGAGTTTTGCGTGCCACCAGAACCGGAGGCGGAGGAGGCGCCACCGGCAAAAGGAGGGTAGTCTTCGTTGATGGCCTTCCAGTCGTTCCATGCCTTAAGAAGGCCCTGCCGTTTTGGGTCGTCTTCGAAGAGGTCGGCAAGCTCTCTTATGAGGGTACCGAGTTCGGCGGCGTTTGCATCGAAAAGACCACAGAACTGGTCAACAAGCTTGCTGGCGGTTATATAGTCTTGACGATACCTGCTAATATCCGCTTTAAAGGTCTCTAGCTTTTTATCGCTATGCCGAAGCATTGTGAATGCCCTATCAATGACTGCAGTATGTTTCCTATAAAGGGTTAGCCTTGCAGGGTTGCTAGGTATAAGAATTTATACTCACGACCTCTTAATTTCATCAGTAGCAGATACGCCCTTACCGGCACTAGTAATGGGCGGCCGGGCAGCACTAGATGAAGAGGAGGAGGAGGCAGCTACAACAGGCGGGCTCGGCCTCGCAAGAGGCGGGAACGCAGCCCGGGATGTCGCCGGGGATGACTCAGCGGGTCGTGCTGGAGGACGCGCTGGGGGGGCCTGGCTCGTAGTGGCAGCCACAGGCTGCGCTGCTGATCTCACTGCCTGAGAAGGTGGCGGCGGCGTTGGTCTAGCACTATACGCCGGTTCTGTTAACTGTCCCCCAAATGTCCTTGTAGTTGTAGACTGTGCACTCTGTACAGCCAATGTTCTAAAATATGCCAATTCAGCTCTACTCATTTGTTGCTCAGTCCTAATTGGAGGCTCCTCTGGTTCCTGCTGCCCACGGCCGTCATAACGACGGCGGCGATTCCCGCCTCTATCGTTACTATGGGGTTCTGCAAGCTGACTAAGATCAATCCTTCTTGCATCCCTTTTCTTTGAGAGCCCATTAGGATGCGCTTCCAGCTGATGTACTTTCAGATCAACTTCATTCTCAAAAACAATGAACTTCTTCTCTATGCATTCTTCATCCGCACACATGAAGTGGTCTCTTGCAAAATGAGCTGCCAGTGCTTTGTAATCAATGTAATACTGCTGTGGCGCCGTTGGGTTTCTCCGGTCACATATGTGGCATCGCTCATGCTTGTCCCGACAGTGAGTAAAGAGCTCATCAGATGAATAGAACCGCTGACGGCAGAAACCACATTCCGGGTGGCCCTTGAATCCACTTTGATTTTCAGAGCCTGGTTGATCGTCACCTGTCCTTTCGTGCTTGCGGAGTTCTTGCGTGGTGAAAAGAGTGTGCTCATGCGTAAAAACCTTTTTGTTTCGGACGCATAGATCGCTGTAATAGGTTAGCATGTTTAAAATCGGTTGGCTATGTAGCTTTTTGAGTCTGATTGGGAGCTCGATTGATAATCATGTTTTTTAAGCAGAAGGAAACTGCAAGTTCTGGCCCTCAAACAATAATCAAAATAACTCTGTTTTGTGACGGCGGACCTACCATAAAACTCTTTCATGAGCAGTCCTTACGTGGTGGTGCAGGTCTGGCCAACCTCGACAGGCCCGCGTACAATCCTTGTCAGGGCAATTATAGTGCAGTAGAAGATTTGTGTCGTCTTCAATGGCTTTGTCGTCGAACTTGATTCCTAGAGTTTCGTTTGTCGAGACAATATCTGATTCTTGGAAATCTGTGAATTTCTTGTCCTCAAGCTTTGAGAATATTACCCACTCTGCCTCTGTCTGTTCCGGTATATTAGAAACCCATTTTCGCTGCTTACTATGCGTAGGAATTCCTTACCCTACAATGAGCACAGGCTCTATTCTTATACAACACTCTCATACGGAGTGCGCATATGTGGCAAGTAGTGTGCGTACATAGTGCAATGGCAGAGTATATGACTGGATCTGCACAAATAAAGCAAACTGGTGAATCTTTATCTGAAGCAACATCATCGGCATCAGGTTTGACCACGGTTGTTGCCTGAGGCGTAGCAGGGCCAGCCAAGACGCTAGTCGTTAACTCCGGTGGTTGTCCATCTTCAGGCGTACCATCTTGGGATTTGTTTTGTTGATACTGGCGACGGCCGGCGCGGGGTTTGCGGAAACCACCTCGGCCTTCTCCTGCTCCCCCGGGACCGCCACCACTACGCCTACCACCACGGCCCCTATAGCCTCCACGCTGCGATCCATTTTGACCCGCTCCTTGGGAAGAGGGCCCAGTAGGAGGCACAATATCTGTAGTTGTTGAGGCCATGGTTTAAGCTTGAGCTGGCTGTGACTCGTAATAGGAATCCTGTCGAAATTGGGAACGGGATTGAAATGCCGGAGTTTGTAGGTCTGATTCCGGGTGTTTGAACAATTGTTTCAATGCAGATGTTACTTGGCAGTAAATGTTAAGACGTTCTGTGGAAAAGACACAAAGTTGAGGCCAACCCAAAGCGATGAGGAGATGAGGGGCCCACCTTTTTAAAGAGCGAAGAGTAAGGGGATGACCGGGGGGGACTAAGGATGTGTCATTTTGTCATTTTGTCAGCCTCAACTTTGCAGCCACACGATGACGGCAAACATCATCGGTTTCAAGTCCCTTTCTCAGCCTTCTACTCTATTCTCTTCTAAGATTTGAATCTCGGTACATACCCGTAAAGACAAACGCTGAAGGAGATAGATGTGGCCAATCGTAGTTCGTCGTTTGACTTATCAGATGCGGCACCCTGTCATCAGATAATCGGCCCGTCTTTGCCAAGGATTCTTACGTGAGTCACACTCTGGGGTTTTAATTTACATGTAGTGGTGGTGATTCACTAGAGAGCTCGAGTGGTCAGGTGAAAATCCTTGGCACATAGCAGCATCTTGGCATCCCACTGCCACGTGATAACGGCGGGGGTCCACCACAACCAACCCAGCCACGGCCGTCATCTGCAACCAGCTGGCCCGCTTGCTTTCGCCTCTCCTCACTCGTCCTTCCCCTCAATATCTAGATATACGAAACCCCTCCCCCATATAAACCATACGGAAGATGTCCGGACGCATGACGCCCCAAGAGGTGCGTGTTACCCAAATACCTACGTTACTTCTACGATTGAGCTGAAAGGAACTCTCTAAACATCTAGGCTTTTGCTATCAACGCAGCTGCTGCTACACGTAATTACAGGGTATATATCCGTTTCGAGGCTCATATAAATAAGCCTTAGCTTATAAAAGTACTAGGTCAACCCAAGAATCAACTACAACACGGTAGCTGGAGTCAACGGGCCTTTGGTTATTCTAGGTATTTTTCACCACTAATTTTAAAATATGGCATCCTTGGGACGAGCGGTGTAGTTTTGTACTTGCTTCTGCAGTTCCGAGTTTTCTGGGGTTTTCTGGTGGTCAATTGGAATTGGGGCTAACTTGCTTGTCAAGATGGTGTCAAATTCCCTCGCTACAATGAGGTGAGCTTTACTTCAGCCTGGTATCCTAAGATAAGCTCAGCTAAGCCTGGAGTTTTAGATTGTAAACCTCACCCTACCAGATGGAAGCAAGCGCGCCGGTCAGGTTCTAGAGGTCCGTGGTAGCAGAGCTGTTGTCCAGGTCTTCGAGGGTACCACCGGTATCGATGTTCGCAAGACAACCGTGGAATTCACAGGACAGAACCTAAAGATCCCTGTTTCGGAGGATATGCTGGGACGTATCTTCGATGGATCTGGTAGAGCTATCGACAAGGGCCCCAAGGTTTTCGCAGAGGATTACCTGGATATCAACGGATCTCCCATTAATCCATACTCTCGTGTCTATCCCGAGGAAATGATATCCACCGGTATTAGTACTATCGACACAATGAACTCTGTTGGTGAGTCTACCCGTTTGGCGCAATAAGCTCCCTCAATATGGACTTTATAGCTGACATTAAATATAGCCCGTGGTCAAAAAATTCCTATCTTCTCTGCCGCCGGTCTTCCGCACAACGAAATCGCTGCCCAGATCTGTCGTCAGGCAGGCCTTGTTAAGCGTCCCGGAAATACTAAAGGTGTCCACGATGGTCACGATGACAACTTCTCAATTGTCTTTGCAGCCATGGGTGTCAACTTGGAAACCAGTCGTTTCTTCACACGTGATTTCGAGGAGAACGGTTCTTTGGAGAAGGTTACTCTGTTCTTGAACCTGGCAAACGATCCTACGTAGGCCCTCCATAACATGTAGTCTAGTGTAGATTGGGCTGACAATATTGCGCCATAGTATCGAACGTATCATCACACCTAGATTGGCATTGACAACCGCAGAATACTTTGCCTACCAGCTGGAGAAGCACGTCTTGGTCATTCTTACTGATCTTTCTGCCTACTGTGATGCTCTTCGTGAGGTTTCTGCTGCGCGTGAGGAAGTGCCAGGTCGTCGCGGTTACCCAGGTTACATGTACACGGATTTGTCCACCATCTACGAGCGTGCTGGTCGTGTCGAGGGAAGAAACGGATCAATTACTCAAATCCCTATCTTGACCATGCCTAACGATGGTTTGCCAGCCCTAACCTAGCTCAACATAGATGCAGTGTCTAACCTTTTATAGATATTACTCACCCCATCCCTGATTTGACTGGTTACATTACGGAGGGCCAGATCTTCATTGACAGACAACTTCACAACCGTGGGATTTACCCCCCCATCAACGTTCTCCCCTCACTCTCCCGTCTCATGAAATCCGCTATTGGTGAGGGTATGACACGGAAGGACCACGGTGATGTATCCAACCAGCTCTACGCAAAATACGCCATTGGACGTGATGCCGCCGGTATGAAGGCTGTCGTCGGAGAGGAAGCCCTGTCCTCTGAGGATCGTCTGTCGCTCGAGTTCTTGGAGAAGTTTGAGAGGACCTTCGTCGCCCAGGGAGCATATGAGAGCAGGACCATTTTTGAATCTCTGGATTTGGCATGGAGTTTGCTCAGAATCTACCCTAAGGAACTACTCAACAGAATCCCAGCCAAGGTCATCAACGAGTTCTATGCCAGGAGCGGTGGTGACCGCAAGGGCAAGGGCAAAGCAAAGGAGAGAGAGAGCAACAAGGACACCAGAGATAACAGTGGGGACCAGCCTGCCGAGGAGGAGAACCTTATTGAGACCTAGATGTAGTACTGTGTGGACTGCCTTGTTACATATGATGGAGTGGGGTATGGGCCCATTTGCGATAAGCTTGTGTTCTTATTTGATATCGATTTCTTCCTCTAAAGCCTTGATTTGAAAATTAAAGTTCTTTTTTTTTTTTTTTACTGTAGTTAAGTTCTCTAGAACTAGACCTTAGTTAAATGAGTAGTTTACCTGACTTTGGTTGTTTACCAGGTGAGTACTTTCATAGCAAGAGTTTTCGACGCTGCACGACATTTTATGTAGATTCTTAGGAGGATCATGCATATATAGATGAGTCGAGTGATCAGTAATGTCCCATCCGTACTCTAGATGATATTAAGATACTGTCGATCTTTCTATAGGCCCCTTTAGGCTCATATACTTCGGAAGACACCCTTCACACAAATTTGGCAGCCTGGTGTCTTCCCACTTACCCCTACACTCGAAGTACAATCAGTAAATCAGCGGTTTCCAAGTGCCGATCCGGTCATGTAGACCCCGAGTGATACCTCATGATGCCCACCACAATGGCCACTAAACTTGGTCCCCTTACAGCAATGCTCGTTGGATTATATATTACAGATATCACTCTGTAAACTTCCCTTCCTCTTCCTTGCTAGGAACCCGAGGGCCCCCGGCAGGTAGGGGTCAGCCGGGAATGTTTGTAGCCGAACATGGGAGCTGGAAATGTCCGGAATCCGAGTACTTCTGACAGCCTAGGTGCCGATACGTATGTTGATCGTCAGATCAAAACTGTATCACCACTGTGTTGTGTTGTATGATTGTTCTCACATCTGAAAGTCATGTGAGTAACGGAACATGCCGTATCAAGGCCTGAATATATATTTCCGCGACTCAAGCGGAGTGCTATGGGTGACTTATATTTTGTACAGGTCCCTTTTCAAGCATAATATTGATCGTGGGCCAGTTTGTCTGAATAGATATATATCCGTGTATGTATATTTCATGCTATATTCCTACATTTAGGATTCAATGCCCCAGTGTGCAACTCCAAACCGAGTTTCAATCTGGTGGGATGTGCCAGTGAAGTTTCATGCGATGTTTGCACTATGCTTTTGTTTGGCTTGGTGATTCCGAGTGTATAATATGGGAGCCTTATTTATGCCCGAATGCAGATGCTTATTGATTCCGCTTAATTTGGCTTAAAAGGGGTGCCGTGGCGCATGTCGTGTAACACCAGACGATTTCAACTGTTGATAGAACCTGCTCACTTGCTTGCCCGCTCTGCCTTGGGCTGGGAAGAAACACACCCCACCTATCAACATCATAAATTTTCCGTTAGCTCATATATTCCCACATTGTGAATAAATACTTAAGTGACCCCTCTCCCCATCCCCGCCTGAGGGGAGTGAGTTTTGCAGATACTCAAACCCTCCCCCCACCATCCCACCATATCCCACCATCCCCCCTCGGATACTGGTAGTGAGCTATCCCTAGCCACAATGGTCCACTTCCTCAACCTCCCCAATGAGATTCTCCTCCTAATCTCCTCCTACCTCTCCCCACGCAGCTTCAATTCCCTCCTACGCACAAACCAGCAACTCTACATACTCCTAGCGCCAACTCTCC
Organism: Morchella sp. 2016-72; assembly: GCA_024713865.1. Classification (NCBI taxonomy): domain Eukaryota; kingdom Fungi; phylum Ascomycota; class Pezizomycetes; order Pezizales; family Morchellaceae; genus Morchella; species Morchella sp. 2016-72. The sequence goes on from JAMJEY010000009.1 coordinate 466,327, forward strand.
GGCAAGACATCCTCCACGGGATCCAGGACGTCCAATGGAGCTCTGAAGGTAACTCTGAGCCCTACCAAAAGCTCTACTGGGCCTGCTTCCGCGGGCACCCAAAGCCCCTTCGAATGCTCCTCGAAACGGGCCGGCTCAATGTCAATGCACGCACACGCCGCTACTCGTCAACCGGCTTCATCCAGAAGTCGAGGCGGCACAGTGTAACCGCGCTGCACATGGCGGTGGTGAATGGGAACGAGGAGGTTGTAAGGTTATTGTTGGATTATGGCGCGGATGTTGATGCGCGGGAGACGGTGTCGGGAAAGACAGCGTTGCTATTGGCGGCGGAGAGTGGAAATGAGAAGGTTTCTAGGCTGTTGGTAGCGAGGGGCGCGGATATAGAGGCGAGTACGGATCGTGGGACGGTGCTGGATAGGATGATTATGGCTGGGATGTTGGATCTAGCGGGAGAGATTATAAAAATGGGAGTGAAGTCGCCGTATATAGAGACTTATAAGTACCAGGTAGAGGAGGCGGGGAAGGCAAGGGCGAGGGTGAAGACGGAGGGAGTTCTATATGGTGTCGGGGTAGGATTTATGGTGGCTTTGGGGGCGTTGGTACGGGTGGGGAGAGAGTAGTGGGTGGGAGCTTGGGAGTTCTGTTTAGGTAAAAAAAAAAAAAATGGCAGGTAATGTAAATTGCCGAGTACGAATGGACCTCCAGAAACCTGAGACAGCAGAGGTTTGAGTTGGATCACTGAGGGTAAAGCAAGAGAGAGACCAGACCGCCAAGAAAGACACTGGAAACCCGCATATAACTATCATTGACACAGGGCTAAACCCTCCCCCCTACCTCATTTCATATATGGGCAGGAAAAGATTAGTATGAAGGAGTGTGTTTACCCCAGTTTATAATTCCTGTTAAGTAGTGAAATATAAAGGGTTCTCGTAGGGTCGAGTACTATCTATACCTTGGCATAATCCGATCCGACCTTCCTTTCTCTTCCCACATCGAGGGGCCATCAATACATTTACCAGCTATGAGCGGGGTCCGCTGGTTGAGTCATATCATGGCTGGACTAGGCATCGCACCAAACTGGTTAATATATCCAGTAACTCACAATCCTGGGTGATGAAGAGTGAGTAATGAAGAGGACTGGTATACTAAACAAAGAACTAGTGTTCCAGGACAAAGTAATACACGAACTAAAGCAGATTTCAAGCCATAGCTACAAGTAAACTGGCAATTACACCCGTCTACAACCCAACATAGGAACAGTGATGCGAGAATACAGCACCGCCCCAGCCACCTCCGAGCAAATATCGACTGACAAAAAACCGCGGGTAATAGGCTATCAACTAGCTGACCAGTCGATCTTCTATTTGTAGCGGGCAGGAGCGTTCCAGCATCGAAACTTCAAGGAATAAAGGTAATGCCTGCAGACTCAACGCATGTGGAATTAGTTACACACATTGTCCGGGTATGGCATCTCTCATCATCACTATCATCGGTCAATGATTCTCCAACACGTTACAGATCCAACACGAGAAGGCTTCAAGAAGGTGGCTTCCTAGGGAGGTTAATGGGAGCGAGCTGGATCAAACGGCCCCTCCGCAACGATGCACAATATGGGTGAAATCAATTGGCTACATGTCTGGTTTTCAGCACAACATATACGAGCCAAGGATTTCGCCTCTCTTACTCCCCTAGATGCTTCAAATAGTGCAAGTAGGTAATAAACAATATCTAGCCTGCTATAAGGAGCTAGAGAAGGTCATTAGCCCGATACCCAGAATGCTAGGTATGAATTACTTACTAACTCTTGGGAGCAAGACAGACACTCTAGGCAAAAGTATCACCTAGCTAGATGAGCCACCTACTTACATACATGTAGTTATTGGATATCGGACACTTCAGCCGAACACTTTCTCAGTCATAAGTAATCACTCGGAATATCGATCGAGACCGAAGTTAGACTACATGTAGGCTTGTACCTCGACCTACGCTGACTACATGTACCTTAAACTCGCCTATTTTATAATTTGCGTTTATTAAGTATGTTAGAATTCTCTAAAAAAAAAAAAAAGAAGTTATCGCAAGCCCTCCCCCACCCCCTATTTGGGATCGTTATAATATAAAGGCACTAAAGCCCGCAAAACCGCTAACTACAAGTCTCTTTGCTATTTCATATATTACCTGAATCTAGCCAATCCCGTCTTGGCGGTAGACCCACTCACCAGCCTAATTATTCCAGTCAGTATGAGGCCAATTTCTGATTTGGGGGGGGGGGGGCTTACTTCTCTAGCAATATCGGTCCGTGCATCGGGTTGACATTAGAGTACTTCCTCATCCTAGTATCAATGCTAAAGAATTCGTCCGCATTGTCGCTCTGGAGAAGGTCGATCGTCTGCCGTAGCTCTTCGAAGATCTGTAAAAGAAGTGGTTCGTTAAGACTGGCAACAAAGTCTTGCAGATACCGTGCGTCTAGATCTAGATCCGCGACAGCTATCTTATTGATTTTCTTGACAGAGTCCGCGAGTGGTAGGGCCTGCGGGTATACATTAGTTTTCAATAGGAAACCCTCGAGAGAAGGGGAGGAGACTTACCAAGATTGAAGTGGCGATATGAGATAGGGCATCAAAGTAAATTAGGCCCTTTATATCTTTGGGTAAGCCCAACAGAGTTGAGCTCATAATATTGCCCAAGAACAGCGTCATCTGCTGCAAGTACTCGCTAGGTTGTCCTTGCTTTTTAGTTGCCATCCAGTTATACTCTGCAGTCTCTACAAGGTCATCAATCTTGCTGTTGACAAGTTCAAATATACGCTTTTCAGCGGTCTTTTTCTCGGCACGGAACTGCTCAGTAGCCTTGAGTGAGATCTCGCCGCCGTGGTTAGACTGTCGAGCTTCTACGAGAAGTACTTCGAGCTCTTGGCAAGCATACTCGAATTGTTCAAGGTTGATGAGTATTTGCACAATTTGTCCAAGGTATTTTGAGCCTAGGCGTTCCACCAGAGCAGTACAAACAACATTGCATAAGAGCTCATCCAGTGACTATAGGTAGCTTAAATGTCAGCGAATCTTGATTAAACAAAGAAGTGGGCAGCTTAATTACATTCTTGAGTTCTTCGTCGATTGCACTTTGATGCGTGAAGTACTCGTCGGAGAAGAAATAATACTTATTCAGGAAGTTGCGTATGTCGATACAGCATAGAGGGTACATTTGCGAGAATGGCAAGACAATGGGAAACCTAGCGACAGTAAAGTTAGAACTCGCAATATCTGGTGTTGTGCATTAACGTACTCTATCTCCTCTTTCTCTTTTTCGGGCTTATACCAACTAACGTTGACAACATTGGCATATTCCTCAGCGGTGCTAACAGGCATTGGCATGTAATCATCACTAGTAACAATCTATAAGGATATGTCAATAAATCCGAGATATACAAGGTAGAATAAAGGCAAAAATAAAAGAAATACTTCTTTGAAGCCGGCACTGAATTCCTTTTTGAGGCGTTCAGAGTACTTCTCAAAGAGTACTAGCAGGAACTGGTCAAGCGCTTCTACAGGATATCCCCAACTCTGGCAGGAAGATTAGCACCGATTTCTCAAAAGAAGGATCACAAATGGCCCGCTTACGTCCATGGTTTGTATAAATAATGCTAAGACATTTTTGACATTTAGAAGGTTATCGGCATCGGTAATACTTTCCAGGGCTGGTGAGATCATATGGATGGCTTTTTTGCACATTGAGTCCCACAATTCGTCGACCTGTTCGCTGGTAAGTAGAGGTTAGGGCAAGGAAGGGCTCCGGGTGAGATGGGGCTATACATCTACAGCAGATCGGAAACTTATTGTCTTTTTCATCGTTTCTCTCTCAACAATAGCAAAACCAGCTATATCTTCTAGAAGTCGATTCAAACCTGATTTGTCTTCATTCGTGAAGTTCAAAGAGCCCGATAGAAGAAGATCTTTTTGTTGCCGCCTCACATTCGCATATGTGACTCTGAACTCGTCCCTTTCCCCGAGAGCTTCATGAATGTGAAGACACTCGAATAACGGTGTAAAGTCGATTTTGACATTTTCATTATCCAATACATCGAACTCTTCTCTTTCATCAAGCACCAGCTCAATCGCAGAGTTGAGCTTGAAGGATCCTATATCCGGGAGTTTTAGGCGGGTACCTTCAACCATCATGGATGAAAACTTACGCAAATATGGTGACTTCTCGATCCGGTCCTTTTGTCGGTGCCGGCGGAGCAAGGTCTGGCCAAACGCTACTTGCCCTAGAAGTACAGAGCTCTCACGGATTCGGTAGAGCCAACTGTTGAGATCCGTCATGACCGCTTCCTTAACCATGCCTTGCATTGCTGGAACGGACTTCCGAATCATGTCGGCAACCTCATACTGCATCACCTCTTTGAGATGAACATTCTGTAGCTCATCCAGTGTCCGCAAAGCTGCATAGTGCTTCTTTGCTCTTAAGAGATCGCCGACACGGTTTGCTAGCCCTAGCACCTCTAAACAAAGCCGTAGCGCCTGTGTCGCTTCGTCAATGTTTTGCCTGACATCTCGCGAGTCCACCAAGGCTTTCTTCTGCTCCACTAGTTTCTCCGTAGATCCCTGAATCGATTGGTTTAGCTCCAATATCTCTTCTGTTAAATCTACAGTCCCCTTCCTGACGTTCAGTAACTGGTTGACGGAGGAGACAAAGTCCTGGTGGTTGTTATTGCACAAGCGCTCAATTTCAGTTTCCCGTTCATTGGAGAACTTGTCAAGCTCATACATCAGCTGGTCTTCACGACCCTCTGCAGTGGCATCTTTAATGGTGGTAATTAGTTGGTCAATGTGATCTGTGTCCGACGGAGCATGTAGAAGCTGGATACCACCTCAGTGAGCACTTGAACTGGTCCTCAGGAACAACAACTAAACAAACCTGTTGCACACTGGCTTTGAGACTCGGTGGTGCGCCAGTGCCCTGTGGGCGAAGCGAAAGTACCGACTTTACGACGGTTTGGAGCTGGAGCTTTCGAGCAGCGGAATTCATAGCTGTTGATCTGATGTTGCTTACTTGCGGCTCAAAATTGAGGCATGAGCTCCTGGAGTCAATGCCAAGCCTAGCAGGGTGCTTGTTCGGACCAGGGACTGCAACCGATGACCCTGACATGAGAGTGCCTCGGTCCTTCCCCTCCCCTCCAAAGACCTGGCGTCTGGAAAACGCCCTGAGCGGTCGCAAAACCCTGAGGCTCCGTTCGGTTGACGTTGAGTTGGTTGCAATCCATGGTAAACTGGAGGTGATTATTTTATTAGGCCCAATATGCAATCCATAGCTTTGCAACCAATCTATGGATTTTTGTTCCAACTGAACAGACCTAGTTTAGCCATGGCCTGTGAATCCTAAATGATTACCACCATGGTATCACTGCAGCCATTATTGTTGGCTCTACTTTATTAGCCTTAAGTTTCAGGCCCAACTCCCAAGCATGAGCAGAATCAGCGGTTATGTCAAGTTCACAAAATTTAAGATGCATCTAACGAGCTCTGCCCAAATGCAAATACTCCCAACCCTCACCCATGATTAGGAGGAGCTAAAGCCAAACAAGGATACTCGAGTGATAACATATGACTATAATATCCCCTTAAAATTCTAGACCTAAGAGAGCTGACATACCCTGTCAGACAACCTACAAAGATCCCTTTATCGTAATCAGCGGATGTCCATACCACCACCCAAGGGTTACCGTGCTCGTTGTTTTTGTTCTATCAATGTATGCGAGTGATAGATGGTGATCTCGCGTTTTACTATGAGGGTAAGTCTGTTAATACATGTAGTGAGAACTGTTGTAAGCCCAGCCGCTGTCAACAGACTTGCCACTACATAAATGTATTGGAATTAATGGGTTCTTGAATGCATGTATACATGTAGTCGCACCTCGTTATGTCGCTAGCGTATCCTGGGAGCCAAACTCCTACGAGATAGCAAATATACGAGACAGAAAATGATTTTTGCTGAAGAAGGGCAGTTCCTGTCCAGCAAATCCTTACGAGACAGCAAGAGATCCGAGATAAGATTAAATTACGAGATAGCGAGGTGTGACTGTACATGTATATGCAATGGTTAGTAGTAAAGTTTCAGGAAAACACATTTCGGTATAACTACATGTACGCTTCGAAATCAACAAGGGATGCACACATTAAATTAAAGCTCTGCAGTTATGTAATTAGGTTGCTTTTTCTCCGGTGGGCCCCTTGGGATTGAGCTCGTAGATTGTACGATATATGGTTCTAATGGAACGTATAGATCTTATATATACGCATTTGTCTTGTTTTTTTGTATGTACGTTCTTGTAGTGTGTCACCAGATTAATTTAGGTCAATGCGACACATAACCACCTAGTAATTTTATCGTAGTATATAGTCTCCAGTCGGCTGGCTATATACTGAGAATAATTAAAAATCTAATTCCCATATACAACCATACCCAAATAAACTATAATAACACCTCGACACCCGTATCACTTATGGAGCGGTGGTAAAATCACTTTTGACACGTTTACCGCTCCATATTATAGATCACGTAGGGTTAATGATTGCGCTGGCCTCTTGGCGGTGTTCTTTTTGGGGGCTGGCACTACATATCCTACTAATAATTCCCGATATATCAGAAGACACATGTGGCCATGACACAGAATGCGTGGGTTAGTCTGGGCCGATCCGTTAGTAAATTTATGTGTACTCATGAGCTGACTGAGCCTTGTTTTCTGCCTGCACTGATCCCTGAAATTTGAAGCTGATTTTGGTTACGAAAAGAACTGCCCTTCCTGAACTATGGGTATATTATGAAAGGTTTCTCCTATCAAATCAAGTTTAAAGGTGACTGTCGGTCTCACCCCCAAATCCCTAATGCCTAAGCTAGGGATATGGGTTATGCGAATTCAAGGCGTCTCATTAATTTCTCTAAAGTTTGGTTCGATTCGTGTAAACCCTATGATAATAAATGTTTCCACATGACGGCGTGTTGTTTAAATATGATATATGCAGGTTTTGTGCCTCGAGACTGTTCGTCGCGGGCTTTATCTATAAGCACATGTAGTAGAAATGGTTGCCTGCACATGCATGTACTCATATATATATTAGTAGTATTTGCGAACCAAAGAGAAAAGTCCTTCTCATATCCGGCACCTGTAGCACAAAAATTAGTAATATGAATCGTAGTAGAGTCATATCTATGACTAGGCTGCTGATCCCAGAGAAACCCAACCTCCCCCAAATCCAGCCCATATATCCATGGTGTAGTTTTGAACTTCCTTTACGACCGTGGTATACGTGATAGATATTCCTATAGCTACATGTTATTCTGTGAGGAAACTAGTGATGCCGCTGTTTTCCAGTCACGTTGGGATAAGAGTGGTAAAGAGCATATCAGCCTTTACACTCACACATACATTATTTGGCCTATCTTACCGAAAAATCCGTTCTCGGCGCGATGGGCTTTTCGTTTTTCAGATTGCGGGCCACGGGTACCCTAGGTGTGGCTGTATATCAAGGAGGTTCCAAAGATATAACTAGCCGCCTTGGTAACAGACCAACACGCGAGATATACTACCATAAGGAGGCCTCATAATTACACTTTTTCTCAACCCGCTAATGTCTCCGACGGTATCTGGCTTGAGGAGATTGATAAAGGGGTGACTAAGTACATGTACTTAGTACATATATGTGGTATATATATACATGTATGCATGGAGATAACCAGAGCTCGTACCACAAGGTTCGGTCTAGTCATCCCCTCTTCATGAATTCCGATAGCTCAAAGTGGCCCGTTTCATAGATAATGAAGTCTACTTAAATCTTCTTCGTGAGCGGGGTGTTGTAATACATGTATTTTAACTCGTAGTTTTTATATACACATATCAGCGGATCGCCAAATAAGGTTATTCCGGGGTTGGTATTATCTAAATCCAGAGTGGTTGGAATAGAGAAGGGGTAAGTATATTTCTGCATACATGTAGACATGGGGGGAGAAAGATACGTAACACGCTAACCTCGTACCCATCACTTACGGACAGCTTTTGGAACAGGTCTAGTAACACGTCTCATTGCGATGTATAACGTGTAAGAGAAGAAGCTACTAAAACTACATGTAAAGTCCTAGTAGAGTTAATTAATGCAAAGGTTCTAATCATATGATCCACCAGCAGATATACTGGGCAGAGAAATGATTAGTAAATCCCATCAATCCCCCAAGGCACTACATGTATTTTTGTCCCCTTATCCCCGGCCCTGATTCATGCCTTCGCTAGGTCTCGGTTTCATCGTCCATGTCCTCACTTTGTTCCTGCGCAAGGTCCAGGCCTAGATCATCAGAGAGTCTATTCGCACTTTCCTGAATTTCACTTTCGCCATCATCATCATTCTCTTCATCCCCATCTCTACTCCCCTCATCTTCCTCATCAGCAAGGTCCTCGGAGAGTTTCGACATTCTAGTAACAAACTCGTCCTGGACCTTGGCCAGCCAGGATTGCAACGTCTTATCATCCATATTTCCATCTCTGGCTTGAATCAAAGTCTCTTTTAGCTTGAGTATAAGGTTCCTTCTTCTGGACAGATGAAATGACTTAGATTTTCGTTTCTGTTTGTCAAGATTCCTAGAAAGAGTCTCAGACACCAACGTGGCCTTAGCTAGCACATCCTGCGGAAGTCCAACAATTCTGGCTAAAGCTAGACCTGTTTTTAAATGCTGTAAGTAAGCCTTATTATAACCAAATTATATATATATTTTTTAGGAATTTGTCTTGTGCTTCACCATAATATTGATCTTTTACACTCCCGTCTGCAACTTTATAGAGCATTGTCATAGTGTTTGGATCTTTCATCTAGGTTTCATATTCATGTTAGTCATATGGCTGTATCTATTCCATTGGACAGCACTAGTGATAATAATTCACAGCCAGCGAAGATTCACCTCAACCTGTAAGTGTAGATTAACTACGCCGGCCCTTTCGGCAAGTATGTTCGCCAAATCCCTAAAGTGCGTTGCGAACCATACAAAAGCTCTACTCTCAATCAATGCTTCGCAGACCGCCAACGCTAGAGCCAGCCCATCTCTGGTACTGGTGCCTCGCCCAAGCTCATCCATGATTATCAGGCTGCCTTTGCCGAGATTGCGGAGTATAAAGGCCGTTTCCCGCATTTCAGACGCAAATGTGGAGGCATTAGCTTCGATTCCGTCATCCATGGAGACACGAGCGAACAGTTGTTGTGTAATAGGAAACGAGGCATACTGAGCCGGGACGCTAATTCAAAGGTAGTATTCTAGTAGGTATGTTCAGGGCTGAAGAGGGAGGAGTACTTACTATGATCCGATTTGCGCAATTACAGCCGTGAGTGCGATCGACCGCAGGTAGGTCGACTAGGGTGATAGTAAATACTCAACAACCCACCAATATCAGTTCGTGTTAAAGACAACTACACACCTTTCCCGACATGTTGCAACCTATTTGGTCGAGAACGCCGTTAGATACGTTAGATACCCGAACCGCTAGCTATTCTGTGTAACAATCGTTTGGCCCAATAAAAAGGTACCTACCAGTAATTATCTGAAATCTGTCAAACGAGTTTTCATTAGCTACCACCCCCTCCCCCCCCCCCCACACACACTTAAAAAGCAAAGAAGTTGTAAATTGACCGAGTCCCAATTCCTCGCGCTATTTTCTATATCACAGAATCTACCCCAAAGGGGCTTGGGATTGCGGGGTTTTCCTAGAATTCGACCTACCTAGATTGTTGGCTTGCATAGACGTCGTTTGGGACGAACTTGTCCTTGTGAACCTTCTCACGAATTGGATGACGTCCGGCCTTGATTGCAAGTGTATCTGTGAACTCAGGACGAACTGCAGTACCGTTAGTAAGATGCCCCCCACGTTTTATGGATTGATTTAATTCTTATTTGAACTGCCGGTAGCCGCCCAGTCGAGGAGATGAGCCAAACCGTAATCCTGAATTGTACAGAGATGTGCAAAAGATACAATCTATGAACATATGATATTCAGTTGTTATCCAAATTTACCAGGTAATGGTGCGCACACGGGAGGTTCGGCGAACCATATCAAGCATCGCAATACCCTCACACACTTTGTATAGTGCGGATATCTCTTTTCTAATATCTTCAACCAATTGCTGCACAGATTTATCGCCTTAGGACTATATGTAAGTCATGCATGCCAGGTTATATCAAGAAATTGGTGTTTCTGGACTGTTTACTCATAAGCAAAACCTCCGTTAACGAATCTCCGATCTACTCCTCGGCGTTAATTAAAATGAATCTTGAAGTATGCAAGTTGAGAATGTCGATATTCCCTCATAATGTAGCCCAAGAGACCATTGGTTTTAGTAGGGGTCAATATCACCTTGGCATTTCGTTTGACTAGTTCCAAAGTAGTGAACTCGACAACAACTTTCTTCCGCACAACAACGTTCACGAAAATAGGCGGCAGGGATTTATCTTCTAAATCCGTCGTTGAGAGCCGGAGGTAGTAACCTCTTCCAACCTCGAACTTTAGTTCCAGGGGAAGATCATGCTCCGCAGCCAGACCTGCAACTAATGAATGAATGTCTTCTGTTGCTTCCTTGTAGGTCTGACGTGCAACATCAAGTAGACCATTCACGCCACTCTGCAGCAGGACGTGTCAATACACACTGAAATAACCGAACCCGATGGAAAATCGGAACTACCAACCTTTACGGCATAGCATCTTTGATTACGGAGGTCAAGTGGGCTTTTTGAAAACGAAATGTCTTCATTTATAACATTACTGATCAGACTCATGACTGGTTCGATACGCTCTTCTCCACAAAGCTATACTGTCTCGTCAACTACAGCCTAAACTTACAGATATTTGGGTGGGTGCGGGCAAATGAAAGGATGCCTACATCTCTAATAGCCATCAACAGCTCACTTCTCCCGGAGGCAAGACTCTCACGAACTGGGGCAATGCAAAACAATACTTGTTTAAGTACTATGATATTATTAATCGATTGTTCTGAGTGTTTTAGCGAGGGCTTGACTGGTATTGTAATGAGCTTTGATCGTCAGTTTAATTTTTTACACAGTAAGAATCCTATATCATACTGAAGTAAGAAGCCTATCCATATCCAGAAATGGTTTTAGAGCCTGTCTTGCTTGGAAAAACATTTCTTCATGCTGTGTAAACTCTTCCAATGCATCCAACCTTGCATTAAGTGTGGATACATCAGTGAGTGGCTGTAACAGGTTGGAACGAAGTAGACGTGCTCCCATAGGAGTCAGTGTGTTGTTCAGTAGCCCAAACAAACATTCTGTGGATTTAGCGTTCTGAAGATTTTGGATCAATTCTAGACTGTGGACAGTACTGAAATCAATGAGCATAGAACCTGCAAGGAAAATCAACTTAGTAGATATCTTTTAGATTGAGCATATGTCATAGGCGACAGCAAACTGACCTTCACTCCCTTGGTACTTTATCCTGAGGGAATTGAGGGCGAATCTTGTGTAAGAAAGTTCGATATGCTTCAGCGCTGCACCAGCAGCAGAGATTGCATAAAACTTCGCAGATACAGCAACCTTGATACCAGCTATGTCGTCTGCAAAGGCTAGCTGCTGGATATAGTCATGCCCCATCTGCTCATTGTAGTATTTACGAGGCACTTGCGTGATAATCGCGCCGGGAATATAGTGCTCCAGTATGGAGATCAGGGTAGATTTGCGTGGTATGATGGCAGTGTTTGGGACCAGTATCTGCATATCAAAAAACTATTGAGAACTCGCCGATCAAACAGAAAGATTCTTCCATCGTTATCAACTAACCTCTGCAGGATCAAAGACAGACAGCTTGTGTATGGTCCTAATATAGGTCTGTGAGTCACATATCTCACTCAATACACACTCACCTAGAATTGCGACGTCAGTCACTGCTTCTGGTGCATAGTTTATAGCTCGGTATCAAAACAAGTAGAAAATACCAGTCGTCATGTTCACGAAGCAAAGACCAACAGTGGCCGAGACCCCACGAGACTCTGCCACGGCACACACAATCTGCTGGGCACCCCCAACTGTTGAGGTAGCAGTTCGTGGTCGGCCTGTCCGTGGACGACCGGTGGAGGTCGAAGGGCGGGAAGGCCCCGAGGATGTGGATTGGAGATAGCTCATGATTGCAATTTTTTTTTTATGCAAGTGCCCAGTTCTGTATCATAGCGTGTGGGAGATCACATTTAGGGGAATGGGGCGGCCACGTTGAAAGGCAAACTATTCGGGGTCGGCCCGTCGGTCATCCTGCAGGAAAACAAGCTTTGCAGATCACTGGTCTAAGATCGGCTCGGGGGGGACCGAGGGCTTTTCGGACCCTGTTTATCTAATCTAATCTTATCAAACGATCTAGAGATCTTTACGACATTCTTCAGAGTCAGCTTTTTAACTCTTGCACTGTCATCTCTCACCCTCAGGTTGAACGCCCCATCGCCAGCTTAACTTCAACAACAACGCCACAATGTCAGAACGTAAGGTGCTTCAGAAATAGTAAGTCCTTTAAACGCGTTAGGGAGCTTCTCTCGGCGGCTGCTAACATGTTTCTCTAGTTACCCTCCGGATTTCGATCCTTCCAAGATCGTCCGAAACAAGAACCCGAAACCCGCAGGTCCCAAGCAGCAGACAGTGCGTCTTATGGCACCGTTTAGTATGAAATGCCGAAGCTGTGGTGAGTTTATCTACAAGGGGCGAAAGTTCAACGCTCGTAAAGAGCATTCAGGCGAAAGTAAGCACCTAACTTCCTATCCCGTAAAGGTCTATAAGCTAAGAAGAAACCCCAGAATATTATAATATCAGTATATTCCGATTCTACATCAGGTGCACACGATGTTCTGCGGAAATCACATTCAAGACGGACCCTAAGAACATGGACTACACCTGCGAAAAGGGCGCTGAGCGAAATTTCGAGCCATGGCGCAACCACGATGAGGTTGAGGAAACCGAGGAGGAACGGTTAAACAGACTAGAAGAAGAAGAGAACGAGAGTGCTATGGCCAAGCTAGAGACAAAAACCTTGGACTCTAAACGCGAGATGCAGATCGCTGACGCGCTGGACGAGATCAGAACACGCAATGCACGGAACGAGAGGGTAGATGGGGTTGACGTGTTGGAAACCCTGCTGGAAGTAAAGGATGCGGCGCAGCTAGAGAGAGAAAGGCAGGACCAGGAGGATGAAGAGGCTGCCAAGAGGGCATTCAGAACCGACGAAGATAAGTTTGTCAGGAGGGTGGTCGAGGAGGCGGATGAACCCCTAGTCCAAGCAGGACCATCTGCTGCCATAGCCGAAGAGAAAGTGGAGATCCCAACGTTCAAGAAGACGATTAAGAGAAAGCGAGACCTGGGTGCTGCCCTAGGTATCAAAAAGAAAGCGAAATTACTTGTATAGGGAGTGCCTCATGAAATATAAGCCTGGTCCGTGTCTTGTTTTTTTCATTTTTTTTTTTTTTTTTCATATGCGGGCCATGGTTAATTGGGCCTCCGTTGTTTTATGTTGGGGATATCTTTAGTGACGCGCCCTAGTAACTCAACCATTTTGCTCTTCCTTTCTCTTCTTTAATTTTTTTTTCTTTCCTTTTTCCTTTTTCCTTTTTCCTTTCGCATAATTAACTACTACTCCTAATTTCATATATATGACACCAAATACCTATATGTATATTTTGAATGTCCCGTCGCCCGAGTTCCTACATGTATGTGAGCCCGGCTTACCATCTACAGTGATTGTTGCATATCGGTAAATGCTGGTAACGACTATCGCGGCCCGCTGGTACCCTTGCTTAAACTCTACTACTTTTCGGTCAGAAGAACGGGTAGTCCGCACAAGATGTTTAGCACGTACTGTATGTAACGGTTACCGGTCCCGCAGCCGCTCGGAATCCTGCCATTCCATATCTGTCAGCCCGCATATGACATCAACCCTTCCAAGTAAAGAAACCACACCATGTAGGTGTAGCTGTAGGTACATTAGAGTACATGTAGTTCATGTTGGCTCATGTACCCCAGTAGGATACTCTACATCTTAGGGATCTTCCAACATCAACACTTCAGATTTCGGTTGCTTTGACCGCAAATGTACATCATAGTGGCATCGTGGCCTTAAGGATCTATCTAAATACTCGCTCTACCTAGATATAGTGCCTTTAAACGCAGAACATTAGCAACAGCAGCAACAGCAACAGCGCTCACACTCCTAGTACTTTTTCTCAGTACTTAAATCACCCCAGACCAATGTCACATGATAGAATACAAATTTGAACGGCCCAAGATAACACCCAGTCTTAGTTTCAAAAATAACCCTAATGCCTGCATGCAAAAATTCACCAACCGAAGCACATGGAAATGGCAATGGGTGCCAACAATATAGGACGGGTAAGGACACAGATATAATAGAATAAACCGAAAACAATCATTTCAGAGGTATCGTAACGATATCAGCCGTAAATGTCCAAGAAAAGAAAAAAATAAACCATGCACCGTCCAGTTAGTTATATAAGACACCCGCAAATTAAACATACTCCAACAGATATATGTCCCCCAAACCCCGAAACCTTTTCCCACTTTTGAATCCCATGAGAGACTGATTATCTAGACCTCTGGGCCATCGCCTTTATCGCGACGTATCGGAATTTTAATACCTGGGGCAAAAGGAATTAGCATATCGATCATGAATGAATGAATTGATAACTGGAATCAAGGCTTACCCTGGGTCGCAAAGCACTTGCTAAGGTTTGTGCTCTCAATTACGCCCGGGAACTTTTTGGCGCTGAAGACGTGGAAAACTTCGGAGAAAGCACTCGCAAGGACCGGGGCCGATCCAGTGTTCAAACCTGCGCCATCGCCCCGCCCGACATTGACGAAGTTCATTTTTAATCTGTAAAGGCAGAATACTATTAGAGAGTGTCCCAATAATATAATATCTGGCGCAAGAATGGGGCCCTACCTAAATGATCCCTCAGTTCTAACCGAAAGATCTTGAAGAATGAACCACACACCGATCTTGTTGTCAGGATCTGTCAATTTAAATGCACTGGCGCTCAGGCTACCGATTAGGTTTCTTGTAAACATTCCTGATGGTGTTTGCTGAGGCGGCTGCTGCTGTTGAGGTGGCCCATGCATACTGTTAGGATAATAGCCTTGAGGCGCACTGTGTTGTTGCCCATAGTGCATCAGAGACTGGTGTTGCATTGGCTGGTGTGGGGGTTGCGCGCTATATCCAGGGTACGGGTTTGGTGGCTGTTGGTGCATGGGCTGCTGTGGGGGGTATTGAGAGTGCTGTAGTGGCTGTTGGTGGGGGATGTGATGGTGAGCTTGCGGGTGCGGGTGGGGAGGTGGGGTCGGAGGTGGAGGTGGGTACGATGATGAGGTCGCCGCAGAAATTGAGGGCGAGGTAGCGGAATGCCGAACAAGATTTACTTCGCGATTTGCGTCTGCAGACCATAAGTCCACGGTGAGGACGTAGAAAGATGTATCCACCTCACTGCAAGCACACAGACTTTAGCCCCGGGATCTTGCATACGGGAAAGATGGGACGCCGCGAACTCACTTAATGTCAACCTCCTTTCCCGTGGTCGCGTCCTTGACCACGAGCCGTACGCAAGGCGGGGGAGTAATTGGCCGACGATCCTGCGGAAACCCGTTAGCACGCGATCTCCAACTTCACAAGGGATCACCGTACCTTGTCTCCAAAACCACACATCCTAGCCCTGATGGGCTGCTGCTTGACTTCAAGACTGTAAATACGGTTCCCATCACCTCTGCATGATTGTGAAGGTGGCTCATGTTGTTGCTGCTGGAGACTCTGGATCATTCCATTATTCGGTATTCCATTATTTGGTGGCGGGGGTGGTGGTGGTGGGCCGGATTGGGATGAGGACGAAGACGACGACACTCTAGTCATCGGGGGTGGTGGGATTGAATGGTGGTTTCGTTCATGATGCTGAGAAACGTACATTGCGTTCATGGGTTTTGTGTAATAGGCTATGAGGGGCTCGATATTTCGACTTGAGGGTTGTAGGGGCTTAGGCTAGGCCAAAGCTCTCTATTTGAATGTTCAAATCCCGACGAAGGAGAGGGGAAAAAGGAAAGAAGAAAAAAACGGGGAAGTGGCGTTTCTCCCAGGTTTCACGGCTCCAGGTCTCGAGATAGTTGTTGTAACGTTTTTTTTTTTTTTTTTTTCTTTTGGTTGGTTGGTTGGATTCCCTCGATCGACCCTTTTTGACTTTTGACTTGTCTTTCTTTTTTTCTTTGCTGTCCCGAGCCTGGATCCTTATAGCACTCCCGCAGAACTCACAATGATCACCTCTGCGCCCAAAGCACCCAATTCTGTGTGACTCGGATTCTCGGCTGGTCTGCTGACTAGGCGGCAGGAGAGAGCTGCTGGCGAAACAGTTCGAGATAACCACAGCCGCTGGCAATCAGACGTTGCAGAGGAAGAGAGTGAGAATCCCGAACCAGCAAGGAAGTAACTGAGGAGTACAGGGGGCTAGCGGCGGAGAAGTAGAAGGAGGTGGTGGTGGAGGAAAGGCACGAGGGGGAATGGGAGGATCTATCTAGGGCGTGGAGGGGCCTGTAGAGGTGGGGAAGAGAACAGGATGATGGAATCGAAGTATGATGATACAGCACACGGGAAGCAGGCCGACTATCTGCGCATGAGCACGTACGGTATGGATGCATGCAATTCAGCGGCCAGGCCACAACAGCCAGTTGGGTTGTTGAGTGATTGACACGTTTGACACAGTGGCCCTGAGGACCTTTACAGTACCTTCCGTCTACTCTGGATTGTACCTTGGGTCAATTGCGTTTGACAGATCGGTACGGATCAATTAGTCGATAACGGGGGGGGGGGGGTATCATGTCTTGGAGTTCAGTACATAGAGAAACAGGTGGGGAATACAAGGAACCCACATGGAACATGAGCTGCCATAAGAAGAAATGGAAGTGGTAGAGAGGGGGGGGGGGGGCATACAATTAAAGTTGGCCCACCAGACAGAGAGTAGAAGAAGACGGTGCTTCCGGGACCGGGATCAATGCCCACATGAAGTACCAGTAAATGATGTTGATGGCCTGAAAGAGCACGAAAGATCCACCGGCGTCTGACTTCTCTTCAATGGAGATCGTTCTTATTTACCGAACTCTTTCCAATCAAATCAACCCCCAACGAAGATCAGAAAAGCCATAATTACTTTTTTTTTCCCCTTCTAACACTGCCGCCTATGTATGGCGCCCACTCCAAATGTCTCTCCTGACGTTGTATGTACCTACTTGCTTGCTGCTTGCTGCTTGCTGCTGCTAAAGGAAGACCAGACAGCCGGCAGGAGCGCTATGTACGGCTATTTGAAATGAATGATTGTAGTTAAGATAGGCCTAGGTAAGGTAAGGGGAGGTATGTGGGAAGGCAAGAGAGAAAAAAAACCGAGAACCCACCATCAACTGAGCGAGCCATGCAGAGACAGCGAATAAATGGTATCGAGATACCTAGGCTGTAAGTTATGTACTTTGATGGACCCGCCCATGTTTGGGTATAGTTGTTCCGGGCAAGCAAAGAATGGATAATTATCGATGATAAGAGGGGTAAATGCTACTAACTACTATCATACCGTGTCAAGCGGTGGCTTCCTGACACACAGTGGATTTTACCTCTCATCAAAGCCCTGGAAGGAGTTATTACTAGTTGTAAGAAGTCTCTACGACAGGGTTAGCTAGCACATGTCTACAGTACCGTAAACAAGTAGAATCTCACAACGTAAGCATCGCAATTGAAAGTTCTTAGACATACACCAACTCTACCACTCAAGTGGAGAACAGTAGTAGCAGTACCTAGAGAAGCACCTACTGTACCTACATGAAATACATATAGCTTCTTAATCACATGTGCTAAAACCACGTATTCTACATCTTAACCAGAGAT
This sequence comes from Morchella sp. 2016-72, assembly GCA_024713865.1. NCBI lineage: Eukaryota > Fungi > Ascomycota > Pezizomycetes > Pezizales > Morchellaceae > Morchella > Morchella sp. 2016-72. The sequence continues at coordinate 484,274 of JAMJEY010000009.1, forward strand.
TTCGAGGTGACTCTTTCTACTCTGTATCCTCCCACCCAACCCTCCCTGATTTTATTTTCTTTTTGACCCCTCAAGCCTTCACTTCTTGCCCGGCAACATCTGTTTCCCCCGTGGCGTTCCAAACAAATCCCTGCAAACGTGTTCCTTGCCCGCAACTGCAAGAATCAGCCCAACCATGCAAACAATCGCAAACCGTGGTTCGTCACACCTTATCATTGCTTTTCCGGTAGTTGGTGGGGGGAGGTCTGCATTCGAACAAACATCCGACGTATCAGTAAACGTGAAAAGGCCACCTTGTCGTTGAAACTTGAGGTGGAAGGGAAAGGTGTTGATAGGTTGGGCAACCAAGTACTAGCGCATTTCCCCAAATCTCAACCCTGCGCTGGAATACTAGCTTCAAGCACGACAGATTCAACGTGTCCCAGCACACTGGATCCTTGAAACAAAACATTGTTCGACCTGTCCCAACCCCTCAAATGTCTCTAGGAGCTCCCAATCAACCCCACGAACAATAATAGCATGGGCAAATACGCAGCCTGTCTATCGTCTTTGCACCAAACCCTCGGAAAGTCCCCTTCCCCTTCCCAACCCGTGCCACCCACGCACACAGGAACTCGCCTTATCATCCGATCGGTCCCAGCTTTCACTCCTCACTTTCCAGTCGATCGGGGCATAAAAAAATGTTTGTTCTTCAGGCCCACCACTAAATACGACTCCGCACACCCCCATCAGTGGTCGTCCACGAGAAACAAGGCCACCCCTAGGCATGAATGGACGAGCACATATGGAGAACCATGTCCCCCCCCCCCCCTTCTTCCTCGTCCCGACGGGACGGGCAGTCTAGGTACACTATGGGAGTATGTTCACCACACCAGACCCCCGGGTGTTTTATTTCTCCAGGCGGAAAGAGACATAGATGAGAAAAAAGACTCCCTTCTGGTCCAAGCCACCCGGCATAAGAGAAACATCCAGAAGGATAATTCCCGCAGGCATTGCACGGCCAAACGTTCGGTAGACTTACCGTACTGTCCGTACCCGCATTTGGTCCTGCATAGCCAAAAAAGCTCGAACCCCATGGGTACCAAAAACGAGCGGCTGGGGATCATCTAGATCCGCTGACATGAAAAAATAGAAAAAGGCTTTCCTCGCATAAATAACAAATACCATTTCCGATCCTTGGGTACTCCCATGCGTCGTGACACCAATCGATATATATATCATCCACCCATCCGTTTGATGTTCTCGATTGGGGCCTGCGGGCTGACATCAGTCGGGAAGTCCAGTCTTCTTTTCTTTTTCTCTCTCTTTTGTATCCTGGCTCAATACTGCAAGGTTCCGGGATTGAATAAGAAAGGTACATACGGAAATTATTGGATTTCCAGGTTGTGAGGTATCTTGGGTCTTCAACTCGAAAAGAGGGGTACCATTTCGTTCCAAGCTTAGGGGCGTGCAGTGGTCGAACCTATCAGGGTAAATCAAAACCATGGAACCACGACATCCTTGAGGTATAAGTATATATCTTTTCGCCAGCCAAACAAGATGAAACAGATGCCATATGCTCCCGATAATCATAAGAGGCCCAATTAAAATGAACATTTCTATCTCAAGCCCATGCCATTCAATCTCCAAGACAATACTAAAAAAAAAAAAAAAAAAAAAGAAAGAAAGAGAGAGAAAAAAAGAAGCCCTGAAAACCCCCAAATCCAGCATTTACAAAAAGGAAAGAAAATATAGCAGGAAGAACAATTAGAGAAGAAAGAGAGAGATCCCGTTTACGCCGTTAATTTGAGAGCAGTGGGTATGAAATACAGAAAATCCCAAATCCATCTATTTAGTGATCTTCTTTTTGAGACCGAACAGCTTATCCTTGCCACGGTCCGCCCAGCCACGGTAGTCAATTTTGCTGTGATCGATAGGTTCGTTCTGGCTCTTTCCATTGGCGGAGCCATTAGCGGCGGTGACACCGTTGGAGGTGTTTTTGGTGAGCCTGCGCTTCTCTTCCTCCTCACGGGCTAGGGCGGCCTCGATCTCCTCTGGGTTCATGACGTTTCCAGCTCCCTTTACATAAAAAAATGTTAGCCATTACTGACTCTAAACAAGCGGATTGGCGACTGAAGTCTAGAGGGGTAGAGCAGAGTATAGGAGCTATGGAATACGGGTAGGGGGACATCTTTCATGCATATTTGGGTTTTTCCAAAGAATAGCTCAATAGAATAGACAATAGACCTTCGTCCAAGCACCATTCATTGAGTACCCAGACGAAGGTCCGCATTTTCCGGGTCATATATACCCAAAGCTTCAACCTCGATTGCAGCGAAAGAGTCCCCTCGTTCCTTTTTAACACAGCTCATACTCCCCCACTCTGCTTGAACCTCTGCTAACCTCGATGGTGGAATATAACATACCCCTCGTCCAGCATGGAAATCACCATTGCCAAAGGTCTTTGGAGCCTCCTCGACATCCTGCGCAAGGCGCGCCTTCTCAGGATAGTTTGGGTCGTTTTGGGCCATGTTTCCCTATACCGCCAAAAGCCAGCCTTGTCAACAACGCAGTTCCCAGCTCTATAAAACTGACAATGAAGAAAACGAATTTGAGCAGGCAGTTGGAAAGCAAGGTAATATATAAATGAAAGAAGACGAGGAGAGTAGACGTAGGAGTACTTACGTTTCCGCCACGACCAGTAGTATAGACTGGGCTCTTGAGGACTGGGATCTTCAAATTATCCTCCGTCTCCACATTATCGACGGGCCCCACATTTCCGGCGCCTCCTCTGCCTTTAAATGCGCGCCTTGGGGTCCGATCAACCCCCCGAACGTTAGTCACGGAAAACGTAATGTCTCGACCTCATTGGTTTTTCTTTTTCTTTTCTTTCCTTCAATTTCGGAGGTGGGGGGGGGGGTGTAGGGAGTAAGTAGGGGAATTATGATGGGATAGGAGAGGAGTGCCGAACCATGGAGAGACTAGAAAACCAAAAAATATTAGGACCATCATTTTACAGTCAATACAGTTTGTCACGAAGTAGATGACCCCGGGGGGGGGGGGTTTCGGAGGTTAAGGGAAACTAGAGGACGCACAACGGAAGTAGTGGTGCTTTCGCGCTCTGGCGACGCATTGGTCATGACGGGAATGGTCGGGATCATGTGCGTGAATTCCTTTTTTCTTTTTCTTTGCTTTTGCGCTCGGTACGTTGTGTTGGTGATGTTGATGATATGGAATGGGGAGGAGGGAGAGATGGAAGAGGTGGAAGAAGAAACAACCACAAGAAAAAAAAAAGATTAGATGAGGGAGTGGGAGAAGGTATAGGTACCGGCGCGATTTTCAGGGCGAGTGAAGTTATATACTAGCTCTCCCTGGCTAAGATCAGGGCCTACCTACCATAGTAGACCCCCCCTCCGCCCCTCGAGAGTTTCTAGTCTTCGACCTCACTTTAGATACATTTACATGTAGCTATGAGTGAGTCTGTGTGGCTAGCTACCTAGGCAATATGATGTTCCAAACACAACATCGATTCGGTTCGATTGTGCCATCCAAGCACCTTCTCCCGCAATTTCTCTCTATCTACTCTGGAGTGCTTCATGTTGATTACTTTACTTCACTTTCAAGGCTACACTTATAGAAATCTGGCAAAAGGAGAATAGATATAAGGTAAGAAAAACTGCACTGGGCAAAAAGTTAGGTAATATATTGTTTTTGTCGTTGCAACGCATGCATTCACTCAACTCAGGCAGGGACCGGGTAGGGTAAGTGCGGCGGTGATTGGCCCTCTCTGTTAATTCCTACATGTGGAAAGTTGTAGTAAGACTACATCATAGTTAGGTAGTAGGTAGAATTAAGCTGGATGTATGTAGAGGGTGAGAAGGAGAGAGAGAAAGAGAAAAAAGAAATGAACAGAAAAAAAATGTTTTACGGGAGGATGACACCTGGTTTGGAATGTAGAAACGAAGGGGGCGGGCGGTCTGCGAGCCCTCAGCTCAACCTGTATAATACCGAGTGGGTCTCAGTTGGGGAAAGAAGGGCTTTTACTGTTGACAATAGGTGGTCGTGGTTGTGGTGGCTGTTGGAGGCTCAAACACGACACCCGCCCCACCGCATCGTAGAACTACATATGTAACTGCCGCGTAGAGGAATTTTTTCTTCTTCTTACCTACATGTAGTTTCGTTGATTCGGGGGTTTAATTGTTGACGGTTGTTATGTAAGATGTGTTTAAAACCCCCCCTGTCTGTCCCCCGTCTGTGGGTTAGGTTACAATATACCTAACTCGTGGCGGTCTACCTCTATGACCTACATATATTCCCTAGCGGATGTTTCACGAGGAGTTCCTTTTTGTTGAATTTTTTTCGGGGGGGCTATTTTTGCCTCCCGTGCAACTGCGGCACTTGATCATCGGATGAAGGGATTTAAGGGAAGGGAGGGGAACATGAGAGTGAGACAGTTGGACGTGATGCTGTCCCGGCCACTGATTTGTTTAGTGTTCCAGCCAGGGCTGCGTTGAAACAGAAACGAACCTATTGGCCAATGTCAGGGTCCACCACATATTCACATATGTTAATATGCGCCGTGATAATTGGATACATGATGTACCTACTTACCTACATCTTATCTTCAGTCAAGAGTTGCAACTCCATTACTACTATTACAATTACCATACCAACCTACCAATCGGTAACCTTATCATTTCCCACCAGTTTAGTTGCTACGTAGAAGCACAGCAGGAAACCAAGCATTTGCCATATGACAGGGCCTAGCCCGCAATCGATAAGGAGTGAATGATTGATTGGAGTGCTGTTTGCATGTGATTGTTAATGCGACGGATACAGAATAATCATCCCCAGTACCATTGTACATACCCACAAGGGTGCCCCCTCCCTGAGTACATGTAGGTAGGTACCTGTAGTTAGGTAGAGCAAGTACCATGTAGGGTACATTTAGGTACTTACTCTAGAATAGACTACGGCGGAAACAAGCGAGAGAAAGAGAAAAAAAAAGACCCTGGCCCGACCGCCACAGACAGACCGTGGGGTGCGGAGATTCCGTGTAGAATTCGGAATTAGGGGAGACAGGGACCTTTTATTCTTGGCCTGCAGGTCATTGCGTCATAATAATAATAATAATAATAATAATAATAATCAACATCAAAGCTAACCTTCCATGCTGTTACATCGATCCCATCACCTCAAAGATAGATATCGCGATATCAAAATACATCGTATTAATACCAATCAATATTTATCATCAACTTACTACCCTCAACCGGAACCCCCCCCCCCTCTCTCCCCCTCAATGGCCGCCACACTTTCTCCTCCCCCGCCTAGTGAGTCCCTCGCCACCTATGTGTTCCCCTCCGCACGGTTACAGCGTCACCTTTCAGACCCAACCAAGACGCCCCTCGTGCTCGTAGCCTGTGGCTCCTTCTCACCAATCACGCATATGCACCTTCGTATGTTCGAGATGGCAGTCGACCATGTGAAGCAGAATATGGCCGCCACATATGAGGTCGTGGGCGGATATCTATCACCTGTCTCGGACAGCTATAATAAGGCTGGCCTTGCGAGTGCCTTGCACCGGTATGGATTCCCGGAACTCAATATACCCCCCGTCTATCAACCTGCAATGGTCTATGTACATAACTAGAAGCTAACCTGACCTTGGAGAACAGCGTCCGCATGTGCGAGCTCGCCTGCAATGAGACCTCCACCTGGCTCATGGTGGACCCTTGGGAAGCACTTCAACCCACCTATCAGCCCACCGCCATCGTACTCGACCACATCTCCACATGTATCAACACCCATCTCGGCGGCATCTCCGGCGTCCCCGCAAAAATCATGCTCCTCGGTGGCTCCGACCTTCTACAGACCATGTCACAGCCCGGCGTGTGGTCTGCCGCCGACCTAGAGCACATCCTCGGCGGCTACGGGGTGTTCGTGATTGAGCGCAATGGCGCGGATGTCAGCGAGGCGCTGGCGCCACTGCAGCGCTGGGAGGACAATATCATTATCGTGAGGCAGCTGATTGCTAACGATATTAGCTCTACACGCATACGGCAGTTCATCAGGCAGGGCATGAGTGTGAGATACTTGTTACCCGCAGTGGTGATCGAGTATATCAGGGAGCATAGGCTCTATGGCGAGCATGAGGAATTTAGAGAGACGAGGAGCAGTAGTATGCCGCCGTTGTGTACGGTGAAGGCAGCGGAGGGGGAGGGGGGGCAGACGGGGCAGGAGAGTGGGTCGGAGGTGCCGAGGCCGGCGTGCCCGGTGAGGTGTATGAGTGCGCAGAGGGTAAGGGGACCGAGTAGGTTGAGGGGGGAGAGTGTGGAGGATGATGGTGAGGCGGTGGACGAAGGGATGGAGGCGATGGAGGAGGAGTATACGAGAGGGCGGAGGCCATCCTCGTGAGCTCTTCCTCTCCCCTCTTCTCCCTTTTCTTGTTTGACTACTGTTTGTTTATAGAATTCAATGGCCCCTCTTTTTTTATTTTTTATCATGGTAAATGATCTTTCTTGTCTTTGGATCGGTATAGGGTTTATTGTATTTCTATTATTATGTATCTAAGTACTTAGTCGTTAATTTAGAATTTTTAGGTAATTAAGATATAAGGTAGGCTTAGGTAGCCATAGGCTTTCCAACCCCCCATTGCTATATTCCCATCCCCATCCAAGTATCTACCAAATTAACCCCCCCCCCCCCCAATCCCACTCACAAGGCTTGAATTGTCAAAACCCAGGTACGCATGTTTCAGGCACCCAACATAACCCCAACTAAGTGCCCTTCCTCCCGAATCATGTAGGTATTTACAAATACTAATAACATACCCTATTCTACTTACTAATCACCACCCAATCACCGTGCAGCGCACTACGCACACTCCCCTTGACTCCTTGATGATCTTGTAATTACTGATCTACTCTACAGACTCATTTGAGCTCCCCCCCCCCTCGAACGCAGCACAGTGGGGGCTGATCTCTCCACGGCCAAACTAAGTAACTAAGCCGCATGCAAAACATCACCCGGAGTGCACGTTCGGGTTCTGGTTAGGGCCTCCAGCCTGACCATGACACAATGGATCAAATAAGACGGTGGGCTATATACATGTATATATATAAATAGTAAAATAAAATAAAGACAAAGGTCACTGGACCATGGTGGGAGGAGGAAAGACTAATCTACTTATAATACTGAGTGTAGCTACATGTATTTACGGTCTAGTGGCCAGCTCGGGAAAGCACCATGATCGATGGCCATGGCTAACACCACCGGTGGTATACCTACATGTATACATGTTAGCCACCTACCCCCCGGAGGGGGGGGGGGGGGACAGGTCATAGTTCGTGGAGGTCATGATCATGCGATCGTGTGAGCAGCTACTACTAGCAGCGGGTTTAATCGGAGGATTGGCAATTGTCTTGACAAAAGCCTGTGTGCAATATTTATTGGTCTTTTTATTATTATTATTATTATCTTTATTTTTTATTACCCTCATGATACTGCTCAGCTAAAACCGAGACCTACTTGACTTGTAAGCATTAGCTACATCATGTAAGTGCATGTAGGTATGTAGTGTGCCTGTATGTAAATGTATGCTAGGGAACACCAGTCGATAGAAAAAACTGTATTAAAATAAAAAAATAACAAAAAAACCTATATATAAGTATATATCCCAAGAAAGGAAAGAGTAAAAAGAGTTATCATCACACTATAACAAATGTAGTATCAGATCCTACACAAGCCAGCCCTAGAGTGTAGAGTAGAGTACATGTAGGTACAGTCTTGCAGCGGTATACACAAACAGAAAAAATGAGGGGGGGGAAAAGAACGGGAAATAAACAATACCAACTACAAAGTGTGATGAATAGCGAAGGACCAGAACGCCGCCCAACCCTATTAAAGAAGGGGGAAGGAAAAAAAGTGTACCATAATATTCACCCAGAAACTGTTGCGGACCCTGGTCTCTTTTTTTTTACAAAGAAAAAAGAATAACAAAAAAAAAGTTATAAACCTACCCGCCCCTCCCGCCCCCTCTCCCGCGCCTCTTTTATATATCTTGGCTTATCTTCATATAATCTCTTTCAAAGGGTTTTATACATCATCCACTCATTAACCGGAACATTGAACCTACACCCTCTCTTGAACCACCATTCTCTTGCCTGCTTCCCGCCGCCAATCGCATCCTCTAGCGCTGCCTCGATATCGCACACGCAGTACTCAACCCTAAGTCCACTCCGACTCCACCACTCAAGGATGTCCGCACGATTGAACTTTGTGGCCTCGACGAGCACTTCTTTGTCGTAGACCAACCGTAGTCCGCTCCGTTTCCACCACTCCAAGACCTCGACTTCACCACGGTAAGATGCGCCCTTTAGTGCGTTGTGGTAGTTGAGCGAGAGCCCAGAGTTCTTCCACCATTCGAGTACATCAAGGTGGCCAAAGGAGCTAGCAACATCCATAACAAGCCCGTAACGCAAGGGGAGGCCGCTGGATTTCCACCACTGGAGTACATCGATGTGGCCTTCACGGGATGCATCATTGAGCGGCTCCTCATCGTAGTCTCGGGGGAGCGCATTCGGCTTCTTTGGGTCGCTAGCTTCTAACCACCAAGATAGAACCTCCGTTCTTGCAAAGTGGCTAGCGAGGGTTGGAATCTTAAGTGTTGGCTCTGAATAAACTTTCATAAACTCCTTTGGATATCGCTCATAGAAGAAGGTAAGAAGATCCAAGTATCCGAACCGCACCATAGCCTTTGCGCCAAACTTGGTAAATACTTCACCCGGGTGTGATGAGAGGAAGGAGGCAACGTATGTGACGGAGCCAGAAAGGATCGCGTAGTCGAGGCGTGTCCCGTTATGTTTCCAGTCCTCAGAGCGTCGGAGGTTCGAACGGATTCCAAGAGCCACAGACAGTTCCCAATCGTTCAAGGTTTCAAAAATATCTGCCCATAGTTCCGGTGGGAGAGGTGGGTGGGTAGGAGTCGTTGAGGGAGAGGTGCATGCCGCAGGAGAGTCGAGGGAGACCAATTGAGCCATGTCAACATCATCGTCGGAGGTGGTGGCTCCAAGAGATGGTGTGCTGTTAGTATTGGAGTTGAGAATATTGGTATTGGTATTGGTATTCGTATTATAATTCCGTTGTGACCCCTCGTTAAATGATGAGGCCGCTGATAGTGGTGGCGTGAGGCTGGTGGGTTGCTGATGTGCAAGGTCGGTACGGTGGGAAAGATCGTGAACCGCAAGACGGGAAGCGAGTTCATGGGGATTGCCACAGGTGGGAAGAGAGCGAAGCAGGAGTAGTAGATGAAGCTCTTTTTCTGATAGACGAGAATATGCCGCGGTGATGGCGTTCTGGAGAGGGATGTTAGGATTGATAGGCATGTAGGGGGAAACAGAGGGTTACCTCTAACTCATGGCGGCCCATGGAGGTTATGTCAAGTCCCTGTTCAGGGCGACTACTTTTCATGAGCCTCTTCATGCTTGAGTCTTGTGGAGGCGTGAACTGCGATTGTGGTACTGGAGACGGACCTTCAGTGTCCATTGCAAATACCATATCTGCCCTCATTCCCGGATTCAGGCTGGCGGCGATACAACAGACCCGTGTTGATCTCTTAATAATAAATTCCTAAGCGATTCTATTCTTTGTCCGGCCCTCCTTCCCCGGCAGTGATTGGAGTGGATGTTGGTGGTTAAGTTAGGAATTGGATGAGTTGATGGTGATACTAAAGAACCGAGGGCGGATGACGGGGTGATGCAAGAACAAGAAGGGATGACAAGGGATATGTGTCCAGATCAGATCATACTAGAGTGTAGGGCAATGCCTCTAAACAAACGAGAATGCTCGTACACATTTCACGACTTTGGGGGTATGTAGAAAGTTGTGGCCCCCGTTCTATTGGAAGATCCTTTGGTTGTGATGTGGAGCAACCGGGTCTTGGGATGCCATAATTATGTACTCTAGACCGTCTCCAACCGATGGCACCGCTTTCTTCACCGAAAGTCATTATATATGCACTGGATGGCTCTTCTGAACTTAAGTTCAGCTATAGACTTTGTTACCATGGCCACTCTCGTGTGACCATCGGCCCATCTTCTAGCTACGTGAAAGTGTTTAATGGCCCTACAGCAAGTGATGTAGGTATGATGGTACTACAATGTACATCTAGTAGCCTTACCCGATCCGCACTTTATTCATAAATCCTGCCTTTCCAGAGGAAACAACTGCGGTACCTCGCAGATATTAGTAAAGATGCCTACCCAGTTCTAGATGCACTGCAGACGTGTGGTGACACTTCTTTTGAGTAGTGTTACAACTCTCTTTTCATGGAGTTGTTGGTGGTTAGCTAGCCTCATCTCACCGGTCTGGTAGGTACTCCCATGGACAGGGAACGGCTTTCCGATGCGCTGTTCTGGAATATGTTTTCTAGGGATAATGCGTTGGCTGTCAGCCTCTTCTTTGCAGCGGGCATGCTCAAGATCCATCTTAGGATCTATTTTCCTTCCAGTGTTTCAAAGTTAATATCAAGAGATCTATTGTACCTGCTCATTGCATACGGGTAGCTGGGTTCGAGATCGAGACATCGAATTTCACAGCTTGTCACTCAATACGGCTATCCGCGGCTAGGGTTCGTCACACTACATCACTCGCCATGTCCTTGCCTTTGTCCCGGGCGCCTTGGCTTCCCCTTGTTTGTTTGCAAATATGTAAGATTATCATTGACACTGTATTAGTTGATATCAGGCCCCCCAACGATCTCCGGGTCTTCGAGTATATCTGCATAACAGGTAATCTCAACCCCTATATCCTCTAGCTATGTGATTATCCCTTAATGACCCCCTATAATAGAGGTTGGGAATTTGCGCGAGATTAATTATTTGATAAGGGGAATAACAAGGCCTGTTATTGACCTTTGCTTTTTCCTGAGGTCAGCATTTTCAAACGTCTGTGACTGCTGTACAGTCATGTAGGACAGGCAAGATCCGACAAGGTTCAATCCTATGATGATTAAGGCACCCCATGCTGCCATGTATGCATAGATAACATTTACCATCACTAACTGGGATAACACTCCCATTTCCCCAATCGCCAAGCGTGCAAGGCAAACAACAGCTTTTAATCGCCAGAAAAGGGTTATCGAAGTCTCCGTAACGGAAAAACTTGTGCAGAAAAAAAAAATATCTCGCCACACACCCAATGTTATTTGATGTAAGGAAGGAGGCCTGACTAGTGGCGCATGCAGTAGATTGCGAGTATTTGAACGCATCTCTCCCTGCATCCTTTTTCAACATCCACTACCCCTCTTTCAATTCTCGAAGAGCTCTTGCATATAGGATTGATTTTGAGGTCCTCAAGGCCTTTGGCCTTGGGGATCCTTCCACCATTTGCCTTTGACAATATGTCTCTACTTCCTGAAGACTAGGTGCGGGGTTTAGCACATGCAAAAACTCAGGCATCCCACGCAGAAGCACAAAATCACACTGGCTGGGGGGGTCAGAGGATCGATGAGAAGTCTTAAATGACCGTTGAAATGTAGCAGTCAGTACACCGACCTGCCACACATATACTAACCAAGGGTGAGCTACAAAAGATCCCCCAGTTCCAACATAACAAAAATTTTCAAGTACTCATATCATTGTAGTACTATCTTCGAACCATTGCAAAGCGATCGTGCACCTGGCATATTCACACCACACTAAACTGATCAGACTCTACTCATCACACTACAACCCAAATCAACTTGCTGGTGGCTAGATGATTTGCGGGACTTCTCTACTAGGCCACGAGGCCATACGGTTATACTACAAACATATTCGAAAATACAAATCAAACTTCTCTACCTGGTGGTGGAGAATGCGCGAGAGCTTACGAAGGCCAGTTCATCCATACCAAGTCCATACCGTCGTCATCCCTCCGGTGATCGATAGCGAATGGGTTGCCAAACAAAGTATAAATATTACATTACACAGGGACCATCATTCTTATAATTGAGCCCATTGGGGTATTGGGAGTAACAAATATGGTGCGGAGAGAGGTCCCCGGTGCTGTGCTAGCCCACATCTACTTCGACTACATGGCTGGGCAACCCACATTCATACCTCTTTCACATTTCCCGTTTTGTTTCTTACCAATACTCCACTATAAATACCCCTAAATAACCCCACACCCCATGATGGGATGGGAGCTAGTCAAACAACCAACATCAACACGACCAACAACATCGATCCCTACATGATGGCCCACCGGGACCTCTTTGCGAACGCTGGGTTGATAGGGCTAAGGCTGCTGGGACTTCTCTTGCTTATATAGCATGGGAAGCTTCATCAAATGCGGTGACGGGTCGCGTTCGACCAGCGAGTATGTCCACCACGACCAGTATATCACCCCCATAAAATTAACGATTCTTATTATATTAGCCAAGATACACGGAGAAAAACGACATCCGAAATACGAAACTTAAACCGAAACACGATTAACACTCTATGCGCCCTTATTTATAATTATCTACCTCTCAGAGAGAGGTAGAATTTCAGACTACCCCCCCGGCGGCGTTCCGCCGAATCTTCGCGCGAATACTGGAGATCGCCCCCGCGCCCGCGCCCGGCCCCTGCCCCGGCACCATGCTCTCCGGCGGAAGATAAGTCCTTTGGGCTGCCTTCTTCGGTCAATACCCCTTATCCTCGGGGATAAGTATTGATAGCGAAGTTGGTAGCCTGGTGGCTGTGCCTCCCCCCCGGGGGTAATTTTTTATAGCGTAGATGGTAGCCTGGTGGCTGTGCCCTCCAACACGCCACCAACAGCTACCCGGCTTCGACACCGCCCCCCCAACATTCGCACCGGAGGATTGTGGGCTTCGAGCCTTCCCTTCCCCTACCATTCTCTCCCATAGGCTTCCCGGCGGGAATCTTAGGGAGTTAGGGTTAGTTAGGGTTAAGTGTCTCCCACCCATACCGCCCCAGTAACCGCATACGATAAGTAAAATATTCAGTCGAAAGAGCCACAACTATACAGAGGACCCCCGCCGAGGTCGCGATCTGTCGGAATACAACAATGCCAAAAGCCCTTCCTCACAGGAGGGTATACCCCCGGCACTCCCAAAGCCCATAAAGTCTCTGCAGTTGCCCTCTCAGACGACATTGTGGTTTGTTAGGGAGAGGCGGTCCGACTACTGCTTGAAAGAGGCGTTGTTCAAGGTCGGGTTATATACGATGGAGGAGAAGAAGGTTAAGCAAGACAATGGAAGGGTCAAGTTTTAGGATTAAGCCAGAGTTAGTCGCACGGACATCGCTGTAACAAACAAAAAACGAAAGAAAGAAAGAAAAAAAAATAAAAGGGAAAAAAAAGAAAAAAGGTCACAATCTTGTGGAACATATCTGGGTGCATTTATGTGACTTTTTAAGTCCTAAGGAATCATTCTGTCGAGTGATATATTGTGATCCATATATATCTCCTCCCTCCAGATTTCGTAGTGAGATACATGCAACAACCAAACATCAGCGCCAGCGGAAATGCTATGCCGGCGCGGGAATATCAGTATAAATAAGATGACTGTGGTTGTTTGAGTTGTAGGCATGGCTGTACATAGATTCGTATTAGTCATTACTGGGAATAGTTCTACTGGGGGGTTGGAAGGAGGCACTACGCTGTTCCCTCTAGGTACCGGTACGGTGTTCACTAAAACATATCAGTTTGAGGGGCAGGAGGTTGCACTGGGGAAGGGGGCTCAATTCTTAGGCAGTGAGATCAACTCGCGGCCGCGAGTTGGCCACCCTTAATAGGCTCGTACCGCATTAATTCGTCTCAGCGGGCACTCATATTGACGTTGAAATTACATGTACTTGCTCTGGCCGTTTGTCTTACAATCTTCCCTCATACGCGCTGTAAAAGGCAACTTCGGCGACTGTGTAACCGTCCGCCGAGATGAATTACTGTTGACGTATCCCGCATGCATGGCGCACCAAAAAGAAATAGCCAAGCCCAGTTTATTTATTCTTATTAGCCAAAAGCCATTATTTTGAGTAGAAGTGCATTATATATATACATATATTTAGTGTAACATTTTATGTAGGCTTTATTTTAATTTCAGAAGATCAATTAGCTGAGTTTGAAGATTACATGCAGGTCCATACATACATGTACAGATACATGTATGTATGAACTGAGCTACCCATAGATCGTCGTTGCTGACCCCTCATGTGAGACCGAAAGCCACACCAACAAGTACCATAGAATTTGTTAGCACTAGCCACTCGTTAGAATTTTGGGAAGGGGCGTCACAACATTGTCTCGACGGTTTATGGGATAACGCTAAGTGTATGCAGCTAATATTTCTGCTCTGCATGTACTCGGGTGTGTACCAAAGTGACCAGAACCCAACGACAATTGCATTGAGATTGTGTGAGTGCGATAGGCTGGGGCCAATAAGACCTACCAAGAACTCTCATCTTGGAAAAAAGTCATCAGAACTTTTCCAAGATCCTCATCAAAAAAAAGCCCCCCCAAAATCCAAACTATATATAAAATATTGTATCTATCAGTACCTTCTCTATATGCTACTTGGGTAAAATTTGACTGTGTAGAGGTAAATTTCAGCAGGCAGCAGTAAAAGTTGAGGACCAGGTTTTGGCCTCTTATGTTTCCTGGGGCACATGGTTTGGTATAAGCCCAGGGTGGGGTCAACCCAGCACTCTAGGCCAACCAGACAACCAGGAGTAGTTCTGATTACTTACCTTTACACCCAAGTACATGTAGTTTCAGCGGCCGAACAATTCGCTTTGCCAAGTATAGCCCTTGAACACATAAGACACGATTCAAAATCAGAAGTACTGTGAGACTTCGGATTCTATATCTATATATACATAGCTATGAGGTGATCAATCTTGCGCGCGGCCAACGTGATATCTAGCGATATATATATGTATCTTATATTACTACCAGTGATTAATTACATAGTTAGAAACAGATACTATAGTCTGCGTATATTCACTAGTATAGCGCGACTAGCAGTAGAACTACATGTAGTCCCACAAGACCCCCAGGGCCATGTTTGAAAAGTTTTGGTGAATCCACATCACGCGCAGGTTTGGTCGTCAAATAAGAGGTCGATCATGCAGAAGACAGTAAGAAGCGGCTTGACACCCAGGCAGGTTTGTCTACGCGGCTATTAGATGACCACCAACCTAGCCACCAAACTTATCACAGAAACACCTCCTCTAGAACACAGAAGCCCGACTACATGTATATATACCAATACGCCAAATCTGAGTGGTTGCCGGGCATGGAATTTGGGACTAGGCATACGTCTTTTTTGGCTAACTAATGTGCGGTACTTGCTTCTAAGAGGTTCGGTACCTCAATAACCCGTTTAAATGTTTTATTATTCATCGGTTAGATATTAATTGAGTCAAGGGCATAGTCTTTGCAACTTGGCCCCGAGTGATAACTCGTGATTGAACGTAGTCACTTTTATGACAACAATTATAAGGGTGCAGGATATATCTGTGTGGTCTTGTACGATAAATACATGTATGTGTTTTCCTGCAACTAGACTCACTGGGTCCCGGCCGCCACGACAGCAGGTACAGGGGGATAGGGCGGGTGTACCCGGCTGCACTGCATTTCCTGGCCCTTGACTACATGTAGGCAGACATTAGTAGCCGAAATGGTATTCCTCCATCCGTTATAATATATCATCAGGGCCAGGGGGCTGGGTACTGAGTCGATAGATGGTTCAAGTGAAATATGATCTAGCTACACTGTTCATATGGCCATGATCAGTTATCGAATTAAACTATTGTAAGGGAGGGACAGAAAAGAAAACCAAGGACGTTAGCTTTCCACCCCATGGTCGTTATATTTCCCCAAATTCTGGAGATACGTATTCTTCAATTACAAGCTTGAGGTTTTCAAAGTCCCATAAGGCGCGGCCCCCCGGTGATGGTTTACTGTTTAAGAAATTTGCGTGTATAGGCCGATCGATACGAGTCGTGTACTCCATGGCCATTGTATACAATTGCGGTATGGGTGCGTATATGTACTTACATAGCCCACTCCTCGATGTCGATGTCTATTACAGGTAACCGTATAATAAGTACTAGTACATGTAGGTAATGCGAAAGCTAGCCGGTCGTAGTGATGAATATAAGCATGTATAAGCACTGGCCGTAGTTACGGCCAGTGCTTGATTTTTGTCAAGGAGTCATGAAACTATGAGAAGTGTAAGATTAACCTATACTTTAAAAATGTACCTCTGTTTACTAAATATTGATTCTGCACAGATCTGAAATTCGGTTTGGACGGGTTTTGCCAAGACCCATTCGGTTCAGATTTGGGGTCTTGGCATACGGATAGTCCACTATCCCGTATTTGTATGTGGTAAGGGCGAATCAAACTTCACGTGCAGATAGAGTACATACATGTACTTTTTCTCACCCGGAATTAAGATTTAGCGACGCGGGGATAGTGAGAATTGACGGTAGTTGCCCAAAAGATACAAGACATCTGGGTGGTATTTCTATTTAATACATAACTGACCTGCATATGTATATATACATGTACTTTGGGGTTGTGGGTTCTGTAGTAATTCCAGGGGAGTGATTTTGACGATGCGGCGATGCATGGTTTAAATTTGCTTCGCGGCAGTGTATACGGCCTATAGATAATGGAGTTACATGTAGTTTCTGCGGGTGTGTTTTAGACATTTAGTTTGTAGTTTTAGAATTTTCTGTACTAGTCGTGATGAGGTCGAAACACGCGCGCGTCTCAAACGCGTTATGGCTAAGTGACGCGTTTGCGCCACATTACTGCGGTTGCCTAAAATCGACGATGGGCAAGCTCAAACTTCGAAGACACCTTCGTCATACACATCAATACCTCGATAGTTATCCTATACCCGTGTCTTTTTTTTTTTTCGAGACTATATCTGAATTTAGGTGCCTCTATACCTGCATTATACGCCCACTTTTGCTCGATTAAGAGTACAAAGGTGAGAGATAGTTATGGCGTTCCAAGATTCAAACCCTTTCGGTGTTCTGGCGGACACTCAATCCCCATCGCCGGCGGCAGCTGGATCACCACCCCAGGTGCAACTTGTGGGCGCCGAGGGCGAGGAACCACTGGAGGTCGTTGTTGAGGTAAACTAAAAGAAAATCGAGGAGGCAGCGGTTCGGAGATTACTGACGAAACATTTGCGCTAGAATATTGGGTTTCTAGCTTTAGGCGGCGATACCAAGGTCAAAATCCTACCAAAAGGATACGACAAAGACTCATTACCACCGTCGAGTACATCACTATTCTCTATCGCAAGTAGGAGCGGACTGTTCGCCGCCGCAGCACATTCGGGTGAGTCGCAGCATCGGGAACTTCGCTAGTTAGGCATCAGGCGATAAGAATCTACTAACTTGTTATTATAGATTTGATTGTCGGCAGCACTTCATCTCTTCGTGAAACTTTTTCCAACGTATCTGATGGTATCGCAGAGTATCGTCCTCAACTCTCTCTTTCGTTGTCCGCAAATATTTCGCACATCGCATTTACAGCAGATGAATCCTATCTTGTAGTTGGTTCTACTTCTGGAGGGCTTGTAGTTTATCCTGTCAGCGAACTCAACAGCAGTAATGCGCAGCCTCTATTTGAGCTGGGGACAGGTGGTGTCGGGCTTCGGGAAATGAAGCCCAATCCAGCAACACCCGAGTTAATAGCAGTTGTTACCACCAATGGGGATGTTCAAATGGTAAACATAAATACTAAAGGATGGGAGGAGGGGTCGAACGGCTCATTATTGAAAGCAGGCGCCTCGACTGTCTCCTGGAGTCAGCGTGGGAAACAGATTGTTTGTGGGATGGGGGATGGGACTGGCTGGCAGATGACGCCCCAAGGAGAAGGGAAGGCTGTTTTACCGTCAGTGCCTGGCTTGGAAAATCACTTTGTCTCATCGATTGTCTGGTTGGAAAACCACCTTTTCATCACAACTCACACGCCAGTCCCAGCCGAACCTCAGAACAATGACTCTCTTTTTCATGTATTGGTCCGGTCTGGCTCGTCATTTAAATATACCAGGCTTCCAGACCCTGTTCCTCCATATGGCTTGGATAGCCGGACACCACCTTATTTTTTCCATGCCCTCATCAAACAATACGCCCCGAGTCTGAAAGATATGGTCATATTCTCAAACACATGCTCATCAGACATTGGCCTTGTTAGTCGCTTCTCCACAGCAGTAGCTGGTGAACCTCCTGCACCTGCGGATACTTGGATAACATCATCGATTGGCGATGACACTCGCCGTGCACAGCTGCCTTTGTCTGGGACTGATTTTCAAGATACCTCTGTCATGGGTATGGCACTTGATCTTAGTAACAAAGAGAATGTCAAACGCCCTGTTGGCGGAGAAGAAATTGAAGAATCTCCGGGACCGCTACCTATCCTGATGGTTCTGAACCATGAGGGGTTATTATGCGCATGGCACGTCATCTATAACGACGCTATGGAAAAGGGTGAAAAATATACTGGAATGACGATATATTCGTCACCAGACCAGCAACAACAGCAGCAGCAACAACAACAGCCTCTGCGGCCAGGAACACCTCCTAGGACCTCATTTGCAGCAGCTGCGCCGAATACTGGTACTAGTTCCCCATTTGGGGCGTTTGCTCCGAAACCTGGGTCTGGTGGTGCGTTTGGCGGTATGGGGAGTGGCTCAGCTACGGCCAGGCCTGCTTTTGGTGCCCCTAGCTTTGGAACGCCAAGTATGGGCTCCCCTTTTGCGGGCCCCTCCTCAACTCAGGCCTCGGGAAGTACTTTCGGCCAGCCCTCGACATTAGGGGGGACATCGTCCCCATTTGCAAAGGCAGGCTCAACCCCCTCTGGGAGTGCTTTCGGTCAACCCTCAGTCCTAGGACAAACATCAGGTACTGCTTTCGGTCAAACTTCAGCCCTAGGGCAAGCCTCGGGAGCTGCCTTTGGTCAGACTTCAGCACTAGGAGGAACTATATCCCCATTTGCTAAGGTAGCAGCTTCAGGCACAACCTCTGGGAGCGCCTTCGGCCAGCCATCAGCTCTTGGAGGTGCACCATCTCCATTTGCCACCGCTTCTCCAGCATTTGGAGCACCAACCCCCATTGGGTTAGGGAAGAACTCGGTACCAGGATTCGGCCAACCTGCATCAGTTGGGAGTACAGGAGGATTAGGAAGTTTGAATAGCGGGTTTGGTGCATACGCAGATAAATCTGGGTTTGCTGCCGCTGCGACTACAGAAAATGCCACACCAATATGGGGTAATACTACAGGCAAAGGATTTAGCACAGATACCACACCTTCAGCATTTACACCTACGAATACATCTGCCTTTGGGTCTCCAGTAGGTGGTGGCTTTAAGATAACAAGTGGCTTCAAACCTGATCCATCGGCTTCGGATGGAACCACAACTCCCTCTGCAAATGCTGGAGGTAGCTTTGGATTGGGTGGTGGATTTAGAGATGCTTTGGGCACTACACAGGCCACACCAAGGGGTTTCAGTGATCAAGGACCAAAAGATGCAGATATGGATAGTGATGCCGATCAGGATAATAATGTAAGTGATGATGATGAGGATTCCGCTCCTCCGACTAGGCTCCAGGGCGGTCCACAGCCAACCCCCTCAACGGCTTTCCAGAAGCCTGGTAATCTACCAAGTGGGATTTTTGCAAAGGCTAGTGCCGATGCGTCAAAGCCCAGTCCATTTGCGCAGTCGCCATTCAGCAAGCCTGCAGCACCCGGTACACAGTCACCATTTGGCGCAGCTGCCAGTGGCTCGCCGTTTGCCCATGGAAAGACTGCGTTTGCACCGCTACCTCCTAGCAGTACACCATCTCCTTTTGCCAGCTGGGGGAGTGTGAAGCAAACTACAAGCCCTTTTGCTACCGGTGCTCAGCCCATGAAACCTGCGTTTGGAAGCACTGGTTTTGGCGCTTTTGCCCCGAAACCACAAGCCCCAGCTACCGAAAAGCCCGCACCGCCAGTAGCAGGGCAGCCTGAAGCTGCACCTTTGCCACCAGACTTTACCTCGTCTAAAACTAAATCGGAGACAGCTGAAGGGGTTGTGCCAGACGCCCCTCTTCCTCCAGATTTTACCTCTACGAAGAAAGAGATCAAGCAAGAGCTCAATGCTGAGGATACCCCCTTACCGCCCGATTTTACATCGGTGAAAAAAGAAGCCAAAGAGGACTTTAGCGCGGAAAATGCGCCGTTACCACCGGATTTCACTTCACAGAAGAAGACTGACAAGGAAGATCGCCCTGAGAGCGCCGCTGAAGACGCGCCGCTGCCGCCTGATTTTACTAAGAGCGTAAAAAGGGAGGCAGCAGAAGACGAGATCCCAAGCTTGCCTGTAGGTGATTCAGAAGACGAAGGAATTGATGAGGAAAAGAATTTTGATGGGGACGGGGAAGATGATGAGCAAGACGATGAAGAGGATGATGGGGAAGGCGATGATGATGAGGAGGAGGAGGACGACGAGGAGGACGACGACGAGGAGGAGGAGGAGGAGGAGGAGGAGGAGGAGGAGGACGAGGACGAGGAAGAGGACGACGTGTGGCTCACGGAACAGCAAGAGCGCCCCGTCACCCCCAAGGAATTCAACTACGAGCCCAAACCAAAGCTCTCGACTACAAGCCCAAGCACATCTAACATCTTTGGGTCAAACACATCTTTCAAAGATTCTATTGGCACTGTCGATAAGGCTGCTCCATTCGCAGGTCTGTTCAGTAGTAAGCCAACATCTAGTAAAGAACTCGAACATGGGAAAACACCATCTAAAACTAGTTCTCTGTTCGGAACGCCAAAAAGCAAATCACCAGGGCATGGTATTACTCCTCCTTCAGGGAAGGATAAATTATCCAGATCCGGCTCCGGAATGGGTGCAGGAGGGATGTTCAACAAGACGAAGAAAGTAGGAGCTGAAATTGGTAAGCCTGTCTCTACACTAGCTCCTTCGGCTGGCTCATCGCCCTTCCCTGCACCCTCACCTATTCTTGCTCCTGCATCCACGGCTTTTTCCGCTGTTGCCAACAAGCCGGGATTCGGAGGGCCTTCTTCGGGATCTCCACTGGTATCCTCCTTTCCACAGCCTTCTCTGGCATCTAAACCTCTGGCATCTACGCCACCTGCCGCAAACAGGCCAGGGGTAAATGTAATTTCTAGAACTGCATCTGCCCCTCCTCTGCTTGGCGGAACAAACTCTGGCTCGCAAACTAGGAGTAGCCCGCTTGCGGCGCCACCATTGGCCAATCAGGCACCGAAAGTAGCTCAGGTGGAGAAGATTGAAGAGCCAGATAGCGATTTGGACTTAGATAAGGAGTTTAATGAATTCGATGATGAGAAGGTCTGGAGGAAGCTTCAAAGAGGAACGATTAAGCCGCTTGAAAACTTGCCTAAGATTAAGAATATGGGAGAGATCCAACTCACAGATGTAAGCTTTTTGTTCATCGCCCCTAAGAATCGATTTACTAACCTATTGGACAGGATTTCATTGAAGTTTTTGATTCTATATATCTCAATGGTAATATGATGGTCAACAGACTTGGTTTGACTGTTAGAGGTATGGCAGCATATCACACGGCCCAGAGTCAACCTATCACCGATTGCAAGCATGAGAGCGCAAAGGACATGAGACAACCCAAAGACTGGAAGTTATGTGAGCTTGAAAAGGTTCGGAAAATATTGGAAGAGGTATTGGATGGTGTAAAGAAAGAGAACAAGGGAAACGAAGAATTAGAAGCGCAGTATGAAGCTGCGAATAAGGGATTCATAAAGCGTTCGTTCCAAATCATATCTTCTTATTAAGATAACCCATTGTTCTTTACTAATCTTGAAATAGTGGATACAAAAGATGCGGAAATTAAGCGTTTGCTTGCAGTTCATAACGATCCCCGAGCAGCTGCGGTGGCCCGTGCTAGGACCCTGACTTCTGAGCAGCATCTACAGCAAATAAAGCTCCGAAAAGAATATACCCGTGTCGAGAAACTCCTCAGAGATGCTGAAAAGGAGGTCACACAGCTTAAAGCCAAGATAGCCTCTCGAGACAAGAACAACCCGGGTGCAGTCCCCCCTCCAACCGTCGAGGCGGTTCGTAACACTATTATGAAACTCACAGGAATGGTTGAGCGTAAAAGTGGTGATATCGAATATCTTTCAGATCGTCTTAACAGGGTAAAGCTTAAGAGTAGGAGCATCTCTGTTACACCTGGTGGTCGCTCTAGGCTCATGTCTCCTGATGTTGGCGCGAGATCTGAAGCATCGTCAATGAGATTTAGCACACCTGAAAGAGGGCTTAGTGGTAGCCTTCATGGGCCACCGTTCGGATGTGCTCCAACACCAGTGCTGACACTTACGGATCCGACCGATGTCGCTGTAGCCAGGGAGGAAAAGAAGGCGAGGAGGGAAATGGGGAACAGGTTAAGGGGCGCGTTGGAGAAAAACGGCCCAAGGGTGACGGGGGGACAAGGGCAAGGGAATTATTTTATGAAATAAGAGTTTTCCCCCATGTTTCTATTAAAGGGAAAGCCATATATGTTGGAGAACGTGGGCTATTTTTTTGTTTTTGTTTCTGGCGGAGGCCGAAGATTTCTGTGGTTCACTTCCCATAGTGTAGTCAGGACAAGTAATAATTGTTTTGAGTTATGGAAACTACATGTAATGACATATCTCTGCTACGGTCTTGGAATCCTGCCATACAACGCCGGGCAGCGGGGTATGGTGGAAAGGATAGTTGGTATTTTTTTTTGATGGCTTTCTCTTGGAATACACCTGTCTTTATACACAGTTCCCATTCTCAGGTTTAGATTCGTAATCTAAGGCGGAAAACGCGGCCTCGAAACTTTTTGTGTTTGCACTCTCATCAGGCGCAATAATATCATTGACACCAGCTCAAAAGCAGGGTAACTTGGCCCTGCATTTAGATCACGTGCTGGGGTGCTGTCCCTCTTCGAGTTCCGTCTCACCAAATTATTTCAGTACCCCGCCATACATAGCCAAAAACAAACAAACAATGGTAAATCATCCACTGCGTTCAAAACGTTACTCTATCAAATCTAACTTAGACCTTGTAGAGTAATCCCACACAAATCTTTGGAGAGGACGTCACGGAGGAGAGAGGAGAAAATGCTAGTACGTTGACCCCACCTCCGAGTCCCTTAATCAATTGGAACCATGGACTATGGTAGATAATGGGATACTGATGAAAGTATGATAGGACTGTCTGCATTTGTTGGTGCCATAGCTGTGGGGGATTTGGTTAAGACGACCCTAGGCCCTAAAGGAATGGACAAAATATTACAATCAGCGTACGTATAATCTATCAACATAAGTTGCAATGAAGCTTTCTATCACATGGGGAACACGTCTGACGACTAAATTATGAGGGTAGCTCGACAGGACAGATAATGGTGACCAATGATGGCGCCACCATCCTGAAGTCGATAGCGCTCGACAATGCAGCCGCTAAGGTTCTTGTCAACATCTCAAAGGTTCAGGACGATGAAGTTGGTGATGGTACCACATCCGTAACCGTTCTTGCTGCAGAGCTCCTTCGCGAGGCAGAAAAACTTGTCGACCAGAAGATCCACCCACAGACTATCATTGATGGATACAGGGTTGCATCCGCAGCTGCTCTTGAGGCGTTGAGGAACAGTGCAGTCGACCACAGGGAGGATGCGGAAAAGTTCAAGCAAGATCTTTTGAGCATCGCTAGGACAACGTTGAGCTCCAAGGTCCTGTCTCAAGATAAGGATCACTTTTCTAAGCTTGCAGTGGACGCGGTTCTCAGACTAAAGGGAAGTACCAATCTGAACAACATCCAGATCATTAAGAAAGCTGGTGGAAAGCTTAGTGATTCGTATTTGGATGAGGGATTTATTTTGGATAAAAGAATTGGCGTCAACCAGCCCAAGAAACTAGAGAAAGCCAAGATCCTCGTGGCTAACACTGGTGAGTCTTCAAAGCATTGCTTTCTATAGCCATTCAACGTCTAACAGCCTATAGCTATGGACACCGATAAGATCAAGATATTTGGTGCTCGTGTCAAAGTCGACTCCACCGGTAAACTTGCTGAGCTTGAAAAGGCTGAACGCGAAAAGATGCGTGCCAAGGTTGAGAAGATCAAGGCTCATGGCATTAACTGCTTTGTCAACCGTCAATTGATCTATAATTGGCCTGAACAACTTTTTGCGGATGCTGGAATCGTTTCTATTGAGCACGCTGATTTTGACGGCATTGAACGCCTTGCTCTTGTTACTGGGGGCGAAATTACTTCCACCTTCGATCACCCTGAGTCCGTTAAGCTTGGCCAATGTGATCTTATTGAGGAGGTCATTATTGGAGAGGATACCTTGATCAAGTTCTCGGGTGTCGCAGCTGGCGAGGCATGTACGATCGTCCTTAGGGGAGCTACTGAGCAGCTATTGGATGAAGCTGATAGGTCTCTCCACGATGCCCTTTCTGTCCTCTCTCAGACTGTTGTGGAGACCAGAACTGTTCTCGGTGGTGGTTGCTCGGAGATGATCATGAGTAAAGCAGTTGAACAGGCTGCGCAAAATACCCCAGGAAAAAAGGCCCTTGCAATTGAAGCATTTGCTCGGGCACTGAGACAGCTCCCAACAATTCTGGCCGACAACGCAGGATTTGACAGCAGCGAATTGGTTGCGAAGTTGCGTGCCGCTATCAACAACGGAATGTCCAGCTCCGGATTAGATTTGTACTACCCAGGTGGAAGGATCGGGGATATGAGGGAGCTTGGTGTGGTAAGTTAAATATGGTATTTTGTTATTGTTATTATTCTTAGCTAACGTGAATTATACATAATAGATTGAAAGTTATAAGCTTAAGCGGGCTGTTGTCTCCTCTGCATCAGAGGCTACAGAGATGTTGCTTAGAGTTGATAGCATTGTCAGATCAAAGCCTAGAATGGTAAGTTATCAGATACATTGAATCCATACCTATTACATGCATTAACTTTATACTCTTTCTTCATAGCGTGAGCGCCATTAGTGCATTAGGAGAGATACCGACATAAAAGCAATAGATTCTTTTTTTCCCTTTTTTTTATCCTTTTTTTTTTTTTTTTTTCTTTCGCAACATGACATTCCAAATGTGTAATCAACAAAGCTTCTCAGAAAGGGACAAATTAAGAAGCCTCAAGTACCGAGCAACACGAGCTTTAATCATCCAAGTAAACGTAGTATATATATTATATAACTTGCGTGAAATGCAATAGTACATGTATTTTTCAGTGTTTACAGTGCCCCTTGAAATCCCGGGTTAGCCCTAAATCAAATGGTTTCGTTATCTTATCTAATTCTCTTGGCACGACCTCAACCATTGGCCCTGTAACTTACGTATCCATAAGCACAGTACACTTCTGCTAGTTCAATAACACCTACATTCATATCCTTCAGTCTCTTGATCATCAGTTTCTCCAATTTTCTTTTGGTAGGTACCTCCCTCATCTCAAGTTTCACTTAATAGCTAACCCTTCACATAGCTATAATGTCGTACTCAAACTATCAAGCTAGACCTGGACCTGGAGGCCCGCCACAAAGAGTCCCCGTTCCACATCGAGGGGCAGCACCGCCTAGAGAGTTTCAGCTCACCAAAAGCCCAAACGATGAATTTATCGTTACTAATTTGTAAGTATGCCTATCCTTGCCTTACTGCGCAATAAAGGGTTGGAGCTAATAGCTACGGTCATAGCGTCGCTGTTTCACCCCAGGACTTCCAGACTGAACAATACGTTATTTGTAACGAGAAATATGTGGTTTCCGTAAAACCCAACAACCAAATCCCACCAGGCTACGCAGGGTTCTCCTCGGTACATAGAGACTGGGCACAATGGAGTTTGACGGAAAGGATCCGTATGGCGCCCTACGATCCATTTGCTCAGCAAGGTGCTGCCTATCTAGGGAGCTTGGACCTTGAGCTAGGCTTTGCATCAAGGAAGATTAGTGATGAGCAATATGATCAAGATGATTTGACAAAGCAGTTTATACGGGTATGAAGTATCCACCGTTGCCAGGGGATCACTATTAAGGGAACAAATTTAGATTTTCGCGAACCAGGTTTTTGCTCCGGGACAGCGTCTCGTTATGGACGTCCGAAATATCAAGCTTCTGGTGGTCGTCAAAACCGTACAAGTCATTAGTCTAGGTGATAAAAAAGGAGCTCTACCCCCAGATGCGCCCACAAGTAGCAACCCATCGGACCGCGGTATTCTCACACCGCATACTTTCATAACATTCTACAAAGATGCAAAGTCTCCGATCAAGATTAAGGGCTCTAACAAACGCCCTTCTGCCAATGCTATTATTCAGCCTAACTTCAAATTCGAGGACATGGGGATTGGTGGTCTTGATACAGAGTTCTCACAGATCTTCCGTCGCGCATTCGCATCTAGGATATTTCCGCCGGGTCTAGTAGACAAGCTTGGTATCCAACATGTTAAGGGGATAATTCTATACGGGCCACCCGGTACAGGGAAGACGCTCATCGCCAGGCAAATTGGAAAAATGTTGAATGCGCGGGAACCAAAAGTTGTGAATGGTCCTGAAATCCTAAATAAGTTTGTTGGACAATCAGAGGAGAATATCAGAAAACTCTTTGCCGATGCAGAGAAAGAGTACAAAGAGAAGGCGGAGGAGAGTGGCTTGCATATCATTATTTTTGATGAATTAGATGCCATCTGTAAACAGAGAGGGAGCAAAAATGATGGGACCGGTGTTGGTGACTCAGTTGTCAATCAACTCCTTTCTAAGGTTCGGACCCCTTCTCTAAATATCTTCAGGGACAGCACATTGATAGGGTATATTTAGCTCGACGGTGTTGACCAACTCAACAACATCCTTGTTATTGGTATGACTAACCGTCTAGACATGATTGATGAAGCTCTTCTTCGTCCGGGCCGTCTTGAGGTCCATATGGAAATTTCTCTACCCGATGAGTTCGGCCGTCGTCAAATATTGAAAATCCATACAAACAAGATGCGCAAAAATAATGTCATCGACCCGGACGTAGATATTGATGAGCTAGCAGCGGTTACCAAGAACTTTTCGGGTGCTGAAATTGGAGGTCTTATCAAGAGTGCATCATCATTTGCCTTCAATCGTCATGTTAAGGTCGGGACTGTTGCGGGAATTTCCGAGGATATTGAGAACATGAAAGTCAACCGCCAGGATTTCATGAATGCGCTCGAAGAAGTCCGACCCGCTTTCGGTGTGAGCGAAGAGGAGCTCGATGCATGTATCCAAGGTGGAATCATCCGTTACTCTCGGAATATCGACAACATACTTGCGGAGGGACGACTATTTGTTGAGCAGGTCCGCAAATCGGAAAAGACACCTCTTGTATCAGTTCTCATGCACGGTCCACCTGGCTCTGGAAAAACCGCGCTCGCTGCTTCAATCGCTATGGCATCCGAGTTCCCATTCATCAAACTTATTTCTCCTGAGGCCATGGTTGGGTTCAACGAAGCTAGTAAAGTTTCATTTCTATCCAAGATCTTTATGGACGCCTATAAATCCTCCCTCAGTGTTGTGGTGGTCGATAATATCGAGCGTATCCTTGACTGGGTTCCTATTGGGCCGCGCTTTTCCAATGCCGTCCTTCAAACCCTCATGGTTCTCTTGCGTAAGCAGCCACCTAAGGGCCGACGACTTCTGATAATTGCCACTACCACTGAACGCTCTGTGTTATCTCAAATGGACTTATTAACGTCCTTCGATGCTGAGATTGCAGTTCCTAATGTTGCGGATCACCGTGAACTCACACATATCTTGAGGGAGTTACAATTCTCTGAACAGGAGCAAATGAAGACCGTGAGAGAATTGGCAGATGCTACTGGAAGGAGGGATTTGAACGTCGGCATTAAGAGGATTCTCATGGGTGTTGAAACAGCCAGGCAGGATGAGGACATGTCTGGGAGGTTCGCAAGTGTCATGGTTAAGGCTGTTGGGGAGTCGAGTATCATGGGAGCCCCACCAGCCCCATATTAGTTATGAAACACGATTTCTGATGAGCGTTTGTGCTTTTAAATTTTTTATCCCATAGATATATTATATGATATAACCTTTTGAGGTGGTAGTTGAAGACGTGCTTTAAACCTACTGGGTTTAGTGTTTTCGGTCTGTACATTGCAGTAAGGTTTGAAATTAGGTAAACACCGCCCCGTCGATTGGCCATGGTTAGAACTGCGAGCAGAGACACTACATGTTATTCAGAGGGACCATGAGGAGCCTGCGGATTTAGGCTAGCCACCTTCTCCTAGGGTATAAGCGTCCAACAAAGCACTGCCGAAAGTGATCTGGATTGCGCATTGTGCTGTGCGCGTGTGGCCAGGCACAGGTATATTCCCGTGGAGTCCATGAAATACTTTCCAGTCGTTGTAGGGAGGCCAACTACACAAACCAAACACCTTGTGTAGATCTTTTTCATTCGGGTTGAGTTAATCCCACGCCTCGTCTATTTACGAGTTTTCAAGTATCTATTAGCGAGTGATATCTCATGATTTGCCCACACCAACTACACATCCTCTAAAAGCTACAATAGCCTCGCAAATTCCAATGTATTTTACACACATAGATACTGCTCTTTCTTTAGGCCTATGTCTTCATAGGATCTCTCTACAGCTTAGTTCATTTGATCTACCAAACAATATCCTCGATTATAGCTACAAGTAGTTGTGCCCAACAAGGACCCCCCTAGGCCCTAGTATATCGATACAAGAAGTTATATATATGTTCTAAATAAGCGTATATACTTGGTCATCTTCTCCTGTTAGCATATTTGACGAGCCGGGCGGACCACTTGGGTGGGTATGCTCTGCTCTGCTTCATCCACCAAGCGTGCCAACCACGGATGGACCAGCTGCATGCAGGCCACCTGGCACGCACTTCTCTTTGGCGGCTGTTACTTCCTAGAAACATCCTATTGAAAGTAGATTGACTGGCTTATTTATGAACGGCGGGTCTTATTGTATTGCTGGCCGAATGAAATACCTTTTAATCACGTACGTTCCATGCCAGCCCTAATACTACCATACCTTTTGTGGCTACCTTCGCCATCCTTTGAGGAGTCTACATGATCATGTCTGGACTCATTTACTGCAGATATAATGATTTCTGGGAACATCATACCATCTGGGGTACTGTAGTCTCTCCAACAGGCTCATATACACATAGGCCCGGGGGGGTTGCATACATGTGTATTCAGTTTTCGATGGCCTGTCGGTGCGGTGCTCCATGATCAGAGTAAAAGTATATAGATACGCGCCTAATTCAGAGCTACATGTAGTAAACTAAACTTGCAATCCAACACCTCTAGACATGAACACCACAGACCAGTCAGTTATTGATAACGTAAGCCAGCGAGCTATTAGCCACTATTCGTGAACTACCCACCTTCTCCAGACCTCTAATTAACTACATATGTAGCAAGCCAACCACTGATCTCGGTAGATACATATATATACAGCGTACGTACATCGATGTACCAGAGCAGATCGCCATTCCCTGGTTGATAGACCAATCGATGACCAGATGACGAGTCGAGCTTACTGTGCACAGGCTCCTCCCCCAGATGATTCGAGAAATTTGCTCGAACTCTCAATAATTTAGGTTTGAGCAGGCTCCCTGAATTGACGAGCAGTTCAGGTTAGTGACAACGCTCCTGGATTCATCAACTGCATGGGTCAGCTTTCTTCATTAGATCGAGACCATTGGGCAAGTGGGAAATAAAGTGGGTCTATAGCCCAATAAGATTCTGGTACCCGCCTGAGGATCCACCAAAATTTGGATTTCAGCTGCAATGGGTTTCAATATAAAATAATTTTAGTTCTGTTTGATGGCCGAGCTAGTTTGCCCATTGAGAGCACGTTACACGCATTGCCACTAAGGACTCAAGACTTCCACTACAATTCTCTAAATTAGACTTGAGAAACGACTATGATGCCACAGACTAGACGAATCTAGGGATGAAGATGAGGGTGGTGACCTCAGGGTTTTATAGAGGCTGGAGGACCTCACTCTCGCCCTCGTTGACCCTTGTCCTTGCGTATCTTTCGAGGTAGTTGTGGGGAGCTTAGGCTCGAGGTCAATCCTATCTCTTTTTATAAATAGTGATAAAGAAGAGAGAAAAGATGTGCACTATAAATGGTGGTATGTCCGGCGGAGACCTAAATCTCAAGACGAACACATAGGAGATCGAGAATGTCAGCAAAATCCTTTCTTTTTCAGCAGATGGTGAACCTTAAGCCAACTGCGTATACACTGTGCGGTTGGTTGTTGACCTCGAGTTGTGCCTCGGGGGGAGGGCACGTAGTAGCCTCGATGAACCTTGGCCTTGTCAGGGCTGGCCTTGTATGTGCCCGCGAGGCCATGCCCTCGAGATAAGAATACATGTATATGTAAGGACACTCATTCTCGTGGATAGCATTACATCTGAATAGTGCCTTTTCGAAAGCCATATACATAAAGTACATACATATTTATTGGTTCAATCGTAATTACACGCATCTGCCCTGAGCATCTCCTGTTGGCTGAGCAAGGAAAGACACGTGTCTTACGAGGCGAAGCCGCCTGGTGCTACTTGAAATTCTCACCTATAGCAGCTAGAGGGTACTGTTGGAAAGTCGAGTGGATGGCCATGAGCCAAGACTTGTTAAGGGAAGAACTCTTCAACTGTTCTTAATCTCCCCAACAAACGCCATTGACGATGTACTAGAAGTCTTTGATGGACTCACAATACATTATACTTGGGAATTGACACGTTTACCGCACCATACACACCCCCGTTGAGGGTTGACGACTAAGCATGCTACTAACTGTTTATTATATAACTATTTATATTATATATATCTTAGTAGGTTTCAAGCCGGTCTCTAGACCGGAAATATTGATTCTCGATATCTAACAAGACGCCAAAGATGTCTCGTCTCGTGGAGAATACTACTAGAGAAGTTCTAAAGACAGTCCATGCGGCCCCAAGCAATATCAAGCTAGGAAAAACGGCATTTGCCACTTTAAACGTCATCTATAGGCCGATTCCTTGCCAGTGGGGCAAGGTCATCGATCTAGTATAACCATGGGCATACCAGCTAGACCATCCTCACGGTCGCGTATGCCTCCAGCACCTTTCGGGAAGGGACACCAAATTAAACTATATTTTCAGTTAATGTCTGCTGCATATAGGGTGCTGCTACATACATGTATATAAAGTGATGCTGCCGCAATAACACCTAGCGCAAGTTTCTGCTTACATAATTGCTGCTGGTTTCCTGGTCGAAAAATCATTTCCAGCCTACTAGTCCATACATGTACTTACCTTGAACTCCTTGAGCACCCCGAACAGAGCTACGCATAGATATATGACCTATTAATGGGTAGAGGAATCTTGAATTATCTGCCTCTGCTTGCCCTTAGTGACTACAGTAGGTTATGGTCACACCAACACCGCCGCCACTGGACAGTCCCGAGCCCCACGCGATCTAGCTACAGCGAGTGCTAAGTCTCTTCTATTCCTCTACCTCTAGCTATAGTCTACCGCGAGGAGAAGAAAGAGGAGCAGGAACATATTTAAAACCTTTCAGGTCCCCGTATGGGACTAAAGCCTACAGAAGTTTCCATCCTTACAGAAAGGAATAGAGTGGAAAGAGATCACTCTCAGCCTCTCGGACTACGCCCAGAGACTGATAGTGATCTACCTCATCCGCAGACCACACAGGGAATAAAGAAAAATAGGCCCCTGTAGTACTTGAGCCAAAGCTCAGGTGTCAGGAGAGGCCTATAAACAGTACCCTCTCCGCAAGGAGAGAGCCGAAGCAGGGACAGGAACAGGAACAGGAACAAGGGCAACAACACGAACATTCCTAACGATTGAACGCAAAAAGACCCCTCCTAGCACCTGAGCCGAAGCACAAGCGCTAGGAGGGGCCTATTGCTACCCTCTCCGTAAGGAGAGAGCAGAAGCAGGGACAGGGACAGGAACAGGGCAACAACACGAACACTCCTAACGACTGAACGCAAAAAGGCCCCTCCTAGAACCTGAGCCGAAGCACAAGCGCTAGGAGGGGCCTATTGCTACCCTCTCCATAAGGAGAGAGCCGAAGCAGGGACAGGAACAACGACAGGGACAGACAGGGACAGGCACAACAAACCGAACGCAAAAAAGGCCTCCCCCAGTACCTGGCCGAAGCCATGTACCAGGAGAGGCCTATTCCCACTCCTCCACCGCGGAGGAGACCTAACGCAACTCAGGCCCCTCTCGATCTCCCATAAAGGGGACCAAGAGAGGCCTGAAATTGCGGCCTTGGGCAGCCATGCTAGGTTCCCCCCGCCCTCCCTCTAAGGCAACAGCGCCCAAGCGAGTGGAGATTGGGGGTAGCTAGCAGTGCTACCCTTAGCTTTTGGAGAGAGAAGAAGGAGTGAGAGGTGGAATGGGTTTATATAGCTGGTGGTTTTGAATGCCAAGACGTGGTTTTTTGGCCGACGAAAATTAAAAGTTCGCCAAGCTAGATGCTTGAATTCGCCGACAGGTGGTGGCAGAGCTAGCCACACGCAGCCCTGAAATTTCAGTTGCCCAGACAAACATTCTTACAGCTGAGAGAGTGGGTAGGCTGTCATACCGTGAAGGTGTGATAGGCAGGTCCAGCGTGTACTAATGTCCCGTCTACATTGGACACAATTGAGAGGTTGACCGTGGCCATACAGCAAGTAGAAACGTCACGTATTACATGTAGCTTAGCTTTCAGCGTTCTCAGGAGTCTTAGTGTTTGTTCATACATATATTATTTTGGACCTACACCTCACAGAGTTCGTACTACATCATATTATACTAGAACTATCAATAAGTATATTTCTTTTCAAAGTTTCTAGATTGTCCACCAGTCCCCATTTCCCATTCTTGTTTTATTTTATTTTCTAACTTACAATACTAAGAGTTTATTATAGATTCATATATCATACGTGTAGCTGGGGTGCCATATGTGCTTCGTGGATGTAGCGATTGTTTGCGAATGTTTAGGTTTCCCGAACGATATCGAGTGATAACCCATGATTTACCCAGTACCAACGCACACCAACAAGCTCACCCCTGCTCCATGAACCGGCCCCGCACAATTAACGTTCCAACTACATAGATGGCACTACTTACGGAAAGTATAAATCTAGGAAAGTTGGATGAGGCGAGACGCAGTCCTCCGTTCATGATGGGGCGGCTGTTGTTACTAGTAGCTACAGTAGACTACTCTGCGCGAGCGACACTCTCTCGCGATCGAGCACACGTGGGGTGGGATATCCAGAACCCTCTCGAGTGGATTACCCCAGCCATGACCGACGGGTGCGCCAACCAAGAGCATATTCGGAGAGGCATCTCCCAACAATGGAAATGGAGCAACATTGAATCGGCTAGATAGGAAGCAAATATTACAGTCGGAAAAATAAAATGTCGTCACACCAGCCAAACCAACCACTGGTCTGATCGAGCCAACGGTCAACACCCTCACTGCAACCTTCCTTGTTCCCCGCGGGGAGGCCCCTGCAGGGCACCGCCTGGAACGATCGATGTAAACACATCAAGGAATGATATTAGGTGACCCATAATTACTGTTAGAATTCCTAATAGCAAGTATGTGGAGACAGACTATGCACCCCTACGATTTCTTACGATTGGGGGTTATTGGAGTAATTCATCAGTAGCCAGATTCCAGATCCAGAATTGCCTCGAAGCCCGAGCCCCAGAACTGCCTTTATCGAAGCCCGAGTTCAAAGGTGGTTCCTTTTTTCTGCGAGAATTGGTCTAGAGCCCCCAACCTCTGCTCCCCACGTCTAGCCCCACGCCCCGCGCCCCGAACCCCGCAGATCGCCCAGCCGGCCACAGGCCAAACACAGCCTGGCCTACCAGCGGTGGCCCCCAGCGGGTACATGCTTGAGGCTCGTGTCCCTCTATATCTACGAATGATCAGAGGGAAGTGCCGGTGGTCTTTAAGGTCAGAGGAACTTTCTATCGGTGTGAACACTTCCTTAGCACTTGCTCGTCTGCACTTTGGTATAAAATATACTTGCTGTAAACCTAACTTAGGCTGACGAAAAGTACAGCATCCGGGCTTTCGCCAAGAGAGTTTGCGGGTCAGGTTAAACCCATATTCATACATAATCCGTCGTTCAGGCACCCCGCTTAATACTGAATATAATACAACTGTTTGCTAAGCTAGAAGTGAGTCACCCACGCATAAGACATTGAGGCACTACCGGGCCATCAACTTCTATGGCGAAGATGAAGTGTTTGTAGTTTTGTGTGCAGTTGATAATAGATTAATTCTGCGGTGCATGTGAATGTACTTCTACAGGATGCACGATAGGATTTCAACATTTCTTCATAACTCGGGGGGCCATATCATTCGCCCTCTAAGACTGACATGCATTCTAGATACATCATTGAATTCAAGGCTTATTCCCACAGTGCGCAGTGGGCAATGAAAAGGCTCCCTAGGCTGAAATCAAGTGCCTCAGCGTTGCTACACAACAGCTTCAACAAAAGGCGTACTAACCACGGATCCCAACCCCCAACGCGTTGACGGTCCAGATGACATCGCCATCTTTAAACACTGCATGCGAGCCAAGAAAAACCGCAAACACGAGTGATCATCCATGAACCAAAGTCATGGGTCGTGGGGTTTGGATGTGCATTACTTATCACTTATGCACTCACCGCAGACAATCCAGTGTCTGTAGGTACCCCCGGGGGGGGGGAGATGGAGCGAAACGCAACAGGCTACTCTATGCTCGGCATAATTCCCGACGGGAAGTAGGTGTGGGTAAACCTACCAGGATGATCACTCAACCCTTCCCCCCCTACCCTCCCACCCCCCAGTCGACCACACCTCTAGCCGAAAGTTCAAGCTTTTTTCTTTTCTTTTTCTAGTCGTTCGTGGCTGCACGTTGTTGGTCTGTTTTGGATGCCGAGCGGCCGTGATTAGTATTGTTTCACTGGGAGGTGTGCTAGGATAAGGGAGCGTGTGTAGGGCCTTCAAAAAGATCTAATACCAAGCATTGTGGGGATCGAAGGTGCAGGAGGGTGGGAGGGGGTGGGTGGATGGATGGGCAGGCAGGCATATAAGGACCCGACAATCTCCACGCCCAGCTTTCACCAAGACTTTTTCTTACCCCCCTGGGTCAGGAATAAATACCTCACCATGCGCAGCCCTTCTTCACATTGTTTCTCGCTGCTGCTGTTCTTCCTACCAGTGTTGTTCTTTGCCCTATCCGCAGCTGCAACCACAACTACAACCGCAACCGCAACAGCAGCGGATAACAACACCACGCCACCACCGGTAAATAACCTCAACCCTATAATACACGCCCGAATATCGTTGCGCTGCGAGACAAGCGCTACTTCCCCATGGTCCACCGATGTCCTCAACGCCGCCACAGTCCTGTACACTCGTGGACGCAAACGGTGCCAGCAGACAAACACGGTGGGGTCTGTGTGCAAGCTGTTGAAGACGCTCGATACGGCATCAGTGGGCATATGCGCCATACCGGGAAACTGGATCACGTGCCAACAGGCAGGAGAGGTTGCGGGGAAGCTGGTTGAGAGATGCCAAAAGTTTGTGAATGGTGCATGGAGAGTGGGCGGGTATGCGTTGGTCGACCATATCACGAGGCCAGAAGTGGTGAGGATTATCGTTTATAACAGTAACGATAATTAGGGGGGTGGTGGTGGGTGTTGTGTGGGTGTGTGGTGTGTGAATGGGGCTTGAGTGATTGAGGCAAGGTAGAATGTGGATTCGGGCCGTAGATGCCGCGAGTTCCGTGCGAGTGATTATGGGTGACCGGAAGGGAAGTGAGGGGTTAGATTTTATGACTACTTTTATATAGATGGGCTGGGGGGGGGGTGGAGTATTTGCATTTTTTTATTTTATTTTTTTCCCCCATTCTATCAATGTATTAATTATCGCGTGAGTAGGGGGAGTAATGAGGGCAGTGGAGGGGGGTAAAAAAGATTGAGAAGAAATTTGGGACGGAGCGCTGTCCAGGTAGATGCGTATCTGTCAAGCAAGCATATGGCTATTGCGGGTTTTGATCGTGGGATTGGGGCCAGGGATGGCCGGTTGGTTGCTGTTTCGGATGATGGGCTAAGCTTTCCCAGATGGCGTTTGGTTACAGCATGCACAGTGCGTACCCTGCCTCGGGAATGGTCGGACAGCAGAATCGTTCCCCACTCTGGGAGAGAAACAACTTGGTCAGGATTCGATCTCGTTCATATTCAGCTGTATACTATTATTGTTATCACTATCATTATTATCATCGCTACATTGTGTTACTACGATATATATTTTTATTGTGTGCGAGACTACAGTTCACTGATGCGCCGGTTTGATGATGTATACGTATCGATCGTGATCATGATCCGACCGTTAGCTAATGTTTGAAACATGTCTTATATACGATCATGCCTCTCCTTCTCTCCCTTTTTTTCTTTTTCTTCCTTTCTTTTTTTCTTTCGTTTCTGCCGTTTAGCATGTGCTTTTTGTGTAAGGCGTTTGAGTGTTTATTTGTTGGGGAAATCAAGCATATGGAGCACGTGGTTCATAAGTTATTCCCATGCATATCTGCGGCACAGGAAACACTTCTGCAGCTGTACTTGTAGCCTGAGAGAGAAGTAAGCATTATCGTAGGAACTACATGTATCTTTTCTGAGGGTATAAGACGGTTGAAGCAGGAATTGGCGTATGTACTGTGAGCTGGATTATTTGTCGAAAGAAGATTAAAGCCACACCTCTGAAATGTGGGTCAGATTAATTACTCTGTAGGCTGGGCTGTGTCGGAGGGGAGAGATACATGTAAGTACTGGATTGATGTGTATATTATGTGTGACCTTAGATGAATTTGTGCGGGGTGTCACCGAATACGTACATACTTACATATACATACATCATGTGTGTATGTGAGTCTGCTCTTCTGTGACTGTGTCCTCTCGGTTATGCAACTTCTTTTCTAATTTGTGTTCCTTTCTAACAATTAATTTTCAGTGCCATAACCTTAACCTCCAGGAAGACTTACTGGAGGTGCAGAGCAACAGGTAGGCCAACTTACTGCCTGAAGGATATCACTATTCCTTTCCCGAACGTACCTACCATTCCTGCTGCCCCAATAGGTCCCATCCGAATACCGATCCATGGCGTGGTTGATTATCAATCAGCCCAATTGGCCGACTCGCAGATGGGGAAATGAACGGTAGAGTTTCATAGGAAAATTTTTTATCCATGGACTGTACCCGTCTCTCCCCGAGCATTTTACCTCAGTCTAAGCAACTATCCCACCTCAGGTCATTTAACTTCACAGACAATCACTCGATCACATTCCTCGGCGTCATACATGGGTTTTTTTTTATATGCATGTCTGTTGTATGTATGTCTTGGCAGAGTTGAGCACGTGACTATTGAACCCCTGTCTCAGCTGCACCTTCGTTAACTTCATTACTTGTATAGGTAGACTTACTCGGGGGAGAGAAAGCAGCCTGAAGTGAAGCTTGTACCTTGCTACATACACAGACACACACACCACAAACCCACCTTCACGAATACACAACCACCCCCCCCCCTCCCCCACTATATCTACATTCCCGGGAACTTCATAAAGATATACTATATTACCCCGGATTTCTACATTTCCACGCAAAAGCAGTTCAATCAATGTCTGCCCGATTCTCTGTACAGTCACCCACCCTACCACCTCCTACACAGCGAGCAGGTGGTGTAAGGTCCTCATTCCCTGCAGCAAAGATGGAGCTTACCCCACCACTAGCCATAACACGCCGCCGCTCACAGCTCCAGCTCGGCCATGGCAACTCGGATAAACCAATATTACCAGCTGGTTGACCTCTCTCTCTCTGCTCTCTGCTCTTCTCTGGCCTCTCTCTGGCATCCCCTCCCCCCTTGATCTACCTTTTCTCCTCCGCTCTGCCCAATTCTTTTTTTCCTTTATAAATATACAAACGAATGGAGCGAAATGCTGAGATCTTGCCCCTCCCCTCGTATTCAGAAATCTTCGCGGCGATCCTCGAATACCTCCCAATCTCGGACCTGCTCCGCTTCGCCCGCGTATCCCGACGCATGCAGGAGATGGTCTACGACGATACTCGCTGGGTCTACCGACTCCGCCTCATGGGCGTCTGGAACGAAACGGAGGCGCGCAAGCGCTTCGAGGAGGCCATGAAGCGGCGGCGGGCCACCATGGCCGCCGCGAAAGCTCAGGAGCCAGTACAATCCGACCGATCCTCGACTATCTTTGACGCTACGGAGGAGGAGACAAGGGCGCGGAGACCCGTGAGTGATGGACTAGATATGATGGCGCCGCTGAGGGCCGAGCTTCCAGTACCGAGTCTGAGGGATCCAGCGAGTCTGCTGCTGGTGCTGCCGAGCGTGAAGAGTGTAAGGGGGTTTGCAAGGCAGGAATATGGGCGGGTGTATGGGGCCCTTGCGCCACTGTATTTTGACCTTGCAAAGGCGAAGACGCATACGGATCCGGTGGTGTTTAGGATCTTCAGGGATCCGGAGCAGCAGGCCAGGATGTTGGCGCAGATGAAGGTGTTTGCGCTGAGCGATACAGCGTATGGGTTTGCGGAGAGGATAGAAAGGCTGAATCTCATGGCGGGGATCTTTGAGAATGCGGCTTTGAGGGAGTTTGAAGGGTGCGTCTTCTCCTTTTTCTTCCACATTCACCCCCCCTTGTGCTAATAGCTTTATAGAGGGTACGAGTCGGGCGATATAGACGGCCGGATGAAGCGCTATGCTAATGTCCTTATACTACTTAATGGCGGCCAGGCGTGCGTACAGTTATTTGTGCAGAAGCATCCCGTCATGTTTGAACGGGAGAAGTTAGGGAATCCTATGGATTCATTCGACAAGCCGACGCCAGGGCGATTCTCACTTACACCCTCAGAAACGTTCTTTGACCGACTATCTAAGGTAATCAACGAGCAGGCCTCCGTCATAGACCGTGTGTTCCCCCCACAAGTTAATGCGATGATGCCCTTCCTCGAGAGAGTTTCTGAAGATGTAATATCCGAGTACATTACACCAATACTCGAAGAAGCGCGCGAGCGAGACACAGGAATGTACCTCAAAGCCGTTGCAGGCATCTACACTCAGTGCGTCAACTTTGCACGCAACCTCACCCCCACCAAGGGCTATACCGATGAGATCTGGAAAAAGGACGTCCGCGCTGTGATCGCTCGGGTCTGGGATAGCCACGTTGACCTCTATCTCAGCGACGAGCTCGAGTGGTTCCGCAAGCGCGGCGAGGCCGAGGTCGAGAAGTGGGAGAAGAAGATCCTCGACGCCGACGCCGCCACAGAGTCCTTCTTCATGTCAAACATCAACCGCGAGGCCGACAAGCGGGACTTCCTCTCCACATTTAAGAAGGTCATCCTCATGCCCGTGTCGGTGATCCCCTCACCCTTCGCGCGCAACAGCGTCGTCATCCCCTCAAAGACTGAGGTGGCCGCCGCAGACCCAAGTCCGTACGTAAACCCAACAACCATAGAGGCATCTAGCGCGGGCACCGTCGGCCCCCCACCAACGACAGAGCTTGCTGCAAAAGCAGCAATCATGAACTCCCGCCTCGAGGGCATCCGGTCCCTCTTCAGCCTCGAGGTCGCCCTGTCCCTCGTCCACTACGCCAAAGAGAGCCTCGAGCGTGCCGCCCTCTTCGCCCGCAGTGGCGGTCAAACCGGCGAAGAAGCGTAATACCCCCCCCCCCCCCAATCGCCCCCTCTACTCACACCACTAACACCACCACCAGCAAAGAACAATGTGAAGCCATCTTCATCGCCCTCCTGCAGGTGCTCGGCCCTCGCCACGTCAAAGCCGGCTTCGACAAAGCTGTTGAGCACCTTAAAGCGTACGACCCTCGAAGCGTCACCCAACACAACCGCGTCGCGCCACTGGTGACCTTCCTTGAGCTCGTCAACGTTGGCGACCTGATCCAGCAGATGGTCGACGTCTTCTACGAGCAGGAGCTCGTTGCCGGAAAGCTCACCGATCGTAATGATTTCCTCAACCCCGCGGCAAAGGAGAAGAAGCGTTTCGAGCAGATGCTAGATGAGCGAGTAGCGGCCGGCCTCAACATGGGCATTGACGTGCTCATGGATGAGGTTGACCACATCTTTGCGACTACACAGCAGCCCGCGGACTTTAATCCGGGGGTGTTGAACGGTGTGGCGGGAGAGGCGCATGCGCAGGGCGGGATGGTTGATTTCGATATTGGCCCGAGTAAAACGGCGGTGCAGGTCGTGGAAGTGGTCAGTGGGCATACGAAGCTACTGGTAGGCAGCACAGATAAGAATGTGCTCGATGTGTTTAACCAGGAAGTTGGCGTGCGCCTATTTGCGTCGCTATGCAAACACATAAAGCGTCAGCGCATCAGCGTCGATGGCGCAATCAAGCTCATCAGGTAACCCCCCCCCCCCTCTCTCTCCCGCTACAGAACCAACACTAACACCGGTGAAACAGTGACATGAACCACTACCACTCCTACATCACTACCCTCAAGATCAAAGCCCTCGAGGCCTACTTCAACGCCTTACGCGAGCTGTCGCAAATCTACCTGATAGATCCCGGCCACGCACGGCAGATGGCGACCGTCATTGCGGACCCCAGCCGCTTTGGAGGCATATTCAGGGTCGAGGAGGTCTATGAGTATGCAACAAGGCGCGAGGACTGGTACCGCGTCAAGAAAGAGGTCGAAAGGGCTATGTATGGGATTGGGTGTGTGGTTTGTTAGGTGGTTGTAGTCCGGTGAAGAGTAGAGAGATGAGAAAAGGGATTAGATAGGTCTTAAAAAATAGTTATTTTTGTTTGGGTTGGGATAGAAGGCTGTTTGTTTTTGTGTTTGTGTAAATAGAGCGTGACTGTGAGTAGCGTGAAGGTTCATAGGGTATCACTCGGTTGGCAATGTGTTGTGTGAGTTGTGATAGTGCTTTGTAATAACTTTACCCCAGCTACAGCGCAGTACTGGTCTGCCCTGATCAGAGGGGTATTCGCATGAGATAAATCGCTGGTAAACGGTCCTGCAGCCTACTGTGTAACACCGCACCGTCCACACATGCTGCACGTGGCAGAAGAAATCTATATAGCTACCCGGCCACTGTTGAGCGAGATGAGAGGCTGTGATGGGGCAGGGTAGGGCGGGTGCCTGTCGATGTTGGATCATGAGTTGTCACTCGGTATAAATCGGGGGGAGGGTGGTTGGGCCGCCGAAATTACCCGGACTGGGGGTAAGGGGGTGGCCGGCGCCAAATGAGAATATTGGGTTGAGGAATTGATTGGATCCGACTCGGAAGGTTTGGGGTTTTATGAGGTTTACATTATTGGCACTAATATATACGGCCTAAGCTAATCTAATCCCATAATATGTTGGTTGTGTAATAGAAACCCCCCAATCTACCATGGGCGTAAGCTGTTTTCGCAAGCCACCCACCCACTTAAGCAAGTGCTACATGTATATGGCCGACCTCACTCATTCCCTTCCCGGATATGAAGATGATTGTGATACTCTTGGTTAACTCTACGGGATATCGCTGTTCTTGCCTTCAAGTTGGGGGATTGCAGGTTTGGGTCGTCGCTGGGGGTGGGATCACGGGAAATCACTCGGCAAAGAATCTTGCCAAGAGATATATAAACGCAGGAGAAATTGGGGACATTCTTTATCCCCCAGCTCCATGTTCATTTGAAAACAATTGAGAAACATAAACAAGGAGAGAAGAATCGATCAAGGTATATACCGGAGGTGATGTTTACTTGAACCTCTAAGAGTAATAATTTCGCGAAATGGTAATATAGAAGCACAAAAAACAAAACAAAAAAAGGTTTAAACACATTTAAGTCTCCTTTCGTTACAAAGTTTAACCCCTTTAGCTATCGCAGCCCCACCCACATTTACGGCCATATAATATGGTAGCTATTCTACAATCCTTCGAATTCACCGCCTGCATCATCGTCGTCAATCTCGCCATCTTGGATCTCCTTGGCTAATTCTCTCTCTCTCTCTCTAGCCTCCTGTGCGTTCTTGAGCTCAAGCCTGTGCTGATTCATTGGAAACCTCATAGCCTGCAAAAGAGATGGAATTAGTGAAATGTTAAATTGATAAGCGTCCTTCCGGAATAAAAAAAGTATCATACCTTAACACTATCATTATGCAAGCTCATGCAAAACATGATTCTCTCGTGGAATGCTTCCTGCGGTTCTTGAGTGGCATACACGTCCAATAACTCTTTGCTTTGCATGTAGCCCCTCTCGTGATTAAGTGTCGCTTCGATGACACCGTCCCTAATTGCCTTGGCTACAATGTACTCGGCACTTTCCTCGCTGTCCAACCTCAGTCGCACACAAATATCCCGCAAGGAAATCTTAGAGTAACTCAAACTCATCATACGTATACCGGTCTTGATGACGTTCTGGCGGAGACGAAGAATAAGTGAATATGTTCCATCCTTTTTGAATGTTTCTGCATGAGTATTGAGTGTATCGAAAAAGGCATCAAGTTCTCCAATGCGAACAGCCTGGACCAACAAGAAGTAGGCACGAAGAGCCTTCTCAAGCCTTGGTTCGCGAAAAATAGATCTTTCAGGGATATCGCCCATGAGGAGCTCAACAATTATATTTAGTTTGTTGGCGGCCTGGACGAACCCAGCTGCTGCAGCGGTTTGAGGTGCCTTACGAATGGCCCCAACCAGTTCATTATGAGCTGCAGTATAGTCGAGCTGAATTGCACGGATACGT
Organism: Morchella sp. 2016-72; assembly: GCA_024713865.1. Taxonomy (NCBI): domain Eukaryota; kingdom Fungi; phylum Ascomycota; class Pezizomycetes; order Pezizales; family Morchellaceae; genus Morchella; species Morchella sp. 2016-72. The sequence goes on from JAMJEY010000009.1 coordinate 527,055, forward strand.
CCCAGGTAGTACTGGTAGCGCGCAATGAGGTTATTCGCAGCAGATTCGGGGAAAACAGTCTTAGAGACAAGGTGGTCAGCTTGCGTAATATGTGACGTGAGGAGGTAATTGCGCAGAAGGAGCGTGATGAGGGTAGCTTGAGTGTCGATGTCCTTGCGTAGCGTGGCGGTCCTAAGAGACGCTAGAAGCTGGGGGCGAATGCTGGTGACAGCAGGGGACGGGAGGAGCTCATGGAAACGAGCATAGTAGAAATAAACTTTAGCGGCAAGAGAATCCAATGTCCGGCGGTTGAGCTGATGGATTGTTTCAACGAGTTCTGTGGAAAACTTTGCTCCTTCTTCAAGCGACTTCTGGTCTAGAAGGTAGATCTGTGCAAGCAGATGGATGTAGATATCGACCTCTGGTAGCACATTCCCGCTAGCGCTTTCCTTAGAGCCCGTATCAGTGCTTTCTACTTCCATAGCTCCATCGTATTTAATGACTGCCTCTAGCCTTCGTACGGACGGGTGATCCACGGGGTATGTGTCCTTGATCACCTTTGCGAGAATTTCGGGGTTAAGGCGCCGACGGAGAGATGAAATTGTACGGAGGACTCGAAGGGTAAATCGAGCATCAAAGAGAGTAACAGCTCTCTCTAGGAGGGTGAAGTTATCTTTGATTTCTGCGTTGATTGTCATGAGCTCATCCTCCATCCACCACACGTGAATTCAAGATAACAGAAGTAGAAATTCGACATACCAGTAATGACCGGAATCGTAGGATCCTCTTTAGTTTCATCCTTCTTATCATCTCCATCACTCCCAGAAGCTTTTCCATCGTCCATTTCCACATCCCCGCCCGCCCCGACTTTCTTAATAGCTATCGGTTTCTGGGGGACAGAGTTATCCTTCATATCAATATCCTCAGATTCAAGCTGTTTATCATCCATCTCTGAACTTCCCGATGCTGATTTTTTAGCCGGTAGCTTCCGAGATGATGACTTGGCTGGTTGTTTTGGATCGGGCTTCTTGTTATCTTTAGAGTCTTTAGAGCCTCTGTTTGAGCGAAGAGAGCTTTTATCGACCATAATGCAGCCTTAGATGAAATCGCGAGATGTGTGCGATGGCTAGAAATGCCTGCGGTAGATGGATGATGATGGAGTGGGATGGGAAATAACGGGATGAGAGCTTAGAAGTGTAGAGTTGCTTGGGTTCTTGGAGGTTTTGTGTCGCCGCGCCTATTCACTTGCCCCCCATTATGTCAGCAGTCTCGTTTCTACGTCAGTGCGCGTGGACACCAGCCCCTTGTACCATCAAGACGGGCCATCACAATCTGCGGTATATTAGTATATATGGATTTCAAAAAAAAAAAGGGTTTTTTTTTCACTCATCCAGTTATGACTGGTAATAAAAAGGCTTTACTTTATTTTTATACAGTTCTGATAGTCCCAGCTACTTGATCTTTTTTGCCCTCCTCCAGTAGCTAGAGCTTACACAATTGATATATAGGCGATTGCAATGATTATAATGTAATTACTGTTATTGTAATTTAAATTTCATGACCACCAGGCTAATTGAACGGCCCCAAGATTCTCCTAGCTATTTCGTCTCTGATCGGGGTTGTAGTAGGAACTTTTTGTATTCGGGCTATAACTCCACCAAATCATTGTTTTAACCCGGTCTTTATGAATGGTATCGTGAACATCTACCGGAATCGAAACACCAGTGCCTTTATGAAACAGCAGTAGTTCCAGAGGGGCCGTCCCCACCGGGAATTAACTTTAAAAAGATTCAAGTAAGCTTCTGCATTGGTGATTGGAGGCCTGAAGCTGGGAGGTTTTGTACCATGCAAATGTTATTTCCGTTCAAAAGGATCTTCTTGAGTTTAATCTGTTCGCCATTACTTTCGCTATGGTAGAGTTAATATTAATGAGAACTATCCCTTGTAAGTTATACTTTTCCACTCACTATTCGGTCACATCCTCAAGCACCATGTCTCACCGGAGGTCAGTTTTATATCGAGCAACAGGATAGATGATGATAAACTTACTGACGTAATCGTCGAAGCCGACTAGAGTCCCGCTGAATTCTGAATTATCAGTTAGATATATTTAAGCCCCAAAGGTGCGGGGCTTGGGGTCGCAGGACTGGGTCACGCAATTCTACCTTTTTCACCCTTCATGACAACCCATATTCTGGAGCCCACACATTTATCGACGAGCTCTATAATGGTAGAATAATTAGTTTCCAATAGGTTAAGGATGGGGTCAAGAAACTTACCTAGAGGAAGGAGTTGAGAAGCCATAGTTCGTGCAATTTGTGCTCGATTTAGGGTAGGCGCGGATAGTGTAGGTACGGATTCGGAGGGACAGCCTCTCGTCACTAGGCAGGGTAACATTCGCGATAAAGCTCCCTAGCCACTTGCTTGCGCCAGATAATGCTAAGACAAATAACGTTATCCACATAATTTGCATACGATCGTCGCTCGAGAGCCTCATCTCGCGCAAATTTTGGCTTCGACATTTTTTCCTCACAGTTTACATTTCTCCGCCTTGGATGTTTCATACTAACTACTAGAGATATTTTTTCAATAGAGATTTCTTTGTGTTACCACTTCAAATCACTCATGCTCCAAAGACGTAGAACTGGGGCAAAGCAGTTGTCAATTCACTGTTCGCTGCGACATACAACTTTTGTGGCGCCCTCACTCAAGTACTCCTCCCCGATTGACCATTCCTTCATGTCTCCCCTAACTGGGCGTTGAAAACAGAGCATGTCACTCGACACTCGCGCACTTGCAAATACAGAATAGGAGCCCGCAACATCTTAAACAGAGTATATACCCTTCCCGGCTGGACGAATGGAATGAAAATCGGCGGAAAACTCACGGAGAATTAGCGTTTGGTTGGTGCAAACTCGATGCCTTTACAAATCCTATAAAAGAGAACCCTGGTGCACGGTCCTTTTCATATTCTACTATGGGGTATCAAGCCTCAAATTGGGGGCATATAATTTTACGGAAAGCTTTGCGTAATAAGTGCGCACCCCCGAGGTTAGGCGTAGGTGTGTCACGGAGAAATCTCACGACCTCAAGGGGTGCAATAACTAGAACATCCTTGACCGAGAGGCTCCGGGCATTGGAGAAAAGTATGGGGGGGATTAAGGACAAAGGTAAATTAACAGCGGCTCATGAGTGCCTCTCCGTTTTTGAAAATGCGATAAAACACATTTCTTCCCCAGTGGATCGAGTGGAAACCCCCCAAATAAGGTCATCTGTTAAATCGGCGAAAGGAAAACAAACCACGGTCACCACCGTCGAGGCTACCACAACTACCATGACCTGCCAGAGTGAGCCAGGCCAAGTTCTCCTCGAAAGCCTCGAATTTACGCCAGAGCCAGAACCATATGACCCACTTATGGAATTCCAAATACCGAAAGATGTACTAGAACGGAGGCAACTTTTAAGGGATGGTGCTGTCAATAAGGCTTGGAGTCATTTATTATACCAAAATGAGAACAAAAAATGCCCTAGGGTGCATTACTGCAAAACCGTTGAAGAAGCAAACAAAATAGCAGCCCTCTTTTTAGGCGATAAGGCTCTGGGGTTCGATTTGGAATGGGATCCGTGGGCGAAAGTTAGTGATCCGTCACCAAGGTAATATAACGATTCATAATTCTAATGAATCGGGCGGTTAATCTTATGTCTCGTGTCGCGCAGAACTCAGGTATCCTTAATGCAAATTGCCAACCAAAGTGATATCGCCCTCTTTCACATTTCGCTCTTTAAATGTAGGCTACCCATATATTCCCCGGCTTATTTGTTATATTTCTAATTTTGGACCTATGCTAATTTACTATTTAAGGCAATGACAAGGATCTTATACCTGACAACCTTCGCAAGGTCTTGACCTCTGAGGATATTTTAAAAGTTGGTGTCAATGTTGGAGGTATTTTGCAATATCCATACCTCAAAGTTGACTCCAAAACTTATTGAATCAGGTGATGCCCTCAGAGTACACAAGTATCTCAACATCACTATGCAAGGGGCTTTTGAGCTTAGCGACCTCAAAAACTTGCTAGACACGGTCCGAAAAGGAGGAGGGTATATCCCTAAAAGGATGGTGTCGCTGGCAAATCTGACAGAAGAAACTTTGCTTCTTCCACTACCCAAGGGGAAAGTGAGGTTTAGCCAATGGAAAAATGCATTGACGGAGAAACAATTAATTTGTATGTGAAAATAAGCTTTGTCAAGCTTTAACTTACTAACCAATCAAAAATCTTTACAGACGCCGCAGGCGACGCTTATGCGGGGCTACGGATATTCGATGCCCTTCAGACAGATAGGAGCAAACTTAGGCCCTGTCCACCCCTGCCAAAGTGCCGAGTACTAAGTATACTACGAGAAGGGTCAAGGGCCCGAAAAGTATCGAGAAAAGTAACTCCTTCAGCAACTAGTGAGAATGACGAGATACCCGGGGCTGAACCGATACCAGGACTCGAAATCGATTCACCGGGAAATATGAATGGTGGGTCAAGCGGACCACAAAGGTCCAAAGGGATGGAAGAAGCAGATAAATGGGTGGCCAAGTATATGGAAGAAGAGGGAAGTTTGGCAGCTTCGGCACCACAGCTACGAGCTTACGCACTGTGGTATGATGGAGGCTACGGAATAGAGGAAATATCAAAACTTTGGAGGGACCCGCCACTTCAGTTGCGTACTGTGGCAGAATACATCTTAGGAGCCATACGCCTCGAGAGTCTACCGTATGATAAGGAAAAAGTTAAAGAGTTGTTCAAATATGTGAAGCCTACTATCTCTTCCTACTTTAGAAAGTGGATGTAATCAATGAGCAACGTGGTCATTGGCTTGCAGGTTAGGCTATGCACGCAATCGCCAAATCTACATTCCTGCTGACTAAGTTTAGTATACATGTACCTGTATGTACTATAAGAAGATCTTGATCATTAGTCAGCTGATATTTCTAGATCAGTTCATGTATGTGAAAATACTATGTGTAAATTAAATACAAAAGTTACCACTCCTCAAGACACTTATCTATACTTGTGTGTTAATTGAATGATCGGTATAGTTGCAACCATACAAACAAACGTTCACTAAAGGTTCTGACCTTTTAATTAACGACTGAGTATACATGTACATTACATGTAGTTATGGCTTATAAGTTGGGGGGGGGGGGAAATAAGATAGGAGATCGAAGATTGCGGTTTAGACAGATGTATGTACATACACGGCAATATATCCGTCACTAGATTCCCGGAGCCAGATATCATTTGCGAAATAATGGGAGTACAGTTTTTATCGACGCGGCCAGAGCAACTCCTAAACAAGTAGTTCTCAACCTCAATTCCCTTTTGGTGCGTATATCCCATATAGGTAAGGAAAGGAGTATCTAAGCGTTATTCAAGACTGGAGATTTCTGTGGCTTGCATTGGTCCACGGGCGTGCAAATTACCTCCAAATCTAATGCTCAATTTAAACTCTCCCTCCTGAAAAACTTACTTCAGGCGGCAGATCTGAAGCGGGAGAGAGCACAGGGCAGCGAACATCTCTCTTAAGTCTTGACGTGGAGGAGTAAAAGGAGTTGTCGGTTGTCGCCTTGGCAGGAACCAGTACCCTGCCGGCAACAGTGCGCCCTAGACGAAAAGGGCCCCAAGGTGCGGGCCATTGGTCGACTACCGCTACAACAACACCTGGCAACAAGCAAGCCTCAGAGTTGTTCGCACCCCTTTCGCCCAGACCTTTCGTAGTTACCCCCTTTCCCTGGCATTTGGGGCTATCCCACTTAGTGCAATTGACTTCTTTTTATACTTCGTCGACTCCCGCTCTTTCCTTCCATCCTCCCTCATCAACTCATCCTGCCATCAATCTCAGTAGCAGGAACTCAACCAATTCTTCACAATGAGTATCCCCGATGTTGAGGTGAACTTCGAGTTCATAGAAACTCCTCCTGCTCAACCTCCTGCACCTCCATCATCGGAATGCGGTGTAAAAACCACAGCCGTAAGTTAATTGATATCAATTGAGCAATTGTTTTAAATTGCGATCTTATCCTTATTGCGATATATTAATATTTTTATAGTATCCTACAATTCCAAATGCTCCTCTTCCAGCAGACGGTCCCGGGAGTGATACTTTCAACAATTATATCCTCTTTGGTGCTCTGTTTGCGGTCCCCTTCTACCTCCGTTACAAGGTTGGTGGAGGGTGGAAGACCTTCATCTTCTTCGCCTTGATCACTTCTCTCCCTATCCTCGTTGGCTACTGGACTGTCGCTTCCCGCTTCTCCCCAAGAAAGACCGAGAAGGTTAAGCTTCCCGGAAAGCCCATTGAACACTACCTTGAGTTCCACAAGAAAGAGGATGCCGCCGTATACAAGGGCAAGGCCAAGATTGCTATGGAGACCTTCCACGAGAAGTACTTTGAGGGTGATGTCTCATTCAAGGGTGACTGCTTGGAAGTTATGGAATCTCGTCACGACTGGGCCAGCTTTGAGTTCACTATCTCTCTCTTCAAGTACTTCTTGCTTGGCATGATCCCGGAATTGCTTGTACACAGCAGGTCTCAGGGTAAGATAGATCTCTAGATTGCACTCACTATACAATTATGCTAACCAGTACACACAGATGAGGAACAGGTCCGTGACCACTACGACCGCGGTGATGACTTCTATGGTTGGTTCTTGGGTCCACGCATGATCTACACCTCCGGAATTATCTCAGACCCCAGCAAGGAAGAGACTCTTGAACAGCTCCAGGACAACAAGCTTAAGATCGTATGTGAGAAGATCAATCTCCAGAAGGGTGAGCGTATGCTCGATCTTGGATGTGGATGGGGTACTCTCGCTCGCTTTGCCTCTAAGAACTACGGAGCTCATGTCACCGGTATCACCCTTGGACGTAACCAGACTGCTTGGGGTAACAGCGGACTTCGTCGTGATGGCATCGAGGAGTCTCAGTCTCGCATTGTCTGCACTGATTACCGTGATTCTCCTGTCCCCACTGGAAAGTACAACAAGATCACCTGCTTGGAGATGGCCGAGCACGTCGGTGTTAGGCACTTCGGAACTTTCTTGACTCAGGTTTATAACATGCTTGATGACGATGGTATTTTCTTCTTGCAGATTGCTGGATTGAGGAAGAGCTGGCAATACGAGGATCTTATCTGGTAAGCTTTTTGTTGTCTTAATCCATCCAACTTTCATTTGCTAATCATCTGCTGCTTAGGGGACTTTTCATGAACAAATATGTCTTCCCCGGTGCTGATGCTTCTACCCCTCTTGGTTGGTTCGTCGATAAGCTTGAGGGGGCCGGCTTTGAGGTTAAGAGCGTTGACACCATCGGAGTTCACTACAGCGCTACTCTCTGGAGGTGGTACAGGAACTGGATGGCAAACCGTGAGAAGGTTGAGGCCAAGTACGGTGCTAGGTGGTTCAGGGTAAGCCAAAATATCCAGCCCTTGTCATTTTACTGTGTGTTAATTTTGTTATAGATTTGGGAGTTCTTCTTGGCCTACTCCACCATTGTCTCCCGTCAAGGTTCAGCCACCTGCTACCAGATCGTCCTTCACAAGAACATCAATTCTTTCCACCGCGTTGAGGGCATTGCCACTCACCACGGTCTGGAAGGTGCCCTTAATGTTAAGAGGGAGTACTAAACGCTCTTGTACGAATTTCTTTTCTAAAAGAATTGGTTTTGGTGTTGAATTATAAACCGGTGATGTTTGAGAAGATAGTTCGTGGATAGTAGTGCACTATTTGTGCCACGGCTATGATGAAAAAAAATTTATATATAGACGGTTTGAATTTGGTATCGGGTTTTGTTAGAGGTGGCTAGGGTTGTGGCAGCTTGCTGTTGACCTTCGCGGTAATAATAAAGGTTGGCAGTATTTGGAGAAGTTTTGTTGAGATCGAAGTCTCTGTATAAGTAGTTGCGTTTGCTATACAATATCAACGTACTTGCTCCAGCATAGTGTGTGCTGATCAACAAAGTGATGTGCATCTCCTGCCAGACGTCTGAAACAAACTCCGGTGCCGACCAACCCATCCGACTATCTATTCACACTGCCGTTGCCCAACTGACCATCTCTTGCTGTGAGTAGACGTTGAAATGTTGTGATCTGTATTTGCAAGAAAGGAGGAAGCCCTTGGCTCTTTTATAACCACAACTCCTACCTCCGGAAGCTGGCAAACCCGAGCCCGGCTCTTCCAGAACCGGTGGTCGGACCTAGTTGCGGTCAATGGTTGGGGAGGGGATGGGGGGTTGAATCTACTTCCCGTTCTTGGTCTCTCGGTCTAGTTAGGGTTTAAGTTTGGAACTCGTGATCCTGGAGTAGCGTAGTTTTAACCTTACAGGATACACACCCTGGTAAAAGTATTATTGGGGGTGGGGTGGGGGGCTAGGACGCATTTGGATCTAAGACAATATTGGAGCGGGAGGGTAAACACTCATTCCACCCACCTTCTGGAGGGTTTTGGTGCGTGGGGCGTCAACTTCACTGTATTATTGTTTTTTGGGTCACCTGTAGCTCTTAGCTCCGGCGGTGGAGGGGTATACTGCGGCTGTGGCTAGCTATGGATACACTCGGTGGCTGCTGCTGCTGCCTCTACGAACAATGATGCCCCCCACCCCCGGATGGGATGGGGGTGGAGTTAAGTCTAGTGGAGATCATGGGTGGTTCTATCATATAGCCCTCTTCTATAGGGTATCTTCGTATATACATATATAAGAGGTATTTAGAGTATAGTATATACATGTATGTATAGAACTCGTAACACCGTACTGAATTTGGGGGGGGGTGCCATCGAGTGATATCCTGTGATCCGGGTGATGGTGCAGCTGCCCGTTCCGGGCGGTAGCGGGAATAGACATGTTCTGTGGGTAAATGGTAAATGATATGGCTAGTTTAATTAGAGGGGCGTTGTAGGGTGTCTTGTGATTAGTAAAAAGGGGGGAGGGCGGGGATGCTGGTGGTGGGCGGTGGTGGGGGTGGAGGGGGAGGTGGTGGGAGTAGGTGTGTTAGGATGGGGGATTGGAGGGTTGGAGGGGGGGGCAGGGGGTTGACGTTGGGACGGCGTTATGCCAGTAGCATTGGTGGATGGGTGGGGTCTATAGGGGGCTCGGATGTCCGGTTCTTGGTTGAGATTGCTGTTTCTCCGGTAAGATTTGTGGGAGGGATATTTCCTGTCAGGTATAAATACATGTAGGTACATGTGTTAAAATTTAGAGCGAGTGATGGCTTGTGAATTAAATGCAATATCGAGTCTTATGGTTTGGGCCGTGTGTGGTATTTCGGGATACTCCCCCATAGTCCTAGGACATAGCAAACACTTCCTCTATCTCTAGTCACCATCAGCAGCTCAAACACCCCACTCACAAGCTTTTAGTTAACGCACAAGCAAAAAAAAACAAGAACAACCTTTTCTTCCATCACTCTATTTAAAAAGAAAAGGATAGAGAGAGAGCCCCACTACTCCTCTAGAACATCCACATCCAACTCCTCACAAACCCTCAGCACCGTCCCCAAGCTCTCGAAAATCCCATTCGTCGACACCCGCAGCATGCGCGCGGTCGTCGCCTTGTAGTGGATCAGCACCACTGGCTCTGCGGGGCCCTCGGCGGCCTTGGGGACCTCGAATCCCCGCTGCACGTACGGAGAGATCTCTTTATCGACGGCGAGGGCGCGCGCGACGGTCTCGGCGATACGCCATGATGGGACCGGGAGTGTGATTGTGCTAGTGGAGCAGACGGGGGCGACGTTAGTGTCAGGTAAGAAGGGAGGGGAAGGGGGAGGGGGAGGGGTAGGAGAGAGGAAGAGCGGCTCACAGGGAGTGCGGAAAGGCGGGGTCGGCGGCGGGGGTGGTCATTGTTTTCTTCTTCTTTGTAGGTGCGGTAGGTGCAATGCAGGAGGGGTGAGGTCGGTGGTGGGTAAGAGGGACCTTGGTGGGGCGGTGGTGTTTGAGATGGGATTCTGAAAGGAGGAATGAGCTTTGGGGGGCCGATATAGCTATCGTGAGTCGTCTATTTACAGTCTAGCTACGTACAAGTAGTCCCTTGCTCCCCGTTTACATCCCCGGGGGTCAATGATCGAACCCCACCCCTAACCCCCGCCAAGTCCTCAGAGCCTCATCTCATCCATCCCAATCTCATTTTCATCTTCACCCCACCACCAGCCCCACCAGCCATTCCAAACACCACAACTCACAAACAACCAAAAAAATGAAGATCCTCACAACAAACTACATCACCTGCGCCGTCAAGGCGTGCAAATCCTCATCTCTCTCCTTCCCGCTCCACTTTCAAGACGCCGAGCTCGTGCAGGAAGAGGTCGACTTCAACCCGCAGTTCATCACCAACATCCTCCCGCGCATCGAGTGGGAGGCGCTTCGCGTCACCGCCGCCGAGGTATGTTTGCGTTCCGCGGATTAGGATAGAGTGGGGAGAGAGGATGCTAATGATGGGGCTGTATAGCTGGGGTTCACGACGCTGCCGGAGCAGAAGCCAGAGGCGGCGGAGGGGCAGCCGCTGGATGAGAAGATGCTGAAGGACCTGCATACGTTGCTGGTTGAGGTGTGTATCTTGTCTTGTCGGTATGGGGAGGAGGATGGAGGACTAATGAAGTGTGGGGGAGCAGACGCAGGTCATAGAGGGGAAGCTCGTGTGCGCGAATTGCAAGCATGTGTATAACATACACCAAGGCATTGCGAACTTCTTGCTGCCGAACCATCTTGGTATGTCCACTTTGCCCTTTGTGCTCTCAATTGGCAGTGGTTTAACTAACGGGCAGTGTAGTATAATATAGTATAGTATACCGAACGGGCCATTTTCGGGCAGCAGCTCAGCTCCTCCGACATCATCCTAACCCACCGCACCGCACGTATCGTACGTACCCTATCGTATCGTAATGATCACCACCACCCCTCAAAAAGGCGTTGTCTGTTCTTGTGTTTTTTTATATCTATATTTTCATATTCTGGGTCATAGAAACATGGATAAACCACCATTCCATCTTCTCTACGTTACATCGCACCACACATTACACGGCGCCACATCTCATCGGAACAGGAGGAGAAGCGGACTGCAATCCCTTCATGAACGTACATTCGCAATACAATACATACACACTCGCGCACATTCGCAAAATGCCCATTATCACTAAGTACATACATGTAGCTAACTAGCTACATACACACCGTAACCCAACCCGACCCAACCAAAAACCAAACCAAACCAAACCCTCCCTTTCCTCCCCCCTTCCACTCCACTCCCCCTGCCCACCTCCGTACTGCCAAACCGATCATTCCCGCTCCGTCCAATATCATCAGACCATACCAGTATTCACAAGAGAGGGGGGAAAAGAAAGGACAAAAGGAAAACCACAAAAAAAAAAAAAAGAGAAAGGATAAAAAAAAGACCCAAACACCCCAATTTATTTTTAAAACTCTTTTACCTCCCTCTCCCCGCGGCCCATCCTCCTCCTTTCTTTCTCTCCTACACTCGTCTACTCGACATACTTTTTTTTTCACCCACAACGGCCTCAGCACTGACTTATCTCCCCCGCATAACATGATGGTGATGGTGATGATGGTGAAGATGATGGATGATGATACGAACCAATACAACCCAGACAGACCAAATCTACAAAAAAAAAAAAAAAAAAAAAACTACCCCTGCGAGAAAGGGGGTGCCCAGGAGTAACCAGAAAAAAGTAAAAGAAAAAATGAGGCCATAAGTGCCCCAGAGGTTTTCCTAGAAATTCTAGATCACGCCCCCCGCCGTCACAACCATGGTAAGAGTTGAGAGGTGGGATAGCAAGGATTTCGATATAGGAAGGGAAGAGGGGGATGGTGAGATGGAATATAGTACACTGTTACAGATACCACCGGGATAGAGGGAGAAGAAGGGGGGGGGGGGGAAATAAAAAGATATCCACCGCAGATGCTACACATACTTAACTAGCCCCCGGAAAAGGAAGAATGAAAAGAAATAAAATCATAAAATCAGATACCGCGCCGTTTATCAGAAAGTTAAAAAAGAAAAGAAAACAAGGCCCCTGGATTTTGCTGCGTCGAGAAATAATCGACCCGGAAGTAAAAAAAGATGTTTCCAACAAATGCGGTTCGAAGTATAGTTGATGTGCCCCCAAAATAACCCACCTGGACAAAAAAAAGAGAAAAAAAGAAAGGAGGAAGGATAGCAAATAACTTAATAGTGACACAAAATCAAAATCGGTCCCGGGTAGAGCTTTTTTCTTTTTCTTTTTTGGAAGAGATGCCAAAACCAAAACAAACCGAAAGGAAGTCGACGGACAGGAAATTATGATTAGGTAGGGGGTAAAGCCCGTTTCTCTTCTAGTTGAGGAAACCCTTGCAGCCGCTCGAACCACACAAGCACGGTATCCTATCATCACTTCCCAATTCCCTCTCAAATTTATAATCATAGGTCAACTCCTCGTCTAGCAGAGAATATAAGTTAGTTATTTCCTAAAAGTATCCACGACACATAGGTAAACCTACTCTCTTTGATGTCCCGCAGCGCATATATAACGATCCTCTTGCTCCCCTCCACCTTGATGATCTTGGCGGTACAATTCGGCGTACAGCTGTGATTGATAAATCTTGCAATCCCGCCTCTCTTTGTAGCATCAATGACCGTGTTCTCATCGATTCTAAATAGATATGACGATCCAATCCCACTCTTGAGATATTTTATTTCTCTCATATCCGCTACCTGTTGCCTGACGATCTCACCGACATACTCAATGATCATGTCATTTGCAGCGATGTTTTCCATGGCGTACAGGCCCCAGTTATGAATAGCTGACCTTGCAAATCTGACAGGCTTCTTCCGCTTCTTGAGTTGATTGAAGCGCATCACATCCGCATCAGATGAGAATATTTGCTTTTGATTCTGGAGGTTTGCAACTAGACGTCTATTATTGACACGATTGGATCGTGATGTGGAGCCTGCGGTCTTGGTGATTGTGGTAGGTGCAGATGGAGAGGGTGGCTGGTTCATTGCTGCACGCTTGGCAGCGACTTGCAGACGATGGGGAAGATACATTGATTTTTCCCTTTCAGGAATCTTTCGCCATCCTTCTGTGCGAGCACAACCCGTCAAGTTGGGCCGGTAAAAGCCTTCGATTTTTTCCTGTACTCGTGCAGCGCCTAAGAAGTCGTTAGTATAATTGAAGCCAGCCCGGGGATATAATGATAGTGAGAAACTAGGCTCACCCCTCGTACCCTCCCTATTCGCTGCTTTGATTTCTTTTTGCTTGAAGGACCATGCAGCGACATTGCCGAGATCTGCCGGCTCGTAGCGCTCTTGGGCAAGAGCAATCTTCAAGAACTTGTAGTCTTCCTCATCCTTTACTAGGGTCTGCCAGCCGTCGAGATCCAATACCATATCTTCGTCGTCATCTACAGCCGGAATAGGGCCTTCGGCGGTCGAAACTCCCCAAGAGACGTCCACCACCTCCTTCGGTATGTCTTCATCGGTCTCCTCGTCTTCATCTGCGAGCTGCCTGGCAAGCAGTAGAGCCTTTGGGACCTCAACCGGTACGGCATCAGCCTTAGTTTTCGACCCAGACGCTCCCAGCTCCTTTCCTGTTTTCAGCGCTGTCTTTATAGCTATTGAATCATTAATGTCGTCATAGTCATCTGTCACATTGACAATCTCATCTTCATCATCAACTGGAGGTCTCCTAGAGGGAGGTGGCCCTTGTTTCCTTTTCCTACTACGCTCCACCGATTTCGACACAACATCCTCTTCACCTTCGCTTTCGCTTGATGTAAAATCAATGTCACACTTCCTCTTCTTATTTTCCTTAAACTTCGCAGGTCCTGACATGGCACTCTCCCCATCATCTTCGGCACTTTCACTAACCATCGGACTCCTCTCATTATCAGACAGTCGAGGTTTCTTTGACATAATCTGTTCTTTGGTATCAATACGTTCTTCCTCCGGTGTAGGCTCACCCTCATCTGAGGATACAGCAGTGTCCCGTAGCTTTGATGTAGGTCCAACGCTCCCCCTTTTCCTCTTTAGATTTCCAATGTGATCTATCAGTGGTGAATTGCTCGTAGAATCATCATCCCCAATGTCTGTTGATAACCCACGCGATAAGGGCCTATCTCCTGTAGCCGTCGACTCGTCGTCTGAGCCACCTTCCGAATCATATTGATTGAGACGATGCGCAAGTGGCCGGGCGTCCGTTTTTGCAGACTTTTTCTTGAAACCATTTGTCTTTGGGCGCTCCTCCTCCTTCTTTGGTTGGACTCTTTTCTTAAATCGCGGGAGTGCGACCTTTACCGGATTTGTAGTCATAGATTTGATAGAAGTCTTGGCAATTAAGTTTGAAGACAATATGGATTGAATAGGCGTGGCAACATCATTGACCGTCTGCGAAGCATTATCAGGGGAAACTACTTCATTTGCTGCGGCAGAGGTTCTCGATTCCGCCTCTTCAACCCTACGTCTTTTATGTAGTTTACTTGATTCCAGAGAGTCGTAGATTGTCGGGGCGACTATTCTCTTCTTGACATCGTTCATGAGCGCAGTTCTCATCTCTTTGATCAAAGCATCAGTAGTCTCAGCCAGATAATCGACTTTCACCTCGACTATCTTTGGGGGGTTGCGAACAGGCGAAGGGGTTCGGGTTCCTCCGGGATGCATTTCCATGAGCATTTTGTAGGAGAACAACCTATCTCCATCGCATACCCGAAAACACTTTTCCATGTCTCGTTTTTCCCAAAAGACAACATAAAATCCCGTTCTATCACATAGTACGGTTCTTAATCCAAAATTCTTTAAGCGGCCCTCCAAATGTCGCACATATCGCTGGTCTCCGGGAATGCATCGTGCAGTAATGAAGATATAAGGCCATCGCCCAACGTGATCTAATGCCCTAAAGTTTTCCTTTTGGGTTTCTGCTAGTCGCGAATCACGATCCCGGTCACGGTCACGGTCACGGTCCCGTTCTCGGTCCCGTTCTCGGTCTCGGTCTCTATCCCGGTCTCGGTCCAGAGCTCTACTCTCCTTTCGAATGGGCGAAGCTCCTCGGACCCTTGATGGAGATTCTGCGCGGTAAGAGGAGCGCGCGTGATCCTCCCTAGGCGGTGGCTTTGGGCGGTTCTTCGCAGCCTCCTGCTCCTTCCGTCTATTCTCTTCCACGATTCTTCCTGCTAGTTTCTGTAGTTTTAGGCCATCCCTATCCAATTCCACTCTAATTTTTTGCATTCCAATCGTTATTCCATTACCACTGACCACCGCCTTCTTAGCACCTTCATGTGCCGGTGATTTAGTCCTAACATTATCGCGATAAAGAACCGAACATATTCCCAGAGAACCCCCCGTTGCCGGGTCAACCTTGACCGCAACCTTCGCGATTTCACCATATGCCCGAAAATGCATCGAAATCTCATTCTCCGTAGTAAGCGGCGACAATCCCGATATTAAAATTTGCGACGGGGGGCCTGGTCCAATGTAATTCTCGTCCCATTTCCACCGTGTCCGGTAGAGGGCTATGCGAAGTCGCTTCTTGCCAGTCCTTGGACCCTTTGTGTAATCCGGAATGGCTAGTCGGGGGTCTGTGATGGGACCGGAGACCTACTCACGTTCAGTCAGTTGTGAGCTCTCCGTCCCCCGACATCACCGTAGCTCGACCGGGATAGGTGTGTGGTGAGGGAAATTGAAATCAACAAAAATGCAAAAACGTACCCCTTCACCGTCGAACCGTACTATTGTTTCTTTACTCCTCTTCGGGGCACCTTTCTCCTCGAGGGCTGGATCGTACTTGACTATCCAGTTTCTCTTTGTTGGAACTGCGGGGGGTGTCCCCTTGGGTGTCGGAAGTGCAGGAGGGGGTGGCGGTAATGGAGGGGGTTCTTTTGAGGCATATGATTGTACAAGAGATACTTGTGGTCGTGGTGGTAGGCTGTGTTTTGGGGCAGGAAGCACAGGGAGCGATTGTGTTGTTGTCGCGGAAGAGCGGTTATTGCTTTGGAGTAAATGACTCGAGGGAGTTGTTTTTGTTACAGTCTGGGTTGAGGTAATGGTGGAAAAGTTTGTTGAATTTGATGTATTATTGGTCAAGGAATTTGAAGATAGTGCGCCGTTAGAGGAGTCCCGATCATAATCCCGATGAGATCTCTGGCGGGATCTTTCCCGTTCAGCCTGAGCCTTCTTCTCAGCCAAAACCGAGGGGGCAGCGGGGAAGAAGTCGGCATAGCCTGCGCGCGACATTCTGCTGCGAAACTTACAGCGGAAGTTGCATCTACAGTAGGCGTGAAGCTAGCAAAGTACCGTTCGGGGGGTTGATGGGGGGATTTGGTGAGCGACGATGTAAGCTCAAAGAGAACGCTGATGGACCTTCGAGTTTGAGGATTATAGAATTGTGTTCGCGTGTGTTTTGGGCGGGGGTGGACGCGAAGAAACAAGAAAAGCAAGAGACTGCAAGGGGAGGGGTGGAGAGGTTTTGCCAAATGAAGGATAAGACTAGCAGAAGCTAGACTAGTAGTAATAGAATTATTGAATGGTGACAGAAGCGAGCGGAAGAATGGAAGATGAGGACAATAGAAAGAGAAGTGAAGATGGACACCGAGCAGGGGGGGGGGGGGGGAGAAGCAGCTGCAATAATTCCCAGGGAGGCGTCAAATTCCAGTTGGTCAATCAGTACGTTTTGGTCGGTAGTAGGTGTAACTGAGAGAACGACAGAGGAAGATATATTAACAAGGACCAAGAGAGATGTCGATGGGGGGAGGCCCTGTTGAAATGTGCGTGTGTGTGTGTGTATGTGCGTGTGTGAATTTCCAAGGAAATGGCACGACCAGAGGGTTATAGTTAGGCAGTAGCACCGTGGGGATGAAAGCGTGTCGTAACTCGTGACAGCTCAAGAAACCTGACCGAAGAGAAATCGCGAAGAGGAGCGATGGCCGACAGGCTCAGGAAATAAAGAGGAGAAGAGAAAAGAAACGGAGAAAGAAATTCCTATCCTATCCTATCCTATCTGTGGGGGTGCAGAAGGGTCTATTGTAGATGTGATGGTAATAGTGGTAGTGGTAGATGTGGTAGGTGGTGGTTGAGATTGGATAGCCCGGAAGTCTGGCCTTACAGAAGAACTTCTAAAACTATCGAGTGTTCTCTGGTTAATTTTGAAGGAAACGAGGCGCGGTGGTGACGCCGTGACGGAACGTGAAGAGACACCCACGACACAGGTACACACAGCAAAAGTTCAAATTTCCCTCCTGACTTGGTGTGCTAGTACGATATGGTCATAGCGTCGTTCCCATTGCGGCTTAGAACACTGGCCGTTTGGATGTTGATCCTGCGCCCTGCCTCTTCATCGTTCGTCCCGCGGCTGCTCTTCAGCGAACCGTATGTACCTGCTGTGGGTACATGTTGGTATGGGTTAATCCTCCCCCCCCCCTCACTCACCGCTCTACAGATATAGCCCAGCCCAGCTCCAATACCCGACTCGATCTCTGCAGCAACTCTTCCCCTCCCACACTTACTGCTTGATGGATGGAATGAACTGCCCTCAGTTCTTACATGCCATGTTGACAGATAGATAGTCGCAGACAGATGCAGCAGCGCCCCACTCCCAGCTGGCCAGGTTGGCGCATCTCCCAAATTAAGAGTCACCGAATTTCTACCCTCCCATGGGAAATGACGACATAACTATAACATGCATATATATCCAACAAAATGGTATACCAATATCACGACTACTTCAAACGTTATTTTCCGTAAATTCTCTTTGGTATGTTCTTTCAGGAGATTTGATGTAGTAACGAACGGGGCCTTCGGCGGGACGGACTCTTGGTCAAACCAGCGACGATCGACCTGCCCAATGACAGGCAGTAGGCGCCATTCAGCAGCACCTCTGTACCATTCGAGGCAGTTATTTTTATCGGAAAGCTTCCAAAAGCACTGGGATGCGGAATCCAAACCGGGTTGAGTCCCTCACGCGGTACTCCAACTCTAGGCGGTTTATGCTACAAGCCAACAGCAGTATTTGATCTTAAAGCAGTCTTCCCAGTGGAAGATTCGCCACAAAACCAGGAGATGCAGATTGACGAACGTCGTTGGAATTGTTATCAGGTTGGGGGGCTCACAGATTATGCTTTGTCCTCGAGGCGATTCGGCCAGTTCTAAACAGTACCCACCACTGGGCAGAAGCCCGGCGAGAGCGAGTGATTATGTGTGATTAGTCGCTGACATTTTAATTACCGGATAGCATTTTACCTATATCTGTTTACTCTAGTTTTCATCGATGGGTAAGCTCTATACACCTGGGGTTCATCCACGAGAGGCTCGGTACCACTGGCTGCTGCTATCTTGACGGAATGGGGGTCACTTATCTCAGCTATACCCGCCTTAAAACCTCAGATTTTGTATATATGCTTTAAAACAATGCTTGTTTTGTAAAATATGTACCCCGATCAAGTCTTTCCTCGGAGTGATCTATCAGAGTATCCAACTTTAACGAAATGCCTTTAACACGAAGTTTTCTGAGCTCCGGCAGTATCTCAAGCTAGAGCTCCAAAAGTCACGTATGTAAAGTAGGTACATGTAGTGGTATTGGGCATCGCGTATGCCAAGGAATTATGTTTCCCTTTTAGCAACCAACCAAAGCTGCCACGAGAGCCTCCAGTCAACTGCCTCCCCCCCCCCCCCTGCGAGATATCTCAACGAAAAGAAACCACCTAACCTTCTCGGCTCAAACACATTTCCCTCAAGGCTTTCGGGCCTTCCTCTTCCCTACATCTTAACTAACGAAAATTCACAATGAGGGTATCATCAACTCCACTAGCATCTCTATTAATCGGCTTTGCCGCCATCTTGCCAACAACCCTCGCTGTCTTTCAAGACGAGGCTTTCCAGAATGACTGGCATATCCCACTTCTAGGCCCTTCGCTTCGGGAGTCTACCTTCTTTCACCGCCCCCTCCTAGATGCAAAAGCGAGCCTAATATATACACTTACTGAGCGTAACATTCTTGCTGCGCTACATCCAAAGGATGGCGGGATTGTATGGAGACACCAGTTGGAAGCTTGCATGTCCAAGAGGTTGGCTCGAGCTGCAGAAGGTGTAATTGTAACTGGCAGCTGTGGGAATGTCAAAGCATTCGATGCAGTGACAGGAAAGCTAGCGTGGGAAAATAGATTCGCGGGTGGAAACGTGAAAGATTTCAAGCCTGCAGGCAGGGAAGACGCAGTGGTAGTGCTTTTTGACGATGGTAGTGTGAGGATGTTAGAAGGTGGGAGTGGGATTGTGATGTGGGAATGGAAAGGACTTGATGCGTATGTCCCCCGTTCCTATGGGCCCTTGAGAGAGTCGTTCATTAACTCAATGAGGTAATTATAGGAAGGATACACCGTATTCGATCTCTGTAACGGGTGATAGTGTCTTGGTCGTTTCTGTTCAGCCGGAGAAGGTATCAAACAATATGCGCATTACCAGTCTAGTGCTCGAGTCCGGCTTGCCCGCCACATTCTCTGGCGACTTGCGCTCATCTTTGGAATCAGTGGACAACATCCTCAACTCCAATTCCCTCCTTGTCTGGACTGAGGATAAACTTCGAACTCTCAAAATGGTTCCCCTTTGTGGAAATAGGCTCTCTGCTGAGACTATAAAGGTTCCAGAAGGGGTTATTGATATCGAGGTTCACACCGATGGCGACAGCACTGCGCTAGTGCATTACAAAACCATTGATAAATCATGGGCGACAGTTTATAGATGGGAATATGAATACGGTCCACTCACCCCCATTTTGGACATTGAGGAAAAGCCTGGTGCGGATAGCACATTCTCAATAAGCAAGTCTGGATACGAAATGTTTTTTGTCTGGAATTTTGCCAACGGTGAAGCATATCTATATGGAGTAGAGGGCCAATTGGCCAACTACACCCCTAAAGTTGAACACAAAGAGAAGCATATCAGAAACGCCGCCTCAGAAGTTATCACTAGATCTGACGGCGCCTCATATGCGGTCCGCTCATTCATATCAACTTCCACTCCCGGATTTAAAGGAAATACCCATCTTGTCCGTAATGGCGACCTAGAGTGGACCCGCAAGGAGTCTTTGGCCTCTGTATCGATATCTACATTTGCTGAGCTATTGGATCCTGCCGCCGAAAAGGTCGCAGACGAGCTGAATGCTGAGGGGCACAAAAGCGTTGGTGCTGCATACGTTCATCGGCTCACCAGACACGTGCAGGAACTCATTGAATATGGACCTGCTTGGGTGTCTGGCATCCCGGTGAGAGTTATGGATGCGTTCCTGAACAAGGAGAAAGCGGAGATTGGCGGGAAATGGAGGGACTTGTTTGGATACAGGAAATACGCTATTGTTGCTACCGAAGACGGCGGTCTGGCGGCATTGGATATTGGAAAGAAGGGAGAAATTGCCTGGGAGTCCAATGTTCTACCAATTGAAGGAGAATGGAAGGGCGCTCTCGGGGTCTACGAAGTCTCCAAGGGGGTCGTCGCGGTTGTCACCAAAGGAGGTGAATACCTCGAATTTGATGCATTTGAGGGCACTACCCTTCACAGGGAGAAGATCCCCGGTTGTGGAACCGTAAAGAGCTCTAGTGTTGTAGATGGTGTTGACCGCAAACTCGTCCTTGCCGTCCTCAAGTGCGGCAAAGTCATGGTTCTCCCCGCTGGCTCACCTCTTCCGGAGACCGTCTTTCTCGCTGTTCAAGACAACATCGGACATGCAAAGGGCCTTAAAGTGGCCGCCTCCGGCAAACCCGAGCAAACGTGGATCTTCAACCCTCCCGCAAACGAGCAAATTTCCTCCATCTCTACCAGACCTGCCCACGACCCCATTGCATCAATTGGGAAAGTCCTCGGTGACCGCTCAGTAATGTATAAATACATTAACCCGCACCTCATCTCAATCATCACCGCAGACCCCAACGGCTCCACGGCTTCAATTCACCTTCTTGACTCCGTCTCCGGCGCCGTTCTCCACTCAGTAACACACACAGGCGTAGACACTAGTAAACCCATCGTTTCCACTGTCTCTGAGAACTGGGTTGTATACAGCTACTATGGCGATGATACCATCCCCGGCAAGACCGCCGCCAAGGGCTACCACCTTGTCGTCTCCGAGATCTTTGAAAGTGAACAGAAGAACGACCGAGGCCCTCTTGGCGGCGCACAAAACTACTCTGCGCTCGCCGGAGAAACTGGTGAGCCCTTTGTGCTCTCGCAGTCTTTTATCTTCCCAGGTGAGATCGCGTCCCTAGCGACCACTACTACCCGCCAAGGCATCACCAATCACGAGATCTTGGCACTCCTACCAGAGTATTCATCTATCTTGGGGCTTCCAAAGCGTATGCTTGATCCCCGCCGCCCTGTGGGCCGAGATCCGAACGCCGCAGAGATGGAGGAGGGCCTTGCCAAGTACTTCCCTGTCATTGATGCGGACCCCCGCGGCATGTTGAACCATAAGCGGGAGCTTGTGGGTATCAAGAAGATTGCCACCACTCCGGCGCTGCTGGAGAGTACCAGTCTTGTTTTCGCGTATGGTGGCGATCTCTTCGGCACGAGGGTGACGCCCAGCATGGCGTTTGATGTACTCGCGAAGGGGTTCAGTAAGATCCAGCTTGTAGGGACGATTGTGGCGTTGGGCGTTGGTGTTGGCTTTGTGGCGCCCATGGTGAGGAGGAAGCAGATTAACCAGAGGTGGTCCACCAGCTAGATTGATAGTTATAGAACTAGATCCACTGTTTTTTTTTGTTTGACCGCCTGGCTGTGTATTTAAGCGCATATTGGGGTTTTATTTATTTATGTATTTCGTAATGATGAGCAGGTTGGATGGTTGGGACAATCTTGGGAAAGGGAAAGGGAGGAGGGGATATTATTTACTGGCAATTGATTCATGGATTTCATTTCAATCTTTTACCTACAATATGGGTATCCGCACTAGTGATTTTATCTTTCTTACGCTACAATACTGGTGTGATTGTGAATATTGTAAGAGCTCTCCTTCCACACACGCCAAAATGTGGAATTCCTGGTTTACGTCCTTTGATTCCGAAAATCATTAGCCAGCTAACTACTGGCATTCAAAATATTGCTAATTAACCTCCCATCCCAGCTATTGGTTATTAGTATATAGTTCCGTTTTAAGCCTACATACACATAACGAATTACATACCACCACCACACGCCATACTCACAAGATATCACTCGAACCTCCAAGACCCGCAAACTCCATCGCCGCCTCTCGAAGAGCCCTGACAGCGCCCTCCCTGACAGACGCCACGACCTGCCCCGCCGGCATCAACTCGCGGACCGACCCCACGCCCGTTCCACTACGCCCCCATCAGCACACTACACTTCACACGGGCCACACACACATATATATATAACATACCAGAACATGGTCAAGCGCTCCCAATCGCCCGCCGCGAGCGCCTCCTCGTACAGCTGCCTGTTCTCGGCCTCTGGCATGCCGCGCTCGTGGTCCCGCAGCGTGCCGTTCGTGGCGCCGCGGCCGTTATATTGCGGCGGCCAGAAGCCGGTCCCGCGGAGGGTGTCGAATATCCGGGTTCTTTTCTTTCGGGTGAGTGTGTGTTCGTGTTTGTGAGGGTTGTGAGGGTTGTGGTACATACCTGGTTGTGGTCTGCCCCCCGTCGGAGAGGCGCAGGAGGTAGTTTTTGAAGCCGTCGGCGGCGGTGCATTCGGGCGTTAGGATGAACTACGCCCGTGGTTGGTTAGTTGACGGTTGTGGATGGCTAAGGAGACGTACCCACCCTGGTGCCCATTGCAACACCGCTCGCGCCTGTGGGGGGTCAGTGCTCAGTAGCAGTGGTGTAGTAGTAGTTCTCACGTACCTAGCGCCAGCGCCGCCGCCGCGCCGCCCCCATCCACGATCCCCCCCGCCGCCAGCACGGGGATGACCCTGCCGCTCTCGGCCACGACAGCCCTCATCTCCGGCAGCAACCCGACGACACTGGCCCCCCTACACAGGCCGTGCCCGCCCGCGTCCGCAACGCCCTGCGCAACAAGCACGTCCACGGCGGGGGCGGCAGCGGCGGCCAGCAGCTCCCGCAGCTCCCGCACGGACCCCAGCTGCACGAAGATCTTGAGCGCTGGGTGCTGCGCCCTGGTGGCCTGGATCCACGCGGCCAGTTGCGCTGTGCTCGAGGGCGCGAAGAACCACAC
Source organism: Morchella sp. 2016-72 (assembly GCA_024713865.1). Taxonomy (NCBI): domain Eukaryota; kingdom Fungi; phylum Ascomycota; class Pezizomycetes; order Pezizales; family Morchellaceae; genus Morchella; species Morchella sp. 2016-72. The sequence continues at coordinate 550,229 of JAMJEY010000009.1, forward strand.
TGCGGCGGGGGGGTGCGGCGCCAGCGAGCTGAGGAAGAGGGGGAGCGAGGCGCGGAAGAGGAGCACGCCGACGCCGATGGGCAGCGGCGTCATTTGGAGCTGGGCGTGGGTCTGCAGGAGGGTGGCGGAGAGACCGCTGAGGTCGAAGCCGGCGCCGAGGAAGCCTGCTGCGTGTTAGTGTTGTGGGTGTAGGAGCGGGGGGGGGGGCTTGCCGAGGCCGCCGGACTGGTAGACGGCGGTGACGAGGTCGGGGCCGGTGGTGCCTAGCATGGGGGCGCTGCAGATGAGCGGGGCCTTTGTGAATGGGAACATGGCCTTGAGGAGGGCGGTTTCTTTGGACATTGTCAGCTGTGTGTGGATATAGATGTAGATATGTAATTGAGGTATTCAGAGAACTGTACCAGCTCCCCCGTGTCTGCTACACATTTATATATCCAGCTGTGTCTGAGTGAATTTGTAATCCATGGCCTGTGTATCTCCGTTTCTCCGGGAGTGCTTCAAGAGCAGAGAAGGAATTACTGTGACCATTAGCTGTTTGATTGGGCAGTAGCTAGACACCAGCTAGGGCCGCAGCACGATCATTGACCCACCACGACCACCACCGGTAATGCTCGGCACCGCTCTCTCGGAGAGATGTGTGGCTCTGCGGTGTCTGTAGGTACAGTTCTATGGCATGTATAATGTATCTTTGGGTATCGGGGTTGGGCGCCCGTTGTGTTGAGTCAGGAGTGTGTGCCGGATGAGATTTGGTGATGTTCATGGCTGCGGTGAGATGCGTGCAACAGTTATTAATGGATTCTTCTACAGCGTGTATTCCACTCCTCCGGTTAACGTGCACTCCCCACCCTGCCTGTACCACGGGATCTGGATTTACAATTCGATATCTTACCGACGACGTTATCTAGAGTAGGCTATCACAGGATGTATTCAAGAGAATAATACCATAGGTTAAAGTACATGCAAGTGTCTGGCGTGGGTGCAGGCGAAACGCGACGGCGGGCCAATTGCAGGCGCGCCCGTCACATCGCATCGAAACACTTCAGGCAACCGCCCGATAGCCAGCGCAGTCACGTGCGCGGGGGGGGGCCGCAGAAGAGAAAAGAGCTGAGGGCGAGCAACCACTCGTTGATCATTTACGCATTCTGCCGGAGTAAAGGGGGGTATTTATTGGCTATCCTTCTCTTTCTCTTTCTCTCTTCTCCTCTTCTCTTCTCTCTCTCTCCTCTCTCTCTCTCTCTCTCTGACATCACCCCCTCGAATACATACAGCCAGCCAGCCCCTCCAAGGAAGAATAGAAGATCGACTCTCTCTCTCTCTCTCTCTCTCTCCCCCCTCCCCTCTTCTCTCCCCCCCCCTCCCCCCCGGCCTGTTATACAAGACGAAGCATCCTCTAAGTGGCAGCATCCCAGCAGTCGTCGCTTAGACACCCCCACCTGCAGCCTTACAGCTTTCCCTATATTCGGAATATGAAATCCCCCGGATTCATCTACTCTCCAATCAAAGACAATGAACCCACAAGAACTTGCCGATCAGCTTGCGCAACTCCAAGTATGAAAAACTACCTACTGCAAAAAAGAGAGGGGGGAGGAAGAAGAAATGGCGCCCCCCCCCCCAGGAGGGAGGAGGGAGAGATATGCTGACTAACGCGGGCCCCCACCCACCCCCAACCCAGATCGAATTCCCTGCGCTAGACTCGTCTCTCGTCGCGGCGATACTTAATGATACAGGCTCCAGCACCGAAGCCCGCGAGACCCTCGCACAGCTCGCACTGGAAACCCGCATCGACGATAATGACGAAAACAATTCTCCAGAATGGTCAATCAGCGACGAGACTGACCCGACCACATACTCGCTCTCCTCGTGGCATATAGAGGAGGATATCGAGGACAATATCTCCAGGGGCAGGGGGGCCGAGGATGCCAATGCGGTCCTGGCAGTCATGTTCCCATCGCTGTCCCCCTTCGCAATCAGAAACATACTCAACAAGTACGACGGGAACATCAGGCGCGCAACCGACGAGCTTCTCAGCTGCGTCTACATCGCGGAGGATCCAGAGGCGGAGGTGGCGCGCGGCGTCGACGGCTTCGATGCAGGCCTGCTAAACGGCGCAAAGGGCAAGAAGAAGGGCCGCAAAGGGCGCAGGAACGGAAATGCGGTCGCCACTGGAAACTATTCTCCTGGTCAGCAGATACGCCTGACAACCGGCCCCGCAAACGCTAATGCCAATGATACCCCCTCGAGGTGGGAGGAAATGGCATCGGAGATCTCCTATATCTCAACCGCGCTTGGCCTGCCCGAGAAGACGGTCAAGGCGGCCTATCACCGTCATAACAGCGCACTCGGCCCTACAATCATGGCTCTGCTCGATGCTAACTCTCCCAGCGGTGCGGTCCGCGACCCGACGCATGTGGCGCAGCTTCAGGAGCTATCCGCAGAGTTTGGCAGCAGCGTGAGGCGCCAGCACCTCGAGGCCCTTCTCCACCTCTGCAGAGAAAACACCCCAGCCGTCTTCAAACTCGCCGGTGTCCTCGGCCGCGAACCCAAACCCACCATCACGATCGTCACCAACAACCCCATCCCCGCCCCCGGCCCCTCAAGGACCACTCGCCCAGCTGCTACCAACGGCTGGGTCGTCGTCGGCGGCGGCGGCACCTCCTCTTCCTCCTCCTCCTCAACCCCCATCTCCCCACCCGTCTCCCCACGCTTCCAAACCCCCACCTCACCGCTGCAGGACCTCTCCATGCAGACCGCGGCCCGCAACGAAGCCTTCTCCAAGGCGTCCGCCTCCTTCCGCAGGTCCCGGTCCGACCACCTGATGGGCGGCGCCGCGGCATTCTACTCGAACGTCGGCCACCGCCACAACGCCACCGTCAAGAGCCTTCGGGACCGTGCGGCCGAGGAGCTCGTCGAGTCCAACAGCACGCTCAACAGCCTGGACCTCCACGGCGCCACCGTGTCGCAGGGGGTGCGCTTTGCGCGCGAGAGGACCACGGAGTGGTGGGTGCGGCAGCGGCGCGAGCAGGAGCTTGCGGGCGGCGGGAGGCGCGAGGTCACGCCGTTCCATATCGTGTGCGGCGCGGGCAGACATAGTCGCGACGGGGTGCCGCAGCTGCTGCCCGCGGTCACGAGGATGCTGCTGAACGAGGGGTGGAGGGTCGTGTGTGAGTCGGGGAAGATTGTGGTGATGGGGGTGAGCGGGGCGAGGGCTAGGTTGAAGAGTTTTTAGCTCTCCGGGGAGAGGGACATATATTGGGACTCGAGGACTTTAGGGGCTTTTTTATTTTTATTTTTTATTTTTGGTTAGATGGAGATGTCTTTACAACCATGTAGATTCGGACCGTATCTAGACTAGAACTAAAACTAAAAGTGGGCTGAACTAACTCTACTCTTCTGTAATCAAAGTACCTTTCTCCAGCAGTGATTGCTTCCAAACTGTTTGACTCATCCTACCCAGAGTAAAGGGGGCCAATCAAGACATGCCCCATCACACCCTGGGCATACAACCCACGGACTGGAACGTGGAATGTACCGGGTGTTGAGGGTAAGTGATCAGAAGCTGATAAGTGAATGTTGTGTAATTGTCTTATCAGATTCTGATCACTTTCCGCTACACCCTAGTACTTGCCCATTTTTTATCAATAGGGCGGGGTCAGGCAATGGCTGTAGCAACCAAAGTCCTATTGACTAGTGGAATGCCGTGGAATGCCGCGGAATGCTATCACGATGCCCCCCGGCCCCCGGCCCCCCCGCCCCGCAACCTGGGGTAAATACCCGGACGGGGCCGTGTAACCATCGAATACTAATACGATGCGTTTCACGTGCCGTGCCGCGGTTTCGTTTCGTTTCGTTTCGTCACCGGATCCGGATGGGGGAAGAAGTATCTGGTGATTGATTACTTTATCTGTAGTATCTATGGGAATTAGGCTTTTTTGTCTTTTTTATCTTCTCCGCTCTCTATCTCTCTCTCTCTTGTTTGTTCATTGCTATTTTCTATATACGCTTTACCTACCTACAAACATGTCGTCGCCCAGAAAGATAGCGGTCCTCGACCTGGAGGAGCAGCTCCTCTCCGTATGGATGGCCCCTCCCCCATATCCAGCTGGATACAGATAGCTAACCCACCCCCTCCGCCCCAGTATGCCTCCTACCACCACAACCCCGTAAGCCCGCCCCCGCCCTGCCCTGCTCTACCCCCCACTAACAAGGGCAGCACAACATCCTGATCCACCTGTTCGGCGTCCCGGGGATAATGTTCACGGGCTTCCTGCTGGGCACCAACACGCCCGCGCTGGTCGACACGCCCTACATCCCGCTCAACCTCGCCGGCGTCGTCGCCGCGGTCTTCTGCGTCTTCTACGTGCTCATGGAGCCCGTCGCCGGCGGGCTCTTCGCGCCGCTCATCGCCGCAATGATGGTGCTCGTCAACCACCTGTCCGCCACGTACGGCGCCCAGGCGCACTGGTGGGCGTGGTGCGGCTTCGCGGCCGCGTGGGCCGTCCAGTTTGTGGGCCATGGCGTCTTTGAGAAGAGGGCGCCGGCGGTGCTGGTTTGCGCCCTTTGCTGTTTTTTGGGGGGGGGTGCGGGCTAATGTGTGCTGCGGGGGGGATAGGATAATCCGATACAGCCCATCTTGCTGGCGCCGTTCTTTGTGTGGTTTGAGATACTCTTCTGGTTTGGGTACCGCCCTGAGCTGAAGGCGCGGATCGAGGAGAGGGTCGTGGCTGAGCTGGAGAGGCTGAAGGATGAGGAGGCGGTCAAGAGGGGGAAGAAGAAGCTGTAGGGTGGGATCCACATGTAGCTATTGTAGTTGTAAGTGTTTGCACGCATCTGGTATTTTGTAGGTAGTGGTGGTGGTGGTGGTGGTGGATGGTGGATGGGGGATGAGGAGAGGATGGTGTTTTGAGACTCCCCTTTCTTTTCTTTTCTTTTCTTTTCTTTTTCCTTTTTTTCCCCTCTCTTCTCTTGCTTTTTCTACTTACGTTCCTCCCCTTTCATTGTTTCTGCCTGTCTACCTGTCTGCCTGTCTGCCTGTCTCTAGTCCAGACCAGTTCTCTAGAGTATCCATGTGCCGCCGCCGCCGTCTGAATCGAAGCCATGCATCCATCCAGCTACTCTACTCTACTCTTCATAGCTAGTTCTAATTCCTTTTTCTTTTCCCCCTCCCCGGGGAATTCTTTCTTTCTACGTTTTCCATTCTTCTTCCACCCGGGACGGCCCGTGCGGTCGCCCGTGGCCCGTGCGCGCGCCGTGTGTGTGTGTGGGGGGAGTTGGAAAGAAAAATTGCCCAAAATGAATAAACAACCCCGAGTGATACCCGGTGCAGAAGTACCGAGACAGTGGCAAACGTGTGCGGACTTACTCTCGACTCTCGACTCACACACACACACACCACCCCACGGGCGGGCAGAAAGTACGTAATCTTCTACATATGTACATGTATGGAAATTGCAAATACTCTACGTGTTTTGTGTGTTTTGGCTTTTTTTGCGGGCAAGACATACTGGTGCACCACAGGAATGGGTCGGGGTCGGTGTCTTGTCTTGTCTTGTGGCTGAGTCGACCCGAGCGAACGAACGAGCGAGCGAGGGTTGGGCTGCGCGCGGCCGTTTGCGACCGAGTCGCTCGCTGGCTGGTACCCCGAGTGGGCGAGTGAGTGGGTGGGTGGGTGGGTGAGTGAGGTCTTGGGCTGGGCGGTGTGCATGTGATGGTTTATATGAAATCGATGGCGGTTGCTTAGGGTGCGTCATGGCATATCACTCTACTCTGCTCCAGCGCAAGTTCGACATCTGATGCGCTGCGCCGTGCGCTTGCTGCAGATCTCTGTTTAAGGCTGGGGGGGAGAGGAAGGTCGGCTGGAAGCGATATCGGGACTGGGGGAGACTAGGGACTGGTTATTTGGGACTGGGCTGGACTGGGCTGGGCTGGACTGGACTGGGGCTGGAACTTTGTTGCGTATATTGTGTTTTAATACTGTTTTGTATTGTGTTGTTATAACCCTCCCCCCAGGCTGCCTATAGAGAGGAGGGGGGGAGGGGGCAGCTAGTCAGCCTGTAGCTGCTAGATGTAGCTCTCGCGTCGTTTTCACATAGAAATAGGGTTACATAGCGTACACTTCCACCACGCTCCTACTCATCTGCTCGTGTTTATATGTAGAGGTCGAGGGGGGTAGCTCAAAATGCAAATGCAAAAAAGAGGAAATAAACCAAAGGAAATAATAAGAAATAATAAGAAATAAAGAAAAAAAAAAAGAACACCCCCATACTAGTTAGTGATTAAGAGAAAAAAAAAATATTAAAATTCCTATACTCTTTTTTTTTTATCCTTTTTTCCTTTCCTTCCCCCACCACTTACAAAACAAAGCCCACCATAGCTGCGACGACTACGGCGGCGCCAATGAGGCCGCCGAAGCCGTCCGGTTTACCCATGGCCATGGTGGCGCCAGAAGTACCGTTGCGGTGAGGTGGCCTGCGGGTATTGACGACGGCGCGGGGGGCAATGGTTGGCTGCGAGCCCTATTTGAGCAGGTAGATTTGTTAGCTCTAGTGATTGTGGAGAGCAGAGAGGAAACTTACGGGTGGAGCGGTGATCATGAACTGTTTGGCTTCCTCGACGAGCTTGTGGTAGGCAGCAGCATCGGCTTCGGTGTTGGGCTGGCAGGCGTAGGTGGCGGTCTTGTCGAAGTATGAGCAGGAAGAGTATGGAGTACAGCAGAAAGCTAATATATCATGGTCAGTAAACTCTTGTTTCCAGAGTGCTTCCAGCGGCTTCAAGCGGGAAAGGATGGAAGTTAAAATTTAAAATAAAATAAAAAGATTTATTTATTTAATTTAATGTTTTAACGGGGAAAACTTACAGCACTTTGAACACTCGGTGACGAAAGAAGAGGATGAGGAAATAGACAGCTGCTGCTCATCACCGCTGCCTGCATTGACGGCGGCGGCCAGGCCGGCGAAGAAGATGTTGACCCAGAGAAGAATTGAAGCCACAAACATTTTTCGAGCAATTGCGTGTGTGTGTTTTTTTGGAAATAAAAAAAAAATTAAATGAGCGACAGTGAGGAAAGTTGATGATGAGATGAAATAGGTGAAGGAAGGGGTTCGCGAGATGCCGCCGTGATGATGGTGATGATGGTGGTGGTGGTAGTTGATGACGGGATAGATGGATGGATGGGATGTTGGATGGTTTGCAAAGAGCCCCCCTCGAAAAGAAAATAAAAATAAAAAACAAGACCGCAGAGATTTTATATTTTACATACATGTACTTACGGACCCTCCGGTCCACGGGTTGGAACCTTATTGCTTTTGTTGATCGAGAAGGGCCATACCTCCATACAAATCCATATAGAATCTTATTTAGTGGTAGGTTTCTTAGCGCCGGTAGCTGCCGGGGGAGGCCGCTGGTTGGCTGGCTGCTCTGCAATTGTTAAAAGGATGCTGTCATGGGAAACACTAGTTTGCGCCTTGGCTTTTTATCTTTGTCATGGTAAACCCCACACGCATATGGAAGATTGGTACATAATAAAGATACATCGTAATAAAGGGGGTCAGATTACATGTATTTACCTGTTCCCGTCCCCCGTGAGTCCCCATCTTTTCTCAATGGGTACTAAATTTCCCGGACCCATGATCGAGGTAGGGCAACCAACATCGTATGTGATCCATATCTTCAAACAGCACTCCAGTAGTATCAGCTAGTATTGGTATTATTATTAGTATTAGTAGTAGAGTAGTATTAAGCGCAATGGCAACAGGCAGCAAGGCTCAGGGGCTAGTTAACTGGTAGAATGTGCAAGCGTAAGACAGAAGAAAGGACCTCGCCTGAATGAGAAAGGCGCCAATAGGGAATATCTAGATTGGAAGGGGCATTTTGAGAGGTTGAGAATATCCAGTGCTGATACAGAAACAGATGATGGATCGGCTCGACCAAAAAGAAAATCAAGGAATAGAGATAGATATACACACACACGGAAGCTGGATAAAGTATTCCAGAGGAGAGCCAAACATCGGTAGGTATTTATACGCCAGCAGTGACTTGGGAGAGATAGCTACGTATGCAATACAGCAACCTATCGCAACTCTAATTTACTATGGTTATGTCACCTTTGAAGCCACCAGCTTCACGTTGTTTTAGGTGCCCTATCTACGGCCAACGAAGGGCATAGAGTGGTAACAAGTACTACGACGATGAATAACAGCTACATAGCCCTTTGATAACAAAAGGAGTCAAAAATGCTTGACCCACATTCTTTTAATTTTCAGCCTCGCAAAACAATAGAAAAGCTGATACAGACAAGTACATACATGTAGGAACATAAAGTGCAGCGCCCCCTCACCCCCCCCCCTCTCTGAATTGTCGTTTGAATAGTGATCATCCAAAACTGCATTTTGTAAGTGCTCGTTTACCTAATGGAATCCCCTCCATGTGAGACACCACGAGCGACTCGTTAAAATTTCGACGGTCCGAGTGATGGCGCGGTAAAATTAACTAAAACTAATATGACAAAACTCCCGGAGTTTATGTAATAGAAGGAAATGAAACAGTTCTCTAAATACCCGCACATGTCTTATGTCACTTTGAGTTTCTTTGAAATATTTTTTGTAGTAATGGTGGTGCGCCTAGCGCTAACAGCGCCCGGCGCACAGGTGATCACTCGGGCGGGAATTGGGGTTACACAACAACAACCAACTGCCTCTACCTTCCCTCCTTTTAATTTTCCTGCTGTCCCTCAAGCTCACGATCACCATCACCAACCAATCAACTCCCGACCACAACAGGCCTTCCCCGCACTCGCGCTCGTATCGTGCAAATAAACACACAGCTACTTGTACGAGGTTTTTGGTTATTTACTGCAATCATGTGATATGTAACTCCATTATATTCAGAGACTAATCTTTGGTGGTTAGATAATAAGAAACACCACAGTCTCGAGATCGATCTTCTGAGACCAGCTTGCACATTACCGGGGAACAGGACCTTCACGAGTTCAATCTCGCTTCGCCTCGGGCCTACAATGGTATTGTGGTGCATACATTCAAAGTAAGGGAGGGCACAAAACCAGCAGGGCTAGAGGACATGACCACCAAAGAGAATAGTCACAAAAAACCGAGTGACACCTAGGGCCGGATGGGGGGCGGGAGCTGTAAACAATTAGCTCTTCCCCCCTTTCTTTAGATAATCTCCTACTCCTTTGGTATATGGAGATATAGTCTGATTTTCTCTTTGATTCAACTTTGGCATTCTCCAACCTAGTGGAAATCCATCATATCCTAAATGCACCTAAGCTCCCCCGCCAGTACAGAAATCACCACCCATCACTCGGTGCTCACTATGGACCGGCTAAGTCCCCCCCACCCCTGCCAAGACCATTCAGCCAAATGCTTGTTTCCTCCTGCGCTAGGAATAATTAGCAGTTTCAACATAACCCTCCACTATCTCCTCCTCCCCGGGCCGTCGCGAGTATATTATGCTGCACTCTTTTCTCGAATGTGCGGTCACGGCCCGCCTCCCCCGCGAAAAACGGAGAATTTACTATGGTATTCCGGTGTATACCGGGGGGTACAAGGTAGCTAGCTAGAAACCCGGCCCATAGAAATTATTTTCATCAAGACCTGACATACCTAGATGAACTTTATCTTTGCTTGGTGGTTTATATAAACCCACGCCAATGGGTGCAGTCCTTTTTATCTCTCCCTCTCTTGAAGAGTTAAAACACCACACTCCCCAAGCTCTGTGACTAGAAGAATTCTTCTATATACAAAAATACCAGAACCAAAATGAAGGGCCAAATCCTCCTTCCATCACTCGCGCTACTCCTCAGCTCTGTCACCTCAGCCTATGGCGCAGTAGTCGCCTGGGGACAGTGCGGTGGTGTAGCGTACTCTGGAGACACGACATGTGTCAGTGGATATTCTTGCACCAAGGTCAATGATTGTGAGTAACTCTGATATTGGGAGGATTCTAGTTCGGGTTATTTCCTACGGGATGTATTGAATACTCCAGCAATGCAGACCTCTTTTCCATACCTTTTAGCTATAAAATTTGCATTTACTTATCAATATACCCACGCAGACTACTATCAGTGCCAACCTGGCACCTCCTCATCCACGACCCTCGCCGCCGTCACCACCACCGCCGCTGCCACCGCCGCTGTAACTACAACAGCAACCACCACCGCTAGTGCTTCAGCTCCTACAGGCACCGGGCAACTCATTCGCGGCGTCTCCGCACCCATCTACCACCTCTACCTGCAAAACCTCTCTGGTGTCCCCGTGATGGCTGCCGAGGCTACCGCGGGGCGGTTCATCATCTCCGGTTCCATCCAAGACACGGCCTCAGGGCTCTACCTAAACGCCGATAACACTGCCACTACCTCCTATAAAGCTATTTCGTTTGGTACCACGGCCCAGACGACAGGATGGGGGCTCGAGGGCGATACTATCATAACTACGAACGGTAGTGTGTTTGGGAGGCGTAAGTGTTGAGCTTTCCTCTTTCCCTGTGGAGAGAGGGCTAATGATGCTGTACAGAATTGAACTTCCTGGCGTGCGAGACGGGAACAAGCGGTGCGTATAAGCTGTATCTACAGACGGGGAGCGACACGCCCAGTGGCGAGACCTGCACGCTGCAGACGTTGCATCTACCGTGTCTGTGCTAGACATGATGTCGTGATTTCAAAAGTGAGTTTGAGTTGTTGTATCTATTTATTTAGGGGATTTATATTGTTTAGGTTGCAAGAGAAGTGCTTGAAGCAGCGGTTCAATGATCAATATAGCAACTTTCCCATATATCCTACAAACCGGATGGTATAACCCATCTGGTCTACCCCCCGTTAAAAATGTGGTTTTAGCTTTTAGGGCTACTTGAACTACAAAGGGAACCGTTTGCTTGTAAACCCGTGCCTGGTCGTGCAAAATATGGACGTCAGTACATAGGGTATCGGAAAGTAATACATATTCGACGGTTTGTCAATCGCCAGAGAGCTACCTACCACACAAAGTTATTTCCAGGTTAATATGAGCATTTAGATTCTCTTCATACCAGGTAATGAAAGAGAAAAACAAGGCGCACCACCAACTCCTTTCTGACCTTTACCACCCATCTTTGCTACCTTGGAGTGACTTCCCCCCTATAGAGCAAATGTTTTATATCCATACATCTAGATCCCCATGTTTATAGGTAGCTGCAATTATAATAAAGAGAGCACATGCTCGGAGCTTCGGCCCAGCATGTATCGTGTGTCAAAATGCGGACCTATACCGTATCATAATAGACACCCACCACAGCCCTAAATCCCCCTTTAATTCCCAACCACACAGCTCCCCTGCACAGCGCCCACCACAACCCAACCAACCACAACCACCGCCCTACGTAACTACACCTCAACCCGCTTTTGCACTTTCCCACAGTAACTTATCCGCACCGGAGATCCCCGGCCTTCCAACCGAGTGATATCCCATGGTGCCAATTAATCTCAGCCTCATGCACACACTGCACACTGCACATATTCAGCATCTCGAGATGCGGTACATGCTTAAATCCTAAATACATTCCAACCCCTCCCGTTCCTTCCCCCCGCGCCTAAAAAAAAAGAAAAAGAAAAAAAAAGGCATCTAACATTAAATAAATACACAGCGCCCTCCGCACAGCGATGCTTTTCTTTCTTTATTTCTGTGTATGAGAGCGCGGCAGAACAGAAGGTAGAATAATTAAACACCAATTCTTATTACATCCATATGCTGAAGAAGAAGAAGGTGAAGGGGAATCAAAGAAAGGAGGAGGGGAAGAGGGGGGATGGATCATTGTAGAAAGAAAGAAGTACGTGGAAATGCAATTGCAATAGAGAAAAACAAGGGATCCACGGAAAGGCGCCAGTATAAGTAATTAACCCCAATAAACATACATGAAGAAAAAATAAATAACATGAATAGCCCTTACGGGCGCACGTATCAATCAGTCAATACAATGATGGTATTAGGAAGAAAAGGAGGATGCCGCTTGGTAGGCGTTAGTTTGCTTAATACACAGCAGGTAACGTTTAATACCCTCTTCCTCCGCCGCCTGCCTCCTTGTGGTTCTCAAAGAGATCGTCCAAGTACGCACTTGGTGCCCTTCCTGTCGGCGGTAAGCTCAGCGACGCCGTGCTCGCGCCCGCTCTTACCGCCATCCCCTGTGGTCCCATCATCGGACTCCCAGGAGGACTAATCCCTGCATTTCCCCGTCCACCACCATATCTAGTGCTCGACACGCTCTGTGAATGCAGATGCGTATGGCTCCCATTCGCCTGTCCCATGATAAGGGAGTCTCTCTGGCCCGACGCATAATATCCAGCCGGTAAGTACGCAGACCTACGGTCGCCAGCAGCACCCCCAGCACCTGCAGTCGGCGAAAAGAAAAGTGAATGGTTCGGCGTCATCTGGCGGCCATCAGGGCGGTTTGAGGTTCTGGGAGAGGTTGCAATATGGTCAAGACTTAGCTGGGAACCGGGGCCAGTGGAGTAAAAGCCTCCAGAGCCGGAGGGTGGTGGTCGGAGATGGGGCTTGGATTTGGAATCGGGGAGATGCACGTTTGAGGCAGCCTTGCGAACGCTTCTGTGGAGACTCCATGCAACAAGGCCGCGCCATGCAATCACTGCGAGCGCAAAGAAAGCGAGCGCGGACCCAACGGCAATGAACACGGTGCCCTCAGGGAGGGATGATTTCTGCATAAATGGCGCATTGCTGGTTGGAGGGACCGTAACAACTGGTATAGCCAGGTTAGTGGTTGCTGAGAGCGAAGGGAGCCTATTTGTGGTTGTGCTAAGGCTGGGGACGGCAACCGTTGCAGTCGCAGGAACACCGCCAGTTATGACAACCCTCGAGGTGCTGGTTTGATCAGCAGTCGTGGATATATCCCTAGATGATGATGAAGTTCCATCTAGTGTAGGAAGGGCAGCAGCTGTTGTGGTTGCAGCAGTAGCAGTTGTGACTTGGGTATTTGTTTCCTGAGCTACAACAGTCGTAGCGAGGGCACCGGCAAGGGCAGTGTATATGAGGGAAGAGTTGACCCTCATGATGTATGCAGCGATGGTGATGGGATGAAATACGACTAAGGACGAACGAGCGAAAGTGGTGACTATTGCGACACGATAGCGAGCGAGGTTGGAGCGAGGGATGTAGGTAGGTAAGTAGATTAGACGCCTTTGTAAGGGATTTTTCCCTTTTCTCGCTTTAAGAGAGAATCTCGCAATTTACGGGAGTCCAGACGCCGCAGTAGCAGGAAGTAGGGACTTTCCTTTTTGGAAAAGTTAAGGGAACGCCAGGGCTAAAAGCGAGTAAAGTCACGAGCTCTCACTTGCAGCGAAAACGGTAATTGGGAGACGGGCAGCAACCGACGAGTCGAATTTTTTGCGGGAGTTTAAAATGCTGAGTACCTATTCGTGTGCTATGTATGTAGTAATAACGAAGGAGAACGAAGGAGAACTACATCACCAAAATGAATTAGAAAATTAGTTAAAGAGCAAACAACACCCTTCCTGATCGCACCATTCTGCCTGCTGGACCCCCTGCAGAAATCCCCCCGGGGCACCAATTTGCCGAGAAAGCTGGAGGGGGAGGGGACATGGAAACCAGGAGTTATGGGAAGGGCTAGTATAACATACCTACCACGCAAAAATATAGTTGCAATATAGGAATGACAACAAACGAGTGGGAGCTGTGAGTAAAGACGGAATGGAATGCAGTCAACTTAAGCAAGCAATAATATAAAACTACATCACATGTATGACTTAGATCATTACCAACAAAAGGACCAAATCAAGAACATAGTGCCATGTTACCCTGCCCTGCCCAGTCCAGTCTCTTCTCCATCCCGCCCGTTGAGCCGCTGTCAGCTGCCATACATGCATCGATCACCATTCTATCTAGCCAATAATATTCGGTTTCGTTCTCTACTACATATGGGCTTCACGGTGATAACGGTTGGAAGGCAACTAACAAGGATTTATCTCTAGAATCTGGTACCTTGATTGCTTCTGGTAGGTACTGCTATTGTTGCTACATATGCATACATGGTCACTTCGTATGATCGTGCCTGTATAACAAATACCACCCAGAAGATATGTAGACAAGACCGACCAGAGGATAGACGCAATCGACAGCAAAATTGATCCTGTCGAAAGTGATCTCAAGGCAGGAGCCCAGGATCTCTTTAGGGTCCGCCCATACGACATTAGCAAGCTTGCCCTTAAGGACAGGGCTCGCAACTTAGTGGATGAAGGGCACCGAGAAATGTGCTATAAAGCTGTGCTCTGGTGAAGTCAAAACATAACTATGAAGGGTTTTTTGGGGGCTAGTAAGTGCTTGGCTAAGCCCGTTTCTTGGTGAAAGCATACAACTGATCTGATTGAACATTACTATGATCAAAATCAAGAAAAGAGGAATAGCAAGGGGTGGCGTAGCCGCCCCCACCGATCCTTTGAGAGAGACTTGATGCAGGCGTCGTACCCCAGAGTAAAAAATTGCTATTTAAGGAATCAACACAGAACATCTCGACATACGAGCTGACAACAAATTCGCTTTGTTGTCTAACATGTCTGAACGCCCTAGTAACGGATGGAGGGATTTACCTAAAGGAAAGAAATATCGACAAGAGGGCCACTTAATATATTGCCGCGATCCAGAATCATGACACTTGGCGCAAATCCTATGCTTCTCACTCTAAGACCACCTCACACTTAAATCAGCCGCTTGATACAGACAAGTCTGATTACTGTAGTTGCTGATGTTTATTCGACCCAATCAACGGTCAATGCAACGTCATTGGCTCAAATCAAAATCTGCGCATGGTCCCTGCATTAATTAGATCAGGAATACTGTCGTGCCATGTGACGAACCTTAAATTTGCATACATCGCGGGAATACATGTATAACTGCTATCGTCCTTTTGCTGGATGATCCGCGGGCACAAGAATCATAGTCCTATCGGTACCACATCATTGTGCCTGCACACAGCGCTCCAAGGGGGGGAATCCTTGAACGTTGATTATCGAAGTGTTCAAACTACTCCGCATTAAGGATTCCCTTACCATATCTCAAGTTTGGCCGCAACACATATCTTTAATCTGGGTGGATTGGTTTTAACTCACTCTAAAACCACTTCTTGTTGAGTTACAGAAACATTTGCACTGGGAAAGTGTCGCTTGTTGGCACCTTTCCTGGTCTTGGCACCTGATCCGTATGTGTTAGTAAGCAAGATCATGTCGTGGGCTCCGTGTTCCCAAAATTTTAATCCTCTATTATAGGGGCAGAATCGCCAGACTAAGGGATAGGTTGGGGTGCTGACAAGGGTGGAAAGCTAATATTGAATTTAAAGTCTCAAGCCTGTCAGATCAATGTTTACCGTTTTGAAATATCTAAAAAAATGACACGTACAACGCCTTCCTTAGCCGTACCGCTCCCGCGCCCAGACGGCTAGCCTAAAAGGCGAAGCACCACACAGTACCGCCTAGTAGACTTCTTTAGTCGATAGATTTCGGTCAATCACGATTTATCCAAGGGAGTTATCCTCGTATCGATCCTTTGTGGAATCCAGGAAGTCAACGCCAGTTTCCCCTACAATATACAGTATATACCAGGCAACGATTCTACGACCACAGGGGTACTTTCGCAAGCACTCACTGTTGGAAAGTCCCCACAGTGTCTATACTATTGAACAGTTTTGTTTTCTATCTGCCGCCGCTAGGAAGCGTTCTATATAACTATTAGCTAAGTATGTTGGCCTGCATATCACATATCGAGATAGGAAGTCTAAATTCCCATGAACCCCCAAATGGAGAGAGCAAGTTTTGTGCTAACAAGATATAATCTCTTGCCAGCTAGCAGCCATTCATTGATAATATGTACACACCAGGCATAGAATTTACCACGCTATAAAAGTATTTGGGTTGTTTTATGAGATTGAAGGTCCTAGGGGTTGTTATAGACAGCCTTTTCTGCAGCTGTGCATGCCGTGAGCTATATCACTTTTCAAGTAGTTACATATCACTAAAATTCTCCCCAATCTCATGGCCCCCCACCCCGAGTACAGATACCTATACGTGGACCCAACTCATCACCTCAACAAAAATAACATACAAATATCTTCTTTCGGCAGTAAGGTTAGGTACGCTGTGGTATACACGCCAAGATAGCACTGGTGCCAAACACATAATTGTAATAATAGTATGTCAAGAGACAAAGCTCAGATCAAAGCTACTAAAAGAATAATCACAGAGAATGAAGGTTGAATAGCCTATTGGCATAATTGATTAATAATCACATACTATCTCGTTTCTCAACACTGGTCTGGCCTCTGAGAAAGCGGTGCCTATGAGGACAATTAGCTATGTGGGCCTTTTTTTTTTTTTTTTGAAAAAAAAAATCATGTTATTCTATTTTAGGTACAAAATGTTGCGTGCAGTCATAGACTATGGCATAAAGCTACATGTACGTAGGCTTCTTACTGATTATATAATTACATTGGTGGTTGTTACAATAGGAAAAGATTGGGATTACGAAAGGTACTGAGTAACACTGGAGTGAAGCACAAGAGCTCCGGCGAGGATTGGGTGGGCTAAAAGCATTGAAGACAATAGCAGCGCTCGGTCGTTATCACCAGATATCACTCGGTTTCCAGCCCGAACGCGAATTTTACTAGTTAGTTTTGTTTAAGGGTAACCACTCCAATATCAAGAGGGGGGTGCAAAAAAAAAAAGCAAAAAAGATGTAAAGCTTATTGAATTAAAGACGATGAGGTGCAATTTTCAACGACGTAGTTGATTGGTCGCAAGTTACATGCAGGCACCAGGGCTCTAGCAAAAATTGATGTATGGCATTGAATGGCTAGATGTAATTTAAAGCGCTGTTACGAGTGCGGTAAGCATCATAGAAAGTAGATACAAATCCTAAACGAGGTACAGGTAATTCAACAGAGCACAGGGAGAAACATGGGCTAAGAATGTAAAGTAAATACTGCAATGACCGGATTGGGAGTGGAATTTCATGCACATAACTGACACACCAAGGCAGGGGTAAATGTCGTCAACCTCCGGAGTGAATCAGGAGCATAGGTATACTAAACCTTTGGACGAATAACAGCTACCAAACCTGCTGAAATTACTAAAATCTAGTGGCCGGTACAACAGCATACCGTATTCGTCCAGGAGAATGATGGCAGAGTGGGCGATCCTGTTACTAGTAGGGAGTTAAGGTTGAACTTTGTGTTATTAGAAAGTTTTAGTAAGTACATGTAGTAGAAAGCACTAGCATCTGCAGGTGCATGTATACAGCGAGAATACATCAGAACAGTGTCTCTTATCACCCGCCTCTTGCCTAATATGTATGTCCCGCCCAATCACCAAAAAGAACAATAGCTCTGTGTGGAAAAGAAAGAGGAAGAGAGAAAGAAAACAAAAAGAAAAACTCAGATCGCTGATTATATTCCCATCCTAAAATCTCCAGAAATGCTCCAACAAGCCGACCCACCAACAAAAGAAATGAAACTCTTAACGTGCCACAACCTCGATATCCAGCAAGACCATATTGTTGGTCAACCCGGAAAGGTCTTTTCTTATACCAAAAGAGTGTACCACGTGGGAACCGAAACCACCATAACAGAAAACGAGGATAACAATCAAAGGGAAGAAACTACATCCATTCAGGGTCCAAGCTCCAAGCTCCAACTAGCTACTCAACAAAATTTCCACCACCCTAGCCGCCTCCTCCTCACTCAGCGAGCCCTTCTTCCTCGCGCCCACCATATTCATCGCCCTCACGATGGAGGCCACCGGGAACCCCATAGTGGCGAATCCATCCACCGTGTCCGGGTCATAACCCCCATACTCTATCGCTCGCTGCTGAGCCGGCGTTGGTACACTTATACCCCCCGTTGAACCTGACTGCGATTCTCGCGGAGCGCCCGCATACCGCACTGCCCATTCCCTAGCACGAGCTCTGAAGACCTGCGGTGATGACAACATCATCTGCGCAACCTCTGCATCTTGCGGATCTGACGGCTCTGGGGCATCGAGTAGCGACTGGAGCGATAGGAGTGCAGTCTTGATCGTAAGTACCGGCGACCATTTCTGTGCGAGAGTATCTAAACAAATTGCACCCTGTATAGATAAATCAGCACCACGAGTAACAACTTAACTTCTAGAAGGAAAGAAGAAAGTGGCGGGGAGAGGAAGGTACTACAGTTTGGCTGCTGACATTTGGGTGCCAGACTTTTGTTTCAAACTTCATCTTGGGCGGCATAAACGGGTAGTTATCGGGCAATTTGATATCAATTACGAACTCGCCACCTTCATATGGGGTTCCCGGGGGTCCCTTAAAGCGGCCCTGCAGGTGCGTCATGTCTGACGGATCCAGGGGCGTTGCATGCATTCCCGAGGAGGTATCTTTGGCCATGTCGTCTAGCTCCTTCATGATACGTCTTCTGGTAGCCATTTTGTGGAAAACTGCAAGTAAATCTTGAATGGGTGAGGTTGAGAACAACAAGAGGCGAGGAAATAGAGGGTGTTCAATTAGGTAGTGTGGGAGAAAGAGGATAGCAATAAGAAGAAATGGGCCCTTTTAATGTGCAACAATCAATATAATTGGTTGTGGGTGTTTTGTACTACTGGGCCTCTTAGTGGGGAAAAGAACTTGTAGCGGAATAGGCGGCAGACAGTGCAGTTTTGCGTCACGTCAGGAGAGCTTGATTTTAAAATGGATACCTGCAGAACCGCTCGTGGATTGAGATAAAATAAACAGCGGTACCTGCCTAACGCGCGCTCATTGTTAGCTTCAACAAAACAATTCGGTACAGGCAGGGGTGACCTGCAACATTATTAGGGGGGTATGATAAGTATGATAATGATGATTATGAAGATGATGATGATGGCAGCAGGCTACTCACGCAACACGATACTTCAGATGAATTCGAATGACAATTCTATTCCCAAGAACTGGATCGACGGGGGTGGATGACCTTGACATAAAGAAGCGGCTCCAGGCAGGAGTCAGGGGACCTATCGTTTCCTTCAAGCGGGGTCAATTGATCTCCTCATTCTTACATCTTATCTAATCGCATTTCACGTGACACAAACGCGCCATCGTGTTGAGGCACAGCATGCGTTAGGGGTGTCAGGGACCACCCCCTCCAAGGGAACTAAAATGATCGAAGGTTCGAAATGGTTTAGAGCTCATGGAGTGTTCGGAGTACCTACTCCTAATGAATATATAGAGGCCAATACCCCCTGAGTAAAGAGGAGGTTCAATAAATACTTCCGGAATCACCACACAAACCCAGATAGTATCTGCAACAAAGTTTCGCCATCAAAAGTACACTTTAAGAACACAGAGACTAAACTGGAGCTAATAGAGAGAAAAAAAAAACATTTAAATAGAAGAAGTTCAGGAGACAAAAACCTCCAAGCTAGCTGAAACACGTTGGTATCTGTATGGTGGAATCGTTTCCCTACCAACCACATCTGCCTTGCCCCGGAACCAAACAACGAAAATTGTTTCAAATGCATGCATAGAAAACAGTGTGAAGGCGGCTCGACCCTCTTTCCCACATGGACTTCAATAGCTGAGGGTTGATCACAAGTTGTCGAGCTGCTTGGAGATCTCCTCCAGCTCTGCCTGAGATGCCTTGAGCTTCTCCGTAGCTTCCTCGTACTTCCTCTCCCAGCTGTCTCGCTCAGCCTCAACAGTGGCGACCTTGCGTTCGTAGTGCTCGGCCTTGACGTCGGTAAGACGCAGTCTAGTGCGGCGGGTTAGATGCAGATCGATAAATGATTTCTGGAAAGGAAGTATCTCTTTCTGATTTTGTAGGTGTAGTAAAAGGGAAACTTGCTTCTCGTTTGTCTCTCTTAAGTTCTTGTCTGCCTCCTCGGCCTCCTCTTCCAACAACTGCAGCTTCCTGCTCAGAGAGTCGACCTCGGAACCGTGGGCGGCACCGGTATCAGCCGCACTCTTGGCCTCGGAAAGTGCTTTCTCGAGCTTATCGACCTCTGTGTCGAGGAGGGTGTTCCGGTGAGTGAGAGATAAGATCTCCTGTTCCTTTGTCAGGTTCTCTTGCTCGAGGGCCTTTACTCGGGCAGCAAGCTCCTCGTTCTTCTGCTGTGCCTGCTCAGTCTCCAGGCGGAGAGCGTTCATTCTCTAGTAAAGTGTTAATATGAAGTCCCATATTAAATAAATGGAGATTTATCGAAAGAGATATTAAAAATGTAGATAAATAAGGGGCAACCGAGATGATAGCAACGCCCTAATTTAAGGTGGAACAAAACACTTACTTCTCTGAGTTTGTCCATTTTTAAGGTTTAAAGATCTGTGGTGGGCGAGATAGGTGTGGTATTTGGTGTATAGATGGTTCTTTGGAGACGATGTGGAATCTAAGGGGAAAGGAATGCAAGACCAAGTTCGAAGAAAGGGATGGAAATGCGTTGGCAGCAGAGACGGACGGACCTGAAGGGTTTGGTTGGTGGGGTCAGTGCTCACGAGAGAGAGCGGGGGCTTGGCCAGAGGGGCAAGCGCCAGGGTGAATGCGGCATGGAATGGCTAGGTTTGACAATCGTTGCCCTGGGAACGTGCCAAGCTAGGGATGATACTCCCTTGTTTACATCATTTCTGGATCTTAAGCAACCATCGCAAAAGCTCTGACATACATTTCTTTCATGATAACCACTGATCACTAGTACAACAACGTCCGCCCAACCCTGTATCTTAGCCTCCCGACATCACGACAACCAAAATCCAGCTAATAACGGGCACAAAACACCGACAATAGACATGCTTGCCAATAAGGAAAATGTCCTGGTCCATGGGCCATCACACGGGGCAGGCAAAATCAACCCCAAGACGCCCGGCCCTGCCAAATTGAACCCAAAGACCCCATACAAAATCTCATTGAATGATGATGGCGGCAAAAGCAGCCTTTTTGTTGGGAAGGACCCTTCTATGTTCATTACGCCCGCTGGTCCGCGGCGAGCTGCCCTTACAGGCAAAACCACCAACGCAAAAGCTAGACGTCCTCCATCTGAAGGGGAGGAAGGACAGAAGGCTTTCCAGAAACCTAGTCGTCTTATCCGCACGCGTCTCTCGCTTACGACTGAGGCCGTTCCAATCGCCAATGAGGAGGGAGAATACCCGGAAATTGAATATATGCCCCCGCGTGAAACGGGTACTTATCCCTCTTTTGCCAACTTTGGGAAAGCATGAACTTACAAAATCCTAGAGCTTCCTGATATTCCTAACGACTTTGAGATTCCAAACTATGAGAAGCTTAGCAAGCACCTCTACAGCAACTGCCACCGCCAGTTTCTTCTAGATATCGATGAGTCCGGAAAGTCCAAGGTCGATCGCCAGCTTGAAGAGTCTGAGCGTCAGATCTCGGCTCTTCTTGATGCAGAAACCGATCAATTGTTATCTGAAATAAGGCCAAAAAAAGGACCAGTCAAGAAGGATGCTGTCCAAAGATCAGTATCCACTTCCGCCAAATTGAAACATAAACGTTCTACGAGCAACCTTGCAGACAGGCCAATCATGAGCAGAAAGCGTAGTGGAGAGATTGCAAGACCTAGCTCTGCTATGAGTAATGGATCTATTAACTCTCACCCTTCTACCGCCGCATCAATTAGAGCAGCTACAGCACTCTCACAGCGTCCACCTTCTGCCACATCTATGAACCGCCCTCCATCTAGGACACATTCAAGATCCATTTCTGGATCTCTCGCAAATCGCTCTTCTGATGAGACACTCAGACCTAGCTCTCGCACCATAATCCGTCCTAGCTCTCGATCTACCATTCGTCCTGCTTCTCGTCCCAACAGTCGCATGGCGGCTGCCAACTCTAAAACAACGATTGGGTACACTACAGGCAAGGAAGTTGCCAAAAGTGTTAAAAAAGCCTTTGAATTGCCTAAAAAGGAAACTGCGCTCGAGGCCTGCGAAAGAATTTTGAGAGAAGATGAAGAGAGGCAGGCTCCTGCCATCAT
Organism: Morchella sp. 2016-72; assembly: GCA_024713865.1. Classification (NCBI taxonomy): domain Eukaryota; kingdom Fungi; phylum Ascomycota; class Pezizomycetes; order Pezizales; family Morchellaceae; genus Morchella; species Morchella sp. 2016-72. The sequence continues at coordinate 572,223 of JAMJEY010000009.1, forward strand.
GTTGTTTAACAATGAGGATGATGATGGAGTTGACGACCTTCTCAAGTCCCTCCCGTCCCTGACAGAAGTTTTCGAAGAGGAGGAGGAAGAGTTTTATCTTACCCTTCCTGATGTGGAGTAAATTTGAGTCTTAGGTTTGCAATACGGAGTGGGAGGGGGAAATGTAATCACAAAAGAGTAAATCATTATTAAGTATCAATACCCTGGGATGGAGCTCGAGCAATTTGGGAGTAGTATTGGAGTTAGTCTTTGCTTTTTTTAATATCTCTTTTGTTAGGAACTGGTTGATGGCTATCATGATTGTGCTTTGTATAACAGAAATCGAATGTTTACGTGCTTTCTTTTGTAACAGCTAGCCCTTTCATAATGTCCAATTAACCCTCATCAGCTAAGGTTGCTAACACTTATCTTCAAATCTTTAGCATTACGAGCAGCCGAGTGATTTCTCATGATTTAGATCTCATAAACATGAAACGGCTACATCACACCCCAACACTCCTTTTGTTTCTCGGGACAAGTTTTGGAGGCAATAATTAACGAGGAGTGTGCATAGATCTATTTTAATACCGTCGCTTAAGTGGGTGAGGAGTTGCATAACCCCCACTGTGGCAGCAGGCACCTATGTGCGTATACTAAATTTATATCAACCTGAACCGGCCAGTCCTCTGAGTTATCCGAAGTCCGGCAGCATATGTGCCTCCCGACTTCTATTTGACTTTCATAGACTTTATTATTTCCAATTGCAAGATGGTTCGATGTGGCTAAAGTACCAGCCCACACACTCACCAATTGAAGTTACGAAACATAACTGCCCTTTATATCAAATACCTACGTGAAGTTTTATGGTAATTACAGTGGCGTGAAACCTCATTTTAATGAGTGTAACATGTTGTATGTAAAGTAGGAGTTATCTAGTTATAATCTAGACTGGTTTAAAAAGGACTGTTGGATCCTGGAAAAAATGATGTTCAGCGGTCAAGCCCTTAGGGGCTTTGGACTCCTGGATACAGGAAATATTTTTTAGAGGTTCTCTGCCCCGTATCAGTCTCCTCGCTTCTCAGTTAATTGTTCACTAAGGTCTAGTCGGTCTAGTCCTAGTGAGTGCCAAGGCCCTTGGCGTAGATCATCGTGCCCGTCAGCTCAACAACCAACGATCGCGTCCACGAAAGTCTTCTCACGGAGCAAGTTACGAGCCTACGAGAAAACCTACAACCTCCACTATGCGTTTCCAATTAACCGCCCAACTTACACTACTGGCAGCACTGAGTGCACCTTTCGTCTCCGCCTTCAAGGACACTTCCCCCTTCTTTCTAATCTCCGCTTCTAAGTTAGTTTACTCGCCTCCCTGATCGTGGTCTCGCCCGCTAACTCGGACTAGACATTTCTCTCAAGCCGACAACACTAAAACTACTCTTGAGACATCCACTTTTGTCCAGACAGCAAAGGGCATAATCTCTTACTGTGATGTCGACGCTTACATCCTCGTGACGCAGCCCGGCCTGCACGCAAGCGATTTCGCGCATGCCTCCTCAGCACCGCGCCTGTCAACCGTTTTCAAAGAGGTTGGAGTGGAACGAGCCCAGGCTATAAGCAAGGTCTACGAGAATGGTGTAAAGTTCGAGGACATTGCAGATATACTACAAGACTTTGCGATCGCTACATGCGATGCGGAGGTAGAGGAGGTGGATGCAAAGACTGGGAGCTTTGGTGGGTTTGACGATATGAAGCCCAAACTCATCAGGGTTGAGTTTGATACTCTCCCCGAGAAGGGTCCTGCGAGACACAAGGCGATTATGGAGAACGGTTTGTCACCCACATCCTTATGTTTGGTCTAAGGCAGATTGCTAACCCGACGAAGATTCATTCTTGTACTCCATCATTTCGCTCCTTCCAACATACAAGTATAACCTCATTTACACTTCTACACCCCTCTCCATGACTCCTGATGCTAAGAAGGCGTCCGTGGGAGATATGCACGAACTTCGTCGCCGTGAGAACTTCGAGGCCAGCACTACCCTCCCTGAGGGCAGTCTATTCAAGAAGTACCAGTTCTTTACTCCTGCCATCTTTGCTGGATACTTTGCCCTGTTCTTCTTGTTGAGTGTTCTCTACGTTGCGTTCACCGCGTTGAGCAGTCTTCAAGTCTCGTATGGTGCGTTCGAGAAAGAGATGGGCCCATCAGCCGCTAAGAAGCAGCAATAGATGCAAGAGAGATGATGGGTAATTTAGCATAGGCATGTAAGAGATGGTGTTATTTGCGATTGGGCTATTTTTTTTTTTTCGTTAGCTGTTTGGATGTTATTTGCTTGGTGTATGTACCATATCCGTAGTAACTGGGTCTCATAGGCAGTTTTTATTATAAATTTGCTTGGTTATTGCTTGTTCGTCAGTGTTTACATGTGCTCAATAGGAATTTGATTAGCGGGTATTGGTAATTCGATGTTCAGCTTAAGTCGTCCCCTGTAAGAGATATTATGGCGACTCGAGTAAATTTTGTGTAATGTATGGCTAGATCTAGTAGTCATAGACAAGGCTCACCACCATTGTTATTGTAAAGTCCCTACCCAAAAGTTTTCGTGAAAGGGCCAATTACCACCCAAACTAGGTGGAACCAGGTTCGAAGTCTTTTGCACATTTTTGAATTGGTAAAAAGAAGTGGTTAAGGTGTAATAAAATATTCTAGTAGAGAACCCGTTGCTACTCTAGGTAGATTTGTATGGGTTTCACCACTAAACTGCTTTTAGGCTTTCACGAAAACTTTTGGGTAGGGGCTTTACGTACTATGGAGCGGTAAACGTGTCAAAAGTAATTTCACCAACGGTTGATAAACTACATGTATTTACCACCGGTGGTATCAGTGCTGAATTTCAGTCTTTGTGCAAATATAAATGCTAGGTTTCAGTCTTTATGCTACGTTAGTGAATATTCAAGGATTAATTAATGCCAACACTTATAAAGCTTTCCCACCGGTGGTAAAATACCTGCCACCGGTGGACAATGTTCATATATGATTGGGATTATATAGCCCCTTTTGGCCAGAAAGTCTGTGCTTTTATCCATTTTAAGGTATAAATGTGGGTATTATTTTCACCACCGGTGGTAAAATAATTTACCACCGTTGGCAAAATTACTTTTGACACATTTACCGCACCATATTACGTACAGGCTAATACGGATTTTGCTAAAAATATATATTTGGGGGCACCAAAACCTAGTTATGGTAAGTTTGATTGCGCTCAAATTAGGTATTATGGGAATTGAGGGGATATAAATTATCGAGTGATAATTCATGTAAATTGGGCCGGTGCCTATCCGGCGCAATGCACGGCTACAGTCATCTCTTGAGAAAACAAATAATTTCCTCAATAAATACCGATAACTATCATTGTTATCCGAATACCACTAGGCCTGACACCCCCCCCCCCTCCCCCCCTCAAACTTCAAGATCCCGGAAGAGGTTGCATACTACGGAGTGAAGCGATATAAGTGTCGGCTAGAACTTACAGAATTTCACATCGATGGTTTAGAGAGGATACTGTCACTCCGATCAACCCAGAAATTAATAATGATTTAGTAGCGAAGACTTCTCGGTTCAGTAAGATAGTAAAACACCGGGAGAAGGCTTTAGGAATCCTTTATGTGATTGGGTTTGGCTAGGTGCACAGTTTGCACCCCATGGACATGCATTGCCAACCGGTACAGAGGAGTACCTGCCTGGGATAGTAACTTGGGGGCGAGTTCAATTCAACTGCTCTTGGAGCGATTGTCGGAGAGAAGTTGACTGCGATAACGACTGGCAAGTAGACTATTATTTTGAGATGTCTAATTACTCCGGGTGAACGGTGAACCCGAATCAATTCTGAGCGGCCAACTGTGATCAGGACCTAGCACCACGCCGTATCAGAGAACCATACTTATATCAAAAACCTCGAAGGCCTCTCTTATCCTAGGTGGGATGGCGCAATCTATGAGATGATTAATTTGACTAAAAATAACACTTGGAATAGGATAGGCACCCACACGCTGTTAAAATATTCCATCTTAAAAGTATATGCCCTAGGCCTGGGTTGGAGATTTGTCTACTATTCTTGGATGGAGACACCACGGGAAGACTCTTTAGAACAATCAAGGCATTCCTCCTTAAGTTAATCTTAGGAGCACCTCAGCTTCGTAACCGAGCTTTCTCTAGTTATAACCAGATATTACAAACACCCAATTCACCAAAATATATCGAAAAAGAGCTACTCTTCTCTGTATATCAATTCCAAGAAGCTGGCCTACTTGAACCTGGTGCAAAGAAACTGGGAAGCACAGCTGTCATGTCAGGGCAAGAAGAAGAGAAAACTTGTGCCGATTTATACAATCCAGCTAAAACAAATCAGGAATTATCTACAATATCGATGGGGAACTGGACCCGGGCCGGAAAAGATACCAACCATCTGGCTATCAGAGGGCTGAAGATGTGCAGAAGTTACCTGAACATGTGGACAATACAGTTATTTCTATTGCATCTTTAAATGTTAATGGAATTAAGGGGAGGGACCAAGTAACTAAAAAGAATACGCATAGGTATCACTTTAGGGAATGAATTTGGATACCAATTAAGGCGGGGGGGAGGGACTTGAGTGGTGCCAGTCCTATTCTCCTAACCGGGCTTTGTTGGTGTTCTCGGAGGGCAACTGTTGGCGCTTTCTCGGGGTGCAGATGCTCAGGTAACTGGAAAAGGGCTGTAGTAATAAATTCTTACTCCTGGTCGGAACAGTTAGTCTTACAGGACTAACACAAAGCATCACTAATTAACTTATGCTGTGTTGCTATGCGAGCGCTTTAAGACTTTGGACTTTGTAGAGGGTTTCTTCTTTGGCCTTATATCGATGCAGCGAATGTGGGTAAAATATTTTTTAGAAGCTTCATAATTTGATCACACAAAATCACTCGTAGAGCTCAAGCTTGGACCGACATCGATGCGAGCCCCAAAAGATAATAGGGGCATCCATACCAACATCCGGCTAATATTCTACCTCACTTCTTAAGATCCAAATCCCTGCCATTTCCATCTTTGTTACCGCGCTATACCAATTCCCTTTAATTGCCGGTGTGATAACTTCTATCAAGTGTAGTATAGAATATAGCCTAATAGTAAAGTAAATTTACTTCTCGGAGGTCTCACTATGCTTTTTGTGATTTTCTTTGGGGACTGGGTGAAATCTGGCCTGGTATTTTGGTATCAATGACTAAACTTGTATTAATAGCAATCACAATTTGATCTATACAATTGTAGTCTTCCCTGTCGCCCTAAGAGCGATACAACCCGTAATATCTTAAACGGCCCATGTTGAACAAGCTTGTTAACGATGTGCGCCTACACATAAAGTCTAAGAGAAGTAAAGTAATAGTTGGGAGAAATTTTAACTCCTTACATAGTTTTGCGCCTTTTGTCCGTTGGGCTGTAGCAGAATGAGTGGTTTTTAAAGTAGTTTCGATTCATCACCTAGCGAGAATTCCTTCAAATAGATGTGGTAATCAAGCTCGACATCCTTCGTGAGTTTGTATCCAGTTTCTATACCTCTAGACTAAACTATCGCCGAGTTTCAAAAATAACAGATGATTGACTACCAAGGTGGGTATTGTCTTCTGACTTGAAACCTTCACCCTCGTTGAATAGTGTTGTTGATAATTTCTCTAATGCAGCGGACCATTCTTTCATGGCATGCATACGCTCCGCGTCAACGTTACTCTCAATCTGCACTGTTCCATTCTCTTGATTGATCTTTCCCCGGATCTTCCTGTCTAGTATAAGGAAGCCAAGGATTTCTTGAACCTCCGGAATAGAAATACGGAGCTGGCGGGCAATGAAGTCGAGTGTGAAGCGGGTGAAGGGGGCAATTAGTTTTAGCAAAGCTTCTGTACGGATATTACGCGTGACCTCATCTATGTGTTCACGGATAAACGGGTCGGAGAGGATATCGGCTTTGTTTTTTTCCAGAATAGATTCATATCTATGAATCTCATTCCGTTGGTAGGCCTCCACGAGATCTGTCATTGCCACGATCCGAGGATCGGTCTTGTATCTAGACTATAGGTCAGAATTCTGTCAAAGTTAGAACCAAGTGATATTTACGGTTTTGTTTCCTGAGATTCAAACGGATTGATCTCAGATTTCATAAGCATGCTCGCCAAGACAAGATATTTCAGGACCTGAATTCTCTGCAATGACCCTGCTTCATCGTAGTTGCGGAAAGACTCAAAAAAGTCACTTTGGGCATCCTTCCAATTTTCTAATCAAGGGGTGAGAACTGAGTACTATAAAACTTAGGACCAGATTTTTACCTTCATTCATGTGCATTTTCCCTCCACACTCACGAATGATCCCCATGATCCTTGGATGGGGAACAGCTGATCTGACACGTAGAGACTTGTTGTACAAAACCTTTGTTTCAATTAGCTTTACGTGCTCTAAAACCTCTAGATAACTCTTTACCTTTAACTTTTTATTATTTCCTGTTTCAGAGTACATCTGAATCTCGATAGCGTAAACCTCCAACAAGTATGTTCCCTTTGAGGGATCATCTGTTCCGTCTGGCTTCTGACAAGCTTGGTGCAACAGCCTAACGTTTCTGATTAGTCGGCCATACTCCTTCCGGTCCAGCCATAGCTTCGCTAGCTTGATGTTTGTCTTTAGCCATAATCGCTCGTTGTTCGTTCCCTGAAACGCCTCGAGGGTCATATCGTAAAACTTCTCCATGTACGGCATATCTTCAGGGTCGTTTGACGACGAGATAAAGTCTAGCATATTATTGAGAGATTTCTCCGAATAGTTTCGCGTTACAGCGGAACGTATGTACGTCAAGAGTTCGGCGTAATGTTCTACAGCCTATATCCGCAAAAGTTCGTGGGTGAGCTTCTCTAACCGATTTCTACAAAAGGGTTTCACTACCTTCTCATGTTGCTTCAGTCTAAATTCCAGTTTTATAGCCTGCTTTAAGCCCTTAAATCCCCTAAATCACAATGAAGCTATTAGCCTTGGCTAGGTCCTTAAGCTCACCCGCCATCCTCAGGGCATTTGTACCATTCTCCTTTCTCAGCCTCCAATGCTGCGACTCCTAGAAATTCATCGATAGCTGCCTGTGGGTCGGTTTGTTTCATCCCCTTGGCGTTGTAGTAGCTGTTTTCGACATCGACGTTCCCAGAGTCATCATCTTCCTCGCCGGATGTGTAGTCGAATACCCCGGTATCTTCCTCGCCGTCAGATTCGAGCATAAAATCGTCGTCAGACATATTTGGCGGTGATTCTTAGAGCTATGTGTTTGAGGTCGGGGTTTAGTAGTTTTTTGATGGTGGGGGGGGAATATGGCGGGGAAGCTCGTTTGGAGACTGTTACGAGCGACGCGGCTGTGATAAGTGAATTGGTCTGTGCGTGTGCCAAGACAGGGTAACTAAGCCGAAATGGTATTGTAGATTAATAGCTCTTGGGCAGCAGCTGAGATGTTTCTGAGCACAGTTGATGATGATATATATATACGTAGCTGTCCTGAACTAAACGGCATCTTATATAAGTTATTCTGGTAAGTCCGAGCACCTATCTAGTCTCATAGCAGCCAGTGTTCTAATCCCATGTCGTCGAGTGAGTTTTCATGATCCTTTACAGCTCATTGCACATCTCTCGATTTCATCATTATGTGTCTTTATCCGCTCCTGATATTTTGCTCTAATGTACAACAACCACAAAACGATACACATATACCCAGAAATCAAGAAAAACAACTTTAATAGTAAAATTAACCTAACCCCATAATCACGTCAGACCTATTCCTCCACTTCATCCTCCGATAAAAGAAGCCCCTGTAACACCGTCATGTCATTCAAGACCTTCTCAGTCAGTTCATTATCCTCTGAATCCCCTCTCTTCATCATCTCTTCTTCCTCTATATTTGTGGGCACGATGAGCGTCTTGAGGAAGGTCTTGTGGGTAAGGAGATAGTCCACTTGCTCATAAAGCGCTGCTTTGTCGAACTTGAGCCCTTGCCCGCTTCCTTTCGAGTCAACCTTGACACCCATCCTTGCCAATATTGTCATGAGCATCACAATCGTTGTAGCTTCGTTGACGGCCGATAATGTTACCATGGTGTGACTTTGCCATGCGCTGACGGCATTTTCCAGTTGCGGCCCAAAGTACTGCAAGAACGCTACAACCTCTCTAGCCATTCTCGGTCCGATATGAGTAAGGAGGTTAAGAGCGATTGGGAGTAACCCCCTATTCCAAATTGCGTATAATCGTGGATCAGATGTTGGTGAGACACCTTGACGGATTTTATTTGACAGAGAGCTATTAACCAAAAGTTCAAGGATTCCCTCAACAGCAAGCTGTTCGGCAATAATCTGCACCGAAGATAACTCGAGGAGGAACAGAGCACTTAGTTCTCCATAAACAGGATCACCATCAGTTGCTAACTGCTCTGACCATGAGAAGAGGGTGGTAGCAGCTCTGATGGTGCCATTTTCTTGAATGTGAATGCTTAGTCCGCTGTGGATCACCTCCATTCCCTTCAACTTCAAAGCTGCTTGCAATATCGCCGTAACAAGCGCCATGTCCTCAGGGTTTGCAGTCTCAGGATAGGCATGGGCAGCTGTTGCAAGATCTTTAAAGCCATTGGTAACTACCAAGTTCAGGATGTCAAGAATAAGGTATGCCATCCCTGTTGACATCTTTTCCTTGGCGGCATTTGAGTGGAGGGCAACGTAAAGGATCCGCAGTAATGACCGGTAGTAACCGGCATCCGCAGTCGCAAGAGCTTTCCTAAAATCTGGAGATGAAGATTGGATGGCTCTCCAAGAAAGCTCTAGGATACGATCGAATTGGCTTGCAGCATTGGCTCCGGAGATGGATTGCTGAAGCCTGCGCATGATGACAAACGCAAACTCTGCCCGCTCGCAGACAATTATGCGGAAGATTGGTGTTGGAAGACCGTTCTCGATATTCGCCACTAAACAGCTCTCTACAAGATCTATCAAGGGTTGTTCCAACTCTTTTGAGGTAGAAACAAAGTCACACAATTCCATAGCCAATAATTTCCATGCTCTCAACAGAACCTAGTAGCTATTAGTAAACAACCAACCGTTTAGGTCTTGATGAATTGAACTCACCACCTGGGAATCGACCAATGATAGGTTCAAATTTGCTTGCTCCACCTCACTAGCGTACCCATCCACTCTCCCGGCCCAGCTCGGGTCAAAACCTAAAACCTTGGCCGCCAATTCCATATCATAAAAGTATCCAGCTCCATACTCTCTTCTCCTCAGCCTTGTCTTCTTCAACTTCATCAAGGCTAGGCTAGGCCATTTCTCTTCAAAGTTCTTCTGTAAGTGCCCATGCAGCGATGCTCTATAACCGCTAATCTTAAACGCCTTCTCAAAGAAAAACTTCAGTTTTTGTATCAGGTCTTTGATAAAACCCGGTTCCCGAACTGACGGTTGTCTGCTGTGAAGATGCATAGCGATAAGTTGTGCTATGCAGGCAGCAACAGCGACTTTGTTGGCTTTTTCTGTGATGATCTCTCTCGTATCCGCCGGGAGAAATTCAATATTTAGAGATTCAACATGGCTTGTGATGGCTTTGATGAACTTTGGATGTTTTCCCAAGTCCTCCATTGCCAGACTCCAGAAATTCTGCGAGAGAGCAACGGCTTCAAGCATGGCCAATGACCTTCCAGCGCTTAGTTTGTCAATATCTGACAACGAGTCCAGCGCAACCGATAACAGCGAGTTCTTCGGAGATTTGTCTCGGGTACTGAGATTACCCTTCCAGAGAGTCTCGCCACGTAGCAGCAGTATAGACAGTCCTTGCTGTTTATTACTGACAACAGCAGAGACGAAGCCCCATATCCGTGACTCAAGAGGTTCGTCATCGAATGGTTTATCAAGGCCTCTCAACACTGTGGCAAAATGGCTTGCACACTCTGCTCCAAGATGACCCAACAAAGATGGGGGCTCGGTAGTCCCTGTACCAGACGCAATAACAAGACTCTCAAAGAGTTCGAGAACAGGCTGTCTGTACCGATCATGTGTGGCATAAAGTTTTGCTAAGTTTGCGGTAACACCATAAATCTGCTTCTCTAGATGCGAAGGGGGTATGTTTAGGTACCCTCTAACCCTAGTACAAACTTCCGCAAATCTTATTACTGCGATGTTATGCTCAATCCATCCGTTCAAAGACCTCAAATGTAAGCTGGTCTCAGGGGTCGCAAGTCCGTCGAGAATAGCACCAACAATTGGCTCCATAGGGAGCTCGTTCTCGCTCTCTGAAAGAAAGACCTTGACAAGATGTTCGGCGCTAGGTCCCAAGACACTTGTGACTTTGGCATTGGTGTCCGTCGAGTCATCAACGCCGTAGACCTGGAGAAGGATTGCTGAGAATATACTGGAAATACGGCGACCTATCCCTGGTTAGAATTATATGATATATGATGTCGTGCGAAGACCTACCAATATCTAATCTCTGTTCCCGATTAACATATTTCCATCCCCTATAGCTCTCGAAAACATCTACAGTAACCCTGGTCCAACTAGTCAAGATCTCTCTCTGGACTGACATGCTAACCCCGGATCTTGTAGTATTGTTCGAGGCCATCGACGCAAGTTGGAGAGAGCGGCTTCCACCCATGTTCACAACACTGCTCTCAATTGCCTCCTCAACAAGGTGCTCAAACAGATTCAAGCAATTAATAGTGAATTCATAATCACCACGCACGACCTCAACTGCCGACAAAATGCTCACGAAGGCACCCCCGCGGCCATGTCGTTCGAGGATGGTACTCCGTGCAATAAACGGCCACACCCGCCCGGGGAGAATCCTGATAAGTGCATCCACAAACTGCAGGGCGGCTACAATAAACTCCGTTGTTTTACCAGTATTGCCCGATTGAGCAGCTTCCTGTAACCCAGCCTCGAGGAGATCAAATATAATTGAGACTACGTCGCGACTCCTTCCAACATTATCACTAGCCTCCTCGAGAATGCGTGCAACATCGAAGCTATCAGCAGCTCTATCAGGTCTCGAAGTCCCAGCCGCAATGAGCATCGTCAACAAGCTAATTATCTCGGTTGCAGTCTCGCCCGTCCCTAGCTCTCCCGCCATGAGCCTTCCTGTCCCGGAGTCGGAGCCTTCACCGATAAGTGCATATTCTAGCACCCTACCAAGCAGTGGGAATGCATTGTATTCATGTTTCCACGCGACGACTGGCCTGCCACCCCCCGTGGATGTAATCTCTCCAATCGTTCCTGCGGGTATTACAAAGCCCCCACGAGGCGCATATTCGTCTTCGAATACACCTCCGTCACGGGGAGCAAATACTAGCAAATCATTTGTAAGCTGTATTTTCGCAATATCGCTATCCTCATTATCAACGTCATAGTCCTCAAAGCCTGGGGGCAAGACTTGGGTATAGGTATCCATTTTGACCAAATCCTCTGTTACCCCACCGCTCTCAAAGGCTAACGCACGAATAAGCCTAAGGAAGAGTATAGGTTCATACGGGAACCTATTCTTTGCACGCCTCAGAAACCTCATTGCTTCACTATGCCTCATAAAGCGGCCAGCCGCAGAACCAGTCCATCCTGTTGAGTCATCACCGCCCTTCTCAGCCTCGTCGTCAAGGAAATTGATGTAGGAATTAAGGTCTGGGTACTGCAACTCATGCACCAATAGAACTGTCATGAGCACTTCGCCGGAGAGATTGAGATCTGACAGCGCCTTCCGAACAAGTGATGCAAGCACATTCTTCATCCGACCTCCATCTTCCTCACTCCCAATCCAGAACTTCGCGCCCAAGAAGGCTTCGCCAACCGTGCCGGAAGGCTCGATCATTAGTACTATCGCTTCTAGAGCAGCCCTCACAGTCGCGCTGGCAAGCTTCTTGATTTCCTTCTCCGTGCTACCCTCAAATAACCCTGAGAGAACATTTTCGTACAGCTCAACTGTAGGGTGCCGTTCGCCTCTCCCGGCAGATGCATTGCTAAATGGATCCGAATCCTCTTCCTGTGAAGCAGCGTTGACGAAGGAAATTATGTCGATGACAATGAGAGACCAAGCAAAAGCGGGAATTGCAGCACCGGGGGCCCCGAGAGTCTCTGTGAGGCACTCAGTAACCGCTTTAATCGCTTTAGGACTTTCAATATAGAAGCTACTATCGTCTGCAGGGGGCGGTACATGGCGCGCAGGGCCATGTGCTGGTGGGGTGACTGAAGATTCGGCGGAGAAGGTGCGGATGTATTCCTGCTGAAGATGTCTTTCGGTCCTGGGGTGTTGGAGGATAGTAGTTGAGATTATGGATGTGAGGGGGATCGTGAATTTATAAAGATTGATTATTTCGAATGCGTCTGGGAAAGGAAGAAATGGTCTGATTGTAAGGAAGGCGGTTTTTCTCATAAGATTGAACCACTTGATTACTAGTGATACACTGGAATCCTCCAGTGATTTATACAGGAGAGTGAAGAGGAGCTGGAGAAGATGCAGAATCTCCCATAGTGTCTTGATAACATCATTCAAATTAGCACTTCCACTCTAAGCCTGCTAGAAATGTGTTCTTACCTGTTGCTCCCATTTATACGCAATTGGATAAGCGCTCCCCTCTAGCCTACTCCTCACCCAACCCGGTAGCCCTTCCCCGCCTTTTCGTCCCTCGTCCCATCTTTCTGCAATCCCATCAATGCACTTTGCCGCTAATCCGCCCTTCTCTACAATTCCCTCAACTTCAAACCGCTTCCCCACCTCTCTCCAGACGTTATCCTTCCGATCTGCCTTTATGGCAGCTCTAACCAAGAACGTGGCCGTTTTGATGATATACCGCCGCTCGGCCATATATACGCCGATCCTACTTAAAAACTCCTCCTCCTTACTGACCGCCGGCCTCTCCTCCTTCTTTGGCAGCGCATCCTCACCACTATTCACATCGGCCTCGAGCAGGGCTGCCGCCGGGCGCGACTGGTACTCCAGCACCACAATACGCAGCGCCGAGACCTCGTCAATGTCCAAGCTCCTTGAGAGCTCCAGCGCCGCCTCTTTAAGCTCCCCGATGCCGGGCATAGGCAGATCAGCGGCCGTGAAGTTTATGGCGGCGGTGCGGCGCTCAAAATCGGCCTTTGAGGCGGCCGAGGGGCGCGGGAAGGGCGAGTAGCATTGCGCGAGGGTGTCGATGGAGGTTGGGGAGGTGAGGAAGGAGGTGAGTGATGTTATTGTTGCGTGGGAGGGGCGGGTGGGGGATGTGAGACGGGCAAATGTTGATTTCCATGATCTATTTTTTGTTTATTTTACCAGCCCATTCCCATTTGGGGGAGGAGGGGGAGGGGAAGGTTAGCTTCTCGATCCTTTTCTTTATCTCTTTCCTTTAGAGCGCAGGATGGGACTTTGGGGAGGGGAGGGGGTTAATTACGGAGTCGTGTTTTGTTCTTCAGCGCATCGTTCAGGAAATCAAGGTCCGTGGATATGGGCGCCATGGCGGGGCGACGACCTTTTGATGATGTGAATTGGGGAGGGGGAGGGGAGGGGGGTGGGGTGGGGAGGATGTGATGTGAGGAGGGTTAGGACCAGTTTCTCGGGGTCGGTTTGAAGGGAAGACGCGTTGCGTTTGTTCGTTGTTCTGTGGGTTGGGCCGCTCTAACGAATGTTGGGGACTTGTTGTACCGTGCGCGTGTGGAGTTTGTTGCACTGGGGTTGCCAGCGTGGTGGGAGCAAGGATTACCCTGCCTGGGGGGGGGGGGGGGCTGGTAGTCACGATATATCACTCGGCGTTTTAGAGGGCATCTGTTGGTTTTTTTTTTTTTTTTGTTTACATCATTAATTATATGGCTCTTGATTGGGATGGGTTGGATGTTCTATAATGATTGTGGAAAGGCCCAGGACCGCCTTCCTATGTTTCTTCTGCTGCTTCTTGCTAAGATAACCGCTATAAAAGGGCAACTAAGCTCTCTCCTGTATTGCTATAAGACATGACAAGAATCTATCCTGTAGGCGGGCAAACAAAAACAAAAGCATTGTAATGACCTACGCTGGTGATGATGACCTTAACGCCTATCCAACCCTCCCGTAGCATAGAGGAATCGGCCCTATATATTCCATGGTGCAACTGACCGACTATTACGTTCTGTCTCGCTCACCAAACCTTGCGAACAAAATATAAAAAAAGCAAAGCGAGTGATACACCATGACCGCAGTTACACACATGTAACCATAGTCAATTTCTGGATACGTGGGTATATAATGCACGCACCTACAGCCACGTCTAAGTCCATGTAGCTACATGGCGATAGCTCTAATGGTCAAGTACTAAAGCAAAGCATCCCTCTGGATATATCCATCCTCCCATCATATACGTACGTACCGAACCCAGGCCTACCTATATCAATCAATGCATTCACCCCTCACTCCCCACCCTCAGGAAATAAAAAAAAAGTCATAAAAAAAAGCCCTCATACATCATTACAAACACTAAAACAAAAGGGGGGAAAAAGGCTACCTAAACTAAACTAATACCCATCCGGCCCCTCAGCGCTCTCATCTTTTACTACACTCAACTCCGTCAGCGCCTCACTCCCCGTAATCAGCAACCCCTTCTCGTTCGCCAGATGCAGCAGGCAAATGAAGCAATACGAGGTCGATATATCCGCCATCGTCTTCTGCGGATACACGCTCTGCAGGTCGTTCATCACCTTCGTAAACATCCTCGGCTGCTCCGGCGGCGGCAGTGGTGCCGCCTGTGCCTGCGCCTGCGCCTGTGTATCATCACCAGTAGTACCAGCAGGACTCTCGAACGCCAGCCTCGTCCACAGATTCTCCTTCAACTTCCTAACATCGACCTTCTTCGCCACGCGCGCATACTGCACATACTCCGGCCTAACCCTCCTCGCGCCCGTGACCAGCTGGCTCCCAAACTCCAAATTCCCGCCAAACGTCCCGGGTGGGAACTGCGACCCCATCGTCTGTGGCGCAAGCGCCGCGTTCGCCGCGCCGTCAGGCCCAGGACTAAACGCCTCCCTCGCATCCGCAAACTCGTCCTCGTCCTCGTCGTCTTCCGGGATCCCGCCGAGTCCCATCCCCATCGTGTCGTCCTGGAAAAAGTTCGCGTCGTAGTTGCCGGCTACCTTCGGGTCGGGCGTCGACGAGGCCTGGATCTCCATCGCCATATTCTCCTTCGCCCAGAACTCCTCGTCCATGTCCTCGCCCGCGTGGTCTGCGTCTGCATCCGCGGGGAGGTCCTGAGATGTGGTATTAGCGCGGCCATTCCCGCCGAGGGTAAGGCGGCGGCGCCTGGTTTCTTGGATGGTAGACTTGGGTTTGAGGAAGAGCTTAAGAAGCTGCCGGGAGTTGAAGAGTTTGTCGTCGGGGAGAAGGTAACGGGATTTGGGCTGTTGATCCTTTTTGGACATCACTGTGGAGGTGGTGCGGATTTTGGGAGGGGCGAAGACTTCCGCAGGGATGTCTCCAGCAGGGTCCATAAAGTCGATTTCAAAAGTTTCCTTCTCTTTACGGACGCGGACGGGAGCGGAGGTGGATTTGCTACTGTCTTCATGGGTGGTCACTCGTTAGTATTTGCTAGCGCTTGTGTGCCAAGAGAAGGGTGGGGGGGGGGGGAATACCTTTGATCTTCCTGATACGCCAGTGCTCAGGGCCTGCCCAGTTCTTTTTCAGCGCTTCGTCAAAGTAACTCAGGATACCCTCTGCGGAGTCTCCAAAACCGACCCTGTAGTCGCCCTCAACCTCACCAAACCTCTCTTCCTCGCCGTCGGCCCCTCCAAGACCCATCATGCCCGGCCTTTTAGCAGGACTCATGAAGCGCTCTGCAGCGTCCGCAATCGTCTCATTCGCCCAGACCTCACCGCCCTCTCCAAAGCCGAGTCCGTCGCCCACAACACCAACGCCATACCCGTCGTCAAAGCCGAACGCCATATCTCCGCCGTCATCCGATGCACCATCGCCGCCGTCTTGCAGCTCCTCATCCGCGCGCTCCTCGAGCGCTTTCAGGAACGGGATGTCCAACGCGCCCGCGGAGTCACCAAACTCAAAGCCCTTGAGTGAGGGGCAGATGTCCTGATTGTCGAGGCGGCCCAGGTCTGGGAAGAATTGGGCGGCGAGCCGGGAGATGTCGATTGGAACATCTTCATCTTCTGGCTCTTCAACCTTTTCTTCGGTGGCCGTGGGCTTAGGGGTTGCGCCTTCGTCTTCGTCTTCTTCCTTGATTTCTCCATCCTCCTCCTCGGCTTTCTTGTCGTCTGATGAGTCGAAGACGATCTTTCCGTTGTTATCAATGCTAAGGTGGTTCAGGAGTAGCCCTTTGGCGCCGCCTTCGTCAAAGTCGGCGGAAGCCTTTTTGAACAACGGGTCGACGGAGAACTCAAGCTCCAGCTTCTTGATCTGCAGAGTGTGAAAATCTTTCGCCAGTGTTGCTTCAGAGGAGCGCTGTGCCTGTAGTAGATAGATACCTAGTTAGAATTGACACCGAGGGGCTGGGGAAATGATAACCAAGACAGGAAATGATCGAAATTGCAGGATATGATAGTAACATACCCTCCGCCGCGGCTTCTTGACCCCCTCTCCGTCATCCTCTGCCTCAGCATCAGTTCCCTCCTCTTCGTCGTCGCCTCTCCCCTTCTTCCGTGATGTGCTGTCAGCAAGACCACTGAGCAGCTTGCCAGTCTCTGTTGCGACGGAGTCGACACGGTTCGTGTAGATCTTGACGCACCCGTCGAGGGTGCAGGAGGCCTTTTGGAAATTGATACCCTCGCCCTCCTTTAGCAGTGACATGTCGTAGAAGTAGTCGATCAACGCAAAGTTCCATGAGTTTGTCGCATTAATTTTCTACTCTCCCCGCCGCCGCACATGGCACCCACTAATTAGCCCACCACCCTCTGCAACACGCACACACAC
This sequence comes from Morchella sp. 2016-72, assembly GCA_024713865.1. Classification (NCBI taxonomy): domain Eukaryota; kingdom Fungi; phylum Ascomycota; class Pezizomycetes; order Pezizales; family Morchellaceae; genus Morchella; species Morchella sp. 2016-72. Next base: position 589,141 of record JAMJEY010000009.1, read on the forward strand.
ATGCGCGCCCACAGGCATATACACAAGACAGCAATACGAACATTATCAGTTGCCAACTTCATCCACTCCTCAAAGTTTGCCAAAATGGGGACCTTCCTCATTGGCGTGACGGCATCGAGCGGTCCCTCCCCCCTCGCCGGCGTATTCAGCGGGCTCTCGCCGCGGTCGCCGATGGTGACGCGGCGGCCGGGGGTCACGGCCGCCGCAATCTTGTTCATTTGCATGTCATGAAGGATGGTACGGCGCTTGTGGCGCTTGGCCTTTTCGGCGGTGTCATCGTTGAGCGGGATCTGGGTTGTCTTTGCGGGAGTGGCGGTGAAGCCGGATTGGCGCCGGCGGGAGGAGGAGCCTGTGGAGAGGCGGCTGGGCGGCATTGTAAAGGGGGTATCTGCTGGGTGGGTGTAATTATAACTATAACTAGTATAGTAGCAGTACCTCAGTGGGCTGGCTGGAGCTTCTTCTGGAAGAAACTGTGTCAGTGGTTCTGAGCTGAGAGAATGATGATTACTGGAAGGAGGTGGGGGAGATGATGTTGAAGGGGGCGAATGAGGGCGTGTGTTGATGATTGTGGTGGTGGTGGTGGTTTGGGGAAGGGAGACGTGACGGATTTTGATATTCAGCACCTCATGCACATTTCGAGTCTGCTGCGTGTAAACAAAAAAGATGCTCACTTTTAGGTTTTACACCGCCACATCAGCTAAACAGTCAATAACTCAAAATGAGGGGGCTGTGCTTGTCCCACCTAGCGCCACAGTCGTATCGTATCGTCACCCATGACAGACTGATTATCGTCACCCATGACAGACTGATTATCGTCTTCTTCTTCCATCTCTATCTGGGGCTGTTTCTCAATCAACCAAAATCAATCAATCAAGATCAATCAACCCATCAATCAATCAATCGAATTAAACCTCTTAACTCCCCCCCCCCCACCCCCTTCTCCCGGCTGTCAGGTTTCCTGGGTGTTGATTTCCTGATGGATGGATAGATAAAATCCACTGGTCCGGAATAGTGCCACGCTCAGCAGTAACCAGGAATAACTAGCAGCCAGCCAGCCAGAAGAGCCAGAATAAACACAAGAAACAGAGCCAAAAGACCCAGGGGATCCAGAGGGGCCAGAGGATCTAAAGACGTAGGTATGAGACCAGTCTGCGATAGTCTAAATTTCTAGTGGTATTTGGTATTTATTGTATTACGAGGCTTAGACACCCCCCCCCCCCGGTTACCTCAAGCTGGTAGGTGGTGCCGTCCAATAAGACCTTCCTCCTCATCCTGCTATATTACTACTCCAAACCGCTACAAGATATTATACTATATAGTATCTTCCACTCTCTATCCCTCTCTCTCTCTCCACAAGTATAATCTACGCACCCTTCCTTAGGAGATGCCCTTTGCGCTCTACAATAAACGCCGCCCATAATGCTTCTACTTCCTCCTTCTGTGCGCTCTCCATCTCCATGTCGTACCGCAGTAATACTCCTACTGGTGTTGTCGTTACTATTGCTCCCCGTTGATGGGAAACGAGTCTCCCGGTCGATACCAATCACTTCAGGTACCATCGTCAAGCGAGACACCACCACCAATGGTAACCGGTTCTGGGGGCTCCTCAAGCGTGCAAAGAGCGAAGCGGAGCTCCACGAGATCCGCAAACAGGATCTAGAAGTGAGTTAGCCCTTCATTCTCCTCACCCTCACAAGAGAGAGAGATGGAAAGGGAAGGGAAGGGAGAAAGGATAGTCCTGACTGTGTCCGCAGTGCCGCCGTGTTCACGAATTCAAAGACAAGTGCACGTTCGTGCGCGAAAACTGCCGCGACGAGGAAGTGGGCTTCTTCGATTACCTCGAGTTCTACTATTGCACGCTGGGTAATGTCCCAGCGGTGCCGTTTGCGATCATGGGTGCTTGGCTGGTCATGCTCTTCACTGTACGACCACAACCTATGCTCCAATTGGGACCCTCCCGCGGAGCCGGAGATAGGGCTGCATGCTAATATGTAGTTCTATAGACGATTGGGATCGCCGCATCGGACTTCTTCTGTATCAATCTCTCGACGATCGCAAACATCCTTGGCATGTCCGAGTCTATGGCTGGGGTCACTTTCCTAGCTTTCGGTAATGGGTCGCCTGATGTCTTTTCGACTTTTGCCGCCATGAAGATTAACTCGGGTTCTCTGGCGGTTGGGGAGCTTATTGGTGCTGCATCATTCATTGCTGCGGTAGTGGCCGGTTCAATGGCGATTGTGCATCCGTTCAAAGTCGGCAAGAAGAGCTTCGTGCGCGACGTATCATTCTTTATTGTCGCAGTGCTCTTTGGGATATTCTTCCTTGCCGATGGAAAGATCCAGATGTGGGAGTGCGCGGTCATGGTAGTATTCTACCTGTTTTACGTCTGCTTCGTTGTGGCGTGGCACTGGGTATCACAGAGCAGGAAGCGGAAGAGAAGATTGGAGCGGAATGTGAGGGAGCACTATACAGCTCCAGAAGAGGAGGAGAACTTACTTGTCGATGATGATGATGAGGATGGTGGTATTGGTAGAGAGACCGATGGCCTTCTGGCCTCATCTCATGATATTAGCGCACTCGAGCGCGGCGCTATGGACGATGAAGATGATGAAGATGACGCCGAGGAGCAGGAGCAGGCAGCATATGCCTCCTTTAGCAACAACATGAGGATACAAAGACCTCGAATGGAGCGCTCCATGACTCCTGCAACTCCACACAACATCAGACCCTCTTTAGTTGGTGCTCTTGAGGTAAGTGTTCTCGTTAACCTAACCCTAATAATATCCATCATAACTTATCACTCATATCTTTCAGTTCCGCGCAGTTCTCCACCACCTCGAAAGGAACAAGAACCTCGCGGGGAGACCAATACATCTACGCAGGTACTCCGATGACCCCCTCCTCTCTTCGGTCACAAGCGCAAAATCGGCGCCAGGGTCATTAATGAATGCACCTCTCTCCAGCGTCCCACACCGTGACAATCACGGCCGTCTGCGCGCCGTATCTGTGAATGATGCCTTACAACCTCCCATAGACTGGAGCGCCTATCAATCTGCTCAACAGCCTCCACTCCCTGATGTGACCGTTTCTAGCCCCCTGAGCCCGCGCCCAAACCTCCTCATTGAAACCTCGCCGTCACTGTCTTTCCGCACGGCCTCTCCAGATCTCCTTGCGCTCCCAAATACCAACGGCCGCCGGGATTCTGGCCGCCTCTCACCGACATCCTCAGAGCCAACGTCCCCATTCACGTCGGCCAACTCCCCAACTCTACTTGTCCCACCCTCCCCTGGCAGTGAGATCAGCTCCCCCCGACACTTTGGTTCTCCCCGTGGCTCTTCATCCCGCGGTTCCTCGCCACCAGCATCAATTCGTCTTCCACCCCCAAGTATCGACTCCATGTCACTCGGCGGCCTCTCTGGCACCTCCAAAGCCCAGTGGCGACACATCCCATGGTGGCCCTACAAGCACCTCCCACCCCCACAACTCCTCACCGCAACCCTTTTCCCCACCCTCTGCGGCTTCCGCGAAAAGTCGCTCACCGAGAAAGCCCTCGCGGTGATCGCTATGATCCCCGTCTTCCTCCTCACAATCACCCTCCCCGTCGTCGAAGCCGACGACACCCCCGAGACCACAACCGCTAGCACCGACACCCCCATCGTCGTCCTCGACGTCCCCAACGACTCCCCGATCGCCACTCACCACCCAGACGCCCCTATTGGTCCTAAGACCTGGAACCGCTGGCTTGTCGCCACTCAGTGCCTTACTGCCCCCGTCTTCCTCGTCCTCATGTTCTCCTGGGACGACGACCCCGACACATCCATCACCAAGCCCATCCTCTGGGCGCTCATCGCCGGCCTCATCTGCCTCGCCTTCCTCATCACCTTCACAAAACCCACGCACGCCCCGTCGTCAAGGTATCTCCTTTGCTTCGCTGGCTTCGCCGTCTCAATCGGCTGGATCAGCGCCATCGCCAACGAAGTCGTCGGCGTGCTCAAGGCTTTCGGCGTCGTGCTCGGTATTAGCGACGCCATACTGGGCCTCACAATCTTCGCCGTCGGGAACTCGCTCGGCGATCTCGTTGCGGACATCACGGTTGCCAGGCTGGGCTTTCCGGTCATGGCGCTGTCGGCGTGCTTTGGCGGGCCGATGCTGAATATTCTGCTGGGCGTGGGATTGAGCGGGCTGTGGATCACGGCGGCAAGGGAAGGGCACGAGGCGTATAAGATTGAGGTGGCGAGGTCATTGGTGGTTAGTGCGGGGACGTTGCTGCTGACGCTGGTGGTGCTGCTGGTGGCAGTGCCGGCGAATGGCTGGTGGATGAGTAGGGGGATTGGGTGGTGCTTGATTGGGCTGTGGGCGGTGAGTACGGCGGTGAATGTGGCGGGGGAGGTGGGGGGCTGGTGGACGTAGAGGACCTTTGCTCCTTTTCTTTTTCCTTTTTTTCTTTCTTTTTGCGTTTTTCTTTTTTATATATGCAGGATTCTTTCAGTTTTTTTTTTTTTTTTTGGTATAGTATGAGAGATGTATTTTTTGTGTTTCCCTTTTATGTGTCTTTCTTTCCTCTTGTGGCGGGTCATTTTGGAGGGATATGGGGTCGGTGTGTTTTTCTTTCTTTCTTCTTTTATTAATGATATCCTTTCTTCCCCTTCTCCCTCTTCTTGGACGCGGTGTCATAGTGGTATGTGCAATAATATTATAAAGTTGAATGATAGTAACTACATGTAGTACCGGCTCCGCGTAGTACTTCCTGCCCAGAAATCTTTACAGAAGTAAGTGCTTTGGTTTGACCCAGGACCCTGTACTAAAAAACCACTGACTGTAAATACAAACATCGTGGCTTGCGGCGAGCCCTCGAGGCTGAGTGTACGTGTAGGTAGTCCATTTACGGGTCGGGTTCAAAGTACTGGGCTGGCTGGCTGACTGGTTGGTTGGTTGATGACTGGGCTATAATTTCCCTCAATGCCCTCAATGCAAATGCACAAGTAGTTACGCTCTTGCTCTTCCCATGCATCTACTCAAAAATCAATAGCTGACAAGTGGGGTGGGTGGGCGAGGCCCTTTGATAAATTTTCGTGATGGCTTGGCGCCGAGTGATACCGTATGATTGTACACTCCCACCGGATCATGATTGATATAAGGCCTTTTGTTAGCTTATAGCATAGAGTCCTGTAGGGCGGTACAATTCATATAAGAGTAGGTAGAGTAGGAGAAGATTGTAACATAGTTTAGTAGAGCCCATGATACAGTTAGAAATCGAGGATTGTTGCGGCTTGCGTAGCGGGCCATCAAAGTCAGTTAGGGCTGTGCTGCTGTTAAGCCCTGAGCCCGGCCTCATAGAACGGCAAGATGCCACCCCTAACCCTGAGAACTCCCCAGCTACAAAAAGCCCCAGACCGCCCCCCAAACCTTCTCTCCCCATGAGTCACCCGGCGAACCTTCCTCCCCCCACAAGGCGGGGGCCGTTGATAGCTTGCGCGTGCAGTGGACCACCCCCTCATCCTCAAAACACGGTGGATACTGGCCAAGTCATGGCCATCGTTCCATCGAGGAAACATAGGGGGTGCAGATTCCCTTGGGCCTCTTTTTCTTAGGAGTGGGGCTCCAACGCTCGGATCTTTCTTCTGGGGGTGGGGGAGAAGAGAGTGGTGAGTTGAGGGGTCCCATTCTGTCTTTTTGGGTCCTGCCAGCGTCCTTGTGCGGTTTGCCTTGGATTCTGGCGAAGGGTGGAATTTCGCGGGCTTCCCACCTCCTTTGGGTTTGGGGGAGGGAGTCCGGCCACCTCTCTTGAGTGCCTGGGCGTTGCCGAGGCTTCGAGAGAAGTGAATACTTCTTGTGGTTTCTGGGGGCTTTCCTGTGGGGCCTGGGGGCTTTCCTGTGGGGTTTGTGGGTTTTCCTGTGGGGTTTGTGGGCTTTCCTGTGGGGTCTGGGGGCTTTCCTGTGGGGTTTGTGGGCTTCCTGTGGGGTTTGTGGGCCTTGGACTTCTCTGAGGGCTACTTTGGCTTCAAATGTTACGTGGGCGTTTCGTGTCCTTTTCTCACGAGAGGAGCGTATTAGGCCTCTCTTCTGCCACCTTTAGCTACCTAAGTTTGTACCGAGGGCTGGGTGAGTGGAGAGATTTTGGCTTCTGCGTGCTCTGTGTCTCTTTACGGAGATAGTGTAGCTACAGTCTCGGGAATGGGGGTAAAAATGTAACCATGGGGCTACGGTATTCAGTCAAGGATACCGGCTTAAACCAGCATCGTAAGTAGAATACCCTATCGATACCGCATCGATACCGTATTCTTACAGAATCACTAGCGTAATGACTGGAACACGGTAGTGAATTTCTGCCCATTTCCAGTACTGTAGGTACTATATATATAGTCCTTCTTTTTCGTACCCATAGTCCTTGGAATTCTAGCGTGGTGGAATGGAGAGACTTTAGAACCTTGGGCGTGGGCGCTGTGGCTGGTATTTACGCTAGCAGTAATAACGTACATTGCGGTAGTGTACTACATGAACGTACTCGTATGTGTGATTCTCTCTCTGAGACAAGACGTTAAAGTGTTTTTGCCCCCTCTCGAATCTCAGTATATCTTTGAGATTCGAGGGCGCGGGAAGATGGTTGCGGTTTGGTGGAGTTTGCGTGAGTGGGTGGCTTGGCACCGAGTGAGATACTGTGATTGGCCTTAGTCCGCACATCAACGACAACAACAGTAGTAGTAGCAGCAGCAACGGTAAGTGGGCGATAGAAGCTACATCTATAGATAACTGTTCCTGCGTATAAGGAGCCACATGCAATTACGGTAAATTCTGGCTCCCCAATTGGCCTTATACATGCTTTTCTCCCTGTTTTTACATGGCAAAAGCATGGATAGAAATATAGGAATTTTTACGTAGGGAATTGGAACTATATTTCCTTATTTTATATTCTGAATGTTCATGGGAATGTACTACGTACTACTGTATCGCCAGAACCTACATGTAGTTTCAAGAGAGTAGTAGAGTCGGTGCGTTTAAGTTTATACAAGAGAATACTACGGCGGGGTGGAAACCCGCAAAAGGAAACATTTAGATCGAACTTTCTCCGGATATTATATGGGATCCTGTAGCGATCTTTGCTATGTCTATGCCGGTCATGTCAGAGTTTAAATAAGATACATATGTAGAAGCTTGGGTGATGAGGCCAGTCCCTACGTCCCTTCTCTACAGATTCTTTAAGGTTTCCCCGTTCACTATTTTTATTCTTCCCCTGCCACACTTCTATGCATCCATAACTCACGCACATTGCCCTGATCCCGAATTCCAACATCAAAGTACAACACTTCGACACTCCACGGAACTTAGATAAAGATATAACCCCTAGACGCTTTTACTTCTTTCCTTACATAGTCTATATTCTCTCAATCTACTCTTAAGACCTTTATAACCAAGCCTTCTCCTACACCATGGAAGATCGTACCCCGTGTCCGACGTTTGAAGGTACAACACCCAAGACTCATAAAAATTTGGATACAGATAGAGCCCAGAGGGTTTCCTCGCCCCTCTCCTCTCAGATTATCCTGAGTCTCTAAGTCTATTCCTCTCAAGGCTTTCTCTAACTATTCTTCCTTCTAGTATCCATGACCAGCCTCACAAAAAATAGCACACGCCTATTTAGAGTCGGAGGTTCAAAAGTAGAAAAATACATGAAGCACTACGATAGCTCTACATGGGTTAGAAGACCTTCTTAATTGGCTGGTTGGTTGGTTGGTTGGCTGATTGGTTAGGTATAAGACTCTCTTAGGAACTCTGAGACTATCTCACAATTAAATCTTCGGTCCTAGTGCCCCTCTTATGAGGGGTCTAGCGCATAGTTGGGCAAGGGGCGGGTGGGGAGCTCATTGGCTCTGATTCCCCTTGGTCTTGATCATGGGCCTTGACGACTTATATGATAGGCCTACTGCATTAGAGAGGCGAAGGTAAACCACCCAGCGAGCTTATATTGAAAGAAACACTCCAATCCAAACACCTACCGCACGTATGGTAGTGTATGCTGCATTACAGGAAATTTTGGATGGGGGTTGCTATTTTGAGAGCGGAACGACCCAAGACCAGATCGACAAGAGCTATGTAAAGGTATACTGGGTATGGAAAGTAGAGGTGGTAATTTTGTTACGCGGTACATGCAGTTTATAGTAGCCAACTAACTAGTTCCGACTACAGACCCTCCCTCGTCCTCCGATTCCAACCATAGAACCATACTCTCCAAACCCAAACGAAATATCATTACGTCGTAGCAGCTCATTTGTAGTCTATCTTCATTAGTCCGGCTTTATTGGAGTAAAGTCACATACGGGAAGGACATCTGACGAAGGACATACCCATATTAAAGCAGTAAAACATTACTTATTCACGGAATCGGTCTTCTTAGTCTCGGTCTTGACTTTGTCAAGAGAGAAGTCATCGATCTGTTGCTCCTGCCAATCGATCACCGAGATCATGGTCTCGTTCAACTTGTCGTTATGATGGTAGAGAATCCATGCATTGACACCAAGCACAGGTGTGTTTGGAGGTGCAGAGTACCCGGACTTGGGGTTTTGAGTATCGTCATCAACCGAAATAGTTTTAGACATTCTAAAAGATCTGACTACCTTTATGGCAGTTCAAGTTAGGTGCAAGGAGCATCAAACCAGAAGAAAGCGAAAGGGAAGAAGAAGCTTACAATATCGAATTGGTCCGCTTTTTGAGTGATGGTAACTGCTTTGAAGGTTTATGAAATGAGGGGGGGGGTTGATAGTTTTAGTGATGCAGGGGGGCAGATGCTTTGTGGAGGGTACAGAAGAGGGAGAGGGGCTAAAAGGCTCAAGAAGCACTTTAAATACTCAGCGATTACACACCAAAGTCCAGCGGAGCCACTTTAACAGAGTATAGTGAAATAGGGTTCTGGATTGAATGATACACCGGCTGGTGATATGGCATCGAAAAGCATGTCCCCAATATCCGGAGAATTTCCATGCAATAAGCGGCAATCTTATGAATTTCATGGGATGATATCAAGACACATATATACCCTCATTCAATGTTTTCGTGAACGAGAAAGTATAGAATAAGACAAATCAACAACAGCTATCACGAAACCGTTTACATAATCAGGTCTTCAACTCAGATTTGCGGGCCGCTAAATTATTAGGCCACGGTTCTCTCCTAGAGGTGTGTGGAAATTATGTATTCAGCGGGGCTAGGAGACAAATACATGTCTCCAATACGGGCGAAACTTTCCAGATATCATCCAGATATCATTGAATTAACATAAAGCCATCATTATATAAATACAGACCAGCTATCACCATGTCTAAGGACTAGAAAAATAATCCGGACTCTTTAATATCAAGGATTCAAATCTCAGGGGACTTCTCTTACGGTTCTCGTTTTCTAATATATAATTTAGACTACTTGCCGCCTACATATATACTAATCTTTGAAATGCTATAGCCAAAAGGGCCAATCGACCAACCGACCAATTGGTCAACCAACCCGACCACCCAACAAAATCGATAAAGCACTACATAGGTACAACACCCTGAACCTCCTATTTGGGAGGGCTGTATGCCTTGAACGAATTGATGGGTACCTAGAAGATTTCCAGTTTTTAGTGCTTCCTAGCTTGCAGTCAGAGTTAAAAGCGCAGTTATACCATGATATTTATCACCGGGTTAGGGTTTTTGACATAAAGTAACCTGTCAAAGAGGGTAGCCCTTACCCCTCCCATACCCCAATCACCAGAGGCCACCCAGCTCGAAGTTGAGGACGGTGCGGCTTTCCTCTACTATCCACCCAAAATGAGAAGGTTGTAAGGAGTTTTGATGACTTCTGCTGTATCCGTATGCGGGAATTACATGTAGTCACAGCCTATCACTCGGTCAATAGAAAAAAGCAATAAGTATTGCCGTTATACTTAACAAGGCCCGAATTCTAACTAAATCACGTGGTGCTGGTTGGCAGGGCTTCTTTCACTGCTCACAGGTCATGTAATTCAGTTAAAACTCGGCCGCGCGAGTACATAGAGTACTACAGACTAATCAACACTTAATGTATCATATATTTACGCAGTTGGAATTCCCAGAATACGCCCCCGTTTATTCCAACCTTTCTTTGAAGAGGAAAAAGAAAGAAAAAAAACACGACTCTAAATAAATATCCATGGTATCATATTAGTCCCTTTTTTTCTATTACCCAATTTAGTAACTAGCTGGTCGGCGCATTCTTCCACCAGTCCATTCCCATCAACCTCTCCTTTGCCTGCATGCTAATACACAGCATAGCGTCTAGTCTATTTAGGCCCTCCTCCCTCACTAAAGCCAAAGCCGCGAGTCCTAAGAACGAGTGCATAATATCTACCTCACACTTAGTACATAGCCTCACAGTTTAAGAAAAGATAGTGCATACCTGGCGGTACTCCTGGCCCTGGAAGCTTTGCAAAGCCACCAATAAAGTGTTGGGTCTTGTCTAGCAGGAAGCGTCTATTTGCCTTGACATCAATGAGATGTAGCTTCTTCAAGACATCAAGGCTACCCCCGACCCAAAAGGAGTAGCAGGTATCTCCGCGCTTGCCACACCGTCCGTTAAATCCGGCCCAAAGCGGGTGATTGTCGGTGCCGACCTCGACATGGGCAGCTTGCAGTCTGGTCTCTTCCGTGCCTTCTGTAATGAGATCATCCACCTCTTCATCACTGTAACCATCACGAGCCTCGAATGGAACCTGCCGCGAGACGAGCCAACGGACAATATTGTCAGAGGAGCTGATACCTGTGTCGGTGGGCTTGAGGCGGTTTAGGAGGGCGAGGGCCGAGATAGCGCAATAAGTGTGGCCGGCTGCGGAGAGTCAGGAACTGAGTATTGAACTTAAAAGACTAAAGGATCTACCGTGGGCTTCTCCAAATGGCTTCTCGGATATGCCATGATCATATGTCTACCACCACACCAAATCAGTGCCTAGCTCACCCACTACTGGGGCCCACCGATTGAAACTCACCTCCGACGATGCGATATACTTCACGCATAGATCTACGTTGATATCCTGCACTCCCTTGACTACACCATCCCCATTACGTCCCTTCAAAATCCACCGAATTGCGCAGGCACAGTAGATAAACCTCATATCACTGCTCCCCACAACTTCATCGTCGGGCCCCAGCCATTCGCCAAAGCTCCCGTCATGCCTCTGCATCTTCGGTAACAGAGCTAATAGGCCCTTTTTATTAACCCTTCCCAGATCGTCACCCAAACTTACCAGCGTCACCAGCGCAAAGAAAGATGCCGGCAGGTTCGGGGGATCCCAGTGCGGTGCGGCACCATACATGAATGTTGCAGGACTTCCACGAAATCCACCAGAAGAGACTTGGTTATTATAGATCCAGTCTATCCACCCCGCACGATCTTCGGGAGTTGTGGAGGTGGAGAGGGCACCGAGGAGGTCCAGGGCTCCGATCGTGAAGAAACCAAGAGTAAGACGGTTGAGGTCCGTCGAAGTGTAGTCGGTGGGAAGGCATGTTTTGAGACAGCGAAGCCAGTAATTGACGTGCTTGGGTTTGTTGAGGGATGGAGGCGTTGGCATCGACATCTCGATCATTACGGGTTGAGAGACGGGTGGTGGTGGATGCAGGAAGCGGATTAGGCGGTGAAACATGTGGGGGATTAGGATGGAAGCTTGGATGGTTGGGGTTGGCAAGCGGGGGCATGGATTGATGCGGCTGAGAACAAGAGCTGCGGCTAGAAACCTGGGGAAATTACCTGATTAGAGCTATCACAGGCTCCAGCTGAAGCTTTGTGGGAGGTCAATCGGTGATGTTAAAGGTCACAGTTTATGGGCCGAGGAAGCTCGCAAAGAAGTGGTCGGAGCTTCTTATAGAAAGTCAAATTATAATTATTGCATTGAACCCTTAGCTCTTGAGTGAAAGAAAATAGCTAGATGTTCAGCGAAAAAAGAGATTACTAGTAAACGGCAATCACATAATTTAAAACAGCTGACAAGGTACATAAAACACAAAAACTGCTCCTAGTTTTGTATCACTCACTTAATTGACAGACATCTTATTCGGCATATTTCTCAGTCATCTGGGTCGAGCGACGGCTACGCACATACCAAGCTACACCAAGGCTGATCACCAAACCTCCGGCAAGGAGTTGGGCCATACCCCAGTTAACGTCAGAGTCTCTGACACGATCAAACATACCACCAGTAATGCTGTTATGCTCATCTGCGTTCTTCACTGGGGTCGTCCTGGCCTCATCTTCCGTGGTCATCGCTTTCTTTTCTGTTCACGACGTTAAATATCAGCACATTCCCTTGCTAGATGCATGAGCCTTCGCACAGTTTTACAGTTCACAGGTGATGCGCGGACAGAAAAGAAAGCGGCAAAGAAATATGTAAATGAGATCAATGACTTCGTTGTATATCGTATATAAGTCTTTTAAATCTGCATGAGAAATGTGTAGAAGGCAAAAGGAAAGGCTGGAATGTAAAGCAGAGTATTTAAAGCTCCACGTGGATACCTTCTTCAGGCATTTCCAATTCGCCACTCTTAGTAATCTTAACCGTCTCGAGCGGGCGGTCATTGCTTCCCTTCTTAACGTTCTCAATTTCGGTGACGACATCCATGCCCTCGAGGACTTCTCCAAAGACGACGTGACGTCCATCGAGCCAACTGTGAAACAACCTTGTCAGTACCCAACCAGAGCCCAGTACCAACAAACTGGTTATACTCACGAAGTAACAACAGTGGTAATGAAGAACTGAGATCCGTTGGTATCCTTTCCAGCATTTGCCATACTCAAAAGTCCCCGGCGGGTGTGCTTTAGCTTGAAGTTCTCATCCGCAAATTTTTCGCCATAGATTGACTTCCCGCCCGTTCCATCACCCCTTGTGAAATCACCACCCTGGATCATGAACTGGGGAATAACTCTGTGGAAAGTTGATCCCTCGTAACCAAAGCCTTCCTCCCCGGTAGCAAGAGCGCGGAAGTTCTCCACGGTCTAGAAATAAAGTCAAGTCAATACTCCAACCTTTTAAGCAAAGTCCTATATACGCGAGAGCCTCTTCACCTTAGGAACAGTCTTTCCGTACAATCCCATGACGATCGTACCCAGTGGCTTTCCGCCATGCTCGATTTCGAAGAATACCTATTAATATTAGCTACACTACATCGATTGACTAGCTTGGTGGGATCCCGTAGTTCATTGTTCTCGTTCAGGGGATACTTTACCTTATTGGTGATCAAAGGTCCCTTAGCTGCTGAAACAACAGAAACCGCGACAGCAGCGAAGGCGAGGATAGACTTAAAGTTAACCATTGTGAATTTTTTTTTCTTTGAGATCGCTAATAATATGAGATAGTGGGATGGTGAGTTTGAGGAGCTGCTGCAGTACGGCGGAGGAACGACTATTTTATCAAAGGAAGGGGCAAGGTGGCCATTCCACAGACCCCCAGTCGGAGTGGGCTAGGGTTGCAAAGGTATGGCAACGTAAATCAGCCTGCCTACCAACTGTCCTTAGTTCGGGGTTCTACACCGAGATGAGTTTAATTCAAACAAATACTACGAGTTTACTACCCGCCTAGCAATTAGGCTATGTAAAAGAAGGGGATTTCTGAAACTGCTTTAAAACGGTGGGGGAATCAGGCAAGTATTAGTCCAGGGATCCTGATTAATCTCATGTTGTTAGTATCCATCTATTGGTTTAGACGTCCCCTTCACCGGCTAGAACTATTCCGGTACTAGGGAATTACGGCTAGATCTCGCGTAATGAGCAAGTATACATATATGTATACAGTGGGCGCAATAAATGCCCAAACTTTAAAGAGGGACTTAGGAACTACATCGCGGAAGGTGAAAATGTCTTTGAGTGATTGGAAATGACCGGATACCTACATGTAGTTACATGTAGTCGGCTGTCGGCGACTTGAAAATAAATCATTGACACAGATTATTAAAATACACCCCTTCTGGCACTATATACTCTACATAAAGTATATTGACCGTAGGCTGCTCTAATCTCTTGATATATCCCAGACTTTATACTTTTATAACTCTCATTCACGAATACATTCATAATCCAAAGTTAACCCTATCACCATCAACCGCCGCTCCCCGGAGATCCCGATAGTGATGAGATCTAATTATAACCTTCAGTGTGTACTTTACATCTCAAGTCCTTTTGCGTTCATCCCTTTGACTCTTCCTTAGCCTGCGAAGAGACGGTCATGGCATAGAGGACCCCACAAACCGCCAGCCATGATAGCTAGCCCAAGCAACACACAAAGTGTAAAGAAACTTGATATGAAAGGTCATGACCCACCCATGTTACCTCCTATGAATAATATGGCGGCCTAATGTTTCACTGAAATTCGTATATATAACGAGCTAACAACCCAACAGGCTCACGCGAGCACCGGGGGTGTATCATTTAATACTCTAACTAACTCTATCCTACTATTGCCGGCCTTGGTCTTTGATCAGCAGCCCAAAACTCTTTCTACTACACCAGATATTAGATGTGTCATCTATCATTACTACATGTAATGTACAAGTCCTAGATCGACTTTTTGCAAAAAGGTTGACTAAGCCGATTTTGATCATAGAATATCACTCGTCATCATTTCGTAATAGGCCAAAGGATCTGGGGGATCTTCGTCTAAGAAATATACAACTATAAAGACCATGGTTTTAGTCTAGAACGTTATTCACAGCCTTCAAGGCCCCAAGTTGCTATCCACGTGAAAAAGTGCCCCATAAAGTGGCCACGAGACCGAGAGGAGTCCCCCCCGGGATTTACTACATCCAGCCACTCTTCCCCAAATCCGAACTAGCGCAGTGCTAGACTCTGATGCATACATGTATTTTCACTCCCAACAGGAACTACATCTATGCCTGTAACTACATATGGCTCTAGAATACGCAACCCACGCATTCCAGAGGATATACCATAGAGTACAAGACCTGAATAAGGCACATGCAACCAACCCTTAAATTCTGGCTAACCCTGTCATATTTACCTGACACCAACCCGAGAAACCCAAATTCACGAATATGTCTGAGTTGATAGGAGAAGTTCCTTGCCCTAAGGGGGAAATTATCCTTGTGATACATAGCAAGGGCGGCGGTGTAATGACTATCAAGGTTCTTGCTAGGTTACCACAGGCGTGGAAAAGTAAGAGCGAGTGCTATGCTAGAACTATATATTACACATCACGGTGTTGGGGTTTGGTCTTTCAACACTTAGTCTAAAAAGCTAGTACAATGCGCATTAGGGGTTTAGTGTTGATGTTAGTACCAAATCGTACCTACTTTTATATATAAATTACTATAAACCTGTGGCAAAGTAGCTGATCGTTATTTTCGTATCAAGTGCTCAAAGATAGAGATTAGGCCTAATATGATACTTATCACAACAAGTATAATAAAGCTCAAAGAGGATATTTCGGTAAGCTAGATCCTTAATATGTATCCCCATCAACCCCTAAAACCATTTTGTCCTTGTATTCCACTAGGACTCATGTGCCAGGAGTGCTAGAGCACATTAGTAACCCCACAGAGGAGGTTGATAGGTCAGGAACTAGAAATTTCTTTCTCTATTCCGTTTGAGAGAAGGCGTGCGCGGTGGCTTCATGATTGGATTTAACTCCCCCAAAGATTTCCCGTTTGTTTAAGGTACAGAAACATTCGCCAAGAGAAAGGAAAAAAAAACTACTATGTAAAGGAAAAACCCAGCCTTGAGCACGCACCGGAAAACCTCCCAGAAAAGAAACTTTTATTTTTATTTCGATTCCGCTCTTCTACCTAATGGTGGCATCGTACTTGGCCTTGAACCACTTCATGGTGTCGGCCTGGTGGATACGGTGGGGAGCACCAATGTGGGACTGGCACCTCCTGCGCTTAGCGACGCGGAGACCGGGGCGGGACCTGGAAGGGAGAAAAAGGTGTCAGCGCTTCTACCCAGAAAACAAACCATACCCATTCACTTCCCATCACTACCTCTTCCTCCGCAAAATCCAGGTCCTCCGGGGGTGTTCGAAACTCACATGATGCAGTAGAAGTCCATTCCGTAAATACCGATGGCAGGGTCGTACTTAATTCCCAAGTCGATGTGCTCGGAGATACCGAAACCGAAGTTACCAGTCTCGGAGAAGTTCTTCTTGCGGAGCTCGTACTCCTTGACCTTAAGACCACGCTCAAGGATCTCCTCGGCCTTGGGGCCCCGAACGGTAACATGGACGGCGATCTTCTCGTTACGACGGATACCGAAGGTACGGACGGTGTAGCGGGCCTTGGAGTAGACGGGAGTCTGACCAGAAAGCTGCTCGAGCACCTTGGCGGCACGGGTGAGCCTATCACCAGATTCGCCGACGGAGATGTTGAGAACTGAATAGATTGAAAATTAGATATTGGCTTCTAATGTATAGATGTTTCCAAAAGTCCTTGATGAGCAAGTTGCTGAAAAAACGTACCGAGCTTCTCAATGCGGAGATCCCGCATGGGGTTGGAGTCCTTGCTCTTTGCGTCGGTCTATTTCCCCATCAAAACCCATCATTAGCTACATGTATTCATCCTCAAATCCTCCAATTGCGAAACCCAGCTGCAGCTGAAGCATTTAAGAGCAAGAATCGGAAGGTGGACGGAGTATCGACATGTACTGACCATTATGGTAACGAGAATGGGTCGTTTGGCGGTAAGGTTGATAGGGTATTCGGCTTTGGTTGTTCGAAAATCGGGTAGTTAGCACTTACATTCGCGGTCGAAAATGCCACACCAAATCTGAAAGTGTGTGATTTAAAAATAAGCAGTCACACAATGTAGGGCAGGGCAGTAGAAGCTTTGGACGTAAGGCAGGGTAAGGGATACTAATGACTGAAAGGTGAGTCAGCCAGAGACCATCTCGATATGGTTTAGCGGTTAGCAAGACACGAGAGTCAACATCAACGACACCTCTTCCATCTCTATTACTACCTACGAGCTTCCCAATAGCTGAGAACCTCGATTTTATCTTCTTGCCCCTCTTAGTCTACCGTAATAAGAGGATTCTAGGCTACACGCCTGTAACAGCAATTCAACATGTCGAAACAGCAAGGGAAAATGGTGAGTCGTTTCGTTCCTGTTTGGCTTTTGGAAAAACCGTTCGTTGACGTGGATATCGGATAAAGAACGATGCTGATTGAACGAACCCCTTAGGCGAACCTTGTATGTGCTACCAGCCCCATATAACTCTCCTCCGAGAGGTCTTAACAAAATAAACAATGCTGATATATTTGTGATAGATCAACTATCGTATGAGGGTTACGCTCGCCGATGGACGCCAATTAACTGGTACACTTCTCGCGTTCGATAAGGTAAATTATCCTCTTACGAACCTTTTGCTATACCAGCTCATTTACTAACACGCATTGAAGCACATGAACATCGTCCTCGCCGACACTGAGGAGTTCCGCCGTATCAAGCGAAAACCAACCAAAGCCTCCGCCCCCCCAACTTCCACTGCTCCTCAGATCTCTGAAGAGAAGCGTACGCTCGGCCTCATAATTCTACGCGGTATCCACATAGTCACGCTCTCTGTTGAGTCCCCACCTCCTGCGGACCCATCTTCCCGACTTGGCGCCCCCGCTGGTGGTGCTGCAGGTGCTGGTGTTGCAGCTACTGGTCCAGGTATCGCTAGACCTGCTGGAAGAGGGCTCCCTATCATTGGTATGGGCGGGCCTCCACCTGGTGGACTTCCTCCACAGATGGGAGCGCCTGCAGGGCTGCAGGGACCGATGAGGAATGTTGGGCTCGGGCAGGGTCCTCCACCAATGGGTGGCCCACCCCCACCAGGCTTCCCCGGTGCACCACCTGGTTTCCAGGGCGGCATGCCAGGCAGTGGACCCCCAGGATTCCAGCCACCCCCAGGCTTTCAGGGAGGAAGGGGATTCCCGCCTCCACCAGGGTTTAGATAGAGGGCAGGTCTAGTTGGATTTTTTTTTTTTTTTCATATTTACTTTGGGACGAAGGCTGTAGAAAGCCACTATCCTGTTTAAAGTAGATTTGTGGATTGGTGCGATCAGAATCGTCGAATAAAAGTCGATCCAGGTTTGTATTCTGTTCATTGTGTTTACGAGTGTGAATGAAAGTATCTAGCAATTGGTAAGAGTAAAGACTGTGCAGGAGAGTTGGAGGGATCAGGGCTGGGAAATCGGTAGTTGTAATATATATCACCCGTCTCTTGGTTCGCGATTAAAATACTTTTATCTTTTTGTAGTCTTTTTAGTTTCCACATCCTTAGCATGGCTTAAGAGTGATGCGTATGTTGGTACAACCCTGACTGTGACCTCTTCGCGGTTAACATCCCACAACACTGGACCTCTAGAGACCTTGACTGTAATAATTGCTGTTCATGGTAGGTATCACAGTGGGAACTAGAGAGAGATTTACAGGGAGGAGAGGGCTGTTAATCCCCTTTTTATTGATTCTATTCTATGAAGAAAATGGCCGAGCGTTAAGCGCTCAGCCACACAAAAACAAAGAAAAGGGCCCCCAGAAAGTCGTAATATGCAGCCGGTCATTGCGGTCGATTTCACACTGTTGCCAGCCGAAATCCACCGCACCCAAGACCCGCTCCTAGATCTATTCTCCATCCCCCTAATCCCACCACACCGTCTTTCTCCGTTAAGAGAAAAACCCTCCTGAACATGAGGTAGGTCCTGGGCTCGACCACAATTAAGGGTAAACCTCGCCTAGTATGATGATGTGGGGGGGGATGTGGTTTTTTGCGTTGTTCATGTAGAAGGAAAGAGGGTTTAAGGGAGTCGGTGGTATTTATACTGCTTAGGTCAAAAAAAAAAAACACAACCCTAGCCCTTAGCTTGGCACCGACATCTCGTCTTGGTGTTCATGGTTCTCAGTTTAGTTAGCGCCATCTAACGTGGGGTGGATCATGGATTCGGAAAACCCCCCACTATGCAGTAACATGAAGGGGGAAAAAAAAGGCAAAGTTTTGTTTGGCTAGATAACCCCGCCTCCCACCACCCTCCTGTAGACAAGTGAAAAAATTTAGCTTAAGAAGGGTTGACAGAATTATCACATCATCTCATCGCTTCTTTCTCAACTTTAAGACTTGATCTATCCCTCCGTTCTCTCCTCCTGTAGCAAGTGACAAAAGAGAAATTCCCAATGGCTTCTACTAATACTTATCCGGCCGCGCAAAAGACTGGTTAGTGTTTTTCTCTTACCCTCCTTCTAACTTGGTGTTCCTCCGCCCTTGCTCCACTTCCCCGCATTGTCGCTTCCATGATGGATGCGGTCATGAGCAATCATTCGTTCAATGTTTGTTAGAGTTTCAAATATATATTCACAACGACTGTCTGAACTATGGATTCTAATGCGTAACTTTATTTGTAGCGATCCTGTCAGTTTATAACAAGACTGGACTGTTGGATCTTGCCAAAGGCCTTAGCCAGCAGGGAATCCGTCTTTTGGCCTCCGGAGGTACCGCCAATCTGATCAGAGATGCTGGTATGCCCGTGGAGTAAGTCCAACGAATATATCGCCTCTTTTGTGCAAATAGAGAGTAGAGGGTCCTAATTGTCATCTTCAAAATTGTACAGAGATGTTAGCAGCATCACCCACGCACCTGAGATGCTTGCTGGGCGTGTCAAGACCCTCCACCCCGCTGTCCACGCCGGCATTCTAGCCCGCAACCTCGAATCTGACGAGAAGGATCTTGCTGAGCAGAACATCAACAAAGTTGACTACGTCGTTTGCAATCTGTATCCCTTTAAGGATACCATCGCAAAGATTAATGTCACCATCGCTGAGGCCGTCGAGGAGATTGATATCGGTGGTGTCACCCTTCTTCGTGCTGCGGCCAAGAACCACACCCGTGTAACTATTCTCTCTGACCCCGCCGACTACCCCTCATTCCTCGAGGAGCTCCGACAGGGTGAGGTCTCCGAGGCATCCAGGAAGCTGTATGCCTTGAAGGCATTCGAGCACACTGCCGACTACGACGCAGCCATCTCTGAATTTTTCAGGAAGAGGTATGCCGGCGACGGTATCCAGCAGCTTACCCTCCGCTACGGCGCAAACCCCCACCAGAAGCCCGCTCAGGCCTTCGTCAAGTCTAGCCATCTCCCATTCAGGGTCCTCAATGGCTCCCCCGGATACATCAACCTTCTCGATGCCCTGAACTCATGGCCGCTTGTCAAGGAGCTCAAGGAGGCCCTCAACCTCCCCGCCGCTGCTTCGTTCAAGCATGTCTCTCCTGCTGGCGCTGCCGTCGGTGTGAAGCTTACCGACGTTGAGAAGAAGGTCTGCTTCGTTGACGACATCGCCGGGCTTGATGCAAGCCCTCTTGCCTGCGCCTACGCCCGTGCCAGAGGTGCCGACAGAATGTCTTCCTTCGGTGACTGGGTCGCCCTCAGCGACATTGTCGATGTTACCACTGCTAAGATCATCAACCGTGAGGTCTCTGATGGTGTTATCGCTCCCGGCTACGAGCCCGAGGCACTTGAGATCTTGAAGAAGAAGAAGGGAGGCCGCTACACCATCCTTGAGATCGACCCTCTCTACGAGCCCGCCCCCGAAGAGACCCGCCAGGTCTACGGCATATCCCTTACCCAGCGCCGTAATGACATCAAGATCACCAACAAGTCATTCGCACGTATCATTACCCCCGAGAATGCCGTCCTCCCCGCCCAGGCCCTTATCGACCTCACTGTTGCGACTATCTCGCTCAAGTACACCCAGTCCAACTCCGTCTGCTATGCTAAGAACGGACAGATTATTGGTCTTGGTGCTGGTCAGCAGTCAAGAATTCACTGCACCAGACTTGCCGGTGACAAGGCCGACAACTGGTGGCTCAGACAGCACCCTAGAATCTTTGAGTTTAAATGGAAGAAGGGTACCAAGCGCCCCGACAAGAGCAACGCCATTGATCTCTTTGTCACCGGACAAGTTCCGACCAAAGAGGACGCCGCTGAGAGGGAGCTGTACGAAGCTGTCTTTGATGAGATCCCGGCTGAGCTCACCAAGGAGGAGAAGGCCGAATGGATGGCAAAGTTCTGCGACGTTGCTGTCTCCAGTGACGCATTCGTGAGTTTTTCCTTTTATATATAAGCAAGCAATAATTCGAAACTAACATATCGGCGCTACAGTTCCCCTTCACTGATAATGTTTTCCGCGCTCGCAAGTCTGGTGTGAAGTACATCGCTGCTCCTGGTGGCTCAGTGAGCGACAAAGCGGTTCACGAAGCGGCCGCTAGCTGCGGTATCACCTTTGTTGAGCAGGAAACCAGACTTTTCCACCATTAAGAAATCTTTTTTTAGCTGGTTGATAGATTCCTCTTGGCTTTTTATTTTTGTTTTCTATCTTCTTCTTTTCTTGCTGTACAAGTTTTCGCTATTGTTAGGAACTGGGTAATTACTCTATAGGAACGAAATGAGAATATAAGGCCCGTTTCAATCCATTCCATCTCATTGTACTCCTGGCGTTATTTTGTGTTTTGTGCTTGGATCATGGTGGATCACTCGACCTGGTAGCTAGTCTCAATGATATCTTTAACAGTATATTACAGGTATTTAGAGACGTGGATCACAAAGAGCAAAACATCAGATTGCCATGCCTCGTGCGTGCTAGCTATGCCTTCACATATCCTTCCTATAGGGTCATCATTCTGACCCACCGGTAGCGAACAACCTACCCTCAAATTCATGGGCGGTAGGGCACCGGTTCATCTTATATGTATATCTGAAGCAGCTCAATCTAGATCACAAGATTGGTACTAGTTGCCGGTTTCAAGAGGGTATGGAGATATCCATGCAGTTTCTTGCTTTACATCCCTGTAGATCCGGAGATAAGATTTAGATTGGTGCCTCCTTTGGAGTAGAGTGCCGGAGCTGGGACCATGGAGAGGCTTGAGGGAAGTACACAAGTGGTGATGTAGTGCACGTGTCGATGGAAATCTGGTGTGCATCATGTGGGAGTTGGGATATAAAGTTTGATTATGGAGGAGTGGTGGTGGCTGAGTGGAGGCAGAAAGGGATGGGAAGGCGGGCTTCTGCGATCTCCCAAAAGAAAAAGACCTGCCTTTAGGAAGTATGAGACATGAAGACGCAAGCTCGGGTTTTAGAGGTCTGCTGTGGGATCAAAGATGCGGGCTTCTTGGCACTAGGGTTAGTAGATCTTCTATGATCATATACTAAAGGAGATCGTCTCGAGGACGGAGCAGTATACTTGGAGGGGAAACCGACATGATAAATAGGCTAAGCGGTATAGATTACCTTGGGATAGGATATATTCCCACAATGCTACGGCGGACTCTATAGTAACATTTTTTTTTTTTTTTAAGAAACTGCCCCTTACTCATATTATTGCAACTATATCTAAGTGCAACCTGCTCTGTAGGTCCCAATTGTTCCAACGTTCGCTTGATCTTACAAATCAGACTGGCAGGTAGAAAAGTGCAGAATCCAACCATAGAGATCAGCCAATCCACCCTATGTACGTACGTATACAGCACAGATAGGTACCGTCCAGCCGGATGAATCAACATCCCTCCCCCCAGCCTACGAGAGTACTCGTCATCGGAATATTATTTTAGAGATATCTTCGGAGGCCGCCCCGTCGGATCGCATCGTGCACCTACCATGGGATAGGAAGATCCCGAGTCCCGCTTAAGCATGCGATGAAAGTCCGCCAACGACCCACGAAGCTGGGTACGTAGGAAAGTAGACTACTATTAATAAATTTAAGGCTTGGGGGGGGGGGATATCTGGGACGTAGGGTTAAAGAGTAGGTACATGTGGGTACTTCCTCAGATGTACCTAAGTGGCCTACATGTACTTACTCTACCCTACACTGGCTAAGGTTGACTGGTCTGGGACATGCAGGATTGTTCGTATTCGTGGCTTTTATCGCCCCCTCCCCTCCCAGCCCTAGGCGAGTTCTGATTGCGGGGTCGGAGGGTTAGGTCCGCTGCACGTCGAGTATGACGACGGGCATTGATTGCATGGCTCCAAGACAACGAGATTTCTTTAGGTGGAAAGTCCCTTGATGTCGCAAAATGATGGCGGTAAAAAAAAAAAAAAAAAACCAAGTATGTAAAAGTATGTACCCGGTAACCTGTGAAATTCTAATGGTTATCAGTTGAATTGAGTCCACCTAGGAAGGGCATGATCTACGGCGTAGAGGCGGTGAACGGTGGCCGGGAAGACCGCCACTAAAAAAAAAAGTCGCCTGATCGGGACAAGAAACAGTGCTCGGTACAGAGGATCGTTCTAAAAGAGGGCTATTCTTGCGGGCCAAGGCGCAGACTTCTGCCACATTAGGGCACAGCCTTAAATTTGACGACGACTGTCAGTCGATGGTGTGTCCTAGGGCAGTTTAGAAGCACAAGCTTATGTCACTATGAGACAGGTCGACTGCAGCATCTGGAACAGACTGCTGCTGCAGGAGGGAGAGAAGAAGACGAAGAAGCACCAAGGAAGATGTATGTTGTAGACATGAAATTGAATATGATCAGAGCAGGTGGGTACATGTATAATTCTTGGTCTCCCTAGGCCCTCATGTATAAACTTTTCTCACCCCCCCCCCCCCCCCGGGGGAAGCAATCCATGTAAAAGGTTCAGCGTAGGCACATATCTAACTTCCCTTTCCCACCCGTCTCCACTGCTGTTTTGAATCATTTAAAACAACCACCCCTTGAACAGTCAGGAATCAAGCACAGTCCTCCCTGATTTACTCTATTGCTCTACTACCAACCGTCCGCCCCATACCGTGCGCTAAATCTCTCCTGCAACATTAACTACCAACTCCCTGCTCTCTCTCACCCCCTTCTATTCATTCCATCTCCCTTTTACCCTCTCTCTCTCTCCCTCTCTCTCCCATTCTCTTCAACTTCATAGCCTCCCCCCCCCCCTCCCATCCTTTCTATTTACTTTTCTTTTTCGGATTATTTTTCTGTTCTAGACGCTCCTTCTCGTTAGTTTTACAACTCCACCTTTTACAGCACACTCAATACCCAGCCATCGGAAACATCATTATCAGTATTCTCCTGGCGGGAAAACGCGAAATAATTTCTCGTGTTCGTTAATATAATACAAGCGCCTTCAAAATGAGTGTATGTTTGCCCCCCCCCCCCCCTTCCACCTTCCAAAGGTTACGTGTTTCCGGCATCTACTAACATCTCATTTTGAATATAGGGCGGTTACGGGTATGTTATTCTTGAACACTGCCTATTGCTTCGCTTTCTTATGACAAACTTCCGCCTATAAACGCCCTTCGATCCAGACATTTTCTTTGACGCCCTACTGACAAACTTTGTGTTACGTTTACAGTCACAACAATCCATACGCACAACAGGGCAACTACAATCCCAATGACAACTATGGTGCCAGTGGCGGATATGGTGGCGGCGCGCCAGGTAAGAACCCTCCCCTCAAGACCATCTATTGATGGTGGTGCGCAAGAGATCGATAAACCGATAAGAGCGTCTAGAGGTTGATTTTGTAAACTAAAAGTTGAACCGTACTCTCCCTTAGGCGCAGGGAACACATATGAAATGGGTACTATGAACGGCGGCTCACCACCCGGCTACGGTGAATCACCACAAGAGTTCTTTGCCGAAGTCAACGAGCTCCGAGAAGGGATTGAAACCGCCAAGAGCAACATTTCACGCATTGAAGCACTCCACCAACGCTCGCTAACAGAAGTTGATGAGTCCGCTTCTTCGCAGACTCAGCACCAGTTGGATTCTCTCGTCGCCGAGACCTCGGCGTTGAACAAGAACTTGGCAAACAGGATCAAGAGGCTCAAGGGCAAGGCTGCTTCGGATCCCACAAAGAGTCCTCAAGTCGGAAATTTGGATAGGAACTTCAAAGAAACTTTGAGGAAGTATCAGCAGGTGGAGGCTGCTTACTCAAAGAAGTCAAAAGAGCAAATGGCCAGGCAATACAGGATCGTCTGTCCGGAGGCGACAGAGGCAGAAATTGACGCGGCTTGCAACGACAGCCAAGGTGCACAAATCTTCTCACAGGCAGTACGTTGGCACCGAATTATATCAAAATCCATTGCGCCGAAAAACTAACAATATTGCAGACTGTTGGCAACCGTCGTGGCGAAGCCCGTTCAGCTCTTCGTGAAGTCCAGGCCCGACACAACGAAATCCAGCGTATCGAAAAGACCATTATTGAGCTTGCGGACCTGTTCAACCAAATGGAGCAGCTTGTTGAGGAGCAAGAAACTATGGTAGAGGTTATTGACCAGCGTGGTGAAGAAATCCAGACCAATGTCGACCAAGCGCAGGAACAGATAGGGCAGGCAGTGGAAAAGGCGCGCTCAAGGAGACGCAAGAAGTGGTGGTGCTTGTTAGTAGTCCGTAAGTGCATCCCTAGTAATCTTTTTTGCGTATTCTATTCTCCACATTCATTTCCCCACCCCTTCCCACTGCGTTTGTAGTTTAGTTCTTTTCTTTTTCTCGATTTTGGCGGTCTCTTCTGGGACCCCTTATCCCTACAGCGCTATACCGTCCGCTTGGGAATAACCAGGGTCGTATCCCCCGAATGGGGATCTGGGAGGACAGTTCTTATCATTATCGTCGTGGTCGTGGTCGCAGTAGTGGTCACGCAAACGCGAAAATGAAAGACGGCCGCACCAGGACGAGGAACCTAGCTGGATTTCCAACTCTCTCTCTCTCTCTTTTCTTCCCCTAATCCTTTCCCCCCTTCGCACTTGAGAAAGAACGACCCTAACCTCGAAATCCTCGCATTGGGCTCCACATTTAGTCCTCATCATCATCGTAATTGTCGTCATCGCCCTTGTGGTGACAAAGGTCAATGGGATGTGGTGAACGGGCACCCCTTGGTCGCACCAGCATTAGGGGAGGAAATGGTTCGGAGCAAATGTTTATACCTGGGGGAAGCTTGTATTTTTTGAAACAAAATGGCGGGCGGGAGATTCTTGTTTCGTTGTTCATTTTTAACTTTCACTTTTCAATTTTTTCCTTTATTGTCAATTTCTTGCCCCCCCCCCCCCTCTTCTCACACTAATACATTTGGAACGTGGAAAAAACTACGGATTGGTGGAAATATCTGGTGTCTATTTTTTATCCGGCTTCTAATATCTTTGCTTTGGGGGAAACTGCAGTTCTTATTATCATTGTTGTCGTCATCATTGCGGTCGTCGTTACCCTTCTCAACAAGAACAACAACAACAACGCCAATTAAAGAGGTCCCGTACATATATAAATGGATGGAGCCAGATAAAGGATATTTTTTTCCATCAGCAGCACAGCACAGCACAGCAACGATATCGACACTTTTTTTTTCACGATGGGATGTTGGGTGGGCCAGGAGGGTCTTTCTTTCTTTCTTTTACTAACTCTTCGGAATTCACTTACTAGTATGTATGGTTTTTTTCTGTTAGGGGGATAATTAGCTTTCTCTTTTGTTTCCTTCTTTCTTTTCTCCTTCCTGGGTTGCCCGTTATATTAATTACAGAGTACTCTATCTCTCCCTCTTTTTGTTTTTTCCCTTTCCTTGTGTGTATGTGTGTCTGTCTGAATTGCTGAGAGTTGCCGTCTGAATCCGTGAAATGCTTTGATCTTGTACCGGCGATAGTGATATAAAAATTTGTGGAGGAATGCCCCCTTTCTTGCGCGAAAACGCGAGCTTGGCTAGCTTAGCAGGGGGTTCAAGGAAGGAAGGAACGAGGGAAGTAATTGGGGGAGGGCAGGTTCCCCCCACCACCACCATCCTGGCTGGCTGGCTGTAGGGCAGGGTAGGCGGGGTTGAGTAATGTTTATCCAATAAGCTTTGAATTGCGAGGAGAGCCCGCCCCACCTCTAGTGATATCTATGCGTGATGTGTTTATCTTGGCGGCGGAATATATTTTTTCCATGCGGGCGGGCGGGCGGGCAGGCAAATACAACATGTAATAAAGCCACGCTTGTGCCACCACACTATGGACCTGAATTGTTGAAACAGCGATCATTACCCGCTGCTTGCAACTACGGAAAAGTACTATAGTGTCTCTACATGTAGATTGGTACCAGGCCCTATGTGTGTAAGGGATGAGATATACACATGGCTGCCTCCTCGTCTCTTACCTATAACTGCACGCAACACGTAACCAATCCAGCCCATTCCATTCCCACGGGAGTGCCCGTGGAGGAGATAGTATAGTATGTGTATATATGGAGGGAAGTGTTATCATGTAGTGGCTACGTCATGATATATCACTCGCCGCCTCGGCCATAATTGGTGGATGCTCCACGCCGCGGAATGACTACATGTATGTACAAGGCCTATTAATTAATATCGACTCAACACATGACAGCGCCCCTCTTCCTTCTCGCAATACAGGAGGCCAATGCAGTGTTTAAATGACGATGGATATGTGCTGTTGATTATAAAGGCAAATTAAGAGTCTCCCTACTGACTGGCTGAATTAACAAATACATATGAATAGACCAAACTCCAGAAAAAAGAGGAGGAAAAAAACAAAAAGCAGACCCAAGACATTATTGATAGTGTGCAAAAGAGAGTATAAAACGCAAAAAAGAAAAAAGAAGAGCTCAAAAATATCACAATTTCCAGTAAGAAGAAGTGAAGAAGGGACAAAAAGAAGGATATGAATCCTAGAGAGGGAGAGAGTATCAAGCCTTACACTCTTCCCTCGCCCCCACCAACATCTCTCCCCCCTCCATAACCCTAATCTTCCTCAAGACAGAGTCCTGTGGGACGCATAGGCCCAATCTATGAAAATAGTCCCTATGCGCCCACAGTATCTGTAATGCATCCACGCTGCCCCCCGCAGAACACTCTGGGTCCTCCGCTCCCACACACAGCCTCACATCACAGCGCGTGAACGGCAGCGATGTCTTCTCAATATAGTACTCGCCGCTATGTTGTCGATACCCCCACGCTTCCAGTGGTACTAGCGGCACCGGGTCATCTACGTGCGTAACTCGCCGATATGTCCTCTCGTCAAACCGCGCGTCAAAGTACTCTGCGAGCCCCTGGTTCCCCACGCGCGGCTCACCAAAGGTTGTCACCACGGGTGCCCACCCGCGGCCCTTGTAGTCGAGTGCCGCGAGCGCCGCTACGGCGCCCCCTAGCGAGTGTCCGACGAGCGTGAGCTCGTACTCGGGGTTGTCCCTGCGGAGTTCCGCGACCACGTCGCTGATGATGGCATTTGTATGCGACCAGGACTGCAGGAAGCCCGAGTGGACCAGGCAGTCGTCGCACTTGTCGCGGATGGCAGAGTGGCCGTCGGACGGGTAGGGAACGTACTCCTGCTTGTTGAACGCAAGGTCGGCAAGCGCGTTCGCGACGCTATAAGTGCCGCGGAAGGCGACGATGATGCGAGGCGGAGAGGGCGGGTGCGAGAGCGCTATGAAGCCACAGGAGTCGGAGAGCGTGGCGCCGGTGTTGAAGGTCTGGATGAGTTCGAAGGTTGGGAAGTCACGACAGAAGGAGGGACATTGGAAGGGAGGAGTGATGCCGGGGGCGAGGGTACCGACGCAGTAGGCGATATCGACGATTCGGGAGAGGGACTCGAGGTCTGCAAAGAGTTCTTCTGAGATGGGGGGGTTACGGGGTGGAGGTTTGTGGGGGGAGGAGGAGGTTAGGGGGGATTGGGGGACATCATGGAGAGGGCTGGGTACGGCGGAGGTGAGGAGGGAGGAGGGCTGCAGTGTTAGCAGCAGCAAGAGGAGGTGGGAGAGGGGGGTCTTGAGGGGATGGAGGAACATCTGGGTTCTTGTCACTTGGTTCTTCTTCTTCTCTGGAGGTGAATGAGGAGAGGCATGAGGAGAGGGGGGGGGGAGAGAGAGAGATGAGAGGGGGCAAGGAGGAGGAGGAGGAGGAAGGAGGAGGAGGAGGAGGAGGAAGGAGGAGGAGGAGGAGAAGATGTAGGTGTTATGTTATAGATTATACTTAATTATAACCGCCAATTCAATCCGTTGAGTGTTGAGCACGCGGCGACACCCAACAATGTTAAAAAGTGTAGATGATGAGCATTACCCCGTCTTTTGTAGAACGAGGTCCTACTGCCTGATCTCTGTGGGGTTGCAACAGCCGAGATGATGATGCCAATGCGGTTCTATAGCCATAGAGCATGATTTAGGGGGTCTTTCCCCTCCACCCGATAGGTGGTGGGCGGACCCCAGCTGACGGTGCTTAAACCTTGAGTATTGCGCTGTACCTTTGTAGATACCAGATGGATCTGAGCAAGGATCGAGATGCAGCTCGGTGTCACCTACAGTTGTTATGTTATATGTGAGCTGATATTAAATTACAGTAGTCTGGGGAAGTAAGTACAACACCGGTATTTGTATATTGCCACTCATTCTAATCCAGATGAAAAGGACGATAGTAATGCCATCCAGGAGGTCTGGGGCTGTGATATCTTCTTGCCGACTGTAACCTTTTCCTGAAGTAAGTACATGTCTCTGAAACAGACAGCATGGATGCACGATGGACTCTCAGTTGACATCAGATGACCGTCGAGTCTTGAACCTCAGCAGGCATTCACGCGCATACTTCATTCGGAGCGCACATGATGGTAGTGCCCCGGGCTACATGTAGCTGCGTATACAAGGTAACAATATATCTGTCCCATTAACATGTATGTACATCTTATGTACATGGTGTATCTGTCCTGTAAATTAACCCCCTTCTGGGATTCTTCATCTCGATCTCGATCTTGATTGAGATCACTCATCATCATCTATCCGCAGCAAGGGCCGCCACACACCGCATCCCGGAGAAAGCAGTGGTTCCTGCATTCCTTTGGGGGTCCACTGCAAGTTTTAGCGGTTGGCTGTTTGACTGATAGATAATCATCCCATAAAGTCCAGTCAAACCAGGGAGGGACGTTAAGGTCAGCCTTCAAAAACCTCCAGCGATATCGTATGCTTAGTAATAGGCTGTCGAGTGTTTAGTGCCTATGAAATAGACGTCTGTACGAATTGCTCCTGGATAGCTAGAGAGAAGGTTGGTCAGTGCCAGTGATCCAAATAGCGATAATAAGTAATGATGGACTAATTTGGATTAGTGGTCACGTGAGTGTTGATATTTGCCAAGTCATATCATATCCAGGTCCGTAGTCGGTCTGTCATCTCATCTTCGACTTATCTCACCAGCTTAACCACCTTACCTATTTCCTTCGGCACTCCCACATAGAGTACATCGCCATGGCTGACCCCCCAAAACCATCCTTCTCACTCTCCCTTGGGCCCGTAAAGTCCAAACCCCCCACGCGCAAGCCCCCCAGTACCTTTGCCGCCAAACGTTCCGCCTCCCACCTCGACTCCGACGACGAGGACGATGCCGAAGACACCCACGCAGCCAAAGTGCAGCTCGTCACAGCCTTTGATACCACCCGCGGCGGCGCCGTTGACCTCAACAACGCACCGGAGGAAAAGGGCCCTCTCGTCATACCCAAGCTCTCGAATCGCAACTGGCGTGAAGAGGCAGAGCGTCGTCGCGGTGGAAAAAAGGCTATATATCTGCCCCCCGAGGCGCTCGCGAAGCAGCAGGGTGGGCTGAAGCCGGAGGATCTGGTCGAGACGGATAAAATTGAGCAGAAGTATGGGCTGCAGGTGTTTGAGCGCAAGGAAGAGGAGCAGGACGCGGGGGTAGAGGAAGCAGCGGCACCTATGGACGCGCCACCACCACAGCCGGAGAAACAGCAGACGGAGGAGGAGCTCGCGCTAGCCTCGCTCCTTCGCGGGGATGCCCCAGCGCCCTCGACACTCGTACTTGCGCCCACTGCAGCATCTGGCGGTAACGACTGGCGCGCCGCCCGCGCCGCGGCCGGGAACGAGGATGCCGCGTTCAAGACGGATGTCGCGAGCCGGCCGGAGATGGCCACGCTGGAAGACTACGCCGCGGTCCCCGTCGAGGAGTTTGGGGCTGCGCTGCTCCGTGGTATGGGTTGGAAGGAGGGCGACGAGGTCGGCAAACGCCGGGGCACAGCGGTGAAGCCGCGGGTAGTGGAGAGGCGCGCGGCGTTCCTGGGGATTGGCGCGAAGGCAAAGGAGGAGGTGATGGAGCTGGGGACATGGGGGAAGGGCGATAAGAAGAGTCGCAGGCGGCGCCAGGACACCACGTATATTCCCGTGGTCATGGTCGATAAGAAGACGGGGAAGGTTGTAGATCCCACGGAGGTTGAGGCGAGGGAGAAGGAGAAGGAGAAGGAGAAGGAGAAGGGCGTGGATGGGAAGAGGCGGGATAGGGGTGAGGAGAACGGGCGAAAGGAAGAGAATGGCCGCGGCGCCGAGGCACAGAAGAGGGAGCGGTCGAGGGAACGGGACCAGGACCGCGATAGAGAAAGGGATAGAGATCGCAGGGAGCGGAGAGGAAGCTACGACTCCTCGGACCGCCGCCGCAGGGACCGCGAGCGCTCGAAGGACCGCAGTAGCGGCGGCAAAGACCGAGACCGGGACCGGGACCGGGAGCGCAGGCGCGGAGACGACGGCCGCGATAGGAGAAGAGGCGATGAGCGCCGGGGAGACGATGGTAGGAGCAGAAGGGACCGTGATAGACGGGATAGGCGTTAATATTGGTTTTTGACATTGCAGTGTAGCTTAACTTTCTGTCTTTTTTTCGGGATTTAAAAATTAGCTCTTTTTTTTATATTATTCTCATTTTCTTTTGGGGGGTTGTGATGTACGATATCGATAGGAGGCTGGCTATAATCATTGCATGTGTGTGGCGGTTTGATAATGGCTTATGTTTGTGTAGTAGACTGGTGAAACGTGAGGGGGAGGAGGGACAGTTGGGGGGTAGAAGTCGGGAGTGGAGTGGCCGAGTGATCGTCTGTGAGTGGGATGGACTTTATTTCTTATTTATTTATTACTTCATACGTGAGTGGGATGGACACCCACCCACCCATTCACTTATTCACTCGGAGTAACATAAGATATGCATATATATATAATAGAAGATAACCCGTTACTGTCCTTGGTCCCCCACTCCCCTCCTCTTAATCTGGGGTGCACTGGCTACATGTAAGTACATGTACCTACATGTAACCACTACATGTAGTTTCCGGGGGAGTTTAGCATCTGGCCAGTGGTCAGTGGGTGTGACACTTCGACTGCTGGCCCAGCACCGGGGGTTTATATTCCCTCATCGAGAGGTTATACATGTAGTTCAAGCCGGGGGTGGGAGTACATACCCCTATGGCAGGGATTGGCTTTTTGGCCATTTTTTGGTACATAGGTATGTATTTCCGGTCCTTGGCTGGTTGCTATGGTTGGCGGGCTAGGTTTATTGTTCTTGGCAGGGAGCTTTGTAAAAACCTCTGTTCAGGTAGTGAAGTACGTGTATACATCAATTGCAATCGCTGTATGGACCTTGTACCTCCTCCTTCTTCTCCTTTTGCACGGGGTTGTCACCCCCCCCCCCCCCCCCGCGCCTCTTGGGATGGATGATATGTGGTTTGGTTAGCCCTGAGTGAGTGCGTTCTGCACTTGCATTGGAGCTCGAGTCTGAGGATGTATATAATATACTTCATGTAGGAAGTATGTACCTATGTATATAGGGGTGCTAGAAAGTGATGCAACGACTTAATTTACCGCTCATGATTTCAATCCACGACATGTGACCCAGTTTTGACCTTAATGAAGCAACAATATTTGGTACATGTAGTAAAGAGAGCAGAAAGGATATATTTCTGATTACATACGCATCTAAGTAAAAGAAATTAAGGTGCTTGCGAACCCACCAAGTCCCAAGCCCTTGCATCACCCCTGGGTACATTCATGACCCCCAGCCCATAGCCATGAAGCCGCTGGCTGGGTCGGGTCGTGTTGGGCTGGGGGGCGCATATATAATACATGTAGCCACTCAGCTGCCTGTCAACTCAAGCATACGTCACGTATCTACGCCCATCCCATCCAATCCCATAAGTACATGTACTTATGTACGCACGTATACGACCCGCTGGGGGGCCAGTGTCTCAGGACGCACCACCTACGTCGAACTTCAGCCTTGGCGGCTGTGAAAGAACTGCCTGGGCTCTGGCTCGGAGGTGTCTCTCCATATCTGCGCGTATTGCTGTTCTTGGCTCTATTTGCTGCTCGTTTACTGGTTAGGATGGGAGGCTCGCAATGGAGGCTTTGGCAGAGTGCAAGCTCTCTGCATTAACGTTGACTAGCAACTACAAAGTCTGTAGCGGGCGTCAGTAAGGTTGCATATGTAGCATACATGTAGGTACATACATGTACCTAAAGGCGCCGTATCCATGACAGGTGGCGAGTGATATCCTATGATGCAACCACCAGCATAAATATAGTACTGCCTTGCGCACCCCTGGGGGGGTGAAGGGATAGGCGTAGTTGGTTTGATTGTTTTTCCTAGTCTTGGTTTTTCTTTTGTCACTTTCCTTGCTTGGCATACCCGAACCTTAAGAGCAGAGTTATTTGCACTATTTCCCATTGCCCTACGCCTCGCCGGTGATGAAGGTAGCGTCCCCATGAGTCATGCTACTCTGTTTCTCGCTAAACAATGCAGTCATAATTCATCACTCGCCCGCCCACCACCCACCAGGTCTCTGATCATGAACCGCCACAACACCGCCGCCCTCAGAGTTATATAGGCTTTTATCAGATCGATACAAGGTTATTCGGGCAGTGTCCAATGTCTGCCTCTGTGTGCGTACGTGTGTGCGTCCACGCATCCACCACGCGTCACCATATATCTGCCGCGAGTCCCGTTTTATTTTTAAGGATCACAGGGAGGGAAAAAGGTTTCAAACAACTTAAATTCGAGCCGCACAGGGGCAGAGTTAGGAGGAAAGCAATGCCGAGTTGGTTGTTGCACCCCACTGTGTAGCACCAAGAAATCATTCCCGTAGGTACATGTAGGTACTTTAGCTCCTGGCGGTTACAGCTGGAAGAGGAGATGACAGGGGGGCGCCGCTCTCACACGAAACATCCTTCACCGAGGCCGTGGCAATGGAGGCAAACACTTGGACTGGTCGATAGCTCAGTAGGTTAGTGGGAGTAGGGACTGGAATGCGACATCCCCTTTTCCATGCACAATGGATTTTCAGGCCAGATTCAACCGCTTTGTCGTTCAGGTGCATACTAAATATTACCTAGGCGACAGCAAGCTATCGCATGCAGAGAGGCTCAGACAAACGATTCTGTCATTATGCGTTCGTCATCAGCATGTCCGTTGCAATGGTAAATCGCCCGCAGAACAAACAAAAAAACACTGAGATCTGAATCCGATCTAGGAACTGGGGGGGGGGGGGAGGTGCGCGTGTGGTAAAGTTCTCAGCCACGATATTCGCAAGTCCACTTGCATTGAGATATATATCCAGGGGGGGGTAAAGTGTGGGGTTTTTTTTTCTGTCCTAGAAAAATCTGGGGGGAGGACGGAAATTCCGTATGAAAAGTATTATTTATATCCAAAACGAGGGCGCAGGGCCGGCAAGAAACATGACAGAACGGAAGGGAAGCTCGTGGTGGTCGGAGACTGTCCCGAGAGCTATCGATGCACACACACAGACATAAAGTGTCCTACGATGGGATTTTAGTCAGCCACATAGAGAGCTTGATTTCCTGATTGATTTTAGAAAAGACTTGACAGGCAGGCAGAAGCTCGGATGGGCCCTGAAAAAAGGATAGGGTATGGCTTTGAATAGAAGCACTGGGGGGTAGTGGTGGAAGGATGTTGTCGACAGGTACATGTAGGCAGGTGGCCCAAGCTTGTGAGTGGTCGAGGGGGAGGCTGGAATAGTTGAGGACACCAAGTACTGCTGTATTGTATCGCGTGCCATGACCACATATCCACCAAACGGGATCTCATGATTATAGATGTCAGTGTGTCGTTTGTTTCTACTCTGCTCCTACATACTATTGTATGATCTAAACTCCACTGGACCTCAGATCCACAATTTGATTGATTGGCACAAAAAAAAAAGGTACATCTTATATCACCACACGGTGCAGCAACAGAGCGGACCTCATCCATCCTGATGTATGTAGTTTGCCGAGACAGGAACCCCTCCATCGTTGCTTCATCCATCTTCCCCCCCCCCCCCCCCGGTCACATCCATCATTTCGATAGGATACCAAAGGTGGCAGAAAGCAGGTGACCCACCGGCCCTAAATCCCAACCCTCAAACGACCACCTCCGTCCCACCGACATCACCGCCTAAGCTGCGAGTCTACCCCCATTTCACACAACAACCACCACCACCCATCGCTTCAACTACAAACTACATATCAGACTTCTTCCTCTTCCTCTTCTTCCTTTTTATTGTCCAGCAGTGGTAGCGGTAGTAGTAGCTGTCTACAACCTGGCCCTTTCAATACCCGCGTTCCTGGTTCCCCTTCTATCAACCACTTATACTTGGGTGTTAATCTTGTTCTATGACAAAGACAAAAGGACATAGATAAACAGCAAGACCAGAGCCCCCCACCCCACCAATACCCACCAGACGGCCACAGTACAGCACCATCTAATAAGTCTGAACTAACTACCATTCTCCTCATATTTAATCACACAAAGCGTCAAAGAAAGTCGACTTTTCATTAACAGGTGGAAAGTCTCTGTGGCACGTCTCGGCCGTCGCCGCCATCATGGGCAACGTGAGTGGGAAGCTCGAGGATGGGCCAACTTTGTATTTAAGTGATCAATTTAGACGTATGCACCCCAGGTTTATCCTTCTCTGTGTTGTCGCTTCAGACACCGCATGCGACTCTCTGCGCAACACCGCTGACCGTTGCCGCTTCATTTTTTTGTTCGTTGGGTCTCACAGTGTCAATTGCATCTCTGGTGATTACAAATGCGCGCCAGAGAATTGTTTTGAAGATTGGTCCAAACTCGTTCCCGTCCACAAAAATCACTGCGAAAAAGGACCTGGGCGACGAATCTTTGGTGGAGTTCGTACAGGTCCGAATGGTTCCCGAGCCTGTGGTGGTGTGGTATGGCGTTTCTGACCAGAATTTAGGATCCGGACCCACAATCTCAAACTCCGTTATTGCTGAAGCTGTGCAATGACGACGATCTTTTCTTTAACTTCAAGTTTAATATAAGGCAGCGGGGAGATCCTATTAAAGGGACGATTTCTGATACAAATATTAGTGGACTGACCTTTGCTATCGCATCTAATGGCCGAGATCTTGAGAACCTTGTCACTCGGGAGTTCCATGCAGACCCTAACCTACACAAGAACCCTAATGTCAATTTAATAGGGGACTTTTCTACCGAAGGTTCTAATTCAATAGAATTTGAGTGGAAGTGGAGGTGGAGACCCCCACAGGGTGCCGAAGAGAGGAGAGGTTTTGGATGGAGAAACACTTGCAGTGTACGGCTGAGCTACCCCAGAAGTGGACTGCCGAAGCTAATTGAGCCCAGTTTTTGGAATACGACCAACGAGCGCACAAGTTGTCGACTTTAGCCCAGTTTTCATTTTGGGTCCAGAGTAAGCGTATCATGGCTCTGTATTAACCGACAAAGCAGGGTTCTAATTTTTTTTTCTACGATAGACACGCCGAAATATTGTCCTCCTTCGCCGCTACCTGTTTCGGAATTCGGTATCGGCTTCCCGCCGAGGCTACGCACTATTTCTGGCAATTCCCCAGAGTTCAAAGCTGGCGAGAACTCGCCTGATGAACCGCCATCTCCTTTAATAGATTCATTCGATGGTTCAACCTTAGCCTCACTTACCCCTGCGCCTTCGGTTAAGGTGGATAATTGTCCGCGGCCAGTAGATAGTGCGATGGCAGAAGATGGGCCGCTGTTTAGGGCTACGATCAAGAGCCTTGAGCAAAAGACTGGAACTTTGCGGACCAAGATGAAAAAGGTACTAAAGAGGGCAGAACAGGCTCGTCAAGCACAGAATTTTTGCAATGAAGCCGTCAGCGGGTTCATGGATGCTTTGCGGGATGCTGCTAGCTCTGGGAATGCATCTGGTATTCAACCGGCGCTGGACCATTATTTCGAACGCACATATCGTGAAATTCTGCTATTCGAGAGGCAAAATGAAGCAAGTCTTCAAAAATTGATTATTGATCCTCTAACAAGATTGTATAACATCGATATCAAACAGGCAGAGGCTAAAAAGAAAGATTTCGAGGAAGAGAGTAGGGATTATTACAATTATGTCAGCAGATATTTGGGTATTAGAAACGACTCAGCAAAGGAGAAGAAGAAGCTCGACAGTGAGACAAAATACCAGAGCAAACGCAAGAACTTTGAGCTAAAGAGATTCGACTACTGCACGTTCATGCAGGATTTGCATGGTGGAAGGAAGGAGCAGGAGGTGCTTTCACAACTTACTAAATTTGCAGACGCGCAGGCCAGGAGCTACCTGACCACTGCCAAAAGAGTACAGGAGCTCATGCCACAACTGGAGGCATTGAGTTTCGAGGTAAAGGAGTCAGAGAAGGAGTTTCAAGTTCAAAGGACGGAGCGCGAGGAGCGAAGACGTGTCTTAGAGAAGAGTGATAAGAATTACACTGAACCGGACAGCGTTCCTCCCTTTATCCCGCCTTCTGTGGTGACTACATATAACTCCTCTTATTACGGATCAACACCTGGTGATATACTCGGCCACAATAAGGGATTTGAAAAATTAGGAGTAGGCACCAGCAGTGTCAGGGCGGTGTCCTCCGGCAGCGAGACAGGGCCCGAGGGCGGCATGTCTCCACCACAGCCGGGTCACGGGCATGGACTTACAGCAAACTCGCAATCTTCACTACTGAACTCCCCCAGCCAACAAAGTAGTA
Organism: Morchella sp. 2016-72; assembly: GCA_024713865.1. NCBI lineage: Eukaryota > Fungi > Ascomycota > Pezizomycetes > Pezizales > Morchellaceae > Morchella > Morchella sp. 2016-72. The sequence continues at coordinate 626,869 of JAMJEY010000009.1, forward strand.
AGTTCAAGGGTATACGAGATTTGCAGGAGAAGGAGTATAATGGTCTTGGAGTTACCAACGGCGAATCTGAGCGTCGTAAAGAGGGACTACTCTGGGCCTTGAGTAGGCCCGGTAGTCATGCAGACCCCAAAGGCCTCAATAAACAAGCATGGCATAAGTATGTACACCAGTTCATTCCGTTTATGGCAGCGACTGATCAAAACCCCAGATACTGGGTGGTTCTGGCTGGAGGACAGCTTTATGAATATTCAAACTGGAAACAGAAATTGGATCTTCACAACGACCCCATAAATCTCAAGATGGCATCAGTACGTGAAGCACGTAACTCTGATAGACGTTTCTGCTTCGAAGTTGTCACGCCCCAATATAAGCGTGTCTACCAGGCGACTTCAGAGGATGATATGAACACCTGGATAGGAGCTGTTAATAATGCAGTAAAGAGCACCATTGAGGGAAGTGGGTCTGTACGGAACTTTGATACTTCCCATGTGGAAAACAACGAAGGCCCTGATAAGCTCAAGAATATTCAAACTGCACTTACTGGGAAGGCGCCGCATTACCACCATTCGGTGCATGGCACCAACCCGATATCGTATTCGAACTCTTCAAATAATAGTGTTTATAGACGCACCACAGTAGGTGCAAGGCCGATTAATCCCAGGCGTAATAGTAGTAATTTTGGAGAGGATCCGGAGAAGCTTCTGCAGATGGTCCGAGAGGCGGACCCATGCAATAGTAGCTGTGCGGATTGTGGTAGTCAAGTCAAGACTGAATGGGTTTCCATAAATTTGGGTATTGTCTTGTGCATAGGTATGTGTTCTCGAAGTTTTTTTTTGCGCGAGCACGTTCGCCTTATCTTACTTTTTCTTTCGGCGTACAGAATGCAGTGGTCTTCATCGTTCCCTCGGAACCCACATCTCTAAAGTCCGCTCACTCACGCTCGATGTCACGTCGTTCACCCCGGATCTAATTGAGCTTCTCTGTCAAGTTGGAAACAAGGTCTCAAACTCAGTCTGGGAGGCCAAGCTGGATGCAAACCAGCGACCTGACCCAAGGTCCTCCAGGGAGACACGTCTTAAGTTCATCACATCGAAATATGTTGATCGTGCATGGGTTCAGCCTCTTTCACCAACGCTCTCGCAGTTTGCGTCGCCGGACGAATCTATTCTTGACGCTGTCAAGAAGAACGACATTGCTAGCTGCCTCTACGCACTCGCTCTCCATGGAAGCCCAAACACCGTCGACCCCGCCACCTCAATCCATGCAATCTTCCTTGCCCTCGCTACAGCTGATCCACAGTCCGCCTCAAGCAATGAGCTATCACCGGGCCCTTCTAGCCCACCTCTCAACCCAGTGACATTCCCGGTTGCCGAGCTGCTCTTGCAGAATGGCGGGGAGATACCATTTCCCTTGCCAGCTGGTGGCCTAAGCCTAGCAGCGAAGAATTACTTGGCAGCGAAAACTGCCAAGAGGACTCCAGTGACTCAGAGCAACAGTGATGTGTCAAGATTGAATGCGGAAAAGTATGAAAGCAACACAAGTTTGAGTATGAGCAGTGGGACATCAAGCACAAGAGAGCGCCAGCAGAAGGAAAAGGAAAGGCTGCAAAAGAGGGTTTCCACGGGCGCAAGGCTCCACCGGGCACCCCAGTTGGAACGATAAAATTTGGACCACAAACAAACCTTGGGACATGGAGTAGCTGACAACAATTTATTTTAACTGTTCTGTATTAGTGTCTGAAGTGTTTTTTTTTTCTTTCTTTTTTTCTTTTTTTCTTTTTTTTCCCTCTATTTCTTTTTCTCTTTCTACGTGGATTTCAATCTCTAGATTGAAAACATGATTAATTAGGGTATGACAACCGGGGGTTTGTTTTTTGTATCAAGTATTATTTTTTTGTCGGGATCTTCGTTTGTGTCTTTTTTTTAGTTGTCGGGTTAAGTTGGGATGATAGTTGACGGACCATGACCAGAGAGAGGAGGGGATGTAAAGTCGGCGTGTTAGCGGGAGCGGGGGAGAGTGGGGAAAGCCATCATACCCTATTTATTGTGGTGCTTGCTTATATCCCAATTATCAGAGTCACCCAGGCAGGCACGACTCCTTCCTGGACGATACATTTATACATTCTTGTGGTAGCTAGTCTAGTCAATACTTTATGTGTATTATTCTTGGATTGTTATTTTTACTCTTATCTTTCTATTTTTCTATTTTTTACTCTTCCTTCTTTTCTTGGTATTGTTCAGGAAGTAGCACCACCCCCCCCCCCTTTTTTTCACTCCTGCTCCCTCGTTTTTATGTTCAGATATATGCGGGCGGGCAGGCGGGAGGGAAGGGCCGAGGAGAAACGTAATGTGAGATGATAATGGGATTTGCTGTGGTCGATTTGTGGTTGCTGCTCTGTGGAGGAATTCAAAGTGGAAAAATGGAGGCAGACAGAAATTGCCCTTCTACTACCTACTACTGCTGCTGTGATATATACGAAAGTAGATACTATGGATATGTTTCAAAGACTCCGCTTCTCCCCTCAAAAAAAGACTCCGTTAGTGGCATGTTGAATTAAATCAACCCCCCCCCCCAACCCACCCCGCCAATATCGCGGCGCACAAATAGATTATATACAACCCGTCACAACCCGTCACAACCCGTCACTCGCACCCTAATCCTCCTACCACCCACCCACCTACCCACCTACCCTACCCTTCCTTCCGCCCGCCTGCCCTCCCCCGCCCAATCAATCGCAAACCCTGCTTCTCCGTTAATAACGCCTCATCTCATTAATAATCCACCTTCACCCCCCCCCCCCCGGGTCTGATCAAAAAAACCGGTTCGCCAAACCCTAACCCTGTGGATTCTCCTTCCTATTTCTGCTTGCTCGGGGATATAGATATGCAGGTGGGCCCTATTGTACTTAAGGCCGGTATTGCAAGGGGATGGTGGGCCAGGGTTTAGGCAGGACGGACCGGGCGCGGTAGGGTTTGGACCTTTTGGACGCAGGTTTCTGGGTGCTTGGTGGGCTTAATTGTTCGTAGTAATGTATGGACTGAGTGAGTGGTGTGGTGCACGTGGGCGGGAGTAGAGATATGTTCCCCGCCTTGCCGTGCCTGTGCCTGTGCCTGTGCCTGGCGTTCTTGTTTAGTTGTTTGGGGAGAATTGGACGAGTCTAATGTCATAGCATAGCTCTGCGCTCGGGGACTGTATAGATTTATTTATTTGGTACTAAAGATACTACATGTATATACCCCTATAAACCACATGTACTAGTAGTGCCAATATCTACCTATTAGAACAATAGCTATAAGCCCCACTAGCTAGCTACCTAGACCCGTAAGCTATAGTTGTAGCTAAGGAGAGCTAAAGATCGCCCACAATATATATACTCACAATATACCTCCGACCTCACACAAGGTATGCACAAACACAATTAAGTTGATCTCTCCGTAATCAGCTCATGCCAGTGATTCCCAAACACAGCTTCGGCACGCACCAACCCGACATCGTCGACAGAGCTTTCTGCATGCTCCCCCCGCCAACCCCTCCCGGTCCCCCGGAGTCGGAGTAGCGGTGCGTTGGCGCCGCCTGCTGTACTTGTAGACTCATGATCATGACCCATGGGGCAATTAGGGGGTGGTTTTGTAGCTCATTGTAGTAGCTTCGGAGTTCCAAAACATCTCTACGGTGAATTCTGTAGCAGCTTGTTATAAAAACCCAACAGTTAGTCCCTAGATTTCAGCTAGACACCACAGTCAGCAGATTAGTCTACCAATCATGAAGCTCCTTGCCCCCCTCCTCTCTCTCGCCGCCTTCCTCCCTACCGCGCTTTCCCTAGCCGCCTTCCCCGGCGCCGAGGGCTTCGGCGCGCTCTCCACCGGCGGCCGCGGCGGCCCCGTCTACGTCGTCACCAACCTCAACGACAGCGGGACTGGTTCCCTCCGCGACGCAATCAGCGTCTCCGGCCGGACCATCGTCTTCGCCGTCGGCGGCGTCATTAATATCAGCAGCCGCCTCGTCTTCCTCAGTCGCCAGACGATCGCGGGGCAGACGGCGCCCGGCGGCGGTATCACGGTGTACGGCGACGGCGTCAGCTTCTCGAACGCCGACCATGTCATTGTACGGTACATCCGGTTCCGTATGGGGGTGGGCGGGACGAGCGGGAAGGATGCGCTAGGTATTGCCGAGGGGCATGATATGATCTTTGACCATGTGTCGGTGAGCTGGGGACGGGACGAGAATTTTAGTATCAGCGGGAACGAGGCGATCAATATCACGATACAGAATTCGATGATTGCCATGGGGCTGCAGACCCATTCATGTGGGGGGTTGATTCAGACGGATGGCGGGGTGAGTATTATTAGGTCGCTGTATGTGGATAATCATACGCGAAATCCAAAGGTGAAGGGTGTAAATGAGGTATGGGTTTCCTTCCTCTCCGGTATGCAGAGTGCGAGGAAGGGACAGCCAAACTAACCACGGCTTTGTGAAAGTTCATTAATAATGTCGTCTACAACTGGGGCGGCGGTGGCGGCTATATCCTCGGCGACTCTGACGGCGCATCCTGTAGGTCCCCCCCCCCCCCAATGCCCGCACCGGGTTCCTGCACACCCCTCTGCCCACGTACTAATCAAACCTCCAACTCCCTGTGCAGACGCCAACATCGTCAACAACCTATTCATCTCTGGGCCCTCCACGACCATCGCGCCCTTCACCCGCGGCAATCTCAACTTCCACGTCTATGCCTCCAACAATTACCAGGACCTCAACACCGACGGCGTCCTCAACCCGACGCTAATCCCAGAGGACGAGTACACGACCGTCGACTTCGTCACCAGCCGTTACAACTACCCGACCGTCGCCACGGTACTTACGCCCACCGCCGACCTCTTCAATGCGATTGTCGCGGGTGCGGGTGCCAGCAAGGTGCGCGATAGCGTCGACGAGCGCTACATTACGGAACTCAAGAGCTTAGGAACATTGGGCCAGATCCTCACAAATGAGAACACATCTCCGTTTTCAGGGCCGGGGACGGTTGCGGCGGGGACGGCGCCAGTAGATACTGATGGGGTGAGCGCAATCCTGCTTGCTGTTGTCAATGTTGTTGTTTTTTCGAACCATTGGCCGCGGATAAGTACTCCTCTCTGCAAGGTGCGTGATGTGCTGATTGTGGTGTTTTGCTATTATTTTTAGGACGGAATGCCTGATGCGTGGGAATCCGCGAATGGGCTGAACCCGGCAGTCAATGATGCTGCTGGGTACAAGTTTGGGAATGGATACACGAACATCGAGAATTATATCAACTCGCTCGTGTAAGAGTTCCATCTACTCCATTGATCCAATCCATTCAGTCCAGCCGGAAGAGAAGGGGGGGAAAAGGCTTGATCAACACACCGGATCCTTTCCTTTTCTTTCTTTTGTGGCTTGATTGATGAGTTGGCGGCAAACCCGGAATACATACAACAACAGCGGCAGACTGTTGTGTGCTGTGTATAATCATCATGTAGGCTAGATAACCAGTTGTAATAAATAGATACAAAAAAGAGAGGGGGAGGGGAAGGTGGGGGGGTGAGAGAGAGATAGGTAACGCAGGCTCATAATCACGATAACTCGGAACAAAATCTTGATGTCTCAAATCAAGCCTTGACTACATGTACATAGAGTACAATGGCTAGATCACAGCTCCTCACTCGTATGGGATATCACAAACCCGTTAGCCGACCAATAGTACTAAGTACATGTAGTGTTGACCCCAGTTCAGCTAATTTCGATTGGCTATCGAATCGAATACCCAGATTTATTATTAAATCATTTCCGATATGAATCTACTCATATCTGACATATTGTAATTATAGAGTAGAGTATCCCTAGGCATCATGGGGACACGAAACGTATCGCATGTTCTAGGCTATTTCCCGTGTGTATGATGGATGATATGTATTGTTGTTGTAGTAGATAGAATAATAGGGACTCTAGCCTGTGGAGTAAAACATGAGATTCCGGACGAACGCATACTCCAATACAGTCCAGGCATGCACGATAGAATATCTTTACCCCGTGGGTCCAATCCTCTGAACATTTAAGTGAAGAAACGCGTCAGCTCTCTAAATACCATCTTTACGTGCATGTAGCCATGCGGAACACTTATCTACTCTCACAGTAGAGCATCTTCTCTCTAGCCCTCTCTCACTCTCACTCTTTCATATCATAAACCAACAATAGTTAGTGTTTAGTTTACTTTCGGTCTGATCCTGACCGCCAGCACACTCCCCTTCCAGCCATCGTTATTTCATACCAAGAACGTTGATCGTTGCAGCCCATGAAGATCTCCGTCATGATCAACAGGAGCGGCGTTTTAAAAATACCATTTTAACATCTTGGCAAATCAATTTCAACGGCGGGCCCCCGAGAGCATTTTAAGTCGACGCGTATGTAATTCTCAGCCTTATTTGTCCTTGGCCTGCTTGTGCTTCTGTAACATCTCGCATCCATCTATACCGAGAAAAGTGAAGGAAACCCACGAATAATATCCCCTAGTAATACGTCGTGCGGGTTTTTTTCCCAACTCTCCCGCAAAGATCAACACCAAGCCGCCGTCACGAACACTTGTGAACGGGTGCCAAGCCAACCTTGCGTCGTAAGCGAAATTGGACTCTAGACAAACAAACAAAAGAAATACGGGATCGGATCGGGACTTGTCTAGTAGCACACGATAGATAGTAGTTGACAAGCTTAAGAGTGCCGTATTTACCGTCGCGCTTAATGGGAGTGTAACATTCTCTCGTGAGATACATTATGCCGGCTGGTGCTGATTTTCTCAAATATCGATGATTGCCCAAATTGCCCTTTCATGCAGCCCACATTACAAACACGACGTCTCGTCTCGTCTCTCCTGCGTCCCAAAAGGGGGGGCCGCCAACCTCCCCGTTATTAAAAACCGCTCAAGGGGCAACCAAGGTCAAGGTTGTTTGATCAAAGGCGAGGGTTAGGGGTCCCTCAACCTCCAACCTCAAAAATGGTAAACTAAACTAAACCAGTTTTTTTTTGTTTACCTTCCCCATCGATAAGGAGCACCAATCAGCGAAGTGGGGGTGGGTAGGTATGTCTGTGCCTCGGACTAGGGTAAGTCTTAAGGGAAAAAAAACCCAGGTTGGGTTGGTGGGTTATGTATGATTGGGTGTCTCACTAGCGGCAGCGAACGTTTCCTTTCTTTTCTTTCAGTTCCAGAAACATGGGAGCTGGATATCGACTCAGCTCCGACCGACGGGGGAATTTTGCACTTTCGCCATAATAGGCAAGATTTGTATGCTTCTTGCACTGCGGTTCAGTTGCAATGCAGTTGCCAGCCTTCAAGCTTTTTAGCAGGAGTAGATTCGTATGTTTTAACTGACAATGTTAAAAGGAAACCAGCAGTGGGTGTGCCGTCGACTTCTCGATCTGCGTCTTGACTCTGGTCCTATTTTTGGGCCTCTGTAGATAATCTCTGGAGCCGAAACCGGGTTGCGGAAAGCAGGCTAGAACTTCAACCTCAACTTAATGCCTTTAATATCTCTTATTTTGCCCTTGATTTGGCGGCTGAATGAAGATGGGGAAATACTTATAGTTGCTGATATGGGGCATGTATGTAGAGAGATCTAGAAGCTCCGACTAATCCCCGTCTGGCGTACATGTAGTTACACAGAAGTGATAAAGTACATGTAAGCCTTTGCCCAGCAAGTGTAACTGTAGAGTGGCATTACTCTACCTACATGTACTCTACCCGTAAGCGATAGGCATAGAGAGATGAGCACCCACCTGAATAGAATTTCAGGCTGCCTCACGGCATGTGTGGCACCCAACCACGAGCTCGCCATCCGCCAGAGCCATTGGGCAAGCAGAAGCCTGTAACCCGTAGGGACTTCCCTGGCCATTCAAATTCAATTAGCTATCACCATACGTGGGGGTCAGGAGAGAGAGCAGCACAAGAAAGAAACAGTTCAGAGATCCCGATGCATGAAGCCCATCCGTGATCCATAATGGCCTACCTCCCACCACCTCCATTTCCCGGTGCCGCGTGTGTTTGGCCCTACTGGTTTCCCACCAAGTGTGTGTGTATCCTGGAACCCTGCCCCAGTCAGTCAGTCAGTTAGGCAGTAAAGTAAAAAAGTATCCCTTGATAAACTCTGGATTGCCCGAACGGGACATCACCATCTTCTCATAAATACTGGCCCTTTCTTCCCCCTTCTCTGCTTCCCCTTCCCTCACCATCCTACACTCGCTTTCCAAAGTCAAACGCCTACACAGTCGTTCACCACTCTCGTTACCAAAAAACCCAAACCCACACTCACAATTACCGTTAAAACGTAAAAGAAAACCCACACAAACAATTATCACAATGCAGTTCAACTTCGTCGCCGTTGCCCTCGCCGCCCTTGTAGCCTCTGCTGCTGCCCAGAACGTGACCGTTACTGGCTCAAAGTATGTTTTTTTCTCCTTCTTCTCAGATATGGATATGGAGAGAAGAGAGTCTAACACATTATTTATTACAGCTCCACTAACGCTACAACCACCTCCACCCCCACCGCTGCTCCTGAGTCCGGTGCTGCCTTCAACAACGCCGTCTCTGGCGGTCTCTTGGGTGCCGTTGTCGCCGCTGGTCTCGCCTTGGTAAGAACCCACTCTCGTGCACTATTGCATTTCTATTCTAGCCAGGAATGGACAAAAAGCTTATCATCTATCTCTGCTATAGGTCATGTAAATTAGACCTACCAACGATCGCGGATGATTCGGGGAAGTGGGGGATTGGCGTCTGTCTTTTTGTGAAATAAAATTCCTTCGTGTTCAATTTTAAAGGGGGTTTTTTCTTTTTATAATTCGTTTTACTACTTCTTTTTTACTGCCGGGTCCGGTTTTTTTTCTTCTTAACTTTGGGATACGATACCTAGGGGGGGAATGGAAGGGATGGGTTTTGATGCCGGGTGTAATACTTCTTTAGAAATACAATGCCCTAATTACCTCTATCATTTTTTTACAATATTGAATGTTTGAAGTTATTCCGCGATCAGCACTTTACACCCCCCGTTCTGCATTCCATCCATCTTGCCCCTTCCTGCAGCCAACGGCCCGGATCAATCCACATCGCCTTGTTGGTCACACAACCTACTCGATGTAAGGGTGTTGGTTCTTCTGCCAGGTATCATCCCAACCTTTCTGGCGGTTGAATTATTCTCCTCCAATGTATCTAAAAATAGCTCTCGGACCCCCCTCCGCCTTCTGCAGACCAGCCGGAATGGTAATGCCCGCATGCGTGTGTGGTGCACCCTTGACATGTGTCACGACATGCAGGTTCTCTAGCCCGTGCTATCGACTTAAAAAGGGCCCCACGGACTACTCTGCACTAAATTCTTGTACACGAGGTTGGATTCTTTGTGGGGTGGCCGATAAGGAGGCCGTTTGCGGTGTGCTCAGGTGTATTGTTGGTGGTGGTGTGGGGTACGAGTTCTGGTAAAGCTACATACTGACATAGTTCTTTCTTCCAAGGTCTTGGACTGTTTTGCTTGGAGCAGCCCCTTGTTGTCCGTTTTATTACGCTTAGGGGACTCGTGAATCCGGAACGTATTTGCTTGAGGTGAAAAAAAAAAGGCTCGCCAGCAGCGTTACGTACGTACAATACAATACATGTACGTAGGGCTACACGTAGCGTGTAAAATCTAGTGGGCATTGCAATTGCGTGTCGTCGTCGCCTGTGCTAGAGAGTGGCAATGGAAACTAAAGTAAAGGCTAGCTCGGCCATAGTGATATATAAGCTTTGCTTACCGGATTAGACTATCAAGGCCGAAATTCTTGCCATCAGCAACAAACAAAGTCTTTGCCCCGGAGTAAGAGCTTCTATCGGTGCCAAGCACCCACGATAACGCGCGTGCGGTATCATAAAGAAATTAGAGTCATGCGAGATCACTCGATTCCAGCGTGAGCGACCAGGAGTCATATGGGGAAATCAGTCTCATACTATCCTGAGGTCATACTCCGAGGAGTGGGGAGATTGAACTACCAAGCCGAGGTATTGCTGGGAATTGGCGTCATTTTTTATCACTCGAGAATCTTGTAATGGTAACGTGAGCTCGAGCCTTGGACGCGAGATACAGCGAAGCGAGTAGTGGGTTGTGTCGAGTTTTTCCCGCCAAAGTCTACCTCGGATTACCTCGATTCGAGGAGGCAGTGTTTAAGGCACATCAGGATCGTTGGGGGGTTGGGTATATCTCGAGGCACCACGAGTCATATGGCTCAAGGCGAAGTATGAAACTCCTCATACTCATGGACATTTCATTTGTGGTTGAGATATTTATAGCTGGCGCTAGTAGTTCTGCTTACTGGTATGTGATAGCTAACTTCCCCCAGGTCACACCCAACTCATAAGAAACTAGTTATACGAAGTATGGACGTGCTATTGTGGTCAAGAGCCAAGGGTAGAGTTTTCAGGCCAGCGGTTTGTCCTCGCGACACCGGCGGCATATCCCATTTATGAACGTTGTGATGTTTGTGTAATCCACCGCTGGCCTGAGGTGTACACTCATAGCCAATTTACGGGGTGATCCTAAGACTTACGACCCTGTGTATAGCGCCGAGAGAGGCGAACTTATCGGTGGCCCTCCTGGAGTATCTTCGCGGGTTTTGGTATACTCGTCTCTAGCTCTAGAGATTGCGGGCCTAAAAGGCTTGCCTGAACAACTATCGTGAATTGTGGGTTCATGCTAGGTCTGGAAAAATAGGGTGTTTCCTTCCAAATAATTCTATGTAGGTATGCATCTCAAAATGTTGCGCATACTAAGTAGCTAATTGCAACCGGTTTTTATGTAGGCCGGGATTTTGTCAATTCTAGGTCTTCTGAGGCTGGTGGACAGTAACATCGACTTATGGGTGAATGACGGGGACGAATCTTGGTGTGGGAGATATCTTTAAAGACCTTTCTAAATCTTTAGTAACTTAGTCTCGCAGGTCTTGACTTAGTACGTAGCTCACGTTATGGATCAAACGCTACCGACTTTGAGTGGAGTCCTTTTCTTAATGGCAGATACATACTCTCTCCAAGGCGCCAAGAAGTCGACAGTTAGTTATAGCCAGAGCAGTCACAACTGTGGCGGTTTAATTTCATACACATATATGAGATCTTTAGTATGTATGTAGTTGCCATGATTCATCTACTAATGTTGGTAAACTCGGACTCTGTCTCGGAATTGTCTCGGTCGTGTTTCAAGCCATGTAATTTCCTAAACTGGACTTTTATTTATATTTATTGAATGACGCATATATGTCCACTTTATAATATATTGATCTAGAACCATGTGTTAAAGCCTATAGAATCACGGCGAATACTGGGGTGTGATTACTGAGGTCTGGAGCCCGTAGGATCGGGGCTCAATTCAATGAGACATAGGAGTGGGGGGGGGGGGGGGCGCAAGTGGGTGTTAGATCGAAAATCTGCCCGTTTCATTTTTAACGGATCAATTGAGTTTTTGGGGGTGGCTAGAGGGGGAGGGTGTGCGCGTGTACCGTGTGGTCCGCAGGTTTAGATATCTTGAAAGGGTAGAAATTACATTGACTTAATAGGCCTCAAACACCCCAGAGAGCCTATATACACCAAGCGTAGATACTATAGTACTAGCTATGATCCCTTGAACGTGGCTATAATCGGCGGTCTAAATCTTTCAATGTTTGTCAGCTATTACTAGAAATATGTTTTTGTTCTTTGACGTTTGACAACACCTTTGAAAATTTTAACTCGGTGAAACGTATTCAGTCCAGTTAAAAGGTCATCTTGCATGATTGTGTAATTTTCAATTCAAATAGGTAAAATCGAGGGATCGATCTGTAATTATATTTCAATACCTGTACGTTAGGTCACTGGTGATGTACCCAATTAAAGCGTAAGAAATATATGCCTAAGGTTCGGCTAGTCAATGGGTACTAGAATGGGTAGATCTTGCAAGGAAAGAGGATAGAGGTATGGATTTCGTACTTAAATTATTATACTATGATAGATTAAGTACATGTACTGTCCAGGGTTAGGGTTTACATCCGTCTTAGGGAAATGTAGACTACAACGAATTGTCAGTAGATGCAATGACTTGTTTGCACCTTTGTCTTCTTGCGCGTGCGGGAGGAAGGTTAGGCACGATAGTGGGGTATTTTTGGCTATGGTCTGAAATGATATTCTCAGAAAGTATTCCCAAATTATGTACGTCGGGTTACCTTAAATGGGGATAATATGGTTTATAGAGTTTGTTTGGCCTTGAGCGTGGTACCTCACCAAACTCCTAGGTACATATATAACTCGCAAGGCGCTGGTCTCAAGCTTGATCCAAGCTCCCACCCACCTCCTCTCGAGGAAATAATGTGCTAGTGGTTTATCTGAGGGTATACGTATGATGCCCAATTTGATACGTTTTGGCTTCCGTGAATTATGTAGCTATCATACTGGCAGAAGACCAGACGCCCCCTGGAACATTATCGAGAGTACCGTAGGGTGTAAGCAGCCTTTCCGGAATATAAGAGATTATTGCATCTTTATCAGTGCTTTAAACCTTGTTGGGGACCTAGTTTCTAGATAAGCTGGCTAGGTAGGATTTATGAATCAATGTTCTTTAGTCGATTGAGGTTAAGAAATTGAGGTTCTTGGTACCCCGCTTACCTTAAGGGTATGTAGCACATCAGAGGGCTAGAAGCAGAAATTGAGTAAGACCTAACCACTGGAGTAAGGGGCCAATTATCATATTTGATATTGACCCGGAGTGCATGTGGTGCATTAATTTACCTGGCCATGAGCTATGGTTTATTTACAATTTACATGTAAAGTAGTAGTACATGTACATGTACATGTAGTTAGTGGTTGGTTCTGCAGAACACGTGGAAATTTCTTGTGCCCTGGGTTTCGCACACAGGCGTAGACCTCGGACTTCACCTCTGGCCCACCAAACGACACCTCTCCGGATCAGCAAGGCCAACACTACCAAACGGCACTCCACCCCATCCACAACTATATCCATCCATCTCCGGTTAATACCCAACCCTTCATTCCATCTCCCCACGATCTCCCTCACTCTTTCCACTACCTTGCATCTAATTTGATTTGCATTCACATCTTCTCTTGCTTGCTGTTTTATTGCTCGATAATTTACCTCCTTTTCGTAGTTCGTGGATGAGTCCCGGTGCTCTAGATTCTTAAAAAATCATGGCGCCTCTACCTATTACCTTCACAGAGCTCCTTTCTGTAGGTTTGATCGTTTTCTGATTGCGGGGTCAGATGCTAACCAATCTTCGCTACAACAGCTCACACAGCTCGAAATCCAAGTACGCAACTTCACACCACCGGCATTTCTGGATGACATTGCACTAACATGATATCTTTAACAGCAAGCATCGATAGGGTTTAATACAACTGTGAGGCCCTTTCACTTGCCTTTTTTGTTTCCTTCGTTTTTACGGAGACATATCCGTTATTGGTTAAGTAGCTAATTTCTTGTTATCGGGACCCATAGACCTTAGAGAGTGACCATTTTATCTGTGTCCGCGAGAAGAGCGATGAAGCCGCTGCACAGGTTGTGATAGTCGATCTTCACAATGCCAACGAGTTGACTAGACGGACAATTAAGGCGGACAGCGCCATTATGCACTGGACCAAGAAAATCATCGCCCTTAAAGCCCAACGCACACTCCAGATCTTCAATCTGGAAGCTAAGGAAAAAATCAAGTCGCACACTATGAACGAGGATGTTGTGTTCTGGAAGTGGATCAGTGAGAGGAGCCTGGGTCTTGTTACTGACTCTGCTGTCTATCACTGGGATGTAATGGAGCCTGCGCAGGCGACCCCAGTAAAGATGTTTGATCGACACATGAACTTGCAGGTAAGTCGTTTTGTTAATCGCAATCTAAGTTTCGTGGGACTTATGATCTGTGTTAGGGCTGTCAAATTATCAACTACCGTGTCAATTCAGATGAGAAATGGATGGTTGTCGTTGGTATCTCTCAGCAGCAAGGCCGCGTAGTTGGTAATATGCAGCTTTACTCGCGGGATAGAGGTATCAGCCAGGCTATCGAGGGACATGCCGCCGTATTTGCTGAGCTTCGTCTTGAGGGGGCCCCGGCCGACACAAAGCTTTTCACCTTCGCTGTTCGAACAGCTCAAGGGGCCAAGCTGCATGTCGTTGAAGTAGACCACCCGCCAAACAACCCGGTATTCCAAAAGAAGGCGGTAGATGTATACTTCCCCGCTGAAGCTGTGAACGATTTTCCAGTCGCAATGCAGGTTTCACCAAGGTTTTCAATTATTTACCTTGTCACCAAATTTGGATTTATCCACCTTTACGACCTAGAGACAGGAACATGTATCTTCATGAATCGAATCTCTAGTGACACTATCTTTATCACAGCCCCACATAATGCCACATCCGGTATCATCGGTATAAACAGGAAAGGGCAGGTCTTGTCTGTGAGCGTGGACGAAAACCATATCATTGACTACCTCCTTGAGAACCCTGCAAACTCGGGCTTAGCTATCAAGCTTGCTTCTCGGGCTGGTCTTAAGGGTGCCGATGACCTCTACCAGAAACAATTCCAGACCCTCATGGACCAGAACAATTACATCGAAGCAGCTAAAGTTGCGGCGAATTCGCCTCGAGGATTCCTTCGTACTCCCCAAACAATCGATCGTTTCAAACAGGTTCCGACGCCCCCCAATCAATTATCTGTTATTCTTCAGTATTTCGGTATGTTGCTAGACAAAACAACTTTGAACAAATATGAGACAATCGAGTTGGTCAAGCCTGTCTTGGCACAAAACAGGAAACACTTATTGGAGAAATGGCTGAAGGAGAACAAGCTGGAGTGCACGGAGGAATTGGGAGATATTGTCAGGATGCATGACCTTAACCTGGCGCTGAGCGTGTACCAACGCTCAAACTCTCCCCAGAAGGTTATTGCGTGCCTTGCTGAAACTGGCCAATTCGATAAGATCTTGCCATATGCGCAGAGCGTCGGATACACTCCCGACTACACGGCCCTTCTTCAGAACATGGTTCGCATCAATCCAGAGAAGGGAACTGAGTTTGCGACCCAGCTCGCTAGTCATGAAGGCGGTTCATTGGTTGATATTGACCGTGTTGTTGATATTTTCCTTTCCCAAAACATGATCCAACAGGCCACGGCTTTCTTGCTGACAGCCTTGGACGGAAACAAACCGGAACATGCTGCTCAACAGACGCGCCTCCTTGAGATGAATTTGGTGCATGCGCCTCAAGTAGCTGATGCTATCCTTTTGAACAACATGTTTAGCCACTATGATCGCCAAAAGATCGCCCAGCTCTGTGAGAATGCCGGTCTCTTCCAAAGGGTACGGTACCATTTTATTCTGACATAATGGTTATTTATTATTATTACTCGGATTTCTGACATGATTGTAGGCTTTGGAGCATTATGAAGATCCTGCTGCCGTCAAGCGGATTCTTCGTGATAACAACGGAATCCCCCCTGAGTTCATTGTTGAGTACTTTGGGCGCATGTCTCTGGATCAGTCCTTGGAATGCTTGAGTGAGATGTTGCGGGCGAATATTCGTCAAAATCTCCAGGTTGTCATTCAGGTGGCTACCAAATATTCCGATTTACTTGGACCACACCGCTTGATCGAATTGTTTGAGAGCTACAAGACATTCGAGGGCCTCTACTACTACCTTGGAAGTATCGTGAACCTCAGCGAAGACCCCGATGTCCACTTCAAATACATCCAGGCGGCCACTAGGTGCGGACAATTCAGCGAGGTGGAGCGTATTTGCCGTGACAGTCAGTACTATAACCCCGAGAAGGTCAAGAACTTCCTCAAGGAGGCAAAATTGGCTGAGCAGCTACCTTTGATCATTGTTTGCGACCGACACAACTTCATCCATGAGTTGGTTTTGTATCTTTATCAGAACCAACAGTTCAAATCGATCGAGGTTTATGTGCAGAGGGTCAATCCTGGAAGGACACCCGCAGTCGTTGGTGGATTATTAGACGTCGACTGTGATGAGTCCATTATTAAGAGTTTGTTGAGCTCTGTCCAAAGTGCATCAATCCCTATTGATGAACTTGTTGCCGAGGTTGAACGGAGAAATCGTCTCAAACTTCTACTGCCTTTCCTTGAAGAAACATTGAACAGTGGAAACCAACAACCTGCCGTTTTTAATGCTCTGGCTAAGATTTACATCGATAGTAACAATAACCCAGAGAAATTCTTGAAAGAAAACGACTTTTACGATACACTTGTGGTCGGTAAATACTGCGAGAAAAGAGACCCGTACCTGGCATTCATCGCATATCAGAAAGGATCGAATGATGTGGAATTGGTTAAGATCACAAATGAGAACTCCATGTTCAAACAACAGGCTCGTTACCTTGTCAAGCGTCGTGATGCTGAGTTGTGGGGTTTTGTTTTAAGTCAAAACAACATTCACCGCCGGTCACTCGTGGATCAAGTGGTTGCGACAGCTGTGCCAGAGTCTACTGATCCTGAAGACGTTTCCGTTGCAGTGCAATGCTTTTTGAAATATGACCTGCCAACAGAGCTTATCGAGCTTTTGGAGAAGATCATTCTCGAACCCTCTCCATTTAGCGATAACAGCAGTCTTCAAAACCTCTTGATTCTTACTGCTGTTAAGGCGGATAAGGCTAGAGTAATGGACTATATTCACCGTCTTACCAACTATGATGGTCCCGATGTTGCGCAGATTTGTATTCAAAACAGCCTGTACGAGGAGGCATTCGAAGTTTTCAAAAAGGTTGATGCGCACAGTGAAGCTGTTAATGTCCTTATCGAGTACATTGTTAGCATTGACCGCGCTTATGCGTACGCCGATAAAGTCGATCTTCCGGAGGTCTGGAGCCGTCTCGGTAAAGCACAACTTGATGGACTTCGTGTTTCAGACTCAATTGAGTCCTACATCCGTGCCAACGATCCCGGAAATCACTCAGAAGTCATCGAGATTGCCAGTCATGCTGGCAAGAACGAAGAGCTCATCAAATATCTTCACATGTGCCGCAAAACTTTGAGAGAGCCTGAGGTTGATAGCAGTTTGGCGCTATCCCTTGCCCGCGTTGACAAGCTTTCTGATCTCGAAGATTTCTTGAACGGACCAAATGTTGCCAATATTGAAGAAGCTGGTGACCGGGCATACGAGGAGGGTCTTCATCAAGCGGCCAAAATCTTCTTCTCCAGTATCTCAAACTGGGCCAAGTTGGCGGTCAGTCCTCCTTTGCGTTTTCAATAGTGACTTTTGCTGATAATTTTAGACTACACTCGTATTCCTAGAGGAGTACCAGAACGCTGTTGAATGCGCTCGTAAGGCCAACAGTACCAAAGTGTGGAAGCAAGTCAATGAAGCGTGTGTGGCAAAGAAGGAGTTCCGTTTGGCACAGATCTGTGGTTTGAACTTGATTGTTCACGCGGAGGAATTGCAAGACCTCGTCAAGCAGTATGAGCGTAACGGATATTTTGATGAACTGATAAACCTTCTCGAGGCTGGGTTGGGACTTGAGCGCGCTCACATGGTAGATATGCATAAATCTGGTGATGGGACTTACTAGCTAACTTATTTCAAAGGGAATGTTCACAGAACTTGGTATTGCTTTGTCAAAATACCACCCCGAACGTGTCATGGAGCACTTGAAGCTCTTCTGGGGCCGTATCAACATTCCCAAGATGATCCGTGCGTGCGAACAGGCTCACCTTTGGCCCGAACTCATTTTCTTGTATTGCCAGTAAGTCTTCTCACAAGTCTTTTAGTTTCTTAGGCTAATATTCTCTAGCTATGATGAATGGGATAATGCTGCATTGGCGATGATGGAGAGGGCAGCTGATGCTTGGGAACACCAGTCCTTCAAAGATATCGTTGTCAAAGTTGCCAATTTGGAGATTTACTACCGCGCTCTAAACTTTTACCTCCAGGAGCAGCCTTCTTTGCTTACTGATCTTCTGGCTGTTCTTACGCAACGCATTGATGTTACTCGGTATGGCTCGTCCCTTAAATTCATAATTACCACCGCTAACAGATTACTAGTGTTGTCCGCATGTTCGAAAAGTCGGATAACATTCCACTCATTAAACCATTCCTCATCAGTGTGCAATCACAGAATAACAAGGTCGTCAACAACGCCATCAACGACCTCCTTATTGAGGAAGAGGATTATAAGACTCTGAGAGACTCCGTTGAAAATTATGATAACTACGATCCCTTGGAACTTGCCAAACGTCTAGAGACACATGAGTAAGTTTTGGTGACACATTGGTTAGGGACCCGAGTACTAACTTCTACTAGACTTGTCTTTTTCAGACAGATTGCTGCTAGTATCTATCGCAAACAGAAACGCTGGAACCAGTCTATTGCTTTGTCCAAGCAAGACAGATTATTCAAGGACGCCATCGAGACAGCCGCCGTATCAGGCAAAGAGGATGTTGTTGAAGAGCTCCTGCGTTACGTAAGCAAACCATGTCTTGGCAACTCGGCTGTAATTACTGATTTGAGTGTCCATTAGTTCGTCGATATTGGTAGTCGCGAGTGCTACGTTGGAATGCTTTATGCCTGTTACGATCTTATCCAGCTCGACGTTGTTATGGAAATCTCATGGCGCCATGGCCTTAATGATTACACTATGGTAAGATACTTCTAGCTCAGAGTATAAGCCATGATGCTAACTTTTATAGCCCTTCATGATCAACGCTATGAGGCAGCAATCGATGAAGATTTCTACTTTGGAAAAGGATAACGAAGAGCGAAAAGCTAAGGAGGTCACCCAACAACGAGAAGAAGACAACACTCCCATTCTTTTGGGCAACCGGTTGATGTTGACGGCTGGTCCTGGGGGTCCTATGCAGTACTCTAACGGGATTGCCCCGCAGGCCACTGGCTACTCAGGCTTTTAGATTAAATGGATTATGAAACAGTATTAGAATATCAGAGATGTTGTGTTATTCTTCTCTGTATATTTCTTTCTAGTATCTGGAGGACTTCTGGGCCAAAAAGGAATTATTTTTTTTTTTTTTTACAAAAGGAGGGGGAGATGCTGCAGGGGAAAACGGAAGGAAGGGTTATTCAATATCAGATTTCCTTTTTTTTTTTTGGTCTTCTAAGGGTTTTCATTTTTCGCCACTTATAGCTAAGTGTGGTTTGCTCATAATTTTTTTCACCTGTAGTACTAGTTTTGCGCGATCTTGTTTCTATTCGTCCGTCTTCAGCGTTCCCCCACTCGATGAACCTGATGCCCGTATGTCTGTAACGAAGTAATTTCCAACTTGATAATCGATCACTCAACATCGGGGTTATACAAAAGATTAGTCCCACTAGAAAGCTAAGTAGAAGTTACTATTACGGAGAGTTATATCCTCACGATCGTCGATAGTGGTAAAGCCATAAACTAGAGCTGCATCCTAAGACATAAGCACGGTGTGTCGGTACCAAAATTGCTTGGTCCAAATTTTTTTTTTGATCGGCAATTACATGATTAGAGAAGTTGCTTTTCCCCCCCGCACTAGGTACCGTCTGCAACACATACATCGCGCAGTAACCCTATATTCATCTCCCGCGAACAGTCTGCGATTTGCGCGGGAGGACGTGGGGAGACAACAATTCGCTCTGTTCTAACCCGAAAGAAACCGCTATCCACGAAAGGGTTCCGGTAGAACACATCTTCACGAGTATCTCTATTCACGAAATAAATATATAGAGAGGTCTTGATTCGGTTACTAATTTGAATATACCGACAAGAACCCGATGTTTGCCCGAGGTTACTGGGTAATACCCATGTTTAACTCAGTCCCAGCTCGCTGTAACGAGATCGAAAGTGGAGTGCGTCAAGATTATGGGATCTGGGATGTTCCATTTAACAGTCGATAGCCAGATGAAACATCTACTTCCACTATCGCCTGGTGGGCCGAAACGTGCTCAGAATCTGGTGCTTTGCAGCCTTGGCAAACTTGGTCAAAACTTACTGTTTGTGGGAATTTCTTGTTGAAATTACAACTGTAGCATTACCATATCTGGCAATGCAGGCGCCAGGTTTGTACAATATGCAAAGCACCACATGTTTCGGCCCACCAGGCGATACGGCTACCGTACGCGCGACATGTGCATTGCATTACTATTCGCGGAGAACTGTTGGTGTTTTTTTAGATAGAGCTCCTTCCTGGTAACACAGGGAAAAAAAAAAAAAAAAAGCCAAAGGTTAAGACCCTTTCGATGAGAAGACGTGCCTGGAGAAGTCTAGCCAGGGCTCACAAGGGTGGGGCTAGTAGGATGATTGTAATTGCAAAGAGTACATGTAGTGTAGTCAACTGATAAGGACTCGGGTCGTTTTTGGGGGTACTGCCGCCGCATTAGCGACACATCAATTTACCCCTCCAAAACCCCCAAAGAATCTCACCCCGCCAGGTAAGAAAGAGAAAGGAGCAGTAAATCCATGAACCCCAGCTCGTCTTAATTCACCGCCCCCTCCATAGACTTACGCGGGAAAATACAGTGAGAAAAAAAAAAAAAACAAGCCATTACACATAGTACATATCGCCGAGAGCCCCACCTTCAACTTGTTTTCCATCCCCCACCTTCCTCCTCTCCTCCTCTTAATACACCCTCCTTCACCCCATCTTCGTAGGTTAGAAGCAGTAATCCATCTCTCTCCTACGCCGAGTTCTTCTTGATCTTTGTTACTGCCATTTTCGAAACACCTAGTTACTAGGGATAGCAGTGCAAGATGGAACAGCAATCTTCCCCCGACTACAATGCGGTCTTTGAGGATTCGGCGGACTCGTCGACGGTGAGGACAGTTCACCGTCTCCGTGCGAACTCAACAATCATGCAAGTCAACAAGATCTTGGGTTTGTTTGACTCGCTCTTTTGATATAACTTCAGGAAGCAACTAGAGATGCTGACAGATTGGCTTCGTGGTGATAAAGTTGCAAACCGTGGCGAAATTCGTATGACTCACTTTTTCTTACTATTTGGGTTCTTATCTGCAAGAGTGAATGCTAACTTTGTGCCCTGATAGCTATTCGGGTATTTACTGCAACATCTTTGAGGACTTGGGTCTAATTTGATTTACTGACGTCGTTGTGTGCTTGATATATATAGATTTTCAGAACTGTAAGTCTGCACTGTTGTCTTCGGCGATTTACCCAAAGTGAAAGTGCTAATATGGTATTATGCAGGCTCACGAGCTGTCGCTTCTTACTGTTGCTGTCTACAGTCATGAGGATCGTCTTAGCATGCACCGTCAAAGTAAAGTCCCCAAGATCCATGGTTACACATAGATAAAGGCTAATCAGCGTGTTTACCCGAACTACAGAGGCGGATGAAGCTTATGCTATTGGTGCGAGGGGACAGTATACCCCCGTCCAGGCATATCTTGCGACCGATGAAATTATTAAAATTGCTGTTACCCATGGAGTGAACATGATCCACCCCGGTTATGGCTTCCTTTCCGAGAACGCCGAGTTTGCTCGCAAGGTCGAGAAGGCCGGTATGATCGTAAGTAATCATTGCCCTATAGCTGGGTCTCATGTTCTCTAACATGAAGTTTTCAAGTTCATTGGACCCACTCCCGAGGTCATTGATGGGTTGGGTGACAAGGTTTCTGCTCGTACTCTTGCTATGAAATGCAACGTTCCAGTTGTTCCGGGAACACCTGGACCAGTTGGTAAGGTTGAAGATGCAGTAGCATTTGTTGAGCAGTACGGATACCCAGTCATCATCAAGGCGGCGTTTGGTGGTGGCGGTAGAGGTATGAGAGTTGTAAGGGAAGGCGACAACATTAAGGATGCTTTCACTAGAGCGTCATCAGAGTAAGTTCCCTAGTGGCTAGTGGGGTTGATCTAAGTATAGTGAGTGTTTATCACTAACCCCAAATTCAGGGCCCTGTCCGCTTTCGGTAACGGAACAGTTTTCATTGAGAGATTCCTCGACCGTCCTAAACATATTGAGGTCCAGCTACTTGGAGACAACTTCGGAAATGTTGTTCACTTGTACGAGCGTGACTGCAGTGTCCAAAGAAGACATCAGAAGGTCGTTGAAATTGCTCCCGCAAAGGACTTACCTCAGGAAGTTAGAGAGTCAATCTTGAACGATGCCGTCCGTTTGGCCAAGTCAGTCAACTACCGCAACGCCGGTACCGCTGAGTTCCTTGTCGACCAGCAGAACAGATACTACTTCATTGAGATCAACCCTAGAATGTAATATCCATGAAACTCTCCTGACAACTGTCTTATAGCTTCTGACATTTTTCAATAGTCAAGTCGAGCATACTATCACTGAAGAAATTACCGGTATCGATATTGTTGCAGCCCAGATCCAGATTGCCGCTGGCGCCTCACTGGAGCAGCTCGGTCTCACACAAGACCGTATCTCTACCCGTGGTTATGCCATCCAATGTCGTGTCACTACTGAAGATCCTGCTAAGGGTTTCCAGCCTGACACTGGTAAGATTGAAGTCTACCGCTCAGCTGGTGGTAACGGTGTTCGTCTCGATGGTGGTAACGGTTTCTCTGGTGCCATCATTACCCCCCACTATGACTCTATGTTGGTCAAGTGTACCTGCCATGGTTCCACATATGAAATTGCCAGGAGAAAGATGTTGCGTGCCCTTGTCGAGTTCAGAATCCGTGGTGTAAAGACCAACATTCCCTTCTTGGCTTCACTGCTTACACACGACACCTTCATTGCTGGAAACTGCTGGACCACCTTCATCGATGACACTCCAGAGCTGTTTGCCCTAATGACTTCTCAGAACCGTGCTCAGAAGCTTTTGGCATACCTCGGAGATGTTGCTGTCAACGGCAGCAGCATCAAGGGACAAGTCGGCGAGCCCAAGTTCAAGGGAGAAATTGTTTTACCCACTCTTCTCGACAGTGCCGGAAAGACCATCGATGTTACCTACCCTTGCAAGTCTGGTTGGCGTAACATTTTGGTCAAGGACGGCCCAGCTGCCTTCGCGAAGGCGGTTCGCCAAAACAAGGGAACCTTGATCATGGACACCACATGGCGTGATGCCCATCAATCCCTTTTGGCCACCAGAGTCAGGACTACTGATTTGGTGAACATTGCCAAGCACACCAGCTATGCCTACTCCAATGCCTTCGCTTTAGAGTGTTGGGGAGGTGCCACCTTTGATGTCGCAATGAGGTTTTTGTACGAAGACCCATGGGATAGACTTAGGAAATTGAGGAAGCTTGTGCCCAACATTCCCTTCCAGATGTTGTTGCGTGGCGCTAACGGTGTTGCATACTCCTCGTAAGTCCTGAATGACCATTCCCTATTGATACAAATACTGACATCTCTAAGGCTCCCTGATAACGCAATCGATCATTTCTGCGAGCAAGCAAAGAGGAACGGTGTCGATATCTTCCGTGTGTTTGACGCCCTTAACGACCTTGATCAACTTGAAGTCGGTGTGAAGGCTGTCAAGAAGGCTGGTGGTGTCGTTGAAGCTACTATCTGTTACAGTGGAGATATGCTTAACCCCAAGAAGAAGTACAACCTTGAGTACTACCTGGGTCTCGCAGATAAGATTGTTGCTATGGGAACTCACATCCTTGGTATTAAGGATATGGCCGGTGTCATGAAGCCCGCAGCTGCTACCCTTTTGGTCGGAAGCATCCGCAAGAAGTACCCTGACCTCCCTATCCATGTCCACACTCATGACTCAGCTGGTACTGGTGTTGCCTCTATGGCTGCTTGTGCTAGGGCTGGTGCCGATGCTGTGGATTGTGCTACAGACTCCTTGTCTGGAATGACCTCGCAGCCTAGCGTTGGTGCTTTGCTTGCGTCTCTGGAGGCGTCAGATGAGGACCCACGCCTCAACATTGAGCACATCCGTGCCATTGATGGATACTGGGCTCAACTCCGTCTTCTCTACTCTTGCTTCGAGGCCGGATTGACCGGACCAGACCCCGAGGTCTATGTACACGAAATCCCTGGTGGTCAATTGACCAACCTTATCTTCCAGGCAAGCCAGCTTGGATTGGGGACATTATGGGCCGAGACCAAGAAGGCATACACCCAGGCAAACGCTCTTCTCGGAGACATTGTCAAGGTCACTCCTACATCAAAGGTCGTCGGTGACCTTGCCCAATTCATGGTTTCCAACAAACTCAACTACGAGCAGGTTATTGAGAAGGCCGAGACTCTTGACTTCCCCGGGTCTGTTCTTGACTTCTTTGAGGGTCTTATGGGACAACCGTACGGTGGTTTCCCGGAGCCTCTTCGCACTAATGCGCTCCGCAACCAACGCAAGAAGCTAACCGAGCGCCCTGGAAAGTCACTGCCACCAGTTGACCTTGCCAAGATCAAGCAAGATCTTGAGGCTAAGTGGGGATTTGCCTCAGAGTGCGATGTTGCCAGTCACAACATGTACCCCAAGGTCTTTGCAGACTACAAGGAGTTCACACAAAAGTATGGTGACTTGAGTGTCCTTCCTACTAGGTACTTCTTGGCCAGCCCTGTCATCAATGAGGAGTTCCACGTCGAGATCGAGAAGGGTAAGACCTTGATCCTGAAGCTTCTTGCTGTTGGTCCTTTGTCAGAACAGACCGGGCAGAGAGAGGTCTTCTTTGAGATGAACGGTGAAGTCAGACAGGTCACTGTCGATGACAAGAGAGCTGGTAAGTTTCCGCATATATATGGCGTAGTAGAAATATAACTAATAGTAAATCCAGCTGTTGAGAATTTGAGCCGCCCCAAGGCTAACCCCAGTGACCCTGGTCAAGTTGGTGCGCCAATGGCTGGTGTTGTTGTGGAACTCCGTGTTCATATTGGCTCTGATGTCAAGAAGGGTGACCCAGTTGCTGTTCTTAGCGCTATGAAGATGGTATGTAAATCCTTTTTTCATATTCGTGAAATCACGATTACTAATGCACATAACAGGAGATGGTTATCAGTGCGCCACACTCAGGAAAGGTTAAACATGTGGAGGTTAAAGAAGGTGATTCAGTCGATGGGCAGGACCTGATTTGCAATATTGAAAAACCATAAATATTATTACTGTATTGATTGATAGACGAATTTTTTTATTCTGTATTTGTTTTTCTCTCTTTATATCTAGCAATTGGTGCTTTTTCTTCCTTTAGCATTTGAATGAAATAATTCACTTCGGATTTGGATGTGTGTTCCCTGTATGTCCTTGCAACTACAAATCTACGATTATCCTGGGTTGATTAGAGTGATGTACTTATGGGTCAAAAAAACCCGGCCCTCTGGTTGTAGTACTGTTGAGTCTCGAAATAGAGCAATAGGTAGTGGCAACACGTAAAGCAGCTAATTAGACGGCTTGAGAACTGACGGTACTCAAAACCCGCATATAGTAGCCTGTCTGTACCACGCCCAACAACCCTGCTGGATAAAAAGTAGAGTGATTTCTTGACCATATCACGTGGAAAATATCTTGGCATGACAAGAAGGAGGGGCAGCCTGCAGAAGATGAGGTTGAACAATTTACTCAACGAAATCCCCCCCACTAAGTTGGCCCCCCTCCTCCCCATTACCTCATTGATTCTTCCTTCATCGAAAAACGCCATCGCCATCAGGAACATAGGGGATAAAAAAAAAGAAAATATCAACCATCGGCCCGAATCTGCAAACAACTATAATCGCCGTGAATCTGGTGATTTTCTCAAAAATGTCACACGTTTCCCCTTATCTGTGAGTGGTAAGATGTAAAAAACGTAATTCCTATTTAAATATCTCTATTGGTCCTTCGCCCCTCCTTCATCTCCCCCCCCCCCCCCCCTCGGGCGTCAATCGTGTAAAGTAACGGGTCTTATCTCTGTCAGTATAGTCTAGACGCATAAAGCACGTTTGGTACCCTTGCTGTTCCCATTGGCGTAGCAGTCCCAGTTGGTTTTTTTTTACCTTTTCCCCTCAGCTGCTTTAGCCCGCCATTACCCTACTCCCCAAGAGCCTTGTTTCGATTTCTTTATAAACTCCCTTGCGAAGAACATCTCATTTGACCCATCAGACCCATCATCATCAGACTTATCATCAAACATGGCCATTACCAAGATCCACGCTCGCTCTGTCTACGACTCTCGTGGTATGCAGTTATTGTCCTCATACTCATAGCAGATAGACTTCCGTGTCTGCTGTGCTAGAGTAAATGTCTATTGAAGATACTAATAATGTTTGTTTGTTGCTTCTAGGTAACCCCACCGTTGAGGTTGATGTCCACACCGAAACCGGTCTCCACAGGGCCATCGTCCCCTCTGGCGCTTCCACTGGTATGTAACACTCCTTCTGGGGGCTTGGTATGATAATATACGCCGTTCAAGTTACTTACCATCTTCTCTAAACCACACAGGCCAGCATGAGGCCGTCGAGCTCCGTGACGGTGACAAGTCCAAGTGGGGTGGAAAGGGTGTTCTCAAGGCCGTTTCCAACGTCAACGACATCATTGCTCCTGCTTTGATTGCCGAGGAGATTGATGTCAAGAACCAGTCTGCCATCGACGAGTTCTTGATCAATCTTGACGGGACCCCCAACAAGGGCAAACTTGGTGCCAACGCCGTTCTCGGTGTTTCTTTGGCTGTTGCTAAGGCCGGTGCCGCGGAGAAGGTTCGTATTTTACAGTATTTCTCTTATATTTTGATAAAACATTACCCCTTGCTGTTGCTATTACCTTGTGGAGTTATTTCGGGTTGTGTCATTGCTCCAGACCAATATGTGGACCCAAAAGAGCTACCCCACGTTCCGCATTTGATAGTTGTATGACACAATTTAGCACCCCACCCCACCTTTCCCCATGCTGCTACTACCATGTATATTTTTGTTTTTTCCTTTGGCGTGGATCTTACTCCCGAGGATCTTGTTGTGTAACATTAACGAAATCGGGATCCGCCGGATTAACTGACAACCGAGAATTGACAGAAAATCCCGCTCTACGCCCACATTGCGGAGCTTGCCGGTACCAAGCAGCCATATGTCCTTCCCGTTCCCTTCCAGAACGTCCTTAACGGAGGTGAGTTTACTATTCCTAAAAATCCCGGTCGGCAATCATTGCCATCCATATCATGATTATACTAACCATTATTCTGAAATATAGGTTCCCATGCTGGAGGTATGGCACACCTACGTTATTATATTCTCCCTTAATGTTCCGTAACTTACCGATATGATTTCTAGGCCGTCTTGCTTTCCAAGAGTTTATGATCGTCCCTTGCGATGCCCCGAGCTTCACCGAGGCCATGAGACAGGGAGCTGAAGTCTACCAGAAGCTCAAGTCTCTTGCCAAGAAGAGGTATGGACAGTCTGCGGGCAACGTCGGGGACGAGGGTGGTGTCGCTCCTGATATCCAGACTGCCGAGGAGGCCCTTGACCTCATTACCGATGCTATTGAGCAGGCGGGATACACCGGGCAGATGAAGATTGCCATGGATGTTGCCTCTTCCGAGTTCTACAAAGAGGATGCTAAGAAGTACGACTTGGACTTCAAGGTAAGAGATTACATGCAACTATTTTTGCCGGAATTCATACGCTAACATCTTAACTATAGAACCCTGACTCCGACAAGAGCAAGTGGCTCACCTACCAGCAGCTTGCTGACCTTTACAAGAGCCTTGCTCAGAAGTATCCCATTGTCTCCATTGAGGACCCCTTCGCCGAGGATGACTGGGAGGCATGGAGCTACTTCTTCAAGAACAGCGACTTCCAGATCGTTGGGTAAGCTCCTTGGGTCAAACAAACATTATCTTATCATTATTAACATGGAATCAATAGTGACGACTTGACTGTTACCAACCCCATCCGCATCAAGAGGGCCATCGAGGAGAAGAGCTGCAATGCTCTCCTTCTCAAGGTCAACCAGATTGGTACCCTTACTGAGTCTATCCAGGCTGCAAAGGATTCCTACGCCGGTGGGTGGGGAGTCATGGTTTCTCACCGTTCTGGTGAGACCGAGGATGTCACTATTGCCGATATCGTCGTTGGTTTGAGGGCTGGTCAGATCAAAACTGGCGCTCCTGCAAGATCTGAGCGTCTTGCTAAGCTCAACCAGATCCTCCGTATCGAGGAGGAGTTGGGTGACAAGGCCGTCTACGCCGGAAAGAACTTCAGAACCGGTTAGTCATCTTTCTTATTTACAATAACTTGCGCTCACTGACTTTATGCCACTAGCTGTCAACTTGTGAATGTTTATCCCTGCGGCCACCCTCATTAATATATTGGGAAATTACGCGGGAAGGAATATAAAATAGATTAAAAAAAAAAAAAACATATCTATAGTAGTTCTGGGAACGGCTGGCTTTCGTTTCGTCCTTTTTTTTTTTTTTTACTGGAGATGAAATTTTAAAAAAATGCCCACTGTCTCAAAATAATTAACCAGGCAATCAACTGGCTAGTTTTTCAGTCAATTAGCGGATGTATGTGTCATAGCCGAGTGAGCGTCTATGATGTACCGTGCACGTGACATTGTGAAACAGACTTGTCTTATGGTCAGTTGGTAGTAGCGCGTGGCGGCTATTAATTACTTGCAGGTTGTTAGTTCTCCCGGACCCAATGAGATAACAAGATAGCTCACTTTGTGTCATTACCTGCCCCCCCCCCCCAATCCAACCAGTGGAAATGGCCGAGTGATAGTTTCTGATTCTATCTGCCATTTACCCTTCCTGGCTCTATTCCCATTCTAGCCACACGCCACACCCGCCCCACCTTGCCCCTCACTGCCATCTCCAGCCTCAAAGAAAAAAAGGGATCCTCCTTCGCTAACTACAAACCTCAT
Organism: Morchella sp. 2016-72; assembly: GCA_024713865.1. Lineage (NCBI taxonomy): Eukaryota > Fungi > Ascomycota > Pezizomycetes > Pezizales > Morchellaceae > Morchella > Morchella sp. 2016-72. The sequence goes on from JAMJEY010000009.1 coordinate 655,609, forward strand.
CTCACTCATTTACCTGCACTTCATTGTTTTTTCATTTTTTCACCCCAGAAAACCTTTCTTTTACATATACTCACACGCACACACATATACACGCAATCATGGCTCCACCAAAGAACAAATGGGGTATGTATTTCTGACCGGTCTACCACTTGAAATCAAAGCTCTCATGATCCCGAATTAACGGCGTACCTATAGACGATGAAGATGAGGGCAGTGAAGAAGAAGTTACTGTTCCTCGTATCGCGTCAAAGAAGAAGTGGGACGACGAAGAGGACGACGACGATGTACTTAGCTCTACATAGCCCTTAATAAGCTTTAATGCTGACTTGTACCCCCCCCCCCCCTGTAGGTCCTCGACTCATGGGATGCCGCCGACGATTCCGAGGAGGAGCGTAAGAAGGAGGCTTCTAAGAAGGCTGCTGCCGAGAAGGCTGCCGCCGAGGCCGCAGCAAACCACAAATCAAGGACCGAGCGCATCGCCGAGCGACAAGCCGAGAAGGCTGCTGCGACCGAGCGCGCGGCCCGCGACCAGGAGGAACTCGAAAACGAGACTCCCGCCCAGAAGAGGGAACGTGAGCGCCGCAGACAGGAAGAGTCAGATATGGCTCACGCTGTTGACCTCTTTAGCGCTGTTGGCATTGGTGCTGGGTCAGGCATTGGGTCCCGCGAAAAGAAGATCAGTCTTGAGGACCCTAATGACCCCACTAAGAACATCGACCTGTCATCACTCCCAATCTTCAGCCCGACAACGAAGGACTCGTTTGCGCAGCTGAGAGAGATTCTTGTGCCACTGATCACCGCCAACAACAAGAAGGCACACTATCCTCTATTCCTGCAAGAGTTTTCCAGGCAGCTTTCAAAAGATATGTCTAGTGAGCAAATCAGGAAGGTGGCAAGTGGTTTGACAACCCTGTCCAACGAGAAACAGAAGGAAGAGAAGGCGGCGGAGAAGGGCGGCAAGAAGAAGACCGTTAAGAAGACCGCGTTGGCTGCGGCTGGAAAGGAGATGGATAAGTTTGACACAACAGACTACCATGCGGATAACTCATATGCTGAGTACGTATTCTGTCTTTTCCTGTGAATTTGGGTTGATACTAATATGGCTGCAGTGACGACTTCATGTAAACAAGCAATCAAACTACACGATTCCATGACTGCATGAGAATGAGGAACAAACAAAAGGGTATCTGAGGTCATATCGGAAATAGACGCGGGAGTTTAAACTATACATCCACTTTCAAGCTTATGTTTTTCCTTCCTTCTTTTTTTTTTTTTCCTATTGCTATTTTTTCGTTCCTAGTAGCATATCTTTCTATTATTTAGCTATGTACTGGTGGCAACTATCTCTTCTCCTATCTCAATGTAGAAGAAAAATACTTGCAGTTCAAAGAATTCGCCATCAAGCTAGGCTACTGTAGTAAACTAAACGAACACATGTTATCTAGGAACGATCGCGGCTGAATGCAGGAATTGTGTGGTATCCTTCTCGGCCGAATCTGAGCACTCTGTCTGGCGAGTTCTTCAGCCCAGTCGGCCTGCCAGTGGTGCCCCTTACACAGGCTGTGAATGTTGTTTCGTGAGGAGTTTAGATGAACGTTGTTGCGGTTAAACCATATATTGTGTGCAAGAAATAGAACGTTTTCAAACTCTGGCACATGTTCAAATGGGCCCTTGTGTAACTATAGTCCGTTTTACCATGGTTTAGGTGATATCTCTCTGGCATCAAATGACCATAAAACTAATATTGTCCTCTAAATCCATACAAAATGGTATTTAACGCGAGTGATATATTATGATCTAATCTAACCAAAATTGTGGTTGCCTAAGATACCTTTATTGGGAAATACTATGGTTAGAATACAATCCTAGTAGGTACTAATGAGTGGTGTTTGTTGTAGTTCACGATCGTCGGTAAAAGTGTCTCTCAACTGTAGAGTGGGGGCGAGTGATGAAGTGTGATTAAGTCTGGGCTTGAATTGAAATTGGAAATCAGGTTTCCCTTTGATCCCTCATACAGTCCAATCTCCCTATAAGGGTACCTCTTATAAGGGTAATCGCCTTATAAGGGTATGGGTCCTCGGCTATAATTGCCTTCGTAGGCACAAATTCACCCTGTGTATAAGGGTGCACGGCCTATAAGGGTACGACTTCGCGCCACTTTTATACCTTTATAGGGAGATTCGACTGTAGCTAATATATATACATATGTACTAATACATATAGATACCGTCACTAAAAAGATCTACTGATCGTTACTTAACAGGGTATACATGGCTACATGGGTGCTACTCAATTACACTCATTTTTAGCGCCCATCCTACGAACTCATTTCCCTCTCTCCCCTACAGGAAGCCAATACACATACTTTTTTGGCGCACCCGGTGTTCAAGACTCAGGTTCATGCATCTACAGCGAACAACTAGCCACCAACTCTAGATAAGAGAAGAAGTCAAGTATCGAGAAGTTTGGATTCAATATAGCAGGTTTTCTGACTAGATTGCCCGTACATAACAGCTTTTCATAAGGTAGACAAAAACCTGGCGGCCCCAAGCTTGCAACAGATATCTGGCCCGCCCACGGGCATTAGGAACTTGTAGAAAAAAGTAAGAGGAGAGAGGAAGACTACCTTTAGCCTCTGCCACAACATGGGTCTCCACCCTCCTTTGCTGACTTTCCTTTACACTTCCCCAACAACACCCTTTACCTCTTCCAAATTCATGACTGAATGCGCTGGTGCCCCCAACCCATCTTGCCATCCCTTCCCAGCACGATCGATCCAGATCGTCCCCAGCCCTGCCGCAGCAGCGCCAACAATGTCAAACGGATTTCCGCTCACGAGATACACTTCACTTGCGTCAACTGCCTCGCCCTCCATGTTACAATGCTGCACTAGAAGCTGGTATGCCCTAGGGTCCGGTTTGAAGCACTTTGCAGAATCCACAGATAAGAACTTGACATCCTTCAGGAATTCTGAAGCTGAGAATGTATTAGAAAGCATGCGTGGGGTCCCATTGGAGAATACTAGTGCTTTAATATGCTCAGGAAGCTCTTTGAACAACTTCAATGCATCCGGGTACGGAGAGAGCGTATTGTATGAAGCCACCACTTCCTCAATCTGCTCTTTAGTCAAAGAAATACCACTCTCCTTGGCCGCATGATCGAGAGAGGAGAGGGTCACCTCCTCGAATGATTTATAGGTGCCTTGCTCGGAATAAGCTATTGGTCTTGTGGAGAGATCAAGAGAGATATTATACCCATGGAGTTGAGTCTCCAAGTGTACTCAAGCTGGTATCTACGCCATTGTTGAACCACATGGTGAATCTTCGAGCTCTCGGACGAGGGGAAAATTTCTTTGAGCTTCTTATCGGTAGAAGCAGTGTCTAAAATTGTGCCATATAGGTCGAACGCAAGGACTTTGATTTGGCTCATTGTGCAAAAGTTATGATGGGAATATAGAGGATTTCTTGATTAATTGATGAAATGTGAGAGAAACTTGGTTTTAAATATGCTTCTATAGAATGGTATTTATTCCCCTTGAGCCTTGGACTTGGTATGGCATTGTAGCTACGTAATGTCAATATTGTTTGGTACGGGGTGGTAATGACTAACGCCAAGATCGCCTGTTCTCACAAGCTACTGGCTAAGTCGCTATGCGAGACGCTAAGGGAAGGCGATCATAGTTCTGGAGATCTTATTTGCACATGGTGTTCTAGGGCTGAAGTCTACGCTTAGTAAAAGTCTTCTACTATGGAGCTATGTTATTTTCGATGGGGTAAAGGATTCAGAGAACGCAATCATTTGATTGGAGTTCCGACATCCTCAGCTTGCCCTGTCTACTATCTATTTGCTAGTATATGGGTCTTCAACTACTAGCACCTGTAATACTTACACACTGGCATAGGTCTCATAAGGAAACCTGTAACAAGTGTGCAACATTAAACTCAAACTTGGACTTGCCACGGTTGGCGTGTATGATACAAGTGGTCTACAAAGAGGGGCAAGGATTGCGTAGTAACCCGTATAAAATATGGATTCTCCGTGGGCTTGCAGCCTACAGGTGTGGCAGATCGGGCTGCTAATTGGGAACACCATATATCGGACTACACCGAATATCCAATAAAAAAGTTTTACATTGGTCTGAAAATTGACAAATTCTGAACTTATGAAACTTGTGAGAAAAGAGGACCGGGTAGGAGAGATTGTTAGAGATGTGGTTTTATACTGCTTAGGAGGAGAGACTAGCACATTTCGTTTCTCATGTATGTCCTGAGAAGTGGCGGGGTACCATTAATTTTATCTATTTGGTGTACAATAAATGTTTATTTATTAGATATTTGTAAATCAGATGAAGTATGGCGAGGGGTCACACTTTACCCCCCATATCCTCAAGCTCAAGCTCAAGCTCAAGAAACAATTTCCATCTTCTCCCCTTGCCCTCTCCGTTTCACAATCTCTGTCACAACATCCATTTGTGAAACGGCCCTCATGATGCTCTTCTGCCTCTCAATCTTCTCTTCGAGCTCCTTGATTTCCTTCTTCTGCTCATCCAAGCACTTATCCACGTCGGGTAATTCGGCCACCATCACCCTTGCCCTCTCAAGTTTCAGTCGGATTTGACTGGACTCGTGAGCTACATCTTTTGGATCAAGCTCATCATTGTAAACGCGCTGCAGCAGCGCGTGAAGGTCGGGAAGGAAGTCGAAGGCGCTTGCCGGAAGAGATGTCGGCGCAGAGGGAGACTCAGAAGGCACAGGGGCCGGAGCATCGGTAGACATTTCAAATAAGGGTGTGCACTTAAGGAGGGAGTAGGGCCGAGGTTGATCCGGGTGTTTTCGTGGAGCTTCCCTTTGCTCTTGAGGATCTGAGCTTGTGGATCAGTAAACAAGGTTTGTGGCGTAGTGACTGGGCCACCGCTAGACGGGGTGACATCGAATAAGGCCTTTTACGTAGGAGAATTTACAGGGTTTGGAAACGGCCGATAAACACCCCGCGCTAAACATCCCACGCGGATTGCCCCACTTATTTATCTTTCTGTGTTTTCCTCCTCCTCATCCCACCTCACCTTTGAAATCGCCTGATAGAGTTCTATAGGGTTTCTTGTTCTTTTTATTCTACCTCTTCACCTGTGTACTACGACAGATACACCTACCTCGAGTTTTAATTGTTCCATTGATTTGCGAACAGAGTAACAATAGAAAATGGCAAATATTGACCAGAAGGCTGTTTTAAGTGGGTTACCTCCGTCACTTGGCCTTTAATTACTATGCGATAAGCATTAACAAGAATGAATTATTCTAGTCGTCATTGACGGTTGGGGTTGTGAAGTTGGTGGTAAGGGCGACGCAATTGCTAATGCGGAAACCCCCATCATGGACGCTTTCAAGGCGAATGCCGACGGCTATACTGAGCTTGAGGCCTCTTCTCTGGCTGTTGGATTGCCTGAGGGCTTGATGGGCAATAGTGAAGTCGGACACTTGAATATTGGAGCTGGACGCGTTGTCTGGCAAGATGTATGTCCCTAGAGGTCTTAAAGAAAACACCCGGAAGATTGGGTTACTAAAAAGAAAACGTATATAGGTTGTCCGTATCGACCAGACCATGAAGAAGGGTGATTTTCCCAAGGTCGAGAATATCAAGGAATCGTTCTCTCGTGCTAAGAACGGCAACGGACGTCTCCACCTCCTTGGGTTGGTCTCCGATGGTGGTGTTCACTCCCACCAGAATCACTTGTACGCTCTTCTTGCAACTGCAAAGGAGATGGAGATCCCCGAGGTCTACATTCACTTTTTCGGTGACGGGCGTGACACCGACCCCAAGAGCTCCGTTGGATACATGGAATCGCTCCTTGCTAAGATCAAGGAGCTTGGTATGGAGGAAGTTGCAAAGATCGCAACAGTAGTTGGAAGATACTATGCTATGGACAGAGATAAGAGGTACGGGAACTGTTCCTATGAATGAACCAAGGAAGTGCTAAATTTCCGTTTAGATGGGAGCGCGTCGCCATTGCCCTTAAGGGTCTTATTTGTGGTGAAGGTGAAGCTTCCGAGGATGTTGTCGCCACTATCAAGGAGCGGTACGGGAAGGGCGAAAACGACGAGTTCTTGAAGCCCATCATTGTCAATGGAGAGCCCGCTAGGGTTAAGGGTACGTGCTTGATCATATTTTCGAGTGCTTTTCGCTAAATATCATTTAGATAACGACACTCTCTTCTTCTTTAACTACCGCTCTGACCGTGTTCGCGAGATCACCCAACTACTCGGTGTCGATAGCTCCCCTCTCCCCGACTTCCCCTTCCCTAAGGACATCTACATCACCACCATGACCCAGTACAAAACTGACTATCCTTTCCTTGTTGCTTTCCCTCCTCAGCGCATGAACGATGTTCTTGCCGAGTGGCTTTCAAAGAAGGGTGTAAAGCAATGTCACGTTGCCGAGACTGAGAAGTACGCTCACGTTACCTTTTTCTTCAATGGCGGTGTTGAGAAGCAGTTCGAGAACGAAGTCCGCGATATGATCTCATCCCCTCGTGTGGCTACATACGATCTTCAGCCAAAGATGTCCGCACAAGAGGTTGCGAACAAGCTTTCAGAGCGTATTGCCGAGAACGGTTTTGAATTCCTCATGAACAACTTTGCTCCTCCTGTGAGACTAAGCCTTTGAACAATATCAGAAATGACCCATTGACTAACATCACTAGGACATGGTTGGCCACACTGGTGTCTACAAAGCTGCTGTCCAGGCCGTTGCCGCCACTGACTCTGCCATCGGTACCGTCTACGATGCCTGCAAGAAGCACGGTTACGTTCTCTTCATCACTGCAGACCACGGTAACGCCGAAGAGATGTTGACTGAAGAGGGAACCCCTAAGACCTCCCACACCACCAACAAAGTTCCGTTCATCATGGCTAACGCGCCAAAGGGATGGAGCTTGAAGAAGGAGGATGGTGTCCTTGGCGATGTTGCCCCAACTATTCTGGCCTGCATGGGTATTGAGCAGGCCGAGGATATGACTGGTCGCAGTTTGTTGGTTAAGGCTTAGGTGGCTAATTAATTTATGGGTTTGTAGGTATAGGGACAGGCGTATGAGGAATATATGAAAGAAAGAAATAGACATATAAGGTTAACCGGTTGGTGTGAATGTTCATGTCGTTATAGAAAGTTTTCAAGACTAATGATATTGATATCCAACTGCATCATTCTTGCCAATTAGTTTTTCTATTGGACCAAGTGATAAAAATGGAGAAGGAAAAAAAATCTATGTCCAAAGATGGGATGACTACCTCAAGGAATCAACAGCAGACTCAGGGACCAATGATCGTTTTCGGAAAAGGTCTTAGTATGGTCTTGGCACAAATTTCCAACCGAAGGGTTTAAATATGTAACATCGATCTAATATACTTTTTGGGCGCAACCTGCGCTTTGGATCTTGTGCCGGACCAGCTTCCGGCTAGACGTATTCATTTCCAGGCTATTGCCGTATGCTAGGCTTCTCAAAAGCTTAGTCTAACTTTGGTTATCTTGTTGATCTTCCATCAGCACACATGTAGGTACCCGCGATTCTGTTTGAAAGCTTTAGATATCTGGTATGGTCTTTTTCAAACAATAACTGGGGATATCAATTTTCGCGTCATCTGCATTTGTTCCGGGACGTGCAGTTTTACTGCTCATCGAGCAAGGGACTGCCATCCATCTCTGGAAAGTTTTGTGCAAATGCAAATTCCACTGGAGCACAAATGACAAACATGTGACTTTGTTCCTACATATCGCGACCGATGGAAAGAACGTTAATACAAGAAAAATCTCAGGTGTCTACCTTATCTTTCATTCCTACATACTGCGTCCCCTGACCTACAAGGCCAACAGAATCTTCCTTACAGGCAGATTCGCAACGCTGGCTTAGCTCTACTCTACACCGCAAAGTCGATATTGCGAATCTGTCGGGCGTGGATGCTGCTGAGGCTCTACCTAGCCTTCCTGCGGGTCCATCCGCGCCATGTGAAGCAGAAGATCAAATAACCACCGCCGACAAGGGGGGGGGGGGGGGTTACCACCAAAAAGTGCATTAGGAAGCGAGGGAAAACATTGAAGTAGCGGCCCCTGTCCCGTCCCCGTCCTGTAAAAATAGTTACAGCTAGTGGGCATCCAACCATGAGTATCAAACGTTCTTGAGGAGGATTTCGAATTCAGTGCTCCCCCCTGAAGAGCGCTTGCTGACTGGATTCGTTGTAACACTCTTTTTCTAACAAAAGGAACCGATTGGAAATCTATCTACATAGATCGTTTCGTACACCAACGGCTAGGTTGCGTTTGTCTCTGTGGGAGACAGGTGACGTCCAGCCAGACAAGTAAAAGGCATGGCCAAATGACTCTCGCCACCGCCAGAACCTCCATGAGAGATTTCACGACAAACCTTAGTTACATATTGCACTTGCAGCCAGTCTTGCTCGCAGTTCTTGCCCGCTTGTCCAAAAGTGCAAAAAAAAAAAACTGACAACGGTCGGTGCGCGCGTGACGTGACTGGACATCATCGTGAAAAGGTAAAAGCAAGGCAAGTATAGTCGTACCAAGCAGAAACTCTTGTCTTCTTCAGGTGCATTAGAATCAAAGCCACCGTTTCCCCGCAGTGAGGTTTAACTATCCCTCGGTTCGTCCACACAGGCCTCAGTTCTCAAAGACAATTTTTTTCCTTTTCTGCATATATACATGTGTAGTAGACTAGTAGTACCGTGTGGATGTGTGTAGTGAACCCTGCAGACAGATCTCGGACCCTTGAACAGCCGGGGGTGGTCCTGAAGGGAAGAAAGAAGAAGAAACCTGAGCAAGGGCGGGACAGCTCAGCGTTAAAATTCAACTCCTCGACATACCGCCTCCACATACGCAACTTATTTAACCTTGCTTTGCTTTGTGTCTTGGAATTTGGGTTATTGCATATTCCTTTTTCTAGTATCCCATCTGGGTCAAATTTCCCACGTTCTAAAGAAATATAAACCCAAGGGGTGGCCCTTTATCTATTGTGCCCGAAACTGCCACCTCCCATAGAACAAAGCTTGAATACCTCCCTCTCTTCCTCCTACAACTTAAAGACAACCCAAACCTCCTAGCAAATAAACTCATACAATCCACTACGATGTTCACCCCACGAACCATCACTCTGCGAACTTCCCTCGCGTTCATGCTCCTTCTCCTTGCAATCGCGAGCGTCATTGCTGGTCACCCTTTTCAAACTCTCGCCGCCAGCACCTCTTCCTCCGGTGGAAGCCCAGCTAGATACAACAACAACATGGATCTGAGTAAGCTCTTCACGACACTCCCTAAGCTTCACCGGGACTGACTCAGTATTTACTTGTTAATAGCTTCTTCGGCACCATCATTACGACAAATGTACATGCACACAGAGCCCCACGACCACCGAATGTCGCCTGGATTCGTAGCCGTCGTTGTGGGCGGCATGAGTGTGATTATTGCGGGTTTGATGGTTTAATTACGATCTACCGCGACCACGGTCCGCGATACCGCGAATACAATACTCCCTCGGTACTGCTCGGACGGACAGTTCATGAGTATATATCCAACACATTTTATTACTACTACTAGCTACACTCCCACACCACAAAATCACGAATTAAACGCTACGTAACGAAATCTAACGAAACGAAAGGATCAAGGGTCATCTCTTACTTTTTTACTATCATCACCGGGGATTTTTTTTCTTTCTTTCTTTTTCCTTTTGCTCAGGCCGGGGAAAGATTACTTTAGGGATTCAGGGGGTCTTCGGGGGAGTTATCTCATTCTTTGGGGCTCGGGATTGGGGGGCTACTATCACTTTTTTATCTTTTTGTATGTAAACTGGTTGTCTTTTTTTCTTTCTTTCTTTTTTTTTTTTTAGGTCGGCGCATTTAGGAACTTGGGGAAATTGGGTAATTCAGTAACAAGAAGTATTATTCTATGAATAATAAGGCAAATGGCCCGTTCTGGAATTAAGTCCTACTCTCCTGTAGTTGCAATATAGGGCATAATTTTTTCTCCAAGTGTTTAAATTGCACTGGTTATCAGCTATTATTGAGCATGTAGGCGTTTACATCGTAGAACCCTGCTGGCCAGGTAATGACCTCACGATGACCATGAACACTAGAACACTGTTGTCCAAACATGCCCGTGCCCTCCTAGCCGGTGGATACTTAAATAACGTCGCGCCTCCGCCTCAATTGAAGGACTCGCACAGAAGTGGTGCTCCACCATGACGTTGTTTAGTATCAACACGACAGAGCAGTTGCGCACCCCTTACCCTGAAAAACAACCACGTCTCGGCATTCAGGGTACAGCGCAGGAACCGTCCCGGAGCTTCGGTGCTCAAATGTAGTCCCGCTGAGTAATTAAAAAGCATCTACTCTATCCCGGCTGAACCACACCCGAGGATTGGAAATCAGGACATCCACATTTCCAGATGCAGGCTAGGGCGAAAAGAAAATTCGCTGCAGAGTGCATGAATAGTTACACCACAGCCCGAGATGACCTTCAACCATCTCATGGTCTAAGAAATATTCGATTCTTCCTCTCCTTCCCGTCCGGGTTGGCCGTTGGAAAGGCAACTGGGCATTATACTGTAGGTACTCTATGCGAGTATCTGAGGTAGAACAGGTAGCTGCTGTATGTGTGTATGTCGATCCCCGAGGGCGTGTATGTACCTTCCCAGCAGGGATTTACTACTGCGCGTATCTACAGTTGTTGCCCGCAGAAGAAACTGTTATGTAGGATCTTCTATCCTATGTTGGCATGCCACGATGGTTGATCGATTTATAAGACTAATCCCCATATGTCCCTATATGCCCCTCGAGATATGTGCGGTTAGTCTTCAGGGTATATATCGCATCATCCCGCTGCATTTTCTGAGTTTCTCCCATTCCTCCGGAGTATCCTCCCATTGGACAACAATCGAAAAAAATGAAGGCATCCCTCACCGTTCTCTTCTCCATTGCTGTAATTGCAGAAGCCGCGGCCTCACATCTATCGAGGCGCGCCCAAAATGACACCGACAAACTCCTGAGCCTTCACAAGGGTCTCGTCTCAATCCCCTCCCTCACTGGCAACGAGTCCGCCGTGACAGAGTACCTGGCCTCCTATCTCGAAGCTCACAACTTCAAAGTCGAGCTCCAGCAGGTCGCGGAAGGTCGGCACAACATCTATGCATATACTGGGAGCTCTCGAAGCGCCCGGACGCTTCTTACATCCCACATAGACACCGTGGCCCCCTACATACCGTACGGGATCACGTCCAATGGGACGATCACGGGCCGGGGATCCAACGACGCAAAAGGCTCAGTTGCGGCTCAGATCATAGCGCTGGAGCAGCTTCTTGCCGATGGCGCTGCGGACGATGGGGATGTAGCGCTGCTGTATGTCCCTGGTGAAGAGGTTGATGGTGCTGGAATGAAGGCTGCGAATGACTTGGGGCTCTCGTGGGAGGCTGTAATCTTTGGGGAGCCGACTGAGTTGAAGCTGGCAGTGGGGCATAAGGGTGCGCTTGGGGTCAAGATCGAGGCGTTTGGGAAGGCGGCGCATAGTGGGTATCCGCAGTTGGGGATAGACGCAAACAAGGCGCTGATTAATGCCCTCCGCGGGCTTGACGGGGTGGAATTGACTGGGAGCGAGCTGCTAGGAAACTCGACGTTGAATTATGGGTTGATTATGGGTGGGGCGGCGGCGAATGTTGTGAGCCCGTATGCGAACGCGTTAGTAGCGGTGAGGTTGGCAACGGACGCAGAGACAATAAAAGGACAGCTTGATGGGTATTTTGGTACCATCAGCGGGGTGGTGTTGAGTTATTCGGGGTTCTATTACGACCCTGTGGTTTTGGACTCTGGTGTCGATGGTAAGTTGATCTCTACCTTCCAATCATCTTTTATGGTGACTGACATGCTGCAATGCGACATCAGGTTTTGAGACAGCGGGAATGTCTTATGGGACTGACATCCCGCATTTGAAGGGGGACCATAAAAAATATCTTTATGGACCTGGATCCATTACAACTGCGCATAGCGATCACGAGTTTATAACAGTTTCGGATTTGGAAGAGGCTGTGGAGGGTTACAAGAAGTTGGTTCTGCATACGCTCAATTCCAATTGATACGGGGGGGTATCCAGGTGTGAGATGATTTCTTTGGCGTCCTGAAGGCGGGATTTTGGCTGGGGGTGGGTGATCTGGTACCGCCTGAATCTTTATCTGTCGATGGCTTTAAATTTTTGCTATGATCTCTGTCTTGTGCGAGTGATAATCCATGACCAACGACAATATGTTTAATACCCCACCTACTTTTAGCGTTAGCGCTGTTCAAAAATTTTTGTAGGGAAACATAGAAGTAACGTGTTCTGGTGGCCTGACGGTTATCGGGCACTAAACCGTGTGGGAGATAGGGTCTGCGACTACCGAGGGGTCGCAGGCTCCAGCCC